>JAMAGW010000001.1:1263146-1962167 GCA_023626355.1 Penicillium sp. S1602
GTTTTCTAATATTGTTTTTTTTTGTCGGTTTATTTTTTATTTTTTTTAAAAAAAAAAAAAAAAAAAAAAAAAAAAAAAAAAAACAAACAAGAAAAGACCTGAAAAACCAACAAGCCGGTGACAAACTTCAAAATTGACAAAAAAAAAACCCCCGCATTTTCTTTGGAATTGGTGCAACGGCAGGAGTCCATCATTGGTTTATTTTATTTACTTTCATTGTTTCATTGTTTGTTCGGCGACTCTTGTGCTCAAAATTGAGGACAGAAACCGACACATTTCTTATGTCTCTATATGCTTTATGAGATATGGATTCACGGATCTCATATCGGCCTTTCTTTATTTCCTTGTCTGTCTTGCCTCTTTTTTCATATCTTTTTTCGCGTCTCTGATGTCTCTGATGTCTCTCGTATCCATCTCTCCTATCAATCATGTCTTGCCATAGTATAATGGAAACTGGTCTCTACCAAAATTTTTCTTAACATTTAGCTGCCCAGTCGGGTACAACCTTAAATTATTTCCCCTTAAAATGCGTCTTAAAATTTTTGTCCGTTTCAAACCCTTGGAAAGCACTGCCTACTTCTAACTTCTAATAATATGATTTAATAACAGGCTTTGGAGTAGTAAAATGTACTTTTAGATTATGCTATGTGCATTAGTAGGTCAAACAAAAACTCCACAATCAGTCTCATGAAAAAAGCAGTGTAAAAAGGGGTATCTATCAGTTATCTGCAATGCAAAGCAGTCCCATCTATAACGAGTCAAAGTCTTCAGGAAAATAGCAACATCACCTCTCCAAGAAATGAAGAAAAAGAAGCCATATGCAAAAATGACGGATCTCTACACAGATGCGGCCGACCATTTCCCCCGCGCGCGAATGCTTCTGCCGTATGTATAGAACAGATACGGAATAGGAATAAGCGCAAGGGAAATGAAACCCAGGATACTGGCGGCCCATGGAACACCAAGGTTATGAAACATGGCATTGGTGAATAGCGGGAACGCACCAGCGAATATGGAGCGCAGGAATGTGTTCGCGGCGATAGCACTGGCCGCCGTTTTTTGAAAAGTGTCGACGAGGTAGTTCAGCGCAGCTTGGAAGATTGTGAAGAATCCGAAGCCCATCATCACGGCACCGATGATCGGGGCGATCCAGTGGATGTCCTTCGGGCTCGTCCAGCCGAAGACGAACATGCCAGCGGCGAAGAAGACCGAACCGAGCATCATGGGCGGGAGACGAGCCTCGGGAACGGCGCGGTTGTTGTTCGCTTTGAAGCGTTTGAGGTAGAATTTTTGGTTGGCTAGGTTAACACCAGCACCCATGAAAATACCGACTAGATAGCCGAGGAACGGAAGGGCGCCAACGACTTGGTTCCAGCCGCGGATTTCTTGAAACACGATTGGGAAGGCTGCAAGACTGAGGTATAGAATGCCGTAGACGAAGGAGGCGTAGAGGGCGACCAGGAAGCAGATGGGTGTTGCAAGGAGGGCGAATGGGCGGATCATATACTTATTTCCCAGCTCTTTCAATGTGACGTCCCATTCCTCGTGGCGAGCATGTAGGGCCCAGTTGCCTGTTTCAAAACGCAGGCGGCGTGCCTTGTTTACTAGCAACACGGGTGGGTAGCTCTCGTCGACGAAAAGTAGATCCATTACAAGGAAGAACATCATCATAATACCGGTGAGGTATTGAGTCCATCGCCAGCCCAGATAACTCTGGCAAATCGCGCCACCAGCAATCGGACCAAGGACAGGTCCACCCACCACCGCCATCGCATACCCCACAATGGCAGCACCACGATCCTCCGGACTCCAGATATCACCCAGAACACCACCAGTATTGGTAACAGGCGCGGAACCAAAGAAGCCCGCAAAGAACCGCGTCAACATGATCGTTTGCGTATCCTTCGCAACAGCAGTTCCAAAAGACATGATCGCGGCAATGAAGTAAGGAAATAACACCGCGGTCTTGCGCCCATAGACCTCGGACAACGGGGCCCAAACCAGTGGACCTAACCCTAATCCGAACAGCAGCAGCGAAGTTCCCAGGGTCGCAACCTCGGTCGAAATATGAAACTCGGCCGCGATCTGATCTGTGCCCGTTGAGTAAATCGAACTCGCCCACGTCGTGCCCATAGTTGTCAATCCGTAAAGAACCGTCGTCACGGCCTTCTTCCTGAATCCCCAGTTCAATGGCCGGTATGGGTCATCGGGACCCTCGAAATCGACTATAACATCGGGGCTCGTTTTCGTATGCGAGAGGGGATGCGTAAATTTCGCGACTTGTCCTGGGTCTCGACTGCGGATGCGTGATACTATCGATTGCGCGCGTTCTTCAAAAACCGATATTCCTGATGCTGCGGTGTTCTGTTTGTCCAGTGGCGCGATTGGCTCCGTGTTATCGGCGCCACCATTTTCTTGGTCATGCGACTCGATATCGTCGCTACTCGAGTGGTAATTGTAGTCGTGTTCCGTTGTGCTGGCCATGATATAGGCGACTAAGGCAGTCGCAGATTATACCGAGAGAGAAAGAAAGGCAAGGATCTGCGAAATTTCTTCTCTTCAAGCAGAAGAGAATTCTGGATAACGTGGAAAAAGAAATTGCCCCACACGGGGATTGGATACAACAGTTGGAGGAACTGTGGGCCCTCTTTCACGTCATATTTCTCAAAAAAGGCTTAGGGATATAACCAGGGACTCCCTAAGGATATATTAGTATTTCTTCGCTTCGGAGTGGCGGATTTGCAGTCTCAAATCCGAAGCTCTGCTATCGGACGTCCGAGGAGGAGAAGCCGCTTTATCCGGGAGCTTGGGATATGTGGGGCTTCAATGTATGATCCGATCTCGGCCTCGGTCTTCGAATTTATACGCCGAGAATTGAGTTGATATGTACAATTTGATTGGTCTTTGGCACATTCGGGACTTGCGAGCTCTGGTGGAGCGACCAGGTTTACTGGAAGAGTTTTCGGTTGGCGAGTGACAACTGCCGGACCAAGAGGGGCACGAGTGGACACAACCTCGCGATGGATCTTTTCCCACCAATCGGGCTGAAGAGATAGAATGCGAAGCATTGTGATAACCGTGTGGGGTTAAGTCAAGACCTTGTACTTACCGCGTAGGCAGAGCAAGGAAGCTACATATGGAGCTGCTCAAAAGACAAACGGTTCCCAAATCACATGATATCATTGCCCATTGTCTAAATCGAATCTATATAACGAAAACATCTAAGTGACGGTGCTTACTGTACATGACTTTCCCAAAAAAAAATGAACAGTTCAAGGAGATCGTGGCCATGATCAAGCTGAATGCATAGCCTCCCACTTTTGTAAAGCATCCTTACCGGCGGTTACTTTTAGGCCAATGCGGGCCTCCATCTCATAGCTTTCCCACTTAGCTGCAGTTTCCAGATGTTGTTTGCAATCACGGACAAGCTTTCTCTCGGCCTCGGTGACATCAGAAGTATCGGGGTTTCCTGATTCGGTGAATGGAGGATCGGGTTGCTCGGCATTCTGCGAAGTCTGTGCAATGCCAGAGGTCCCGTGCAAAGCTCGGTAAGTGGGACGCTCCATCCAAAGATTGGCCGCTATCTCGTAATGAGCCGCCGGAAGAACCCAGTTATCATGCAAATGACCCTTGAATAACGACTTTTCATGGTTAAGAACCTTGGTTTTGAGGAGCTCCTTAGCTTTCTGGTTCTTGCGCAGAGATCGGTATACAGCAGCGCGCAGAAGATCCACGATGGCTTGTCCCTCGGCTCCTTCACGGGACCAGGTCGGGTTTGCCTCGCTCTCACACCATGCCAGTCGCTCCAGTGACTCCTCGAGCTGGCTGTCAGTCATGCGGCTATGCCCGTTCCAGAAGAAGATCATCTCCTCGACTGGATCCACTCCGATGGCATCGACCAGGGAAACATCCCATTCCTTCGCCCGGGCCTCCCACTTGGCGATCTTACGGGAGACAAAAACGTCGAATGGTAGCTGGCGGGCCATAAATTTCTTCTTCCCTGCATACGATGGGGCTTGGCGGATATACTTGATCGCATTTTCAGCGTATTCCTCGGCCTTTTTGGGATCATGCTTGAGGCATTGGCGGTATAGAAGGACTTGGCATGATCCAGCAATGTAGTAATACAATGACCGGGACCAGGAGTTGAGATTGGAACACTGTGATAGAAAGTAGAGTTAGTATATGAGAGCATAAATTGGAGAAATTCCGGGCTCAAATCACCTCGATAAACGCACTCGTACATGCGCTGTAATTGTGCAGGAACAAGGCATTCAAACTCTTCTCGAACACACAGAGTGCTTCAACTTGTTTCAGAGCACTCCTCTTGCTCGTAGAAAGAAGCTCAAATGCACCATCTAGGTTCTTATTCGCCCCCTCCATACGCGATTCCTCCAGCAACCAAAGTCGACTATCCGGGAATCGGCTGCGCATCTCTGCCAACAGAGCCACCAATCTGTCCGCCGGGTAGCCCTCGAGATCATCCCCGCCCGATATTGGGTCCGGCATGATGTCGCAGTACCGCACAAACCCATTGTAGTATCCAAGAACCGCCAAAGCAGCAAAGGCTCCGATTAAGTTGTGGAACTTACTAGCCTGCCAAACCATCCTCAGACCCCGCTGTTTGTCTCCGTGGAATCCAATGATGGAAAGGAGTTTGCTGAAAGATGGCGGGATCATCGAGATGATAATGAGAAGAATTCCAAAACAGAAATTGGCACCTGAGTGGATGAAGACGTCGATTTCATTTTTGAAAATGTCCGAGTCGGGGTCATGCGTGATATTTGAGCCGCCAGGTGTGGAGATACGTGACACTGGCTCAGAGTTAGTTCCTTGGGCGAGGGCCAATCCGGATACACTTTTGGCGAGATCTGTATCCAAAGCAGGCAGTCCATTGGCAGTCGTAGAAGCCTCTTTGGTCGACGAGGCCATGTTGAACTTCTCCGCTAGTTTCGAATCGGAGTTGGCACTCGCTTTGGAAAGGTCACTAGATTGTGTAGAGATGCCCTGCTTTAGCCTGTGGGCCTCCATAAATTTCTCTTCCATTTTCAAGATCGTATCCAGTGCAATGTACGCCTTGCGCAGGCGGTAGAACGCCTTGACACTCTCCGTCAAACTCTCATTCAACACCCCGACCACGGCGCCCAAGAGCTGCGCAATGGCCTGGACCAGAACATACTCGGTACCGGGGCTGTAGATCTCCGAATGAAAGGCATTGGGTGCATTAGAATTCTGCTGGGCGCGGTACTGTTCGCTCGCGGCGCTCGTTTCGGCTTCGCTTAACCGCTCCGATGCTAGAGAATGGTGTCAGCCTAGAGATCAATGAAATTGGAGGGGCTTTTTTCTTCTTGGCGGACCTTGTCTCATAACATCCTGTTCAAAGCCTAAAGTTGCGCGAACAAAGGCCACCATGCCTTTTCCCAACTAGTTGCAGCCCCCAAGGTCAGCAACACAGCCCGATTTGACCACTACGTCATCAACCGCAGCTGAACTTCCCAGATTTGGGCAGACAGTCCAAACCCACCTGATGAAAAGTTGAGTCTCCCTTGGCGAGGCCATCTTCGGCAGTATCAACGTCGTCGTTAAGGATAAAGGTTGCCGCTGTATAGTTATGTTAGTCTGATGTAGTTATCATGGGTGGTCCATGCGGCGGAGATAACACACACCTTTCATCGCCTCATCCACTTCCCCGCTCGCGAAATTTCACGGTCAGCAAGAGCCTCATTTCTGTAGGACAAAGCGGCCCCGGGAATATTTCCCTGTTTGAAAAACATACAGTCTCTCAATTCAGCCAAATAGTCCATCTGGGATGCATTGGCCGGCTTTTTGCCATACAGCCAGGACCCAACACGCATCATTTTGGGCGCAAATATGCACAAATATGAAGGAATAAAATGGGATCGGAGGTAAGAATAGGTAGAAATAAGATCGTGTTCAAGGCCGATGCCGAATTCAAAGCGACGGATCGGGAAGAATCTTAGCGGGCCTCCATGTGATATGCCGGGTTTCCGAGAATAACCCGAGAAGATACAGAGAGAGGAAAAGGATAGATTGAGGAAAATCACAAAGGAAAAGTAATCTGACAGGAACAAGGAGGGGAATGTTAATGAGCGTGGCGGAGTCAAGATCCTTTTCCATGGGGTTGACTTGCCGGCGAACCCGAATTTACTGCATAACTGTATGTATTACGAACGAGCTAAGCGATCAGAACTATGGGGTAATAATCATTGATGATTTTTGAAAATAATAATGTGACTTAAGCTCCACAGCTCCCATACTTACTTTTCTAACTGGTGTCATTGGTATTCCTATCTGATGGTGGTTCATACATGTAATCTGCAATCGCCGATCTGGTGACTAAGTCAACGGTCACTGACCTCCAGCTCCGACCTCACCAAGCTCTCTTGATCACACCTTAAACCACATCACTTTCCCCATCAACTCCACTTTTCCAAACAGAGATATTCCAACTACTCAAGGAAATTATCTCCTAATTTACAATGTCGAATTCCACACCCCAAGGCAAGGCGAACGCCTCCGAACAGCCCCAGCAACAACAGAAGCCCCAGGTGCTGGAGGAGGATGACGAATTTGAGGATTTCCCCGTCGAAGGTAGATCCCTCCCCACAAATCCAACGCAATTAGCCACTGCACCTCACTTTGAACATCACGCGCTAACATATTCGAATTCTAGATTGGGATCAGGAAGAAGCCGAACAGTCAGCCACGAACGAAGGCAACGACCACCTTTGGGAGGAGAGCTGGGACGATGACGATGCCGCAGAGGATTTCTCAAAGCAGTTGAAGTGAGTTCGTCATTGCGCTGGACAAATACTTTTAAGGCTTTATATTTCCTCTATTGAGGAGGGGGGTGTTGCCTCACTCTCATTCAACTCGCCCCCATGTTCCACCCCCGCTCCAACCCTGCCTTGTCGTTTCAAAACACGGAATCAGAATAGCCCACTAACCTTCTCTTGAAACTACAGGGAGGAGCTCAAGAAGGTCGAAGCCTCGGCTTAAGCTAAACAACGCAAACCAAAAAGAAACGACGGTCACACGCAAATGCCATAGGTTGAAACCCGGAGCCGCGCTCTGGCTTGAAAGTCGCAGGAAAAGCAATAGACGGGTTGGAACTTCTGTTGACTCCATTTGAGACCTCTACCGAGCGCATACGCATACCATACACTACTATCATACACTATACCCCTTCAATCTACTTTCTTCTTTGGGATCGATGAGATTAGATGAGAGCTTGATACATGTAACTTGGCTGATGAGTCGCGTTCGGAGACTTTGCGAGAGATAAGTGAACTCTCCCGAGGGCGGCCTATTAATATCAGTATGGAGTTTACATATATCGAGTTGGTTCTTGGGCAAGTTTTCAGTGATGAGGTTAGTGATGAGGCCCGAGGGGATTGACCTTTAAATCCAAGTTCTCTGGTCGCCTGAGGAATGCAAGGGACCTTCCCTACCCCTAGTTATCTTCAGGCCTACACTATGTCATCGCATCACCGTTCCATTTATCACCGCCCTTGATTACCTATTCAGTTTTAAGGGTCAATTCTCGTAGTGCTATGATTATTATCTCTGTACATCTCCCAGGCTCCTCTCAAGGTCCCCATACAGCTTAAAGCCTCGGTCTCGTACCTACCAACCCCGAGATTCAGCTTCTATACAAGAACAAGGAGATATTTTGAAATTCGAACATTCATTTTGGAAATGTATCGGCTGTGTACATTACAGATTCGTGAAAAGATATAAAGCTCCTATACCGAGCGCATTTAAGACTTACTGGACAGAGCAGCAACACCGGGCAGGTCCTTGCCCTCGAGCAGCTCAAGCGAAGCACCACCACCAGTGGAAACGTGCGACAGCTTGTCCTCGACACCGTACTTAGCAGCAACGGTAGCAGTGTCACCGCCACCGATAATAACAATAGAGCCAGACTGGGCAGCCGCAACAGCCGCATCGAGAGTCTTCTCTGTAGCGCTGGCGAAGGGCTTCAGCTCGAAGACACCGGGGGGACCGTTCCAGAGGATAGTCTTGGCCTCGCCAATGGTCTTCTGGTACAGCTTGACGGACTCGGGACCGACATCCAGACCCATGAGGCCGTCGGGGATGCCCTCGGCATCAGTGGCGTAGCCAACCTTAGCGTCAGCGGCGAACTTGTCGGCGGTGACGTAGTCGACAGGGAGGACGATCTCAACCTTGTACTTCTTGGCCTTCTCGACGATGTCGCCGACGATCTTGCTGCCAGCCTCGTCAAACAGAGAGTTGCCAATCTTGACGTTCTCAAGAGTCTTCTTGAAGGTGAAGGCCATGGCACCGGTGATGATTAGGCTGTTAACCTTGGGGAGCAGGTTGTCGATCAGCTGGATCTTGTCGGAGACCTTGGCACCACCAAGGATGGCAAGGAAGGGACGGGCAGGATTCTCGAGAGCCTTAGCGAAGTACTCCAGCTCCTTCTTCACGAGGAAACCGGCGGCCTTCTGGGGGAGCTCGACACCGACCATGGAGCTGTGACCACGGTGAGCGGTACCGAAAGCGTCGTCTGGGGATTGTTAGCACGGGAATCCACTCCTCATAAAGGATAAGAGAACATCGGATTTATACGTACTAATGTAGATATCACCAAGAGCAGTCAGGCCCTTGCGGAACTCAGCAACCTTGGCAGCGTCGGCCTTGACCTTCTTGCCCTCAGCATCCTTGGAGCTACCCTCCTCCTCGGCGTGGAAACGCAGGTTCTCAAGGAGGATAACCTGGCCAGCGGAGGCCTTGTTAACGGTCTCCTCAACCTGGGCGCCAACGCAGTCCTCGGTGAAGATAACGCTCTTGCCGAGCTTCTCCTCGAGGACGGGGACAACGGGCTTCAAGCTGTACTTGGGGTTGACCTTGCCGTCGGGGCGACCAAGGTGGGACATCAAGATAACGGCCTTAGCACCGTTGTCGATGGCGTATTTGATGGTGGGCAGGGCACCGACGATACGCTGGGGGTTGGTGACCTTGAACTCGCCGTCGAGGGGAACGTTGAAGTCAACCTGTAATTTAAATCTATGATTAGCGATTGGTTTCTTTGAATTGATAAATCGGAAGGATTTTTGCTCTCAAAAAATAATTACTTACCCGGATCAAGACACGCTTGTCCTTAAGGTCGACATCGGTGATGTTAAGCTTGTTGGAGAGAGACATTGTAGATGATAGTCTGATGGAGAGTTAGATGTGAAAAGTTAAGGAGTGGGCGAGTACATACCTCAGGGGACGGAATATGCGAAGAATCAATGAAGCCAGGAGGGGAAGTAATGGTATTAAAGGAACTCAATCAGGGCCACGGTGAGTCGCGACAAGTAAAGATTGGAGGGGCAGAGCACTCATGGTGGGGCCCGGTGAGAGCAACACGCCCGCATCCAGCTGATGTTGCAATCGGTACTTTCCGGTCATGTACTTCCTCGGAATACAGTACTTTAACCCACTATGACATGTTGGCGAGAAAGGAAAGTATTTCTGTAGCCACTAGTACCCCTGACCCAAGTTCCTCGACTTCGGGGACTAAGATCGGGCTGAAGCGGGACTGATGTCACAGCTTCCGTTTATTGCGGAACATGCCGGACGTCCTGGGGTCCTCTATAGCCTCGGAGTCGGGGAATTCTGGGGAGATCGCCGGCTGAGAGTATCCAATTGGCCAGACTGGAATTGTACATATCCGCTACAGTGGTGGGATGTTTTTGTTTTCGTTATGCCGAACACTGCCATTGCAACAACACAAGACCACGAATCGTCTCCAAAAATCACCAATAGCAATCCAGCAAGTATATTAACATACAATAAAGTGCAAGAAAAAAACCTGTGCGCGAATTGATCCCACGCAACAAAAAGGAAAGAAGGACCTATTGAAATGCAACCTGTTATTTCCCCCGGAAATTTATATCCCCTAGCCATGAAAACCACGACTGTGGACCAACCGGAACGCCTGAACAAATGAATCGAAACCGAAAGCAGTATATAATCAGGGGCGGGTCATGATCATAAAATGTCGTTGTGTGTGCAGACTGTTTTTAGGACTCCTCGGAGGAGTTGGTGAGCGAGAGGTACGCGGTCCACGCGATACCAATGCATGAAACAAAAGGCTATGTATAGTCAGCATGGCAAGCTCAAGCTCATATGTGGTTATAGATGCGTACAATCTGGAATTGGATTGGAATGACCCGGAAGTTGAGAATCTGCACAGCCGGCCACAGCACAAAATTGGCTTTGAGAGTCGGCAGGTATACATCGCGGAACTTCTGTGCTAAAGCTCTCTTGCCGCCACCCTCAGCGATCGTCATGTAGGAAAAGAAGCAGGCGAGACCTATACCACACAGGTAAGTCAGTGTCTATTCGAAACCGAAGGAACGACAAGCAACACCTACCGAATGGTGCGAAGATAAATTGATCAAAAGCGACACGCTTGAATACCGGAGTGGTCGGGTTCGCCTTGGTGAGAGGGAATGCCCGGGACAAAAAGCCAAACCACTGGAATTGTATGGGGGCCATGAAGAAACCATATGCCATGAACCGAGTCAGACGCTCAAAGTCGAATGGCGGCGGCGCAGTTTTGATATATCCTGACTCTCCGGAGACAGGCGGTCTTTGCTTATCCAAGTCTTCAATCTCTATCGAAATAAAGTCGTTGTCTTCCAGCGATCGTTGCTGTGATCGATGCCTGAACGCCGTGATAAGCTGCGCAACCGTATCGGCCACCCCACCAAGCACCTATAACCACCGTCAGCAACCAATTCCTGCATTATAGCTCAGTATATGTATTGGAATCCCAGCTTACCGCGTTGGTGACCATAGTCGTAAGAACTATATCGCAAGCCCCAGTCAGTCACATCGCATATCGCAACACCGGGATCCGGCGGGGAGATCGACACAAAACCTACCTGGCTTTTCGGCATAATAGGTGTTAAACTTGGCGGCAAGGCGAGCAGCAACGGCCATCTCGATGAGGAAAATAATCGTGTGTAGGAGAGGCTATAACGTGATGGGCGACCAGGTTAGCTGTGGCGCTCAAGGAGTCGGGAAGGGATCCGGAGCCACCGGTGTCATTTTTGGCTTCGCTGTTCCGTAGAAAGGGATGAGAAGAGGGAGATGCGTACCACGCGACCGTAAATGTAACGGCGGTTCATTCCATCGAGGACTTTCCGTTTCGTGGCGGCAATCATGGTGTTTGAAGGAAGCTGTGGGCCCGGATTTATGGAGGGGAAGGTTCGATTGATGGCAAGATTCCGGGAGGTCGCGCCAGTATGACGCAAATATCAAGTAACCAGGCCAAGGAGGAGAAATGGACCGAGTGAATTCCCTGAAGACGTATAGGTAAGGGGAAGAAGAAAGGAAGACACCTGGACACATGTACCCCAGATAAAAAACCAATGTGGAGGATGCGACTCCGCTATGACTAAAGGAAAGTCGCGCGGTCACCTTGGATGTAAGATGTAACTCAGCGTCACTGATCTCAGCCTTGCGCGGCTAAAAATGATTGCCCTATCAAAAGAGTCTATTAGGTGTTGGACTTTTTTTTTCTTTATTAATAGCCACTGTTTCATGTTATTGTATTCTATGTTTTTCACTATATACAGTTCATTTCCATGCTAAGATCGAGGTTGGTCATCAGCCAGAATATCCGGCAAGTCTCGAATATCGGTCGTTTCATTCGTATTCACATCGACTAGTCGCACAGCCTCTAGATGCAGAGGACCAGTAGCAAGTGGAAGTAATTTGATTTCAGTGGAGTGACAGGTTCCAGGCAAAAGGGGGCTATAAAGATGATCAGCGGTCGTAGATCAATGAGAACCAGAGAATAAAACTCACCCCACCCGGATATCGGTACTCAAACTGATCAACTCAGCTTCTTGACCCACAACACTCTTTTGCATCGCGTGCACGATATTATCGTCTGTCACGGCCTCAGCTACTTGGTCTTCTTTTCTACTAGAAATAGACGCGGAGGAAGGACGAGCAACATGGCCCCGCGGATCAACGCGCTTGCGACGCGGAATGACGATCAATGCAAATTTGCGTGGCACATTAGAGCGGTTCACGATGAAGACACCCCACGAAAATGGTGAACCAACTTGCACTCGGACCGGCCCAGTGAAGGAAATAGTAACGCCCACATCAGTAACAGAGTAAGCGCGCTCTCGTAGGGAGCTACGGCTGGCACTGGCCGCTGGTGGCTGGCCAGACACGGATAGACTCGTGGGGCGATTTGTCCTCTGTAAAGCCGTACTAGGCCCACCAAAGGTAGGATTGAGGGCCAAGGAGAAATCCACATTCGTCTTCCATTCCATGGAAATTCTTGGTTGGCAATCCTCCGACAAAAGGATCACTGCACCAAGGGAAATCTCCAGCACACTCACCACGGCGGTGGATGAAGGGTTAGTCTCCGGGCCATACTCGGGGGTGAGCTTATAAACCAGGGTCACGTCGTCTCTGGGGCGGCACGTCAACGGAAGAGTGAGACCAGGAATGTCAGACATGGATTCAATGGCTCCCTCAGATAGGTCCAACTCTGCTTTATCGAATAAGACTTCACAGTTTAAGAACGGAGTTACCTCGAAATCGAGACTAGCAACCGTTGTTGGGACACCTGTGTAAGAGCTGAGCCTTGAGTATCGAATCCTTGCACTGGCTGCAGGTACTATACGGAATGGATGGCCATGCTGCTGCTGAATATTGTAGATGGGGTCTTCACTGTAGGCAGTGGGCACCACGCGCAGTAATCTAGATGCGGGGAGGAATGGATCTTTGTGGGCAAGGGATTTGTCACCTGCCAGAGGCTGGAGCATATTCGTCGATGCAGGGACAAGAGGAGGAAGGTAGTCATCTTCGGGGTCTTCTGTTCGGCAACCCTCTGAAGAGTTCAAGGTGGCCGAGCCAATAAACAAAAGCGAGGGCTGATGAATACGGTTCCGAGGGCGCTCTTTGAACAGTTAGCAAGATTGGGTTGCATGTTGATGACATTGCAACTCACTGAGGAAGCTGTCAATGCTCCATATGAGGTAAACATGGTTTCCAGCTGTACCATCCTCGCCTTCGAACTCGTTGAAAATCACCAGTGGCTCCTCGTCCAAATCCACAAGTCCCGAGAATATCGCCTCCCGAGTAGGCGTTGGATTTTCTGCAACGGATTCTGCTGGGTCTACAGCATAGACATCAAGCCTTACTTCCAGGCGAGGCAAGTAATGTTTAAGAATAGCTTCGGTGCAGTCGGAGAGACGGAGGACAATGCGAACGGGAAGGCTTTCATCTAGAGGACTTTCATAAGTAAGAGCGCATCTCCACCTGTATTTCAAGCCTATGACATACCAAAGAAAAGGATAGACCGCTGAGGAATTGAGGCTAGAACGGACGGCAGATCATCTGCGCCATCTTCCAGTGCGGAGGTCAGGGCCCCCTCTAGATCGAGCCCTGGGGCATGAGGCACAACCGTTTCGAGGACTGCGTGCCGCAAGAATTCTCCAGGAATCTCCAGACCAGGCATTGCGACCAAAATTGTCGCATGCAATTGTTTCGAGCAAGCTCCTGGGGTAAATGACAACAAGTGGGCGCAATAAGGAGATAAACGGGATGATAAGATGAAAGTGCAAACGCTGCAAACACGTAGCTTCATCCGCGCTTCGCTTTTTCATCACCTTCACCTCGTCAACCTCCACAACCATGAATCCAATGAATGGCCCAGGTGGTGCTTCGGCCCTGTGGCAGGAGGCGCGCAATGCAGACGGTCGCGCATACTACTATAATGTGCAGACAAAAGCAACTCAATGGACCAAGCCCGTTGAGCTGATGACTCCAGTCGAGGTTGGTATCCCAGTTGTCACCAATCCTGTGAATGAACATTGCGCTAACCAGCTATCTCTCTTACATATAGCGCGCCCTAGCGGATCAGCCTTGGAAGGAGTATACAGCGGATGGTGGGCGCAAATACTGGTACAACACGGAAAGCAAGCAAAGCACGTGGGAGATGCCCGAGGTTTACAAGAATGCGCTCGCACAGGCTCCTCCAGCTCCAGTCGCACCAGTTGCGTATGTTACTCCCTCATGTGTTTCTCAGCAATGCCTAACCCCTTTTAGCGCACCCTCTTTCGTTGCCGGTGGCTCCAGCTCCTATTCCCACCCTCAGCGTGAACGCGACGACTACGATCGAGGTGACCGGGGCGATCGAGGCTACAATGACCGACGCGGGTATGGAAATTTCGACACCAATGGAATGGTGGCTGCGCCGGCTTTTAATACATCTGAGCCTGAGTACGGCTCCATCGAGGAAGCGGAAGGCGCCTTCATGAAGATGCTGAAACGGCACAACGTGCAGCCCGATTGGACATGGGAGCAGACCATGCGCACGACAATCAAGGACCCGCAGTACCGCTCTCTTAAGGACCCCAGAGACCGTCAGGCTGCCTTTGAGAAGTACGCGGTCGAGGTTCGCGCGCAGGAAAAGGACCGAGCGAAGGAAAGATTCGCTAAGCTCCGAGCAGATTTCAATACCATGCTACAACGGCATCCTGAGATCAAGCACTATAGTCGCTGGAAGACCATTCGTCCAATCATTGAAGGTGAGACTACATTCCGAGCTACCAGCGATGAAAGCGAGAGGCGGCAGCTCTTCGAAGAGTATGTCGTTGAGCTCAGGAAGTCACACGTGGAGCAAGAGGCATCCAAGCGGAAAGCTGCTATGGACGAGCTGGTCAGCATTCTTAATGGCCTGGATCTTGAACCGTATACGCGCTGGTCCGAGGCTCAGGCGGTCATTGAGTCTAATGACAAGGTGCAAAGTGACGATAAGTTCAAGACCCTGAGCAAATCCGACATTTTGACTGCATTTGAAAATCACATCAAGTCCTTGGAACGCACGTTCAATGATGCCCGCCAACAGCAAAAGGCTATCCGAGCCCGTAAGGAGCGCCGCGCTCGAGAGCAATTCCTTGACCTGCTCAAAGAATTGCGGTCTCAGGGGAAAATCAAAGCCGGTAGTAAGTGGATGAATATTTGCCCGCTAGTTCAAAATGATCCCAGGTACCAGGGCATTCTGGGGCAGTCCGGGTCGACCCCCCTCGAACTGTTCTGGGATATGGTTGAGGAGGAGGAACGCTCGCTCCGCGGTCCTCGCAATGACGTGCTGGATGTTCTTGATGTGAGTGAATCTGGATCCAATCTTTTTTTAGTTGTGCTAATTTTTCTGTCAGGACAAACGGTTCGAGGTTACCGCCAGTACTACTTTCGAAGAGTTCAACTCTGTTGTTGAGTCTGATCGGCGTACCTCCAAAATCGACCCTGACATCCTTCAACTCCTCTTCCAGCGCATTCAAGACAAAGCAATCCGCCGTGACGAGGAGGAGAAACATGCAGCTGATCGCCACCAGCGCCGTGCCGTTGATGCTTTGCGCTCTCGGATCAAGCGCCTTGAACCCCCAGTGCGTGTTACAGATACATGGGATCAGGTGCAGCCCCGTTTAGAAAAGTACGAAGAGTACAAGTCTGTCGAGTCCGATGAACTCCGAGAGTCTGCGTTCGACAAGGTTATCCGACGCCTGAAAGAAAAGGAAGAAGACCTTGAGAAGGACCGTGAACTACGAGACCGCGACAGAAGCCGCCGGGATTACGATCGTGAGTATCGCAGCCGAGGAGAACGGCGAGGTGGCAGCCGCGTCAGTCGCAGTCCAGAGCCCGATGCCTACGAGGCAGACCGACGCAAAGCCCAAGCGGATCGCGAACGATCTTACCGTACCCGCGATGATCGTGACCGAGATAGAGATAGGGATCGCTCAGACCGCTACCGGGAGCGTGAACCCCGCGACCGAGACTCCGAGCGCCGTCCCAGAGACCTTGACCGTCGAGAAGATGAACGTGAACGTCTTTACCGCACTCGTGGCGATCCCCGTGGTAGCCGTGACGAGCTGGATTATGGAGACACTCGTAGCGTGGCCAGTGGGGACCGCAGGCGCAGACGGGAGAGCGACACTGAGAGCGTAGCCAGTCGGTCTGTGAAGCGATATCGCCGAGACAGTCGGGAGCGGGAACGCAGCAAGGGCCCACGACGAGACCGTGCCCGCGAACGTTCCGCAATTCCTGAGGAAGATGCAAAGAACGACGAAAAGGCCATTCACTCTGGCAGCGAGGAAGGCGAGATCGAGGAGGACTAGATAGAGGCTACTATCTACGGCATTTAGCTTGGGTCGATAGGATCAAATAACAAGCTTTCTTTTTATAATTGCTCCAACTTAAAAGGTAAACCAATGAGGTCCATCTCTATTCACCTGGATCGTTACTACTTCCAAGCGCTGCATTGCTATCTAGACCGTGTTGATATTCATATGAAATATATGCGACATTCAACAACCAGCTCTCCCTCAACACCCTGCCTAGTAGCCTGCAGCATTTGGCATCGTCTCCGGGGTATCATCTCGAAACTTATTGGTAATCAAATTCCCAAAAGAAGGCGACCAATCAACCCGTGGACCCAACGTCGGCAAATCCCAAAGCTCCGAAACAAACTTCAGAATGGAAGTATGGGTGAAATCCCCATCGCCCGAACTAGGCTTATTCTGAACCATACCCTTCTCCACCCAAGGCGAAATCAACATGGCCGGAACACGAATCCCCAGCCGATCAAAATGGAAAGTATAGTTCTTACCATCCGGTGCCTGCTCGGTATACGGGATGTTATCACCAGCAGGAACGCCGGTTGGAGGAGCAACGTGGTCAGCAAATCCTCCGTGCTCGTCCCAGGTGATAATGAAAAGAGTATCTTTCCATTGAGGAGAACCACGGATGGCATCGTAGATGCCCTTCATGAAATTCTCGCCCATGTTAATGGGGGATTTCGGGTGCATGGACATATAATCGCAGCATTCAGGGTTGATCCAGGTGAATTGCGGTAGATTACCGTTCTTCGCGTCTTCGTAGAATTGGCTGATTGGGAGCACGTTAGTGTCTCCCATGCCCGATTTGGCGGTCCATTGGTAGAAAAGCGCGTCAGGGAGGAAACTAGCAGATCCTTTGCCTGTGGTGTTTTGGTAGTTCATCCAAGTTATGTTGTGCTCGGTCAGCTGCTCGAAGATGGAGGTTTGTGGCAGCATTGAGATGTTGTATGCATTATCGTTAGATCCATGTCCTGCCCTCTGTTAGTATTAGATCAACAGAATTTTCATACTTTATGCCTTACCATGAACAGTTCCTGAAGTCAAATATGCGCGGTTGGGATTGGTGGGGCCCGGGACAGCTGCAAACCACCTATCAAACAACACGTAGTTCTCTGCCATAGCCTCCGTGACTGGGACGAGATCGGGTTTATAGTAATTGATGACTTCGGCTGCCTCCATCATGTTTTGCTGAAGATTATAGTAATAGCTCTGCTCGGTGACAAAGCCACTCATGGACGACTTTGCATCTGCAGCAGGATGATAGGTGCCAAAGACCTGCATGTTTCCACCAGTAATCGAGTGGTCGGGGTCATCTGAGGCAATGTTGTTCGCAATATTGGCTGCGCAGATTTTTTCTGAAGTGGGCACCGAGACATTGGCCAGATTGCAGTATTTATGGTTAACTAAACCGTCGATGGCAGAGTTGTAGGTGAAACCGCCGGCTAGTGTGTCAAATGAGCGGTTCTCTTGGACAAGAACAACAACATTTTTGATGTTTTTCATGCCAGAACTGGCTGGGAGCGCAGCGGCTCCGAGGCCGAGGCCAATGGTGAGGAGAACAGTCGAGAAAGTCATTTTCATGGGAAAAGCGCAATCCCATCTACATCTAGGTGATCTGGCTCTCTATTTATTTATCCCTTGCATTACTCGGATCTTAGCGGACTCACGAGGCACTTGCCAATCATAGAAAATTGTGACCAACCTACAGAGGACTCGGAATCACACCCTATTGTAGAATCCACCTCGGTGCATCCCGGATGTTTGAAAACCCTCATAATGTGGATCGAAAGTTTAGTTGGTTCCCCGCACACCGACAATCCTCGCGACTATGATTGGCAGCCTCAATGACTCGTCCCTGATTGTCTCCTGATCATGCACAGCCTTGGGAAACTAAGCCGGGATCTGTACGGAGATCGGCAGTGGAAGGTTGCATTGTTTTTGTCTAGTGCCCTACTGAAGTGGATATCTAATGAGGGGTTATAGAGCTCGCATCTACTGTCGAGACAAAGCAAGATCAACAATGTTTCATGCAGGGTACCTATTTATTATTCAATTTAATCGGGAATCCAGGCAGACTCTTGTTCTAGTTGGAATGCCCAGGTGCTGATTAGAGTTCAGGAACAAACAGCCCCGAATCTAATCGATTTGTGATGTGCATAGGTTGATAACATATATTTCACACTCCGAGGTGCATTTTTCCAGAAGAGTGGCCCATTTCATTCGTAGTCTAAATATGTATGGATGTTTTAGGCCCACTTCGTAGACCATTTCCCCTTCACCGGCAACATTCTGTGATGGTATCAAGAATGACGGAAATAGGTGGCCGATGCGCGTAGTCTTGGCAGCAGTAAGGTAAAATCACATGTGAGGGCAAGTGGTCCTGTTCTTACATAACCTTGATGAGTTTCCACACTGTGTAGATATTGCTAGTTGCCTAAACTAGCGTAGTGACCTTCTAATTCTGACCCCACGGAAGTCAATGGTGCTCACATTCTTGTTTGCAATGTCACACTGTTAGGTAGATAATACTAAAGGGCTCTCAACTTCCAATATTCTGAAGCTTGTAGGTTTCAATTGTCCATTGAAACCAACTTTGGAATGATTTGACATACTAGGCTATGACAATGATATGAGTTAAGTCAACAGCGAAATGCTCGGCGTACTTACGTAGTTCTGTTTTGTTAATCAAACCCAAGGCCGTGCTCTGCAGCCAGCACTCAATGCCACAGATCCTATTAATGATGATTGCCAGATGGTACTAGGTAGTATTGGAAATAGTTTATAACTCATGCTACTGGAATGATAATCCTGGTCTCTAGTTTGGAAGATGTATATATTCACCTATTGCTTTGCATTGGAAGATTCTCTCCCACAGGTGTCATCGTACCAGGCTCCAGCTTCGACCACGAGTCGTATAGGTGATCCCGAAATTTCAGATAGCTAAATATACATGCTCCAGCCCTCCTATTACCTCAATAGTTACATAGATGGACTTAGGAAACGCTCTTTCTGGATAGGCAAGTTACGTCATTCCAGGGCAAATCTTCATTGGAACACCAGTGAACTTGAAATTATGGATGAGATTTAAAATTCATTTCATGGGATTATGGTGTCTCTTTTTTGTAACTCATACTGTAATTTAAGTATATTTATTATAGGAATAACCCTGAAACACACGGTAGGTGGTGTCCACGCGCGCTGTAGTCCTGATACATCAAGGAGATAAGTGCTTTCCTCACGACGGGCAGCTCGGCTAGCGTGCTTAACTCCGGGGGGGTGCTCCACCCACCCATGGCTTAACCCCGCTGACGTCGCGGAGACCGGTCGCAAACTTGCTGAAGAATTATGGGCCAATCATCACTTAGAACGGCACCGTCTCATGGAGCATCAATCGGGATTAAATAGACTTTGTGGAATCATGCGTTATAAATCAACTACAGTTAAAACTGTGGGACGGAGGTGTGGAAGTGGTTATATAAACGACCCCTCCACGGATAACTTCGACAGCAACCGAAAACTTCTTTCAATCCCCCTACACGACACTTCCAAGGTTCTCTCACAACTCAAACACTCAACGATACAAGTATAATATACTCAAAATGCCGTTTCTTGTTGGAAAAGAGGTCGGCCCTACTGGCTATGGTACCATGAGTACGTTGCACCAGAAAACACCTTCACATGGTCAATGGATCTAATTCTTTTAGGAATGACCTGGAACCCCAAGGTAACCCCAGAGGATGTTGCCTTTGAAACCTTGAACAAGGCTCTAGAGCTAGGTGCCAACTTCTGGAATGGTGGCGAACTCTACGGTACACCCGACTACAACTCCCTGCACCTGCTGAACAAGTACTTCACCAAGTATCCCGAGAATGCCGAGAAGGTAGTTCTCAGCATCAAGGGTGGACTGAAGCCTGGCCAGTTGATCCCAGACGGCTCGGAGGAGAACATCCGTCGCAGTGTGGACGAATGCCTGAAGGTCCTGGATGGAAAGAAGAAGGTCGATATCTTCGAGTGTGCGCGCCAGGACTCGAATTTCCCAATCGAGCACACCGTGGAGGTCCTCGCGAAATGCGTGAAAGAGGGCAAGATTGGAGGAATTGGACTAAGTGAAGTGGATGCCGAGACCATCCGACGCGCGTATGTGCAAGATGTATTCCATTTCATATGTATGTGTCAGTTACTAACTATTCTACAGAGCCAAGGTACACCCCATCGCTGCCGTTGAGGTCGAAATGTCCTTGTGGTCAACTGAAATCCTTGAAAACGGTATTGCCAAGGCTTGCGCAGAGCTCAACATCCCTGTTATCGCTTACTCGCCGCTGGGCCGGGGTGCACTGACTGGCGCCGTGACCTCGTTGTCCGACATCCCGGAAGGTGACTTCCGTCGGCTAATTCCGCGCTTCCAGGAGGCCAACTTTGAACAAAATAAGAAGCTGATCAACGAGGTCAAGAGCCTGGCATCTCGGAAGGGTGTTGCCCCGGCTCAGGTGGCCTTGGGTTGGATTCGGAGCTTGAGTGAAAAGCCTGGCATGCCTACTATTATTCCCATCCCCGGTGGCACAACTGTTGACAAGGTGACCCAGAATCTGGTGGGAGTGAAGCTGTTCACTGATGAGGAGTTGGCCGAGGTCGACACAATCCTGAAGGAAAATGCCGTTGCTGGAACGCGCTACTAAGATCGCAACCTGCTTTTTTAGCTGTTAGCATCGGACTAGAGCTTGAAGCAATAATAACAAATATTTTTACATTTGATAATCAGATCAAGTGTAGAAGAGTCAACACCCAATCTCACTGAAATCGAACCCGAGAGATCAATTACGGAGATTGTCTGCATTGCAGAATTCTTCTTTGTGTTCATCAGGAAGCAGGGTGTGGTGAAAGAAAAAGAAAAGCTAAAGTAAGCTTACCTGGCCATTGAGTTATCCAAACAGAGCCATTGGCTCCTGAACCTGGCGTTAGTTCATTATTGTGTAGCAAAGTCATTTAAGTTGTGTGGAAGGAGGGAAAACAGGAAAGAAGAAAAACAGGAGTGGGAAAGTTAAGCTGGGGCAGCATCACGTGAGCCAACTGGGAGACGCTAACAGCTTATTTGACCTTCACTCCTTGTAATTAACAGCAATTCCAATTTAGCCCTTTGTCCCGGTGCATCTCTTGACAAGAGTTCCTTTGTCGCTGACAGCCCACATTCACAATGGCTTCCCGCGATTCACCCGGTTCCCCCCTTTCCTCTGTTGGCACAGCAGACGAGTCTGACCACGAGTCTGTCAAGCAAGAAAGCCGCGCTCAATCACCATCAGCATCAAATATGCCTCCCTCAAAGCGGCGTCGAACAGGGGTAGCCTCCTGGGATCGACACACTCCTCTTTCTTCTGTTCAAGACGATGCGCCCCCTCCAGCCTCGCCTACAGCTTCCATCTCCTCCGACAGCTCCGGCGATGTCCCGAACTCTCCAAGCCTTATGGGCCTCCTGGGCCACCAGGACGACGATTATAGCGGAAAAACTTGCGATCAGGTCACGGTATGCATGTGGGAGGGGTGCGCTGCTGGTGACCTCGGCAACATGGATGGCTTGGTGCAGCACCTCCACCATGAGCACATCGGGAGCCGACAGAAGCGGTACTCGTGCGAGTGGACCGATTGCACTCGCAAAGGCCAAACGCACGCCAGTGCATATGCACTCCGTGCTCACATGAGGAGCCACACTCGAGAGAAGCCATTTTACTGCACTCTACCTGGTACGTTCGATCCTAACCAACCTCCTCCCCTGCCCCATTGGTCCCTAGATAGATGAACAGCATGGAAAGAGGCTCTGCCTCGCCCACAAGCAGTGGAATTATAAAGCAGCTAGACTGACTATTTGACTCGAATAGAATGTGACCGCAATTTCACCCGCTCCGACGCCCTTACAAAACACATGCGCTCTGTCCACGAAATCGACTCCCTCCGCCAAGCAGACACAAAGTCAAACGCTGGCGGTGTCCCCAGTACACCTGCCTCAAAACTGCAGCGCATCCGGCTCAAGCTATCTCACCCTTCAAAGGACTCCGGCGCCGAAGGCGATCAGCCTCACGACCACATCATTTCCATGAACGCTGCGCCGCCAACAGACCCTGACGCAGAAGATATGATGATGCCTGAATATGGACCTGAACTCGGCTTCGAGGATGCAGAGCTGGATATGCCTCCTCGCGACCTATATAGACTGTTGCGCCGGCAAATTTTTTGGGCAGAGAACGAGGGTGCTCAGTTACGCGCGCAGTGGGATGAGATCAGACCGTTGCGTGAGAACGCGTGGCTCGAGAAAGAGGCTATTCTTGATGACCTCATTGATGGAGAACTGAGACTTTTCAGTGCCATTGTTGGTGCTGCAGATACTGTGACTCCTCTTGCCTCAGGTCCCAATCCGTCGACTAGCCTTGAGAAGCTCCAGCAGCAACAGCGGCAGTTTGCGCGGCAGCAGGAGCAGATGAGGGCCAAGTCGGTGGAGATGGAAGAGGTTGAGATGGAGGCAGAAGCCGAGGTAGAGGCAGCGGAGGCTAGTGCTGCTGCTTAGTCTTCTGCCTTTCTCTTATATTTTGGCATCTCGATTTTTCGGGTTCTTTCATGGTGTCTTTATTTTTTTTTAATCGGCGCAAGCGGTGTTTTCCAGGACCTGCACTTTTCATGGATTGGAGGAAAGGAGAATTGGGTTAGCACTTTGTACGAATAGCTTCTCATACCTTGTGAGTTGCAGTTATACCAGTATTTCATTTGAGCATATTAACGCTCTTTTACGACGACCTTGTCAATATTAATGATCCAATCTCTTTTTGTTTTACGATCTACAAGTAGACACAACTTGAGAGCAATGATAACCAAGAGGTCCAGAGAAGGACCACTTCATTCGCTCTAAATAAGAATAAGAAATGGACATCACATATAGTGCTCCAAACCAGCTGAATGATCTTGTGCAGGTACAGAGAAATCAATCGACGCCGTGGTAGCCACTCCATAGGATACAATATGCCGGGAAGCAAAATGACAACAAGAAATGGGACCGACTCGGAGAAAAATAAAAACAAAAATTGGAACAAAAGCCGTAGCTCACCGGAACAGTTTAAATAACCGTATCCAAGCACACCCAGAAAGGGACAAGAATTAAACATGGGCAGATCCAGCTAGCCCGGACCCTCGCCCTCAATGGAGCGTAGGGGTCAAGTTTTGCGATCTGCCGATGGAATGAGAAAGTGCAGAAGGATGAAATTCAAAACAGGAGACAGAACTCCGAAAAAGAGACCCCTAACACGCCATGCAAATATCGTATGACATTCGAATCGTATTCAAGCCAAATCGGTTCTCCTTTCTGTGCTTCTTTTGGGTTGCGCAAATCATTCGACGCCTTTCGCAATGCCATGCAGCTCGTTGCATCCGTATGTACTTCAATGAAACAATCATCATTGACTTTTTGAATATCGGAGAGGGAAAGGAGAAAGAGAAGAAAGAGACGTGGCTCTAAGATATAAGAAATGTGAGATGAGCGCTGGGCGCTGGGGTGATTGGGAGGCTCTGGCCATCCGGAGCCGAGGAGAGAGAGAGATGTAAGACAATTGTGAGGACCCGTTTAGATGGTTTAGCTAGGGCTAATACAGCCTGCATGCTAAGTACCATTGGATGGTTTCGGAGCATTCTTAGCTTCTTGGACCTTCTGGAACATCGCTTGTAGCTTGGAGCCAGTCACTTCCCTGTTGGGCCAATAGTTGACAGAGACATAATCCCTAATAGAAAATTAGTATGTGAAATGTGAAAACCACCAATAATAGTGGGAACTTACCACAGTCGCTTCTCGAGAGAAGCCATGGGCTTGTCAGCTCCCAGTGTTTCGCGAATGAAATCACCGATTTTCATGATGGTAGTTCGGAGCTCATGCGCCCGCTTGGATTTATCCGGGTAGTTCTTGGCTGTGATCTTGGATACGTTGTCCAAGATCCCCACAATGGGCTTGAACACCATGAATGCCATGTCTTCCTTCTCCTTGCTAGAACCACCGTTTTCCTGGGTCTTGCGACGTCGAAGCTCGTCATTGCCGACATCGGAAGTACGGTGTCGGGGACGATTAACATCATGACCGGATTTCGGTCGATCATGACCAGGTGTGTGGTGACGGTCACTATCGCGGCTGCCATGTGTATGGGATCGCTGGCGCACACGATCAACTTCCCGTTGCCCCTTGCGAGAGGAGGGAGCAGGGGACGCAGACACGCTGCCACTGCCAAGCCGAGAGTTGCGCTTGTTATTCCTGTGGTGATTGTCTACCGCACGCCTTGCGATGGCATTGTTACCACTGCTGTATTTGTTCCTCAAAACAGAGAGCAAATATTCCGCTCGGCGGACAAGGTGAACAGCACCGGGGGATTTGGTAGACTTTTCCTCGCCCTGAAGGCGCTGGGTTTTCCTTTCCACGCGGTGTTCCTCCAAGAAAAACTTGTCACCAAGACCCAAGTCGGTATCGTCACGGATCTGAGTCCAAGCACCAAATCCGTGGCGGCCGATGCCAACTAAGAGCATTCCATCCTCGCGAGCACCCCAAGAGCAGCTGTAGTCAGCCAACTTGGTAGCTTCTGGAAGACGGAAGTTCTTGAAATCTGGAAGAGAGGTGGTCATTTTCCGAACAAGTCGCATATCAGGAGGGCGGTCGACGATGGTCCAGGCGTTCAAACGCTTGACACCCTGGTGGTCGAACAAGACGGCCTTTTGTTCTTTCTTGGTGGGATTCTTGCCACTTTGCTTGAGGGCGTCCATTTGCGCCAAGTTCTCATGAACAAGAGAGTGGGCCTTGTCGGTCATCTCACGAAGAGCAGCTTTGACAGTCTCCCGATCCCGATTTTGCAGTCGAGAATCCTCGAGGATAAGCTCTTCACAATCATCCATGTCGCCATAGCGCAGGAAAGCACGAGAAAGAGCACGGTATTCCTTTTCACCGAGAGGGCGCTTTGGGTCCAATGAGCTGTTGTCATCCTCCTCGTCGTCGTCAATGGCGACTTGAGCCCGAGCTTGCCGCTTGGCCTTACGTTCCTCCCGCGAATCACGCGATTGTGTGGCAGCTTGGCGCTTACGAGGCTGGTTCTCCTCGATGACTTCTGCGAGATACTTCTCATCCGCCTTGCGTTTCTCCTCTGCTTTGATCGAATCGAGTTGTTCCTTGGGGATGATTTCATCCCAGCTAAGATCGTCGACCTTGATATCAACAAATTCGAAGGCTTTCAAAAACTCCTCACCACCGTCTGCCTGTATTTGCTCCGTTTCCTCGGTCTGGTGCAATTCGGCATTGGCAAGAACAGAGTCAATGTCAAGCGACTCAAGCTTTTTCTGGTTGTCAGTTTGCTCAAACATCCTTTGACCACGTCGTTTGAGAATCCGAGAGATGTCTTCCGTCGAATTAGGTTCCCCGATGACACGAGACATCTTGGTCTGCATCTCCGAGGCCTCCTTGTCAGTAACACCCCGTTGGATAGTGATGAACTCGAGCAGAAGCTTATTGCGGGCTCTCTCAATGACCTCCTCCTCAATTGTATCCTTTGAAACAAGGCGGTAAACGCTGACGGGCCTGGTCTGCCCAATTCGATGAGCTCGAGCCATGGCCTGCAGATCCGCTTGCGGGTTCCAATCCGAATCAAAGAGAACGACGGTGTCCGCAGTCATCAAGTTGATTCCAAGACCACCTGCACGGGTGGAAAGGAGGAAGGCAAAGTCTGTACTTTCAGGGGCATTGTAATGCTCAATGGCCAAGCGACGAGCCGCTGAAGGAATGGTTCCATCCAGCCGCTGGTATTTGTAGTTGCGGTACTCCATATACTCGCTCAAAATGTTCAGCATGCCGACCATCTGACAGAAAATCAGGACTCGGTGGCCATCCTTCTTCAACTTGCTAAGAAGTTGATCGAGTAGCATCATCTTTCCACTGCTGGTAATCATAGCACGCAGAATGTCCTCTCGCCTGGTAAGGCCTTCTAGGAGCCTTGCTTCCGCCGTAGGAAACATGAATGGATGGTTGCTCGCCTTCTTCAATTCCATCATGATGTTCAGTAGTGATTGCTTCATTCCCCTGGCACCATCGTTTAACGCAGCATAATTTTTCGTGAGAATATTCTTATAGTACTCGAGTTGAACATCGGAGAGCTCGACTCGAATGATCTTCTCGGTCTTTGGAGGAAGGTCAGACTCCACCTTTGACTTGGTACGCCGCAACATATAGGGTTGAATGGCATCGGTCAACTCGGCCAGCTTCTGTGACGCAGCGTCGGAGTTAAGATCCATGTCAACATCTACTTTGATGACACCAGGATTCAAGAAGTCCATGAGGGATGACAGCTCCGCAAGGTTGTTCTGGATTGGAGTGCCAGTGATGAGGAGACGGGCCTGGCATTTCCAGTCCACCAGTTTCATGTAAAGCTGTGAATCTCTATTTTTGAGACGATGCGCCTCGTCAACTGCCATGAATTGCCACTTGAATTGCCCTAGGAATGGAGAATCATTCATAGCGTACTCGTAAGTTGTCAACAGGACGTGGAACTTTGGTCGTTTGGGGTTGCCATCCACCATCAACTCGTAATCACGAAGGACACCTCGGGCCTTTTCGCTACCGTTATAGACCACATAATTTAGGTCAGGTGTCCAGTGATCAAAGGTATCGGCCCATGCTGGCATCGTTGACAAAGGAACAATAACAATGAAGGGGCCCTGTTGCCGACGGACATGTCGCATCCAGTTGATGAACGATACGGTCTGCACAGTCTTTCCCAAGCCCATTTCGTCAGCCAACACCACATTGTGGTTTCTGACCCAATTGAACGCAAGAAAGTTCAGGCCCTTGACCTGGAAATCCTTCAGTTCTCCATTTTGCAAAAAGCTTGGAGAGGCTTTAATAGGCTCAAACGGCTTGCGTGTAGCCGGGGTTGATTCCAATTTGTCGGAAACAGGATGGCGAGCGGAGCGATCAATGAAGCGGTCGATTTCACGTTGTGCGATCTCACTGACGAGGTCCTCGGGCTCCCATGTACAGGAGTCGTAGAAGAGTCGTTTCCATTTGACAAGATATTCTGTTATACCATTGTCTTCCCGAACTCCAATCACTCGTTCAACCTGTTTGAAATCCTCAATTGCCTCCACATCCCTCTCGCGATCAAGATTCCACTTTTCTCGGTCTTCCGGCGGGGCGTACGGGTCGTGTTGAAGGCGTAGGTCCTCATTGAGCACTTTGCGAACATAATTATCCACGCGACGGGTGCTACGGTAGTTCGCAAGTTCTTCATTCGGTACCCAACTGGAATGGTAGTATGACTGGTCCTGCCATTTTATGTAGAACTCAAAGTCTTGGCGGCTCAAGTCTGGGCTTTTGGGGTCGACGCCGTCCTTCGGCCGGTGGTTAAGGACGACATCGACAGCTTTTCGGGTATCTTCTTCGTAAGTGTTATCCCAGTAGCTCTCGCCGAGCTCATCTGGGTCCTCTTCAAATATCCCATCATCTTCGTCCTCGTTGTAATTCGACACTTTGGACGCGTTTCGGGTAGAGAAGCGAACTTCGTTGAAGGAGGGCTCCATTCCCGCGGCTTGCTGGAGACGGCGGCGCCTCGCCTTATTGGCACGGGCACCTTTCCCACCGTACTCATCACTTTCTGTCTCCGAGAACGATGAGGCAGTAGCCGACCGCGAGGTCTTCGAGGGCTGCTGGGATGGCTCCTTGCGCCGGCGCTTAGATCGCGGAGCCACAGAATCTGATTCAGAGTCGGACGAGTCGACGAGATGACGCGTAGTGCGTGCGCGACCACTGCGACGAAGTCCGAACAAATCGGGATTTTGGTTGATATAGTCGCGTTCGTCCGGCGGCGGCGATTTGCGCTTGAGACCTCGGTCGGCGTGTGGTGATGAAGAGTTTTCACGACTCGACTGGTCCACTTCATCATCACTGTTTTCCATCACAACATCATCATCATCTTCTCCATCCGAAGCTGGAGAATCCGCATCATATAGATCGTCCGCGGCATCGGGCTCGGGGGAGGACTCGGAGACAGGATGAGACTCGACGGGCTCGGACTGGCTATGTTCGCTCTTCGTGGTTTCATCGGCATCAGCCCCGAAATCATCGGCAGCTAACGAATGCGAATAGCCATTCGACATTGTGGAGGTTGGATAAGGTTCTTGACCCGACGGGATCACCATGCTAGATGCTATGACCGAGGGGCAGTCAGCATTGAAGCTCAATTCGGCTAGGCAGGCACCCTAGGTACGTGGGGATCGGTAGAATAGTGATACGCGACTCAAATCGCAGGAAAATTAAGCTTATAGATGGTAGATTGGGGTATGATATCAAGACTGATGGGGATTGATAGTTTTTGATGCCGAGTGGGATGGAAGCGGGCAGCAGAGAGACAGGCACCCTGAGGAGATTGACCACAATGGCCCGTCCAGGAAGAACGAGAGCATCAGATTTGGGGGGTCCGGTTTATGTATCTCCTCCACATTAGGTGTACCGCATGTTTTGGGGATTTCTAGCAGTGGGTCGAAGGACGCGGAGAAGTACCCGGACAAAGCGTTCTGGCGACACGTCTGGGGGTATATCAAGGTAAAAAAACAAAGAACTTACACTCCATAGCGTGGTGACCCCAGAAGAGGGGAGACTAGGGTATCAATGTTGTAAAAAAGTAATGGTGGGTGGGGAAACCGAAGATGATATGGGGATGAGGATGAGACGAGTGAGGGAGAGATGAGTTGGGAGGATTGATTCGGTTTGGTTTGGTTTGCAGGCAAGGATCGACCTGCCTGCCTGAAGGATCGGGCATCCAAGTTTCTTAGTTCCCGATATGGACTAGCGTACTCGCTTCGCGCGTGAACAACGGACATCATGTGACCTGTCTTTGTTGTCCGGATAAACTATTACTCCGCACAATTCCGTTAACCAATCAGATTCAAGTTAAATAATGCGGGCGCTTTCCAGGCGGTCTCTATGTCGCCGCCTCAGGCACCACAGCCCACAATAAGAAAGAGACTGCTTAGTTTCAATTCCGCCCCCCCTCAAGACGTTGTCATTGTTGTCGCCTTTCAACTCCGTCAGCTTGAGTCTGCGCAGACACTTGGTGCTCGATTGCACCCGATTCCTTACGCTGCAGCAGTCACTCCGCCGCTCGACTCAACATCTTCAGAAGCTCTCTACGCACTTTTCTTACCCGCTTTTTATACAGTCCTTGGTTCCCTGAACCGAAGCCGCCACCATGTCTGACAAGCTCACACGGTATGTCCCCTACGGGTTTTAAATGGATTGCTCTCTCTGAAAAGGCGCCTTTCTAATTTGATTTTCTTTTAAAGTATTGCCATTATCAACTCGGACAAGGTTCGTTTCAAATACCCCGCTAATGCGAAAGAAAAAAAACTCTCGATCATAGCCCGCTCACACGAAATGTTCCGGATGTCTAGTGCAAACCGAAGGTATGGAAACTGGTTCGATTCTTTCAGAGATCTGAGGCTGATTGGTACAGAAATGTCGTCAAGAGTGCAAAAAGTCCTGCCCCGTCGTCCGGTCCGGTAAACTCTGTATTGAGGTGACCAACGAGTCGAAGATCGCATTCATCTCCGAGCGCCTGTGTATCGGTTGCGGTATCTGCCCCAAGAAATGTCCTTTCGGCGCCATTCACATTATCAACTTGCCCACCAACCTGGAGAGCCAGGTCACCCACCGGTATTCCGCCAACAGCTTCAAGCTCCACCGTCTCCCTATGCCCCGCCCCGGACAGGTTCTCGGTCTTGTTGGAACAAACGGTATCGGCAAGAGTACTGCGCTGAAGATTCTGAGTGGAAAGCTGAAGCCCAACCTCGGTCGCTATGATAACCCACCTGATTGGGAGGAGATTCTGAAGTACTTCCGTGGTTCCGAGTTGCAGAGTCAGTGCCCAGTTCTACTCGGGGGGGAGAAAAGCTTTATGAACTGACTTGGACTAGACTACTTCACCAAGATTCTGGAGGATGACCTGAAGGCCGTTGTGAAGCCCCAGTATGTTGATCAGATTCCTCGTGCCGTCAAGGGTCCTGTCAAGCAGGTCGAGGGTCTCATCAAGAGCCGTTCGCAACTCGATAACATGGACGAGATCATGGATGTGCTTGGTATGTTCTGTTCGAAACATATGCAAGACACTCATCTAATAACAATTTGCAGAACTCAGACAGGTCGCGGATCGTGACATTGACCACCTTTCTGGTGGTGAACTGCAGCGTTTTGCTATTGGTCTGGTGTGTGTCCAGCAGGCCGACGTGTAAGTTAATATAGGTCCCACCCGATTACTACTGCATCTGACTTGGCTCTAGGTACATGTTCGACGAGCCTTCGTCCTACCTTGATGTCAAGCAGCGTCTGGCTGCTGCCCGTACTATCCGCAGCCTCCTGCGCCCTGATGACTACGTCATTGTTGTTGAGCACGATCTGTCGGTTCTCGACTACCTTTCCGACTTCATTTGTGTGCTCTACGGTCGCCCAGCGGTCTACGGTGTTGTGACTTTGCCCTCCTCGGTCCGTGAGGGTATCAACATCTTCTTGGATGGTCACATTCCCACCGAGAACCTGCGTTTCCGTGAGGAGTCTCTTAGCTTCCGTCTGACTGAGGCCGGTGACGACATGATCGCCGACAAAGCCCGTGCTTTCAGCTACCCCAACATGGAGATCACGATGGGTAACTTCCACCTCAAGGTGGATTCTGGCCGATTCACCGACTCTGAGATTCTTGTCATGATGGGTGAGAACGGAACCGGAAAGACTACTTTCTGTAAGATGCTGGCTGGTGCGCTGAAGCCTGATGGTACCATCTCTGTTCCCAAGATGAACATTTCCATGAAGCCCCAGAAGATTACTCCCAAATTCCAGGGTACCGTGCGCCAGCTGTTCTTCAAGCGTATCAAGAGCGCCTTCCTCTCCCCCCAGTTCCAGACCGATGTTTACAAGCCCCTAAAGATTGACGACTTCATTGACCAGGAGGTGCAGAACCTCTCTGGTGGTGAGTTGCAGCGTGTTGCCATCGTCCTGGCTCTGGGTATGCCCGCCGATCTCTACCTGATTGACGAGCCTAGTGCCTACCTGGACTCCGAGCAGCGTATTATCGCTGCCCGTGTGATCAAGCGTTACATCATGCACACCAAGAAGACTGCTTTCATCGTCGAGCACGATTTCATCATGGCCACCTACCTTGCTGACCGTGTTATCGTTTTCGACGGCCAGCCGTCCGTTGACGCTCACGCTAACACCCCCGAGTCTCTGGTCACTGGTTGCAACAAGTTTTTGAAGAGCCTTGACGTCACCTTCCGTCGTGATCCCAACAGCTACCGCCCCCGTATCAACAAGTACCAGAGTCAGATGGATCAGGAGCAGAAGTTGGCTGGCAACTACTACTTCCTGGAGGAAGAGAACTGAAAAGGGCATCTTCAATGAGCATCATCGCCGCCGTCACCACCGTGATGGTCGCGATTCTGAGCGGCGCCGCAACTGGCGCCGCAGAAAAAGAGGGTTCGGGTGGTTAATGGCGTTCCCAGGCGTTTGTAGAGCCTCGGTGAATAAGGGCAGGAATCACTCCCGTGTCGGGGCTTTTCCTGGTGACGGAGAGACGAACCCGGACAATGGCGAGGACGATGATGGTGATCCTGGTGTGGGAGAATTGGGCTAAACAGTGGCTCCGCTAGCCATTGGCCAAATGTCTCGTCTCATCTCTAGGACCATCCGGTCATGCCTCGTCATTAACCCTATCGCCAGGCTCCCCGGTTTTTGTTAAAGTGCATATCCGGAATTTCCAGGCGGAAATACTCCTCCAGTTAAGGGGGATTTGTGATTGGCATGATTTGTTATCGGAGTTTTTTGATGGTTCCCGAAAAGCTCTTCCATGACTTTATGATTGAAATAGAGGGGGAATTTTTCTTAGGGATGGAAGGAGGAATTGACCACAGCGGGAAAAGTCATTGTTCAATAGCTGCTCTTGTACATGTGCATGCAAATGCACCTTCCTATTCATTATCGTATTTTTTTTGATCTCATCTTCATCCTAGTAAATCCTGCCACCTTTCTTTCCCCCCGAGCGTTTCACTATTGAAGTAATTGATGGCTGGGAATGCAAAGGTATCTAGACTGAGCGGCACCTTGCATTGGTTATACTGATAACAACCGCAGATGTGATCCATAATATGCATGTTGGCCAATCATTTAAACCCCCTTTCATTGAGAGACACGAGGCTAAGAGGCTGACCGCTCGACAGCCTCCTTCTTGACAGCGTGAGAATTGCTTTTAACCCAGTCTGCCCATCAATGAGCTCCCCTCTCAATTTGAGGTGAACATCCTGGACAATACAGATACCTGGGCAACCCCCAATATTATACCCTACAATTTATCATGGGAAGTATATTGACGGAATCTCAATCCAAAGAGCTGTATGACCTTCTCTATCCCTTGCTATAAACTGTTGCTGACATATTGCAGACATAAAGCGATAATCGGATATCTATCAACGATCAACGCTTTTAAGACTGTCGCCGCTTTCCGCGACGAGCTGGGATTGAATGCCATCTTCACAGACCATGCTATCAAGCAGCTTGCACAGATTTTGCAAAAGAAATGGACAACAAACACGCTACTTCAAAGAAAAGTAAGAAAAGACTTGGTTGTTTCTAACCAGACGAATTAAATTAAACAAGGTTTTGTTGACGATGATTAGATCATGAATCTAGAGTCTGAGGTCGATAGATTAACGGAAGAACTAAGATCAATACCAAAATCCCTATTACGCCATAGAAACCCAGCAAATTGGCTTCCTGACCAACCAGCCCATACTCTCAAATCACATAGAGCTGCCATCACATCTGTGGCCTTCCACCCAACATTCAACTCGCTGGCCTCCAGCTCTGAAGACTGCAGCATCAAGATCTGGGACTGGGAGCTGGGCGAACATGAAAAGACTCTCAAAGGGCACACGAGAACAGTAACAGGCCTCGATTTCGGCGGCATAAAAGGCCAAATCCTGCTCGCCTCATGCTCCACCGACCTCACGATCAAGATCTGGGATCCTAACACCAACTACAATAATATTCGAACTCTTGTGGGGCACGAACATTCCATCTCCTGCGTCCGATTTCTACGCCCAGGTGATAAGACCCTTGTCTCGGCTAGCCGCGACGCTTCAATCCGCCTTTGGGACGTCTCGACTGGTTTCTGTTTAAAAACCATCTATACGTCTTGCGATTGGATCCGCGATGTGAGCCCTTCATTTGACGGGGAATGGCTTGTCTCCGGTGGAACTGATCATGCCGCAACGATCTGGAATGTCGCTTCCGGTGACCCTCAGGCTATACTCCGCGGTCACGGGAATGATATCGAGTGCTGTGCATTTGCCCCTCCGGCTAGTCACTCCTACCTTGTGGCATTAGCAGGAGGGAAAGCACTGCCTTCTGGGGGTTCTCCTGTTGGAGTTGTTGCCACGGGTGGGCGAGATAAAACAATTAAACTCTGGGATTTCAATGGTTTATTGCTCAAGACTTTGGTGGGTCACGATAACTGGGTTAGAGGCTTGGTGTTCCATCCCGGTGGTAGGTTTCTGTTGAGTGTTGGCGATGATCGAACTCTGCGGTGTTGGGATCTTGCTGAAGATGGGAGGCTGTGGAGAACAATTGAGGATATCCATGGAGGGTTCGTTAGTTGTATCCGCTGGGCACCCGCGGAGATGAACGAAGCGACTAGTAGGTCTTCAACAGAGGAGTTGGGGGTAGATAGAAGGATTGGTAGAGAGGTCAGGGAATCGGGCGTGCGATGTGTTTTGGCCACTGGTAGTTCGGATTCAAAGGTGCGCATCTTTATGTAAATTTGATTGGTGTTCGTCCCATGATTATGTCTTCCCGAAATATGTCCAAAATTACAAATAAACGCCGGTATAAACATGATATTAATACATAGTCTTCTGCATCTCAGAAGCGAAATGATTTTTGAGTCAATAACGGCATTTCCGTCGTCATAGACCAAAAGTCCAATTCAAGCTCAACGTCTGGCGGCTTTACGCCGGGCTGCCCATGAAGCTGGGCTTCTGGCTCACCTGGTAAACCAGTTTATCGGTCACAAAATGGGAGAAAACAGCCTGAAAAGCCGGAACGGGTCCGAAAACAGTTCCTGCCACAGGAAATAAGATGCGGTCAAGAAGGAAACCGCGCTCCCAACTGTTGCGAAACGAGAAGCCCACATCGACGATTCCTGCATCCATCATATCCATGGATCTAGTGTTGACACACAAATAATGCCAGTAATCATAAACAACCATGCATATATTCATCATCACAAAGGAACAAATCCGCAGAAGTCCGGTGAACTGAAACGCCCAGTCAAGATCGGGGTGCATGAGTTCCGGCGGCATAAATGCAGAGTAGACGGATGAAATAAGCATAATGAGCGTCAAAAAGCTCGGAAGGAAATGTGCCTCCCAAAGAAGGTGTGTCAAGGCCAACTGCTTTACACGGAGAAAGATTCGCCAACTAGGACGACAGAGGTTGCTACAGCTCTTTCGAATGGCAAATCCCGTGTCCAAAGCACCCCACATGTGGCGCAGAGCCTGGCGATAGCGGGCATGGAGGATGTCTTTAGTTCGTCGCCAGCCACGATTCCCATCGCTTGAGATATTGCATTGACTAGCGGCGCTGTATACTGGCCGCGTGATGATATCGCCCTCCATTGCGAAATAGCACTTAAGCAACATGTGCATGTCCTCGCCAATTGCAGTCGCATCACCATCCCAGCCGCCGACTTTCTTCGCCAGGGACAAGGGTAGGGTGTAAACGGAGGTGGGAATCGAGATTGGGGAGCCAGGGTACATCGCTGAGACACCGGCAAATCCCCACATCAAATCTGCACAACGGACCAAAATGGGGGTCTCGGACGCGTTTCGATCAAAGATGATAGGGCATGTGTAGAAGGAACGCTCGGGATTTGCGGCATTATCGAAGTGAAGACGTTTGATTTCGCTAAAATAATCCTGGAGAAGATGGGTATCGGCTACGAAGGTGTTCGTTAGAGAAGCAGAGTTGTAGGATGTAGGGTGAATTCTTGAACATACCGTCGATGACCGTTACCAGTGTATTCGTCACATCCTCTTGATCATCTCTTGCGTGAATGTCCATGATCTGACGAGCTGCCCACGCAACATTGGAGCTCTTCCCAGCAATCTCCCCCGGTAGATCAGACGGATGGAAAGTTGCTCGGATGTTAGCGAAAGCCGTTTCGAAAGCAGAGATCAATTCGACAGCCTTCCAAGCGGCGTCCGTTTCCTTTTGTTCCATGGCGAGATAGATCTGGATTGGGATCAGCACTAGTCTGGTCCGACAGTTTCTAGAATCAAAGACTGACCTCATATTGACTGGATGCTCTTGGATGGCTCGCCAAGACCAGAAGTGTAGTTCTCAGGGTGTCGATGTCCTCTTTATAGTTGGGAAGAATGATCGCGTGAATGACCTCTTTATCACCAAGGAAAGAGTCTGAATCCGTCTGCGACGATTGAAATCCAAGATCATCCAGGGGAAGGTCACCATCTAAGTTGTGTTCACTTTCCTCAAATAGCTTTGAACTGATTGGCGAGCGCCGCTGCAGCGCCTTCTTTGATTCCTTCAACGTGTATAACAACGAAAAGAAGAGACGAATAGCAAAAAAGAAGGCATTGAGATGAACGAAGATTGACAGCCCGATAAATATCTTCTGCGCAAGGGGAAGAATCTCTGGCCTGTCGTGGGGAGGGTGTGGGTGTCCCGGTGGTGGGTGGTGATAATGAGGCGGATCCTCGTAAGAGAGAGAACGACTAATATCAGTAAAAGCCAAAAGTGACAGAGACAGCAAAGCAAGTATTGCGAAGCCTGGCACACATCGTGAGGCCCATCGAAGCATTTTTGTGCCCAGGCTCGAGGCTTATACGCCTATATCAACGTCCAGCTGGCGGAAAATGGATTTAATGAACGAATGACATAGATCAATGAACGAGCACTACACTCCCGAGGGTCCGTTAGAATAGGAAATAGGAATTAAATCTCAAGGAAAGAAAAGCCGCATGGAAGGATCAAAAAGAAATGCTCAGCATTCTGTAGCAATAAATAGCTTTCATTACTATGTATATGCAGGTAGCTAAGCACCGGGTATGATCCACCGGAAATTTGATCGTTTGGTCCCACTTGATTACTGGATGTAAGGACGAGCTTACGACGCGTCCGCTAACCACGGACTGTAAACGGAAAAATCATGGAAAATATGAGGAAAAGAGGGAACGACCCCAACTACCGGCTTGTGGAGGTCTCCAAGTACAGGTAAAGCTTGTTTTTTTGCGTGAACCATCGTTACGACGCTAGGTGGAATGAAGTTAGTGGGGTATCTGGGTAGCAATTTAAGGTTCATGCCAACAGTCCCTATTTACAATACGCGTACTGGGAAGTGGATCTATAACCTATGGAAATACACACGTGGGCATGAAGGAAACCCGCGTTTAATTTCGTGTTCCAGGGTTTATTACCCCCTTTAGACACCGTCGGCGCATTCTTAACGCATGGGGCACACTGAATCAATATTAATAAAACCACTAGCAAAACACAGCCAAACCCAAGGTGGGGGTGCACTGGTATCATCAGTTTACCAGATATTTCATCCTGTATTTCCAGGAGAAGAGGTATTGTACTGATAGTCCCCCCAATGAGAATTAGCAGCAGAAGCATGCGCTCCCTGGACATAGTTGATCTTGGCCCTCCTTTTTCGATGGCACTCAACAAAAAGACAACTGTTTTAACAACAAGGTAACTGTACAGAATGCGACATAAGCACTATCTGCGCCTGGCTGGCGGCATAGCAGCTGCGGGCGTGCTGGCCATACTCTATATTTTGGGCGTGCCTCAACTGGCCCGCTTTCGGTTTCGGTCGGACTTACCGCCGTATGACTGGGGCGTTTATGGAGTTGCACCGTCCCGAAGCTACCAGTCGTGCAGCTTGACCTCACCAAGGCTGGAAATCTTGCAGTGGGACCCTCGATGTAACTCGAATTTCACCTTCTTAGCCCCACGAGGCTTTTCGGTTGCAGAGCCTAGTCTCTTGATTCTCGACGCACAGGGGGATCCTGTGTGGGTGGATTATAGTTGGGGTGAGGTACACGATTTCAAGGTTCAGCGGTTTAAAGGGAAAGATTACTTGACCTTCTGGGCGGGTGTTCAACGTGATATCCATGGTCAGGGATCATGGTATATGGTAAGTGCTGGAGGTACCTTGGAGTTTCACGATCTCTAAACCTACATGATTTTAACACTAAGGATTCCGCTTTCTTAGCTCAGCTCCTCCTATCAACTGCGTTACAAGATTTCTCCCGTGGGAAAAAACCTCTTGGGCGACCTTCACGAACTCCAAATAACCGACAGCGGCACGGCTCTTGTCACAATATACGAGTCTATACCTTTTGACCTAACAGCTATAGGTGGCCCGTCATCAGGCTGGATCTATGACTGTCTGTTTCAGGAGATCGATATTGTTACCGGTGAATTGCTATTCGAATGGCGGGCATCAGATCACTATCCCATCAGTAGCACTTTCCTGCCTATGGTCGGAGGAGATATATCTAAACCATTTGATGCTTTCCACATAAACAGCGTCGACAAAGACACCCAAGGAAACTATCTGGTCTCGATGCGACACACGCATACCGTCAGCAATATTGATGGGAAGACTGGTGCAGTCCTGTGGACCCTGGGTGGTCGTCTGAATGACTTCACCGATGTCACGGATAGCGGTGCTACAGAATTTTCATGGCAACACGATGCACGTTGGCGGGGTGATAATACTATCACCCTGTTGAATAATGCAGCACGCGAATTTGACAGTCCTGGGCCATACAGCTATGGGATGACCATTCAGCTCGATGTTGAAGCTCGCCAAGCCACTCTGCAAACTATATATTCGGACTCCCAACAAGTCCTAGCAACATCGCAAGGAAACTTACAGGTACTGCAAAATGGCAATGTGTTCGTCGGCTGGGGCCACAGTGCTGCATTTACCGAGTTCACTCCCGAGGGTGAGATCTTATGTGATGTCCATTTTGGAGCGTCGGCATACTTTAGTTTTGGACGTATTGTCTCTTACCGTACCTTCAAAGGGCCTTGGAGCGGGGCACCTTTGACCAGACCAAAGGCAAAGATGATCGACGAGGGAGTCTACGTCAGCTGGAATGGTGCAACGGACGTATGGGAATGGCAATTAGAAGTCTCTGACCAGCCCCAGAGTGAGAAGGCCACATTCACCACGTTGAAAAAGACTCGAAAGATTGGTTTTGAAACCAGGATAAGCGCACCAAATATCAAACAGTATAAGGAATTCCGAGTCGTCGCTCTGGATGCTCACGGAGTGGTACTGGGTGAAACGGAAACAATAAGAACCGAGGCCATGTTAGAAGGGAACTCTGCGAAGCTCCGGATCTTGCTTAGCATTACTTTAATCTCTAGTGTCTGCTTGGCTTTCTGGTTTTTCTGGAAGTGGTATGGACCTTACCGGACATGGTCTTGGCGATACCAGGAATACCACACAGTCCCTTTCGAAACGCGCGGTTGAGATAATGTTCGCTTTAGCCTAATCTCGTCGAACTTAATGCAGCCACCAGGGATTTACCATAATCTGTGCTCTTACCCCCACGGTTCTCTGTACATAATGTTTCTGGCATGTTCAATTTGTGGATTTATGAAATTGGGCATTGTTGGTACCAGAGATTGCGATGCTCGCATGACGTTTCTTCCACTGACGCATTGACATACGGTTCTCCGGCTATTTAATCCCCGCATGGTGATGATATAGGGGCCATCAGGCAGCAGCATTTCGAGCAGAAAAAGAGGACCCTGAAACTGTGGAGGAAAAACACGGATAAACGGCCAAGCAGCGCCACAACCCGTATCTTTCATTGGATGACTGTACTTCTTCAGCGAGACGCTAATTTGGAAAGTGGATCCTCAAAATGACAAGTCTTTTCAGTGGAGCTTGTATCAAGTATCCTATCCCGGGTAGAATTGCCGGGGACTCCACAGTATACTGGATACGATCTCTGAAAAGGTGCTATCAAGTGAGATCTGATCGCAATGCTATGATCCGTGTGGTGAGGACCTGATCTGCAATATGACTATCTATTGAGTGAATGAAGACCAAGGGTGAAGGAAACCGCGTTTATGTCTCACGTTGCTTTTTCCTCTCTTCCAAGGTTTCTGTCTTGAGAATTACGTAGTAATGTTTGAATGTCTTCTCATGGATCTTGAAGTTTGTTGAATTTGGCTCAAGCGACATTGATTTCGGTCCATACAGTAGACACAGTGAAACAGTTCGGAAAGAGCTTGCCGGGCGTCAAGGGGGGCTGGTAGAACTTCATAGATACTCCAACTCTTGTTCCTCATGATCCACTGAGGGCTCCACAGACGTGCAATTGCTACGGCTGCTCATTAATTTGCCAACTGTAATGATCCTGGAGTGAAATGTTTCGGCGTTTTCTCGCAAATTTAACTCTGTTGTACGCGGGATGGGTCTGACTTGTGGAGTTCAAGTGGGGTCTTTCAGTATGTTGAGCAATTACAGTCAGTACAACGCATGTAGCTCAAGCCTATTTGCCAAGAAATATACCAGACCTGATGACCCACAAGTCGGTATCTTATTTCATGAAAACAAAAGAGTATTTTTTGGGATCAGACAGCAATTTCCTGCATTGGAGGAAATCTTTTGACCGACGGGATATTACATAATCCAGGTTGCAAATGCTTAACCGCGTTGTCATGGATCCGTCGCTGTATTACATCACCTCCTCTACGGATCGCTCGGGCTTATTCTGACTTGTCAAGTCACTTTCTAAGTTAGAGTGTGCCCTAGAAAATTTCTTGTTTTCTGTCTAAATAACCCAATATAGCCTTATCATTCCCAATTGATTCTACTGGTCTTTATTTTTTAACCCCCTCTTATCTATGATGTGTCATTGACTCGATAAATCCACAGACTTTCTGCTGAGCTGAAAACATTCTAAGGTCTTCTGAACAATATTTTCTTGCATTCTGCGAGTCCCGCGCGGAACCTCATGCACACAATGAAGTACGGGGTCCATATCGCTTTAATCGCAACATTACTCGTTATATTTACCCTATACCTCATAAGGGAGCACCTCCATGACCTCGAGGAACAAGATCGTGGGCGCGCAGGGCTAGAGGCCTGGACTCAACAAAACCAGCAGTACTCTGGCCTCACATCCGGTCAGGAAATCCCAGACGATAAGGTGACCGTCGTGGTCAAGCCCGAAGAGAAAAAATTTGGATCGCTAGAGGAATAGCTCTCAGGGTATGTCCTAAACTCCGAGTCTCCTATAATACCATCATTTAATGAAGCCTGGACTTAGCATGCGCAGTGCCACGATACTATCATAAGGCGTTTTTTTTTTTCAATTCTTTGTAAGTCAACAGAAGTGGTTGGGTCCTTTCTATTGTTTTATTGTTTCATAAAAATGGCGTGCTAACTCCTTGTTAAGTATCTGTCAAGACACAATACGACACATTGCTATCTCTAGATGGAATGCTAGAGAAGATGATTGATTTGTGAACCAGATTTTACTGGATTGGTCTCATGGCTATCTGAAATATCGGAAATAATAGAAGCGATTTCTTTTATACAAATTATATAGCGATATAAATTATACATGGGACGGAAGGCCTGAGTTCGCGACAGATAGTTTGTGGTATTATCTTTCGTTTTTGCAAGAAATGACATTCAGGCTTGGAGCATTAGACTTCATCTTCGTATCTTTTGGCTGGCGGTGGGGAAGGGAGATGGCACCAAGCATTGAAGTGGAGCATGCTTGGGAGGGATGTTCTGGCCAGCTTTACAGAGGAGATACAGTAAATCTACAGTATATGTATAATGACATGAGTAACGAACATAAAATATAAAGTTAATATGATGCAATTGAGAAAACAGAAAGAAAAGAAAAGCTGTTTCGCAAGGGAAGCGTACTAGGGACAGATTACCCCACTGAGGCTCAGCCATCGCCAAAAAGGGCCGACGGGTAGTTATTTTGCTTGTAACATTATTCCGCTGCCTAAAATATTTTGGTTTGGGAAATGTGGCTTATTTTAGCTTTGTAGCTTATTCTTGGCCTTTTTCGAATCGGTAGATTGGTCATGCGATGTTCTCGTCAATGCTTCACGGCTCATTTCTTCCATGGGTGGATTCCTCTATCTTTGGCTTGAATCCAGGGTATGAGTTGCTTTGTTCTTGATTAACGTTATGTTGGTTTTTGGGAGGGAAACCTCTACGCGATTGATTCTTTCCTATGTTTTTGACTGGGTGATTATTATGTTCGTGCAATTTTCTCCACTTGCCTCTGTCAGTTGCTAACTCCGGTTATCAAGTATTGTCGCTGGTGTAGGTGGTGTCCTGTACAAGATTACCGGCTACGAACATGCCTTCTCTCTCGAAGATCCTCAAATATCCTACCCCTTGGTTGCAAATACCATCTCCGTCGTCATTGTCGCTATAGTCGCTGGCGGGGTGCCTGCCGTCCTTATATTGGTGCTTTCTTTGCTCATACCTTCATCTGCGCTTGAAGCTACAGGAGAAGGTGACTCCAGAAGCTTATGGAGCCGTCGACTTTGGGAATGGCATGCAGGATGGCTAGGCCTTGGTCTTAGCCTAGCAGGGGCCTTTTTCATCACTTCTGGCCTGAAGGACGTTGTGGGAAAACCTCGTCCTGACTTTCTTGCTCGTTGTGATCCTGACCTCTCCAACATCGCACCCTACGTGGTCGGTGGTCTTGGTCTAACCGAGTCCTCGGCACCCGTGATGGTCAATGTCGGTATTTGCCAGAATACCGACCTCAGTGTTCTTAAAGATGGATTTGCAGCCTTTCCCTCCGGTCATTCTTCCTTTTCCTGGGCCGGATTGCTCTACCTATCTCTTTGGCTTAGCGCGAAGTTTGCCGTCACATTTCCTGCTCCATTTCCGACCCCCGCCACACGAAGACAGGACAGAGTTGCCGAATTGGACCAGAGCTCCGACAAGATGATCCCCTTCCGTTCCTCGGCAGCCGCGTCGCCTCTCTACCTCGTTCTCTTTATTCTCACGCCGGTGGCAGTGGCGCTATTCATTTGTGCAACTCGTTATGCTGATTACATGCATGCGGGCTGGGACATACTGGCTGGTAGTCTAATTGGCGCATTCTTTGCCTGGTTTGGCTTTCGATGGTACCATCTTGCATCCCCAGGAAGGGGATCCTCCGAATATGGCGCATGGGCATGGGCGCCTAGATCAACATGGGGAGCGTTTGGGGTCCCGTTTGGTAGCTCCGGGTTTGCCAGTAACGAGGATCATCCCTTCAGAGAACCCAGAAGGGATGCAAGAGGCTACAAGGACTTGGAGCTTAGACCTGTACGTTGATTTGCGGCCGAGATATCAGCTCTCTAACATGCGATATACCCATTTAGTATATGTTGAATTCCAAAAGAATATAAAAGTATTTGAACTTCATGTCTAGGGAATCATCCGTGCTTCAACGACATCACGCTCGTAGAGCTTCAACCTTGGAATACGACATTGTCATTCGGAATATCATTGGCAAATTTCCAAACCGAAAGACCAATGAAGGCGATCATGATCATGTGTTTGGAAATATTCCTTTGGTCCTCGTTCTTTCGCTGGCGCTTGGTGAGCCGCTCTCGTGTTCTCCGCTCGTTTGTTCCCACGATACTGCTCCTAGAACAGTGTTGATATTCATTGCCTTCAATTTCGGACATGTGACAACATAAGCTTGGGGCTACCGAAAGTCGACTTGTGCAGCTCACCACCAAGGATGCGAAATGGCTTTCCATCAACGATAGGCTGACGTGATGTCGCATCTGGCTCAGGTAGGGGGTGCGGGGCGCGATGATTTGAGTGGATGTGCTCATAGTAATATTCTGAAACGAGGAAAGAACAACAACTGAAGGAATTCGGAATGTGTTATCGAGAGCTGCAACACCGTCTTGAGGGAGAGGATAGTGAGGTAATCCACGGGAAGCATAAACAAAGGAGAAGCAACAGTGACGTTTTAAATAGAGCCAATGGATCCTTAGATGTCCTTTCATGTCCTGTATCCTCTAGATGGGAGCAGATGATTATGTCCATTTGTATTTCCAAGTACCATGACCAGACATTCCGGCATTCCGGCAAAATTAATACACCCACTCAAGCCACCTTCGGGCCGAGGATTTGGCGCCTGGGTAATAATACAGTCTGGAAGCTCTGCTAGCCAACGAGGCTCAAGGATGGTGATCTATTCAGTAAAATACGAGGATCGGCATGCGCTGATGTTGTTTATCTCCTTAGTGCCACTCATATCTCCACGGCAAGATGAGCCTCTTTAGCACCGGAAGAGTCAATCAGTTCAAGGCCCGAGATTTGAACGTCTTCATGATCTCCCACAAGTTTCGGTCTGCAATATCCCGGATTGGCTGGCTTCGGAAAATCCGCTTTTGTTGCTAAAGCATAAACTGTCCACCTTAAGTGTCCACCTTAAGTGTCAAGTGTCCACAAACTCTATTCAAGCCGCCAATGGTAATCCTCGGTTAATTGCCACACCAAAACAATTACGATGATGTCCACTCGCCCTCTCGGAATATCCTACCATATCACATTGCTAGCTCAATGGAATCAGCCGACTCCTGTCAAACCAGATGTCCCCCCCATGTCCTCTAAGGCTGTCCACCTGGTCAGTCACCACCTCATCACGAACTCTAACTGGACTCGGAGTAGCGAAGCTTTCTTAACGCCATTCCCTGCGCCTCTGGAATAATTCGCTTTGCTTGATTGGTCAATGACGAGTCGATAGTCCACCGGGATTTCCGAAACTCTGCTGCATACAGAAGTCAGGATCCTTTACCCCGGACCCCAGAAATACGCTCGTGGAACATACAGATGTCTCCACTTTCCCCAGTGTGGGGAATTATATAAAACTCAACGCATCTACCCCAGACCCCTCTAACATCTCGCGAGCAGATCATTACCTCAAGAAACATGGCCTCAGAAGACTTCAAAGCAGATATTCTTCAGGTGGAGAATATCTCCATCGGCAAGGATACATTATACTCAGATGAAGCTGTTCGTCGCGGAGCCCTCCTTGAAGAGGAGGAGCGTCAACTCACACTTTGGCAAAGTGCCATGGCTAACAAGCGCGCTCTTCTGATCTGTAAGTGAACCAATTTATTCTTGTATCTTATAATTTCTAACCAACGACAGGCAGTGTCTCTTTCCTAGGAAATATGCTTTACGGATACGACTCGATTGTCAATGGGGCCTCGATCTCGATGCCCTCCTTTCTCTTATACTTTGGAAGCTTTGGACCCACTGGAGCAGCTTATTTGCCTTCCATTTGGACGTCACTTTGGTCTGCTATGTCCCTTCTCCTCCAAGCCATTGGCGCATTCATGGTTGGATTCATCTCTGATCGGATCGGTCGAAAGTGGCCTGGTTGTGCTGCTGCGGCTCTCACGATTGCCGGTACTGCGATGCAGTATTACGCCGAGTCTCGTGGACCATTACTAGCTGGTAAAATGGTGAACGGATTGGGAATTGGAGTTGTGACTACAATGTCGACGACATACGCTTCGGAAGTCGCACCTCTTCGACTTAAAGGTGTGGTGCAGCAAGGCTTGGTTCTATTCTACGTCTTTATGATGGGAGTGGGTCTTGCTGTGATCAGAATCTATGTCCCACAAATGACACCGAAGGCATTCAGAACTGTTTTCGCTATTCAATGGGCGGTCGCAGGCATTAATGTCCTAGCATTTGCAGCGACTCCAGAATCCCCCAACTTTCTTGTTTCTAAGGGCCGTCTGGCCCACGCCCGCAATACTATGGCTCTAATCTATGGCAAAGACAACTCAATCGATGATCGCCTCGCTTATCTCAACAAGGTTATTCAAGAAGAACAGGCCAACAAAGCACTCCAGACCGGGTCATACTTTGAATGCTTCAAAGGGGTCAACCTTCGAAGGACCCTGACTGTTGTGTTTCTATACACCTCACAGAATTGGGGTGGTGCCGCCTTCCTGGCTCAATCCATCTACTTTTTGATTATTGCTGGTCTCCCATCAATTCACGCATTTGACGTTTCAATCGGTGGCTTTGGCTTATCTATGATTATCATCGTGTTGAGTTGGACCCTAGGAAACAAGATCAGGCGACGGGATGCCTTTATGGCAGCATGCATTCTGAACTTCCTTTTCATGTCGGTGATTGGAGCGCTATACTACGTGCCTGGATCCGGTGGTCTATGGGGGATTGCGGTCCTCATGTAAGCTTACTGGCATTCTTACTGTACGCTTTCACTAACAATGGTCTTTGAACTTTAGGAACGTGATGATCTCATTCCAAACCAGTCTTTTCCTCGGTATGGGATACCCGATTGCAGCAGAAATTTCAAGCTACAGACTTCGAGCCAAGACATTGTCCATTGGTGTCATCTCACAGACAGTCACCGCCTGGTTGACCCAATTTATTGTGCCTTATATCTACAACGTTGATGCTGGCAATCTTGGAGCTCGAACAGGATTCGTCTTTGCGGGACTGAGCGTTCTTCTGATTATTGGCACCTGGTACATAGTGCCTGAAACAACTGGCCTTACCATGGAGGAAATCGATAAGGCATATATCGACAAGGTCCCTGTGAGATCATTCCAGACACGTATTGGAAGCGGCGAGGTTGATGCATCATGAACACGAATCCCTTGCACGAAGTGAAGCCTACAAACGCTGAGGCAGAATATGTTCCAAATTTGCTTCATTGTTAATCACTGCCGTGATTCAGGCAGAAAGACTTAATACCTAACTATTAACAACATGAAAAACAATGTATATACCCCGATGCACTGTCCAGATGGCACATACCTTGCCATTCTCCATCCACGAAATCGGTTATGAGGCATGCAATGGGGTATATTGATCATTTGAATGACCCTGTTATCAGTATAATCTTATTAGTTCTATATTTTATACCGTTCAAGTACTCTTGGAATGGAATTGAACATATCCTAAACAAAGGCTCTACTACCCTTAAAGAAATGGAAGCTAACCACTTTCCATGCAGCCACCTCCAGTCACAAGCCTGGAGAGCGAGGGCGATTCTCGCGACACGCACGTTATTCTAACGTAGCGGAAAGCGCACAACTATATAGGGCACGAACTATCCCGCTCCCCCGCCCCAGGTCACCTAGGGAAATGCCAATCACTAATTTTCCCACTCCGCTAAAGCGGATGGTTTCCGCGGGTATTGGAGTTATGTAGAAATTTAACCACAGACCTCGGGAGGAGCTCAACCGAAATAATCCCGAGAATACCGCTTGGGTTGAGATCGAGGGCACCCTGGGCAGCTCACTTCGAGTCATTTTACCACAAGGTTACGAAATTGATGAGCCACTTGGTGCTTGCAACAATATTTCAGAGTTCATCCCAACACCTGTTAATGTTTGCATCCACCATGCTACTAGCTGACGTGTGGCTTATGCAAGGCCGGTAGCTTGGTGGCTTCCACATGTGCGCTGGGGTGAGAGATGAGAATCATGGGAGTTCGAGCGCCAAAGCCCCCTTACTTTGGACCCACTATTTTGGCCATACCAAAACCCTAATATGGGCATCCGTCCATAGGATAGGTGCGGATGACCCCGTGGTTGGCTACGGCCGCGTTCCCCGATTTTCCTTCTGTTGGAGTCACCCAACCTGTCCTGCAGATCGATACTATATACCCTAAAGGTGAAGATTCAATTCCCACCTGCTACTTCTCTTTCGTGCTACCCTACTAATATTAGTTTGATTTATTCTCTTCCCTATGAGCCCTTGAGTGCTGACACATTCCTTGGAAGACGAGCTCGACATTGTCAACATTGGAGCCCACATTCCAGATTCCGAATCATGCCACGACGACCCCGTGTTGTCACCCAGACCTTGAAAAGGGGCCAACAAAACTTTGAGTTCGATTCAGAAATACTGGGTTTATGTCCTTGGTTTTGGGAAGCAGTGCCTGCATTCAAAGCGTCACGGGTAATAAACTGAACATCATGCATGCGAGACGAAAACACGACAAGGGCTATATCTCTCCAGATATCATCAGGCCTACTAAAATTTTACTGTTTACTGGCCTTGAGAGTATAGAGTTTATAGTAAATTAACGCCAAAACCTAATGTGATCTGTTTTCAGATTACCCTAACTGTTGAAGATCTACATGAAATTCTTACAAGCCCCGATTTCTGGCACCAACGCCTGCCTTTTGCTTCGGTGCGCGCTATTCCTCTTTTAGCGTTTGTGTTATGTCTCATTAAAGATGGACCAAAAGCAACATTCCATGAGCTCTTCAAGGAGAAAAGCAATAAAGAAACATAAATAATGGCCTGCTCCTCGTTTAGGGAAGTCACCTTCTACTCCAACTGCTATCGCGCCCTAGTCGACTCTTTTCTCTAGTCCAGTATCCCCGTCTCGGCTGGCCCTCGCTACCATGTTCGCCCCTCTTGTATTAGGCATAGCTGCGCTTGCCAGCGCCTTTCCAGTGTCTACGACTGACAGTGCTACCAAATATCCGGCGGTGGGCTTTTGTATGGGAGATTGCTGGACACATGATCCTGGAATGATCCAGCGTGAGTCAGATGGCATGTACTTTCGCTTCTCAACCGGATCAGGAGTCAACACCATGATGTCGCCCTCGCTCGAAGGTCCATGGGTCAACGAGGGTCCTGCACTGCCTCATGGCTCAGTAATAAAGTTGAACGATGTCGATAGCATGGACATCTGGGTATGCAAGCCGAACCCCGGATTCAATAATTTGATTGTTGAGGATACGTACTAACATGAGGATTCAAGGCTCCCGATCTGCACTATGATGATGGACTCTACTATATGTACTATGTGGTATCGCAGCTCGGCACGCAAAACTCGCAAGTTGGTGTAGCCACATCCAAGACGATGGAGCCAGGGTCATGGACCGACCACGGCGTGATTGGACTGCCCCCAAGCGGCGACTACAACAGAATCGACCCCAACTGGATCACTATCGACGGCAAGCAGTACATGCAATTCGGCTCTTACTGGAAGGATCTCTTCCAAGTCGAGATGGAGTCTCCACTGAAAGTCGGCTCCGCAGCTCCACACCAGCTTGCATACAATGCCAGTCTCAACCACCGCGAGGAGGCATCGTTCATGTTCCAGCATGAGGATTACTACTATCTGCTATTCAGTGGCGGTATTGCTGGCTCTTACACGGCCACTTCCCCGCCTCAGGGTGAGGAGTACCGCATTCACATGTGTCGCTCAACGAGCGGACTTGGAGGTTTTGTAAGTGCTATTTACCACAGTGCATCGATATATCACAATACAAGCTCGCTAACCAGTTTACGTACAGGTTGACATGGCTGGTACTTCCTGCTTGAACTCTGGCGGCACCATCTTGTTGCAGAGCCATGACCAGATCTACGCCCCCGGTGGACAGTACGTAGCCCATATTCCTCTTCTAGGGCACCTAAGCACTATGCGAAGCACTGCTAACAAAACTTTCTAGGGGTGTCATTCAAGATCAGGAGTGGGGTTCCGTTCTGTACTATCAGTACTACCCACTTTCCTTGAAGGAGGCTGGCGGTGATGGTGACGACGGCTTCAGATACGGCTGGAATCCGCTTGGCTGGAAGGATGGCTGGCCGTATGTGATGTCGACCATCTAAGCAAGACCTCGTTCAAAAGTTCATCGCGTGTTCCGACAACTTGCCTATAGCCAAACGGATCATCGCGCTATAATTTTGCTTCTTTCTCTTTTGTGAATGATTGAGACCATACTTTTTTGTCCTATATCTTGTGTAATAGAGTGTGCTCATTTGTTTGTCGTCTAGCGCTTTGCTGACGCGAGCATACATGATAGATTCTTACGCTAATTACAAATTTTGGGAGCTGACTCGGACGAGTGCCCGGACCCACAGTCACTACTACCGCGATTCCCCATTATTTCCATATTATGAAGAGTCAAGACTCAAGACCATTAGGGACAGCTCGTGTCACACTGTTTCTTGTATTTGAGCTGTACAGTTTTGGTCGGCAGACTGTTGCGCCCGTATAAGAACCATTGGTGAGCCCGAGTGATCATATGTTCTGTCCCAAGTACTTGGCTCAATTTCCTTGGCCGCAGATAGTGCTGGTGATCAGTCCCAAGCAATCGGATCCACCAGAGGTCACCTGACTTTTTCAGTACACTCACCGAGATCGACCAATGGTACTTACCTGATCTACATATCTTGGAGGATTGTACATACAGTAGCGCAGAAACCTTTAGAAGTCCTCGATTGACAAGCCAATCAGCATCTCGTCTGTCATGATTCCATTTTCAAGATTTGACGAGCACCACGTGCCATCCACGTGCCCTGACCGCGCACACCGACAATCTCAATCACGTGACAGTAAGTATTTGGCATACTTGAACATCGCGCGTGATCATTCGTCAAACCCACTTCCACTTCCCCACTTGGCGGGAATCATTCCAAATACCTCCATGTTTTTGCTCGGGGAAGACGAGGGGGTTCTTTGGGGTCCTTATCGTGTCCCACCATCTCCGCACATTAAAAACTGGGCAAGATTAAATATCCCTGCCAAAAATTGATTGACAAACCTTGTCCTACTTGGCCGGCATTTCAATGCGGCAAGGAAGTACTTCTGGTTTGGCATCGAGTTTCTCTGGCTATGACTTTCTCCTCGCACGTCATTATGCTCACAACTCCAAGTTTACAAATCACATCGGGATAAACTCTAGGCCATGAATTGTCATCGGACGTGCCATACGCACTAAGTGGATCAGAAGGCGATTCTGATCGGATCGTCTCGGCAAACTAGCCATGATTTGGAATTCGGAAGCTTTAATATATGACCATGTCAGCATGCATAGAAGGATGGAAGTCCACCTGGGAAAATAAAAAGAGCCTGTAGCCTCCCCCGTCTGACACGGCATCTTTCTACGTTGGATTCCCTTCGATATAACCACAATCCGAATAACCATGGATACCGATCAGTGCGGAGTTCTCCACCCGAACGAGAAGGTTGCTCACTGGATCAATAATGGTATTGGGCCAACCAGGTGCGTTTCGGACTTGACTTCTTTGTTCCTCTTCGTATACTCATACTTCACAGCAGGACAACAGACGCCCAACAACATGCCAGACAAGCCCAGAACTACAAAGATCTGATCGGCGAGCTTTTCAAATCAAACGAGTTACACTCTCGTGGCTCGGCGGTATCCTTCGATAAACAGGGGCGGCCTGATCAAATGAGATCCAAATAAAATGTCCAGTGGGTGCCAATATCTCAATCTCTCCCAGCCTTATGGAATCGCGAGTCAAGCTGACTAACCCTATTCAGGACATAGCGTTAGGAGTGGGACTCTCACCTCTTCCCAAGACCAGCATGCTTTACGAAACGACGATCATGTTTCATGTGATTTTGAATTAGCGTCTCATTTTTAGCGTTTTTGATTTTGATACTTATAGGCTTCGCAATAGGATTTCCTATCAGATTTCCTTGTTCATGTTGAAATGCGTATAGCAGAACCGTAATGGGCAACATACACATGGTGATCAAGTGTGTTGGAGCCGGGTAAATTTGTATGCACATTCTTCCGACGCGTATGAGGGTCGTGACACGTGTGGGCCTGAGTTACGGTGCCCCAACCCGATAAAACTCAGGGTCACGTGATATGCTACCAGTCTTCTGCTGCAGCATACCACCCCCGAATTTCACCCTTTCGAAACTTCCCTGCATGGAAGACGAATAGGGTCATTATATTAGGCACCTAGCCGCATAATAATCAGCTTATCTGCAGTCTTGTCAACAGGCATTGATTTAACCGCCAGTCAGCTCGAGCCTATGGAAGGGCTGTTTGACTTCAAGATCCTTGACGATTGCCTTCAAGGGCCCCGTGCCCACGGTCTTGGACTTGTACTTCCCTGGTTTGGCTCATTCAAGAATGCCACGAGCTGCTATGCTTTAGAATGGGTCAAGACTGACCCAAAGCGATTTCCCGCATGAAATCAGGGATCATGACGGTAACCTGATCACTACCAACACACTTCAGTCATTTACCAAGAAAATCTGGAAGACAAGATGCGCGTGCCTTTGCACACTTGATAAAACACATGAAATACATTGATCATCAGGATAACACCGTCATCGTGGTACGGGTCGAGGTTGAGATTGGCCTCATGGGCGATTCGCGTGACCGCTCTATCAAAGCAGAAGAACTATTCAATTCATCTGTCCCAGTCTAGCATTTGGGACATTCACAGATTAAATACAGCTTCAGCGAATCTACCTGCTATCTGCAAAAGAGTCTCATGTGCAAGAGTACGGGGACGCGAACCTGAAGGTAGGCTACATTCGACACTCAAAATCACCAGCAAGGTATGCAATAGTAGTTTTTTCGAATAGCGACAATAATCAACGATGACCTATGAGTACTTAAACAAAAAGTGGGAGAGAAACTTATCCCGACCTTTGTAAACCCCGCATCAGATCAAACGCTATTTCTTATGCGCTATACCGCATTTTGAGGAGGGCCCGAATTGTCGAAATTAGCCTATTACGGAGGCCTCTTTCATCACGCTAAACTGCATTTTGAGGAGGGCCCGAATTGCGTTGTCGATATTAGCATATTGTGAACGCCTCTTTTCGCGCGCTAAACCGCATTTTGAGGAGGGCCCGATTTGTAGGCTTAGAAGACCCTAATAGCTCATATTTCATCTTTATGCATGCTTCAAACCTGGGACTCAGGAGGATTTGCACCCGTAATATCAATTTTATAAGTACTGTGGAGGTAACAGGTGGGTCCTCCCCCAGGCTCTAGGCAGGATACAACCAACCATTCAGCGGGTGGAGCCGAGCGTGGAGCCGAGGAGTATACTGCATTATTGTCTGTATTGCTCTTGGCTTAGTAGTGTACACTGTTGTCAACTTGCTTAGACTGTTATGCTATGTAGTAAATGATGAGGGGTACGCGGGGCCTGGCCTGGACAATCGAGGTATAAAGCGTGGGCTTTTCCTCCTGGTAATTCAACTACAAGCTTCCTTCACCGAGCAGTGCATAGCCTTGCCTGATACCAAAAACTGGACTAGAATTTTAGTCAACTCGTCACAATGCAAGTTCCGGGTCTATTTAAGTTGCTTCGCTTGTCGATGGGCATCGCCGTCGCAGTGTCGGCGATAGGTGGAGAATCGATGCGCCTGCCTCGAAATGCTGCTCCAGGCTCGTTGGCACGCAGAAGTTCATTCAGCAGCGACTGCTCCCGAACATGCATGACGAACATCGTGCAAGGGATCATTGATTCAATGGTCGTGCACAATCCGTCCATGCTGCCGTTGGCACCAGTCTACAAGGCGACCGAAAACTCGCATCCGGCAGCGGTCACCATGATGACGGCGTGGCGCACTATCACTGAAGCAGGCGAGCCCAGCCTGCTGGCAATCGACACTACAAACGGCACGGCCTACTTCGCTCTGGACGTTAGCGAAGGCGACGACGCGAAGAAAACAATCCTTCGAGGACGAGTCAAGGTGGTCGACCGGCTAATCACCGAGCTGGAGCTGTTCATAAACCGCAACCGCGGAGACCACGGCTTCTCCTTTTCGGCCGCAGAACTTCCGGCAAATTATGCGGAATTGATGTCGCCGCCAGCTAATCGGACGAAGGCGAGTAGGGAAACTTTGTATCAACTGAGCGATGCTCTTTTCTCGTCAACCAGTACCTTTTCGGTCAGTATCGGCGATGACTGCCAATTCACCGAACTGGGCTGGAAAGTCGTTGATACTGGTGTATACGGCAACGCTTCCAGCGACCCGCTAGGTTGCACTTGGCCAGACAGTCATCCCACGGACGATAATGCACGAGTGGCTCTCGTCGTTGATGAGGAATTAGGCTTCGTGGTGACCAGCGGTATCATCCCGGGCACAGTCTACCCCTACCAGAATGTCTCTGCTTTCATCCCGGACAGTATGACAGTGCCACAGGAAGCGCAGGAGGTGTGGATAAAGGAGATGGAAGCCGAAGCTGAAATCACACTCGTGTCGCCTTTTGGAGCCACTGGTGACACGCTCGAAGTGCTTCAGTACTACGACGGGAAGCTCCAGGCCATGCAAATTAATGTTTACCTGAGTGGCCCGAATATGACATCCCCGTGGTTGTAGTGGGCTTTGTTGATGTGGTGGGGAAGGATTCAATTGCAGTCGATGAGACATGAAAATCCGAGTCCAGTGTCGCGGCGTTCGCAGAGTTGACCTATCGCCGGAAAATCAGGTAGTGCAACTTATCATCTTCATTCTTATGAAGTCTCATGTGATTGTCGAGATGGTCTCTGCTGATAAACAATCATTAATTCATTGATCAAATTGAACGTGTTGATCTTAAAGACACTCTGAGGCTGTTTAGTCGTGGGTTCCGCGCGAAGTCTAACAGGGTAACGGGACTGGCCGTCGGTGGCACAACAGTAAACATTATAAATCAAGAGTTCAAAACAAAGTACACAAAAAGGTGAGAGCGGCTAATGGTAAGAAAAGGCAGTATTGTAAGCTATCTTATTCAATACCTTCGTATCTGCCTGTCGGTTGATAAAGGGGGGAGAACGCGACGCGTACCTTCATCCGCGGCTGAACAACCTCTCTTTTTTAGCTTAAATTTCCTAGGAGTAACCACAGAATCTTGGCTGATTAAAATTTCGGACGCAGGCTAGTTATACATTCATAGAACTACAAAATCATTACAGGGTAAATAACATCAAATCATCGAATGCTTCCATCCTCTCCACCTTCTGAAAATTCCCCATACAAAGCAAGCATAGACAGGTACCATGGTCATACAGAACAGCATCACTCCAAGCCGAGCTCATCAGAGCTATCAACAATGTCGTTGAACCTGTTTGCAAGTGCCTCTTCAACAGCACTCATGATCAAAGGCACATCCGAAGCGTGGATTCGGTTGGAGCCCTTCCAGCCCTGTCCAACCTGGATATTCTCAATTGGCCTATTATTTCCATTTTTAATAGTCGTTGTGAAGGTCATCTCGTCTGCAGTCGTGGTCGATGAAGGCGTGGACGTCTCCTCAGCAATGGTTGCGGTCGGGGTCGCCGCGGCTTCCTCATTCACCCCATGGCTAGCGTCGCTTGAGGAGGCTGGGGTTTCTGCAGTATCTGACGTAGACGATGTGGGTGCCAGGGCTTTGTCTATGGTATCAACGCCCAGCTCGCGGAAAATGCTGCTGAGGTAGTTCTCGGTGTCGGGAATAATTCTCTGTTACTTGTTAGGTGAGGGACTGTTGGTACGAATTGTTGGATCATTTACCGGATCGCGAGGCTGAATTTTTGAACCCAGTCGGTTTTGGGTATCGGTGCTCGCCTCGCGGATTGGGATCGCGTAAACAGTCGCAGCTAAAAGGCCCGTGACCATGGCAATTCCCCAAGATGATTGGGATGAGAACAGCATATTGAATGCCTTTTAGGTGTTTTTGCGCAAAGTTGAATGGGATATTGTTGATTTGGTACAGCGGAGAAGACTGCAGCGCCAACGGGAGGCTATATGGAGAAGGGAGTTTCCAGATGCGAAGTAGACCCACCTGGATATCTATGATTCATATAGGTTGCATTTTGTGGGGGTCGGCAAATGCTGTGGCTCTCTGGAATGAAGGTTGTGAGCACTGCATAGGGACTGTATACAAATTCCGTCTGTCGCATACTTTACCAAACTAACCAGCCATCCCGTAATTTACAACAATCTTTGCTAGCTAATTGAGTTTGGCTGCCACACCTGCTACAAGCCATTCGTTCTAGACTGAATATATTAATGTGTTTACTGGCCTTCATCGTTTCTCAGGAGACGATTGTTGCGAAGCCAGGGGTGTCTGTGCGCGATGATGATCCCTGATATCGGCATTCCAAAGGCTGGTCAGGCCAATTAGATACTCCCACTAGATCATAATGACAGTGCCCAGAAAAAGGTAAAGCAAACAGACCTGAGAAACTGTGTCCCTGCTCAGATGGTAGGAATGACGGGGTGATCGTTTGTCTTCATGGTTATTCAGCCGATCCAAGATACGACCTTGCGGGAACTAAGCCGTTCAAACTTCATCGGTCGCTCTCTTTCCAATCTCTATTGATGTCCATATTACTCTTCCATTTCGTGCTTCGGTTTTTAGATGCGATTTATGAAAGAAACGTGAATGCATTTGAGTGAATTTATAAATAGTACAATTTCTGTCCACTTAAACACCGTCATTGAAAGTATAGTGGTTCATCCACCGCTAAAGGCTCAATTAGTAAGTACTTATCATGTCTACATTTCTCACTAAGACATACCTTATCAATTGGCTTTGAAGAATCACAGAATCGAAGATCCGTCGCGAGGCGAATCACATTATCAGGGTCATGGTTGATGGTCGACGCATGAATCTAGAACATTGTTAGATGCAATCAATAGTAAATTTAGGGCGACATACCATATGTGGCTTGTGCAAGACAACATCCCCAGCCTCGTAGGCCGAGACCAACCAACGTCGGCTATGATGCCGAGCAAATTCAGCCGGAAATTCCGACAGCAAGCCCGTTGCCATCATATTCGAGTTGAAGGCATTTTTAGCCTCCTCATCACTCATCCCGGATTCCTTTGCTTTTTTGTAAAAGGCTTGTTCTAGCTCCACTCCGATGCTGTCACCTATGGTCCAAATTAGCCCAAAGTATCACGGCAACTAGAAGCGACGCCTCAACATACCATCTTCCAGATAGATCAGCCCTCCCCCATTTAACTTGATATCTCCCATAGGAACCCAGGCGGTGATACTTGTCGGGTCACCATGTCGCAAGAAGATCTGGTCATAATGCACGCCAATGGGCTTCGAGCCAGGGATGTTATTCCTGAGTAAGGTTCGACGCAGGCTAAGAGTATTCTTGTTCCAACCAGAGAATCGAGCGATGAAGTCGTACAGAGCGGGGTGGTTGCAGAAATTCTCTGCATACCAGTCCTGATAATGAGCATCCAGAGCGAGGTCCACAAATGCCGCCGCCTGTTCACCACCTGGTCTTCCATTTCCGTCGGCATGCCCAGCACCAATGCCAGGGTATTGTTCATGACTCTTGGCTGGGTCGAAAATGCCCTCGATGGGCTCGCTGCCGGGCTTAAGGACACCGGTGGACTTGAGCGATGTAAAGTATGCGTTCCGGGCTTCCAGAACATCGTTTCGCGGAAGGATCTGCTTCAGAAAGAGATAGCCGTCTTCCTCGAATCGCTTTCGGAGTTCCTCCAGTGGTAGTGTAGTCTCGGAGGGGCGGAGAAGAGTCGCGTTCTCTGAGTTCAAGGGTCCGTCATTGACCTCGAGACGGTCCGCTAGGATGGCAACCATTTTGGCTTTTGAAGACTAGGAATTATAGGTAGCGGGTATGTTAATGAAGTGTGATGATTAAAAGAAAATAATGGTCCCCGGTGAGATATGATGCAAATTTATAACCTCATAGCTACCACAAGTGCCCATGATTGCGGGGTGGTCAACTAATATAATCAGATGAAACGTCCAACCAGACTGGCACGATTGTCATCTGTGCCCCGCATGGAACAACAAGTCGACAATTTCAGTGGAGCTTGTGTCTCTATGGAATGTTCTTTGGGCAGCATGATGCCGAGATTGAAGAAAGAAGGGTAATTATCCCCGCTTTTGTTGCGGGGAAGTGTACTCGATGAAGAAGAGTGTGGAACCCATGATGTCTCCACTGCGGGAAATCATACTCTTTTCTCCTGCGGCGGGGAAATGAGAACAGTCACTGGTGTTTCTCATGACACTAAATTCCGTCATATTTTTGTTTTCTTCAATGGTATACGCTGCATGACCTTCTCTATATCTTCCGATCTGCCGATTCTACAAGGTCTTGACAGTGATCTACAGGCAGGTTCGGAGTTGTTCCGATATCCTTATACGCTCGCGCTTCTAAATTTCGTAATCCCATGTGCGAATTGTATGCAGGCTTATTGATCGCATTTTCCATTCTCGTGGTCCATTTCCTGACAACTTTTGTGACTGCTGCATGAATTCAAAGTCGAGATACCTTGGCGATAAGGGTATGCAAGGTCGCCACTATACATAGGACCCTGCGTAATCCTTGCATAATGCCGACTAGAATTTGATATTTTGGCGGACAACCCCTTAATTATATTGTCATTTTGATTTTGCATAATTCAACAAACATTTTCATGCTAAGTAGAAAGATATAACTCCAGTGAATGAGCGCTCAAAGTTCATTTGCCCTCAGGACTCATCCTCGCTTGTCCAATCACTCATGCTCCAAGATGAGACACCATCTTCAATAACCAACTTCATAGTTGAGAAAACGATATCTTCATACAACTCCCTTCCCGCCGCTCTAGCCTTTGCATGCCACGGCCCCCGACCTCCTAACCTCGCATCGTTCCGATTCCGCCAGATGCCTGCTCACAGTATTAGCCATTGTCACCTTTCAAGATCATTGAGATCACTCACAAGTTGCCAGGTTCTGTCTCTTCTCATTCTTCGTACCGAACCAATACTTCAATAATCCACCACTGGTAGTGGCTTCTTGGTGCGAATACGCATCCAAATCATGGAGGTGATCATTATCAACACCCGGCTTCAGTATTGACCGAAACGACACAACATAGAAAGTCTGTTTTGTCCATGTGTTACCTTCAGCCTCTGAAAATAATTTCAAGAGATCAAAGACTTCAGCCCAATTGAACGATTCCAAATACTCCGCTGTGGCATAATCGTCCCGAACAGGCGTGAAGTATGCCAATGCCAGTGATAGCAGTCGGCTTTGAGTTTCCAGGCTATTTAAATCCAGAAGATGAGGTGATCCATTGTATGGAGAGGCAATCAGACGAGAATCGATGTCTGAAGAGTCATATTGAGTATCTCCGTCGCCCAATTGCAATTGACGAGATGCTGCAGCATTGAACTTCAATTCGTCGAAATCGGATGTCACCAGATCGTGGCGGAGGAGCCGGTTCAAAATTGGTCGAGGAATCTGATCTTTGTCCAAGCCAAGTTTTGTTGCTGTGCTGCTCAGCGTCGGGGCAGCCACGTCTATCGCCATGCTTGGAAGATAAGAGAAGAATACAATACGGGTATATCACGAGTCGTTTGTTGGCGAGAGTCTATGCAAAACAGGAAACTTGCGACTATAATGAGAGAAAATTGGGAGAAACGAAGGATTGACTTTATGAGGGTTTGAAAAAAAAAATTATCGTCATAAAATTTGGGCACGCAAGCTGTGCACACCGCTACCGTGTTTCTTCATTTGGTGCCACATTCCCCCAGATTGCGAAAGAACGGCTAAAGAACCCGGCATAAGCACGCCATCTAGAGTGTCAAGAGTCAAAGTTTGGGTCGGATCTTTTAGGTTCTCACGCAATCATAACGACATGTTGATTTGTATACGAAGCATCTGTTTGTTAATGAATGAAACCAGAACGCTGCTGCGCCACGTGTTTTCATGGCCTGGTGGAAATCTAGACGTTCATTAATATTATGTACCGATTTTCTAATGCTAATGTGGCACATATGGTACGCTAAGTAAATTTCAGGACAGGGTTTTCCGTGTTCAACCATGGTACGGTGACTTTGACATTGAAGGGGCCGTACTATATACATACCCGGGCGAGATACCCCTGATCGACGGAGTTATACCAAGGTGTAGTATCGGGATAGGCTACCATGGGATCTTGTAATTAATAATCTCCTATGAGGTAGGTAGCAGATTGTTCGGTTCCTACTCCATGGTTACTGAGTTGTAACATATGCTTCGGTCGAAAATAATGCGGCGAGATCTCGCCAATAGCACAGATCCAATTTCGCCACCCGGGAACCTAGAATTTTCTACATACACTAATTACGTTATGACCTATCGGATTGCATCAATCGATTACGGAAGTTGGAATGATGCCCAATGGTACTTCAGTCAAAAACCACACAATTTTAATTGACCTTGGAATGCGAGGAAGAATAATAATTATGGGAATGGGATGTTTACGCTCGTTCACGCTTAATCTGCTCTATATTGGACTTGATGAACATAAGATAAAGAGGCTTGCAAATTGACAGAAAAAGAAGGGAAGAACCAAGAACAAGAGAATATTTCCAAGGTTGAAAATCGAAAAAGAGGGGGGTTTTAGTCGACTGCATTGCGCCTTACAACAATGAAACGGCCCATGAGTAGGGGAGATAAAGGGCGCAGCAGCATATGAAGGCGGCCGACAATGTTACGTAAAGTATCACCACGGTAGGACCTACAGATCAAGCAATCGAAATAATTCTCTATCTTGAATTCTTTGAATGTTTTGTGATTGAATATGACCGTTTTACTGTACAAAAATTGGTATCACGAGGTTAAAAATGAAAGAGCCAGCCACCCCCGGTCATTGATCGTTCTTGAACGCCGCCCAAATGCAGACCTGGAATAAACAAATAAACTGACAAGCAGACGCAACTATGGCTTAGCGGGTGGGCCTATCTTGCCCGCACCGGTGTCCACCTTCTTCTTAAGTGGAAGAGCTGGAACCTTGAACCCATCCTTCTCCTTGGGTTGAGTGCTGCTTTGGCTACCGCCAACCTGGGTAAATGTGCCGGAGTTGAACCAACGGTCCTCTTCAGCTTTGCGCTTGCGACTGAGTTCGGCTTGCACCTTAGGATCGACGAGCTCGAGGCCCTGGACAGGGGTGAATGCAATGGTACTAGCCGTACCAGCGGAGCCACCGCCCAAGGAAGTTCCAACACCGGAGCTGCGGAGGCCCTTGGATTGTAGAACACTGGCAGTGCCGTTCATGCCGCCCTGACCAAAGCCGCGCAATGAGGAGGCGGTGCCACTGGCGGGAGTTGATCCACCCCAGCCCTTATTGTTCTTGCTGAGCTTGGCACGGGTGCGCTGGTCGATTTGTGTGGCACGAATGCGGCCATCGTTCTGTTGACCCAGCATACCTAGACCGACAGTGCCTTCACCTGTACCATATCCAACTTCTGACTCCTCCTTGCCGAACGCAACTCGGTTCTGGGCCTTGCGCATTTCAGTCATGGCGATAGCTTCCTTGGCCTTTCGTGCACGTCGGCCACCACGCTTTCTGGATGGCTTGTCATCTGGGGCTGGAAGGGCCTTGGTTCCAGCATTAGGAGCAGGCTCAGTCAATTTCTCCAGTCGCTTGAAACACTGCTCTTTCAGTTCCTCGCCGAGGGAGCCATCTTTCGCATACTTTGATACATCGGCGCGGGTTGCGAGGACCATTTTGGCGGAAACAATTCGGATAGCTTGCTTTTTAAGATCGTTGGGAACCTCCTGGATGAGCGGCGAGTCGTACAGGAAGCCTTGTGACCGCACACCATGGTTCGTAGCGAAACCCAATCCATCCTGTCTCCTAGATCCCTGTGCGCCTAAATTGCACGCGGGGATTTTTGCCAAGTCCAGCAATCCACCGGTCTGGTTAAGGAACTGGGCAGCAGTGTGAGCACCAATGAGCGTCGCTAGGTTGGGGGCAATCTGATGCACACGAGACCGGATACTCTCTGTGAGAGCTGTACGTTCACGATCAAGTGTAATGATCTTCTCGCATGTATCCATGACCATCTTCAATTCTGAATCGGTCATCTCGCGGCCTCGGGTGGTCGTTCCTTCAACTGCCACAACCATAAGAGATGGCCCATCTAGCACACCCTTGAGCGACTCTCCCACAATGTTGTCTGCGGAGTTCGAAATGGCTTTGATGTCGTCAAGAGGGCCATTTTTGAGGATAGCCACTGTTTTCGCATACTTGATAGGGCTCGTGACGAGGGTTTCGAGTTCGGGGAATCGGATAGAGTAGTGATCGCGTAGAACTTTGTGTAGGCGGGTGAGTTCATCGCCTGTTGTAATTGACCGGTCGAACTCGTTGGTAACCTCGGCGCCTTCCTTGGGGGCTTCTTGCTCATCTTCCTGCTCCGGTTCGAGGTCCTCGTCCTGCTGGAAATCTTCCTCAGAGTCCTCGAAGTCGCGCATAAGCTCCTCCGCGGTCGACATGATGGCGTAGAAGGAGGGATTATTGGGTGAGTGGTGAAAATTAGAGGCGAAAGTAGATATTCCCTGGTGCCACCGGGGCTTTTGAAGATGTCACGTTTCTTTGGAATTATTATTTGCGATGGAGCGGAAGTGAGCTGTGGCTTAGTCACAAGAGCTACTGCGGGTGGCGAAACGTGACAGAGGTGCAGGTCCAATGATTTCAATCCGCGATTTGATTGACGGATCATAAGAGTTGCAACATTTTCACTTGGCCATTGTGCGCCTTCATGAGAGAAGATTGAATTAGCAACCTGTACTAATTTCTATCTCTTTCTGTTTTATCTTCGCAGTCACGCTGTTGACTGTTTGATCCACTACATTCCATCACGCCCGGCCATCCTCCAACTATCATTTCGACTTCTCTGCCCACCTCGATATTCTTAACCTTTCACCATGGAGGCGTCACGAGGCCCTCCCCGGGTCAAAAACAAGGCCGCTGCGCCGATCCAGATCTCTGCGGAGCAGTTGCTCCGCGAGGCCGTGGACCGGCAAGAGCCTGGCCTTCAGGCCCCGACACAGCGCTTCGCCGACTTGGAAGAGCTCCACGAGTACCAAGGCCGCAAGCGCAAGGAATTCGAGGACTATGTGCGCCGCAACCGTATTAACATGAACAACTGGATGCGCTATGCAGCATGGGAACTAGAGCAGAAAGAGTTTCGGCGTGCGCGATCAATCTTCGAGCGTGCCCTCGATGTCGACTCGACCTCCGTCGTCTTGTGGATTCGGTACATCGAAGCGGAGATGAAAACCAGGAACATTAACCACGCTCGCAACCTCCTCGACCGCGCTGTGACGATTCTTCCCCGTGTCGATAAGCTCTGGTACAAATATGTCTACATGGAGGAGACTCTTGGAAACATCCCTGGTACTCGGCAGGTCTTCGAGCGCTGGATGTCGTGGGAGCCTGAAGAGGGAGCATGGGGTGCTTATATCAAGATGGAGAAGCGGTATAATGAGTTTGACAGAGCGCGCGCGATCTTCCAGCGCTTCACGATAGTGCATCCTGAGCCGAAGAATTGGATCAAATGGGCTCGGTTCGAAGAAGAGTATGGAACGAGTGATTTGGTCCGCGAGGTGTACGGCATTGCGATTGAGACATTGGGAGAGGACTTTATGGATGAGAAGCTCTTTTCAGCTTATGCCAAGTTCGAGGCTAAGCTGAAGGAGTTTGAGCGTGCTCGGGCGATTTACAAATATGCCCTCGATCGCCTACCGCGCTCTAAATCGATGGTTCTGCACAAGGCCTACACAACTTTCGAGAAGCAGTTTGGTGACCGGGAAGGCGTCGAAGATGTCATTCTGTCCAAGCGCCGAGTCCAATATGAGGAGCAGCTCAAGGAGAACTCTAGAAATTACGATATCTGGGTAGACTTTGCACGACTTGAGGAAACCGCGGGCGATCCGGAGCGTGTACGAGACATCTACGAACGTGCCATTGCACAAATCCCCCCTTCACAAGAAAAGCGACACTGGCGCCGCTATATCTATCTCTGGATCTTCTATGCTATATGGGAAGAGATGGAGGCCAAGGATATTGAACGTGCGCGTCAGATCTACCAGGAATGCATTAAGCTGATTCCCCACAAAAAGTTCACATTTGCCAAGGTCTGGTTGATGAAAGCGCAATTCGAGATCCGACAGATGGAATTGCAAACTGCACGGAAGACATTGGGTATGGCGATCGGCGCTTGCCCCAAGGATAAGCTTTTCCGAGGCTACATCGACCTAGAGCGGCAGCTGTTTGAATTCGTCAGATGCCGAACCCTGTACGAGAAGAAGATCGAATGGAACCCCTCCAACAGCCAATCTTGGATCCAATATGCCGAGCTTGAACGTGGCCTGGATGACCAAGACCGTGCGCGGGCCCTCTACGAGTTGGGCATTGAACAGCCGACTCTTGACATGCCGGAGCTGGTGTGGAAGTCTTACATTGAATTTGAGGAGGAAGAAGAGGAGTACGAGCGCGTTCGTGCGCTGTACGAACGTCTCCTCGCCAAGACAGACCACGTGAAGGTGTGGATCAATTACGCCCGATTTGAAGTCAATATACCCGAGGAGGAGGAAGAAGAGGAAGAAGAGGAGGAGCGGCCGATCAGCGAGGAAGCCAAGCGCCGTGCTCGTGCCGTCTTCAACCGGGCACACAAGGTGTTCAAGGACAAGGAGATGAAGGAAGAGGTATGTGATTCCTGCTCTACAGGGTTAAACTCTATACTAATTATTATTCAGCGCGTGGAGCTACTCAATGCTTGGCGTTCATTCGAGAACACCTACGGCTCGCCGGAGGACATCGACAAGATCGAGAAGCAGATGCCGCGGCGGGTCAAGAAACGCCGCAAGTTGGAGGACGATCGGTACGAGGAGTACATGGACTACGTGTTCCCTGCGGACGACCAATCAGCCGCGAATCTGTCGCGGCTGCTCCAAAAGGCGCACCAGTGGAAACAGAGTGGGCAGGCTTAGAGCGGGGCTATCGCACTTGTATCCATTCTTCAACCTGTGTGTTATTAATATCCATCAATACTTGCATGTACCTGTCATCATTTTCCCATATCCTCCGGACAGGCTTCTCAGCTGATTTCGATCCTACCCGCGCGTGATCTGTAGTAAGAATCTTATAGCTTTGGTTGGATGTGTAAGGCCAACCCCAGAAGTCAGCCGAGGGGACTGTGCGAGTCAAGATCCAGAAATAGAGGGCTGACTCCAAGTTTACTGTACCTGCATCGGCAAGTCGGATCCAGTCAGAATCTTTTCTTCAGGTACCAGACGCACGGTCCACGTAATGCACCATTTATCCAACGCGACCGTTTTGCCCACGAGCCCAAGTGGAGGAGCGGAGGCGCGGAAGAGCGCCCAGTTGGGGGCGACTCATTTAAATCCCACGCTAATTTTCTCATGGGCGGGGTTTCGATACTTCGATGGGAAGATTCCATGATTTCTATGATCTGATCCTTTATTTACTTGAAACAATCGATAAAAACCCTCCAGGAGTATAAAGCGCATTGTGTACCTGTTTTCATTTTCCGTCACACGCGCACGAGCCAAGTGTGATTCCATGGTTAAGATCCCCACTTGCGGAAAAGGGGGTTTGTTTGGTGTTTGGTCAAACCTGTTCCTGTTGGTTTTTCTGTTTGGTTTACTCCTTGCATTGTAAGCTCTGCTGTGCTGTACTCAGTACCCCCAGCTAAGTGGGGACATGCACAGTAGCCGAGGATGTAGAGAGATGCAGGTTTTGTTCCTGTACAGGACCCACTCAGGAGGCAGCAGAATAGGAACAAAAATCAGTAGAAATAATTCAGTCTGTACAGAGTAAAGGGAGAGAAGATAGAATTAAGTCTTTCTCAGAATCCAGAAGGAATTGATCAGGTAGGTTCAAGGGGAAATTACCACTGGGCCATTTCGTCATGGTCTTGACCGTTAAGGGGATGGCGTCCTTTTCCTTTTTCCACTAACTTTGGCTCTAGGGGGGCCTTGTCTCACTCTACCCTGCCTCATCTTTTGTGCTGTGCACTCGTCCCTTCGGTTGTGTGTTGTTGTCGTTGTCTGTTGTACTTCAACTTTCATTCTTTCGCGACGTGTCGCTGAATCTCATTCGCTTTACCTTTTCCGACGCGTTGACCCCCGACTTGACAAGCTCCCACCTTCCTTCGGTATCGCGACTTCAAATCTCACACTTGAGATCACACTAAAGCAATCTTGCCTACAATTCTTGGTCATCGGCCCAAGATCTCGAGCTTCTCGCGCTTCTACAGCATTCCAACTCCACAACTTCCGAACGGACACATTCTTGAGGTGAAGATCTCCCGGCTGCCGGATGCTGGCACATTACTCCTAAACGCCCCCCGGCCGAGATGAGATAGTGCTCTGGTAGTCACCGTTCAATCTCTACTATTCGGCCCGACTGACTCTGCCGGCTGGCATTCCGCATTCTTTTCTTTTGGTCTGGTATCACATCTTTTCTTCACAATGACTGCGCCCGAGCCCCCGATGAGCTTGGAGGGCCATTGCTCCGCAGTCCACAACAATACTCTCTATGTCTATTCCCCCGATGGGTTCGCCTCGCTTCCCCTTGAACAAAACGCCACTTGGGCTCCATTATCACCGGGCGTGAACGTTACTGGGGCTGCATGTGTCACCGCGGCAATTGATGGTGACAACGACAATTTGGCATTTTATGTAGTCGGCGGGACCGGCAACTCATCCACCTACTCCGGCCTGCAGCGGTACTTGTACCAGGACCAGAAATGGCAGATCTTGGGTGATCCATCGTATTTGACCGACCTCCTCGGACATGGCGTGGGTTATCTCGAGGATGCGGCTACTATCTTAGTGTATGGTGGGAGCCAGAATTCCAGCACCGCCTCTCAATCGACCTATGAGCTACCGACATCCTATCCTTATACCGTTGATTCAAAAGTACCCCAGGGTGTTCCCTCAGCAGCTTCGCCGATGCTGTTAAAGTGGAATGAATCAACAATTGCTTTGATTGGTGGCTATACGTCTACGACTGAAGTTTACCTCTATGCAAATACAACTGGTTGGGTAGCCTCTGGAGTGACCCTTCCAAGCAACATCTCGTCAGAAACCGGTCGCTTCGCTATCTTGAGCGATGACGAAGGAAACAAGATCCTGGAGGACTTCGACATGGACGTCTCGCCGAATACTATCACCAGCTATGAAATTATCAAAGATGGTATTGCCTTGGCCGCCTCTGTCATGTCCTCATCCTCAAAACGGAGTTTAAGCGACTATCCCTCGTACAACAGCACAAATGCCGGAACCACGATACGTTCCGATTACGCAATTGCTCAAAGCAGTGATAATTTGGTTGTCATCTCCAGCGGCAGCGGCAACAACTCAGTGTCCATATTCAATCAAACATCCAATAGCTGGATCAATACAACGGAGCTATTTAGTGGCAGTGGCACGCAGAAGGTTCTACACGGAACTACCACAACCACCACATCTAGCACACCCACTGCCACAGCCTCTTCTACCGCCTCGACCACACCAAGCTCATCCCCGACTGCTGCTGCTGCTTCCGACAGTTCCGGTGAGCAAGTCGGCGTGATCATTGGTGCTACTCTTGGAAGTATTTGCGCTGCCATCGTCATCTTAGTTGCCATCCTGGTGCTCCTTCGCCGCAAAAGAGAGCAACAAAATCCAGAAGGTGAAAGAAAGGGCGGAGATGGAAAAGACCGCCTGAGTTTCCAAGACCAGGGAATAGAACCCCTGACTGAAGGAGCTTACCCCATGGCAAAGAGCCCTGTTCCCGTCGCAACGATATCTGATGACTCACTTGCTATTATGTCTGGCAAGTATGCGGGAGAGAAAGCCTTGAGGGCCCCCAACCAGAGCTATGGATACGGGTTAGGCAAACAAGGTCTATCTCCCATTCCGTCTAGTGGCTTGGCTCCATCAAGCATGTACTCCGATGACTCAGACCGATCTGCCGCAGTCGCCGCTGCAGTCGAGGCTATCTCCAGCCCTGGAAACAAGCCTGGGGATCGAACCACCGATGAGGGATGGGGCAAGTACTTTGATGACAACCGCGCGACGAACCTTGCTGGAATGCAGTCCGATCGCTCCACCATGAGCTCCGCATACACCAAATCCGATTACCGCGGCAGCACCGCCTGGCCAATGTCCAACCTTGCTCCGTTAGATTTCGGATTCCTTGACCAACCAAAGCCGCTTGGTCAAGTCCACAGTGGCAGTCCCACAACAGAACACGGTGGTCACACTGGGCGCAGCTTATTCATCCCCGAAAGCCAATCTGCCCGAATTTCCAGTGCCGACTCAGTTAGTATCGCCTCAGACGACGACCCGCACGATACGAACTGGACTGGCGCAGGTCACAGCAGTTGGCTAGGACGCCCGAGCAGCAGCAACTACAGCAACAGTTATTACGGTGCAAGCAACACAAACCTCCCGGCGACGAACTCCCAATCTTTCGCACGCCACTCCAATGCTCGCAAATCCAGCGTTATCATTCCCGACAACATTGACGAGCTTCCGCCTTCCGGAAATTACAATTCAGATATGAGCTGGCTCAACCTCCACGCCGAACGCTAAGCATTTCTGGAACAATGGCATCTCTGCAATCTCTTTCCATCATCTACACACACTCTCCAACTTTCTCTACCTTGTCATCCTCTTTGATCTATTATTCATTGTTCGTTCCTTGCATGGCGTCTCCTGGTTGGTGTCTTGTAAAAGTTTCCTTGTCGGTCGCATACCTTGTTGCATATCCCTTGCATCTATCCTGTCCTTTGTCTCTGAGAGCGAGCGATTCCTTAGCGGTGCCTCAGACTTTCTGTTTTCCCTACTACTTACCAGTGTCCATACTCGCGTGTTCTGGTTGGCTATTTTGCTCTCGTGCTGATTGAGCCTTGGTTGACTGGTGCTTGTTCTGTACATATTTGGATTCAATTCATGGTACCGGGGTACCCCTATCATTGAACATCAACTCTATCTTAGGGTAGTTTGCATATCCTTGCGTTTTTTCCGTTGTAGGCTCTCCCCGCTACGGTCTCGGGGTACTGATCGTATCCCTGTCTACGTGGGCATGTATGTACTGGATTCCATTCCCACTTCTTGGCTTTCCTCTTCCAGATTAGTGCTCAGTCCTCGCCGCTTTTTGCTCACTGAGTCTGAGCTAAGCCTAGGGTGAGCGGCCTGAGTAAGCGGATCTGCTCCAAATATCTTGGGCCCGTTGTCTTTCAATGGCTAGATAGGCCTCTCTGCTCATTAGACCATGAACACCACCCGGCCCATGCCTGATTCTTGTTTGTTCTGAACTTTGTAAATACGAGTCTTGCGGTTGCACCCTGAAGGAAAATATTAATCTCCAAGCTCAGAGCATACGAGTTGCATAACATACAAGATCGGCCTGCTTGACAATAGAACGCAAAAGTGCCAGCCAACCATAGGACTTAGACAATCGACCACCCAAGCAGTTCAGTCACCACAGGTAGAGGCCAATCGAGACGGAACCCTTGGCAAATCAGATAACAGACTAGCCCAGTAGGCCATAGCAGGAAGAGCGACACATCCAAGGGAGACACGTGCGGCTCACCTATCTGGTCTATCAGATAGAATAGCATCGCCGCCAGTGCCCCTAAAAATAAGGGGGTCCATAAGAGGGACCATTCGGAAGATATTGGGAGCAAATCCAGGTTTGCAGTCCAAGTGTTCCAAATCCCAGCCATCCTGCAAGGGCAAGGTAAGGCTATTGCCCTACAGCGCTATAATATCCGTTTTTGATGTGAAGAAATCTAGGAAGGCGGCACACAGATACTCACGGAATTAGTGATGATGTGACATTAATATCAAAGTTCTCTAGCCTTGCAGTGAAAGGGAAAGCAGGACGAAGAGTAGTTTGAGGGTAAGATCAATATCTCGGCGGGACCACACAGGCACGGGACGGCACAGATCGGCACAGTTTCGGCACAGGCATACCCGAACTGCGCCCTAACTATATCTTCCTGGCACCTTATGCAAGTAGCCGTGCGCCACGGTGCCATGTAAGAAGGACCCGATGTTTGTGGGGGTCGCGAAGCTGTTATTAGTGCGATCAAGGAAAGACATTAGGAGATCGACTAGCGTCATAAGCGAGTGATATTAGTGGGGTTGGCTGGTACTGGGTTAGCTATCCCCATAAGAAAGCCTGTTGAATAACCACTTATCTTACTGCCCGTTAGAAGACCTAGATAGCCATCGAGTATCCTATCACATGCGAGCGTCCACACCGGACACGTGGGATTTCTGAGATCCACGCTACTAATGCCAGTTGCACATCGAGCTCATACCCTCTTGGACTTTGATCGAATTGCTGTAATCGACGACGGCAAAGTTCTCGAGTATGAGACTCCCGCTGCGCTACTTGATCCCTGGATCTCCTTTTAGACGGCTTTGTGATCAGACAGAGTCTTTCTTTATTAACAATGAGAGTAGTCAAATAATTAAAATTTATAATTGGCTTTGTCTGTAAAGGAGTATTGACTTACTCGTAAAGCGAATCATTTATGCTGCCTTGTTACTGTTTAATGACTGCGATTCTACAGTAGCACTCAGAATGGCGATTCTTGGTCATACTGGCGCTTGAATTACCGGTTTTTGGATTGTTTACTCTCCATTTTTATAATCCCGGTATCGTAACCTCCCTACCAGCTGAATATCAGGCATCTGACCTCAAGGTGACTAGGTATCATCCGCTGTATGTGTAGAGCTTGGAGAAAGACATTTCATTTGATTGGTCACACTCGTTAACAAATTATTCAATCCATGACATTTCCAGATTAGATCGTCGACAAACCCGGTGCGTCTGCTGCAGGAGGTTTGGAGTGTCTAGTTTGTATATAGATCTTCTGCATTCCCTCGCGCTTGTCAAACGCTTCGTAGACTTTTTCAATATCTTCAAGTCGAAGTCGGTGGGTCACCATGTTGAGCGGATTGATTTCTCCCTTCTGGATGAGATCCATGAGATGTTCCCAATACTTATGTACTGGAGCCTGGCCATTTCCAATTAGGCGCACACCAGTTTCCATTAAGGCACCGATATTGAAATGATTAGTCTGCAATGACACATGTGAGTTTAGATGGCCGTTTTTCCTAAACATGGGGTAAAATCGAAAGAACTCACATATCCGGCATATATACCAGTAACACCGACTCGTCCGAACGACCGAACAGATGTAATCATCTCATTCAAAAGCTCAGACGTATCCGTCTCCATACCGAGCATCATCTCAAAGTAGTGAGCCCATCCCTTTGCATATTCGCCAGCAGCACACTCAAGCGCAACATCAAGACCCCCCGGTGCCATCTGCTTCAGCTGGGATGTCACAGATTCCCCCGAAGGTAGACGAGAAAAATCAAGAGTTTCGATCTTGGGCAGTTTCTTCTTGACGAAGTCCAATCTCCATGCCGCATCCCCGCCGTCGATGAGGATCACCCGACTAGCCCCATGAAGAAGGCTGAATTCAGCACACATCTGCCCGATTGGCCCTGCTCCCCAGACTCCGACAACATCACCCTTCTCAACACCAGTATCCACTACACAATGCCAGGAAGTTGCCAGAACATCAGACACGTAGAGTGCCTTATCATCTGGAACATCATCGGGTATCTTGAGTAGGTTGACATCTCCATATGGAACACGGATGTACTCTGCCTGTCCACCAGCAAAGCCTCCGGTGAAGTGGGAATATCCAAACATGCCTGCAAGAGATAAGCAAAGGTTCATTCGTAAAAATCTTAAAGACTTACCAGCTGTACGCTTCCCATACATCACATTCTCGATCTTGTTCTCGTTCGTTCTCTCGCACTGCGAGAACCGCTCATGGCGACAGTTGTTACAATCGCCACATGCAATGGGAAACGAAACAACCACACGATCACCGATGCTAAACTTCTTTGATTCGGGTCCAATGCTTTCCACTACGCCACAGCATTCGTGACCTAGTACATCCCCTTTTTGAAGTTGTGGGATGACACCTTCGATAGGATTAGATTCTCATCATTTTGGCGCATGATGGGCTACATACCGTGGTAAAGATGGAGATCGCTTCCACAGATTGTGCTTCCTGTCACCTTTACGATGACATCTCCTGGGTCAACGGCCAAGGGTTTTGGCATTTGTACTGGTTGTTCGCATAAGTGAAATGTTATAAATAACGGTAGGGATTATTTTGAATATATATACCTAGTTTCACCTGGCTTTTCCCCTGCCAAGTGGTCGCTAGAATTTTGTTATCAGTTTCCGTGCCGGTCTCATTATAGTTGCTGATATCTGTAGTAATGGAGGCATTATCATCATGGCCGATGATGCGCTCTACCAGGTTTGCAGCTTGTGTAAAAGCCATTATGATTTTCAATTTGGAGAAAATGACCTCAAGTTTTCTTCGAGATGCGTTTCACTCTAGTATATTCGTTGACTTGATTCTTTCACATTTATATAGTTTACAGAGAATACCTCAAACCTTAAATATTCCCAGTTTCCTGACATCATCATGATGTTCTGACATCATGACCAAGCTGTTCCCGAACGCTGAACCAACGTCAAGAGACAACTTAGTGCCGCATATGTATGTTTAGGATCAAGGAACCTGCCCAGGTGGTAGAACGATTGGTTATATTTCTTGATTTCGTTGTTTTGCTGTAGCGTCCCTCTTCAGCGAATGTTCACTATTCACCTTCATTGGCCGTGGGGGGTCCTTCAAGAGCCATGATGGCAAAACTGTGTTGTATCTTGCATCGTCAGGAACCAAGATGATCAGATTACAACAACTATGCAAAGCGAAAGCTACAGAACAGGAAGTTCCAAAGTTAACTTCCTAAGCATCTAGGCCTTTCCTGAATCTTTAAACTTTATTGTTTGAAGTATACAACATCTTTAGAGGATAGAATGAGCACATACGACCATAGGGTGTGGAGAACAGGGCTTCCCGTCCGCTCAGCCGTACTTAAGCCACACGCCGGTTAGTTAGTAGTATGGTGGGTGACCACATGCGAATCCTAACTGTTGTATGTTTTTTTTTTTTTTCTTTTTCTTTTAGTCACGTTAGAAATGTCCTTCCAAAGGTTTTCGCCCTATCGTCAGCTCATTTACTGAATACCCGGCGCGACCTGAAGCGCTGTCATCTTTCTAAGCACTCCACATCTTTATGGCGACAAAACAATGAACCTGATGCCATTTCGAGACGTCTTGGAAGCAACAACAACAACCAATAGGCCTTTCAAGATCTTAAATGCGAACATTGAGCATGAAGGTGCCATTTTGCTAGACCTTGTAGATAGGTTCAAAGGGATCTCGTTCCGCACTCCCGTATTATCCGTCTATGAAATGAGAGAATCTAGAAATGGCTTAACGAAATTACGACAGAAATATGGAGCTTTTTAATTGAACACCACAAAAGTAGTTGAACACCCTCAATAACCGCATTTGAAGTAGCGCAGTAATTGTAATCCAGAAAACATGTTATCTCAAGTATTAAAGGATATCGCATCATCTCGCTTAATCCGCGTCAATATATGAGATAACACTTTATTAGAACCATGATGTAAGTACGAACAGATAGCTCAGTGGGTATCACTATTTAATCACCTTCAAGTTCCAGTGTAGTCTACAGAGTAACGTGAGCAAGTAGATACCTGGGTATGTACTCAATAATATTACTCTCCAAATATTGAATACTGCGCTACTTTCATTGCGGTTAGTGAGGGTGTTCAACTAATTTTGTGGTGTTCAATTAAACAGCGCCCAGAAATATTTATAAGTAAGTATTGAGCGATTAGTGAAGCTATAAAAGTTTATTTGTATTCTAGTTGATCAACCGTGAAGCCTGTTCGACCCACGCCCTAATGGAAATAGTAATCGGCCTTAATCTCGACCATTTTGAAACCTGTGTTTTCACCAAAAGTGTTGGTGGTGAAGGTCTACTAGAACTCAATAAGTTTATTCACGAAACTTTGTATGACGCTGTGAATCTTGTTGCAATGCGGTCCGAGGAGCGTAATTTATGACGCTACCGAAAAGCTACCGAAACTTGCTAATGGCAGTAGATGAGTATTAATACGCCACGATGAGCGCTTGATTTCCTATAATGAGTGAGTTGCCCTTTATAGGTGTGGTCTTGTCTTTGGTTGTAATGTCAAACATGTGTATATAATTTATACTCATTTGCGTCCTCCAATTTAAATGCGAAAAAACTTACTTCAATACCGTACTTCTTGTAGTTGAAATCTTTCAAACTTGATATCATTTCAGCCCAGCCGTCATCAACCTCTCCTCCTTGCAATTTGTCTTCTATTTCAATCATCCCTGTTTTCCCGGCTAAGACATCCTTCTGACTCGCCTGATACTCGGTTGCCAAGTCTGGATGTGGTACCCAAACTACCCTCATCCCAGCCCGTCTTCCAGCCTCGACCCCAGCCACGCTATCCTCGAACACCAAACATTCGCTGGGCAAGATCGGGTTTCTGTTTGTGTCTGACTTCAGCGACTGCAACGCAGCTAAATATATGTCAGGCGCCGGCTTCCCTCGACCATGTCGTACCCGCGAATCATCACCCAGGACCCGTCTATCGGGCTTGAAGAAGCTTAGCACCTGTTTAGTTCCCGGCCTCGAGATTTTCAACTCGTAGCTTTGGCTTTTAGTGCTGGATGCTAATGCCAGTTCAATCCTGTTCCCCAAAGCGCTATGTGCGTGGCTGAGGTTTAGCAAGAGTGTTTCTGTACCAGGCAGTGGTGCGCAGTTCGGAAAATTCCTTCGCATTCGGTCTTTTATTTCACATGCGAACTGTTCACGAGGAATGGGCAAATCCGCCCAGTTGTAGAATAAGTCGCTGTTTGTCGAGTCTGGGACGCCCATGAGCTGGGCTCTAATTGACGGAGTGAGAGCGGACCTTCCGTATTTTTCAGGAAATTGGTTTATGGCCAGAGTAATCATATCTTCGGAATTGATGAGAAGCCCGTCTAGATCAAAAATGCAGGCACGGATGGCCGGGAAGCTGGTGGAAATGTGTGTTGGATTTAGTTCCACGAGAATAAACACTACCTCGACAACTTACGCTGTTTCTGAACGCGTCATAATGTAAGAAAATTGAAAAAGACAGACGACTCTAGTAAGTCAGCAGGAGCGATATGAGAATTAAGGGGGGAGTTAGTGGATAGCAGCTTATAAACACCGGCCTAATCCACTCCGAACCCACTAAAACCCCTCTTTCCTATTTAGAGTCATGTATCTCCCAAACAAGTAGGCCTGTCACCAAAAAAACGTGCCCGTGCGCGCGACCCTACTCTCTTCGACCGCCTACTATTACGTTGCAAGCTTTCAGAATGGGCAAGAGCCAGCCAGAGCCTAGTTCACGACAATCATTGAACGTTTACTAAAAATACGCTAGAAATGAAAGTTTCGTATATAGTGCAACCAGGCCTAACCTCTTCGATGCATTCCTATGCTATTCGATATATGAATCTGCCAATCATCAGGTTCAATCAACCTCACCCTCCCTCGCAACGAAAGATTATCAATTACATCGAGCAAGAGTCATGCTCGGTGCACAAGTTTCGTTTAAATGAACTCTTAAAAAATCCATTGGCGATCGAGGGCGACCTGGATTCCTCATATACCTGTATCTGCTTAATAGGTATTCCACGTTGCCAGCATTGGCGCTGCATTCCCAGCATGGATTTTCAGCAAAAAATTCCACTTCTTCTAGATCGAGAATGATAATATAATCATGGCAGACTAGAAAGTTGTTCGGGTTTATATTATTATACTCGGCTTTGCATTCCTATAGAGTATATAATGCTTCCTTAAGATAAGTTTCAATTTTCTTCTCATCAATATTAGCTTCAGCAGCTTCGTATAGAGTTCTCCCGTCCATATTAGAGAGGAAAAGCGCACGGAAAGACCCTTAGGCAAGAACAGTTGGAATCACGGTTCCTTAAAGCGACTGCAGATTGTTATAGGCGTCAATCTCCTTTTTAAATACCCGCAAACCTTCGTTCTTTTCTAGTTTGGCGATGACAAATTTAGGAAGCACAGAGTTTGTATTGTGTTCAAGCTCTAGACGATAAACTGTGGGATCGGATAATGAACCCAGTGGCTGAGCCGATTTTGGAACGATTTTAGTATCTATTAGCTAGATTATCTAGAGGTGTGGAAGCTTAGTGGTCTCTTCTGATGAACATCCGGGGACTTGACTCACATTTGAAGGTTCCATACTAGGTAAAAGTTTCTCTATTGTGGATATAGAGTGGTTCATCGCGAGGAGGAGGGCTGGAGAATCAAAGAAAGCAAGGGATTGCGTCAGGTGATGACAATATCACATGATGTATATATGAGTGATCTGCCACGGAACCCTACGTGTAAGGTTGCAGAAATTCAGTAACGGAAATAACGTAAATAGCAGGCTAGAAGGGAACAAATTGAAAAATTAATAGATTTCTTAGTCAAGAATTAGATGCCGCAACATTGGAAGAAAAGCACATCGAGGCACTTATTTATTTGCTTTTACAGTATATTGACTTTAGACCACGCAACTCCGACTTTACTAACTGCATGTCCTGTTTTTCACAACCCATTGGGTTGGGTTCGGGTTGAAGACTATAACCCATTTGCGGATTATGGCGCAGTCTACTTGTACGTGCTTATGTGGTGGTTTTATGCTACTAAATCGACCCGTGTATCTCCAAGCGTGCTGCCTTCGAGCGTTCCCCTCTTCACTAGGTATGTGTTTAAAAAGTCATTCGCGATTTGTAAGGGCACCGAAGCTCAGGATGACTGACTAATCATCATTTTCCTATTTATAGATAGCCTAAAACTATTAATACCTTCTTTGTGTTAATTTTCATAACTTATGTCAACCAACACATTGTTATCGCTCTAGATATACAGATCGGGCTCTCATGCGATCACAGTTATGGGCAAACAAGCTGCATTTGCCCATCAGCGGTCAGCCCTTCCCCTACAGGACCAGAAAGGCATGGCGATATTAATCGCGAAGAGGAGATAGACTGATAAACTATCCCATTCGAAATTATGCGTAAGGCGTACGTGACGCTTGCTGCGGTAACCCTGGCCTTGTTTTCTCAACTTCACTGCCGGCCAGCTCATGATAGACTGGCTGAAGTTGTGTACCGTGGCCGTCTAGTTCCATATGATTCTCTTCAACGCTTTGCTCATGATTCCCACCACTGCTGCTACTCGCGCCATTATTACTGTCATTTACACCACCAAATATCACGTCTGGTGACCAAAATGTTGCTTGTGGGGCAGATGGGGCAGATGGGTCAGATGGCACTGATGGGCCGAGAGAAGGGTCATTGTGTATCGGACCGAAGTATTCAGATATGCCGGGCTTCGGCGACGTCGCCCTGTATGCTGACTTTTGGTGTTGACGGCGAATGAAAAAGAAGAGGACTGCCGCGAGAATCGCTACTCCGACCAGCGCCGCAATCGCGATGCCAGCTACAGCGCCGCGGCTGAGTGGCGAAGAGTTATCTGAGCTATTGGAGCTACTAGTACTCGACGTGCATGTGTTTCCAGAGCAAGTGGAGGAGTCCGAAGATTTAGACGTGATTGTGATGATGTCTTCCTCGGCATTTTCATCCCAAGCGCATGCCGACACATTGAAGACACCTCGCTCGTAATCGGCCGAGAGATACCTGAGGAGGTCAGCATATACGTTCAAATCGGAAATGCTGCACTCACGCCTCTTGCAAGAAAGCTCGGCCCAATGTATACTGGGTAGAATTGGCTGCGCGTTTCAGCGGGAAATAGTAGCTGCTATTGTCGACCAACGGAGCCTCTGCAGTCAGGGCAAAAGCATCATATGGAAGAGTGATCGTCACAGCATCTCCGCCGTTATCCACATCGGACAGCCGAAATGTCACCTGCGCATTCGAGTTGAGCAATTCGGTGTTGTGAGTGTCATTCACAAGATATAGATCGCTCTCGCTGTCGAGTGTGAGACCAAAGGCCTCTTCGAAAGCCTCGCAAACACTCTCCGGGAGCCAGAGGTTGGGGTCAGTCGAGTCAATGAAGATCAAGATTGGCTCGGATAGTAACGTGGCGGAACTTGATCCGCTATAGCTGATGGACTGAAGATAGACAACCAGGTCGCGGGTGACGTCATCGGCCATGGTGAACGACACCGAGTTCGCAGTGAACCGAGATGCGTCATAACCGGAGAAGACGAGTTGGCCATAGACTTGCTTTAAACCTACGTCGGCACGAACCTGAGATTAGAGACAATGTTCGCTGTGAGTGTTTTGTTCTGACGAGGAAACTTACGATACTTGGCACCAGCCGTGTAGCTCCAGCTGAGACTTGGGATAGTGCCTTCATTTTTAAGAGTCGTGATGAATGAGGATGAAGAGAAGTTTCCCAGGGATGTAAAGTTCACGGGTTGAGAGTTCAAGCCAAATATTCCACTGTTGGTCCTCCGGTCAGTAAACTATGGACAGAAACGGGGAAATCATTGCGGTCTTTACAGATAAAAAGGCTCGGGGGTTGCAATTCCGGCCACAGTCTGATTCTTCAGAGTCGGTCCAGTGAGGCCAATACCTATTGTATCTAGGGCGAATTCCCCTCTTTGATAATAGCCAAGATTGGCCTCGAGACCTACCCCATTCTGGTTGATGCCGAAAATACCCAATTCGTCCCAGGTAGAAGATTGGTTCATATTGAACAAGGTACCCCTGGAGACTGCGCAGTCAGATGGTGCGTTGGGAAACACGGAATCCGAACAACCATAGTCCGACAAAACAACCATTGACTCTGGGGAAGCTGTCGAGACAAGCACTCGGACGGACTGTTCCGGAGTCCCAACTTGGAGGTAGAAGCTGCTCCAAGGACCATCGTTACCCTCACTAGACTCCACAATCAGCATACGGCATAGCATCAATCCAATGGGCCTCGGTGGAGAGTTACAAATATTCGCTGGGCGAGATAACAAGGGCGGATGAGGAACGTTCAGCTATGCGAGTCGCGAAACATTCCAATGACCAAAAGATCATTGAAATTAGCTCTAAGAGCAGACTGACCGAATGCATCTTCACGAGCTGAGGCATCACATTAGCCCTGAAGAGAAAAATGCAGTTTCCAACTGCTACCTGGGGTACAGCAATAATAGAAATCACATCCCACGTGGCTGGTGTGGCGACAGGAACCGGCAGGCTCTTATCTGAACTGCCACATCACTGCCCAGTTCAAGACCTCCGAGCCAATGAATTCATTAATTCATTGAGATCGGCATTATCAATTGGAGCTAGGAGGACCAACGGGCGACCCTGGCAAGTTGAATCCGCCGCACGGACAGGGCCCACGCACGGACGGTGACGCAAAACAGGGTCAAGCATCTGCCAAAACCTGCTCCACCCTAATTCAGGAACCAGCGTTTTCGTATATGCTCGTTTTCGGATGTGATGTAGAGATCAACGGCCGGTGTTCCTCAACATCATTGCCCTTTTTGGCCAGTAGACCGCAAGTCTTCACCTCTCTAGGTTACTACGCCGATCGGTGTTTGGTTCAATGACTGCATAAAGTGGCAATAGCTCATTGACACGACGAGCTGCCAAGGTTGCTAGTGTCGTTCTTATGATCATTGTTTACACCGTCTCCGTAGTTCATTCTGCTACTTTATCACCCTTAGAGGCGCCTGGCTCTTGCTTTCTTGTTGCTTGTCGCTCAATTTCAGTTGCGTGTCTGCATAGTATCAGCCCTAATTTCTGTGCTTGTCGAAAAGTCTGTCGCCATGTTGTTTACTTTGCGACTATGGGCAGCGCTCGGGCTGTTAGCCACTTGGGCAGAAGGCATTCGAGGCCCTGGTTAGTTATCAATCAAAAAAAAAAAAGCGATTGGGTCGCGGCTGACATAGTGAAGCTATTCACACTCCATATTCCCCTAGCTACGATCCATCAAGCCGCCAGATGACGACCTGCACTTCGGAACACATTAACTCTTTTTCCACTTCTTCCATCTATTATAGTGACACTATAATCGACAGCACTACTGCATTTCCAGCGCCCCCACCGATGAACACCTCGACAACCGTATCCACTGCATGCTTCAATAGTACTGTCACCACTACCATCATAATGTCAATAGTCTCAACAGAGATTTCCACTACCACAAGCACTACTACGACTACGGACATAATCATGGATACTATCACAGACACTATCACAGACACTATCACAGACACAATCACAGACACAATCACGGATACTGTCACGGATACTGTCACGGATATTGTCACGGATACTGCGACGGATACTACCACGGATACTACCACGGATACTACCACGGATACAGCTACTGTCACGACAATAGATACGACTTCTGATACGATTATCGTGCCAACAACCATCACAGCAGCTCCAAATCCATGCCCGACCACTTGTAGCATGTAAGTTTTCAGATCTCGTGAGTTAACCTATGTCGAAACTTTTGCTAACGCTGTCTCGAAAGGTCCGTGGGAACTGTGAACCTATTCTACTGGCCAACAGATCAGCCAGACCGCATTTATCCGTCCACTTATGTTGACTCGCATCTCGATTACACCTTGTGAGAGACCTTTCTATTTACTATTTGTCTCTTTGTTGAACTAACAATTGTCGCCACATACAGTACCTCACCATCCGTCTACATGATCGTCAACACCATCTATGGCTACAACACTGCCGGTCGCACTGGGCCCTCAGGTACCAGTCTAGTGTTCCCCCTCGACTTATATCAAGTCTCGACCATAGATACCGTCAATTCAGCTACGCGACAACTCACGCTGAATGACCTCGGTACCAACTGTCCTCAGTCAGAAGATCCTTCAGTGATCGCGACGGCGGCGCCCAACGGTCGATGTGACCCTATCCTTGTGGCTCCGGAGCCCGTCAAATCTTGGGCTTCACCTTGCAATGCATGTGGTAATTTCGGAATGTTTGATCCACCATATGCCGTGCCTCCGCTCGCTGGAGGTCTGGTGCCGGCGACTACGACGGTTGCGATGACACAGCCAGAGACTACTTCCAGCGTAGTTTCTGCCACAGATACCACCACCACGATGTCGGTAACTACTGAGTCCACTTCTTCCAGTTCGGAGACTACGACGGTTGCGATGACACAGCCAGAGACTTCTTCCAGCGTAGTTTCTGCCACTGATACCACCACCACGATATCGGTAACTACTGAGTCCACTTCCTCCAGTTCGGAGACTAGCTTCCCTGTCACGGCGTCCTCTCCGTCTAGCGTGGTGACCACGTCCTCTGACACTGAAGGCTCTTCTAGTCTGGTGCCAACTCCGGTGTCATCTAGCACTGATAGGGCCTCCACTGCTTCATCATCGTCCTCTAGCTCTGTCTCTACTCCGGCTACTACTTCCGCGATGTACAATACTGCGATCAAAGCAACTGGGCGTGGTGGATGGTTGGGTTTGAGCTTCTTCGCATTGGCATTCTTGCTGTAATACAGAAATAATTATAATAGAGCAAGAAATCTACATACACTTATATCTGTGAAGTTGATAGCTTTATCTTGAGCTTGATACCTAAAGGTCCGAGACTCTACATGGCTCATCCTTTGCTAGTTTTGTGGTACCCGATGAATGAGTGGAAATTTTGAAACAAGATATTATACAACAGCCGATCGAGTCTTCTTAATCTGAGATTTAGCCCCCTTGTTGTTGGAACAAGGGGCGGGCCCAGTTGCACTCGTTGAGCAAAAAGCGGCGAGGGGTGAGCCCTTATTCATAACATTTGAGAGCGAAAGTCAATGTTTACCAGACATTATCTGATGTATATGCACCTGCACGTGTGTGTGGAGATATTTTTACTTTTTGGATATGCTCCAATTGACATCCATAATTTCTTTTCTCTTTTTTTTCTCTTTTATTTTTCTTTTTTTTCTGCAATGCACATGGGCCCACCCCTAGGTAGGTGTCAATATGAGGAGCACGAGATCGCAGTGTCTTACATTTAATGAATTCCAATCATAAACTCGTTTCAAGATATAATTCGTAATTCAGAAGACTAAAACCTTTTCTCTTCGCTATACAGTGATAAGCACCACGGTACGCTTCAAATTTACGTCAATATGCTCTAGTATTAGAAGAAGAGATGGAAGATTCAGCACCCCAAGAAGTACAGACAGTGGGTGATTGAGGGCCCTCATAAAAGCGGCGGCAATCAGAATAGGCAATCCCCACCGTCAAAGAAAATACGGTATGTATAGTGAACTATACGAGAAATTCTATCAGAAGCACCAGAATTTACCCCAGCCACTTGAGTCTCGCGAATGTTTAAGGCGCGTATTTGATCATACTCAAAATTCCCGAGCTTTGTAATCACTTTCGGGATTTAAACATCGCAGGCCAAAACTTGCACATGATTTCACAGTGACATTACCCTCAGATTCCCTAAACCCCCTTTAACGCAGGACAATATTAGGTGCTGTCATAGGTGAAACTCCAAACCTGGAATAGCGAAAACCCCGTTAGTAAACGAAAACCCAACCACAATGTCTCTAAAAACGGAAAAAGAGAACTCACCAAACAATAGAAGTCAACCCAGCAAAAGCAGCAACACAACTAAAACCAAAGCCACAATTCCCTTCGCCGTAAACCCAGCCGGCAACGGCTTAACAGCCCTGTTCTCTCCCTTCAAATCATAAACATCCACCGTATTCCCAGCCGCATTACCAGCAGTAGCAATACCACTGGCATTACAAACCTCATAATGGTTCTCCGGAATGGTTAGATGATCTTGCAAATACATCGGGGCCTCAACGAAAATAATTGCCAACCCCACGTCCATATGCCACTCGATATGGCAATGGAAGATCCAGATCCCGGGGTTATTAGCCTTGAACCGTAGAACAAAGTTCCCGGATGCAGGGACGTATAATGTATCGCGACGAATGGGCACCGAGCGAAAAGTGTTGTTCGCAGTGGAATCAAAGTGGCCGGCATTTTCGGCGCTGCGGTATAGGACTTGGAACGCGCGGCCGTGGAAGTGGATTGGATGTGTACCTGTGTCGTCATTGTTCAGGATGATTTCATAGACTTGGTCCTTTTCGAGGATGTACGCGTGGGTATCTGTGCCGTAGATGGCGTAATCTGTAGCGGCGGAGCCGGTTGTGAGGGTTGTGAAGATTGATGGAACTTTTGGGGAGACAAAACTCATGTCGTTGAAAAACGCGCTGAAAATTGTTAGTATTATCTGCTCTTGTGGGTATTGGCTGGGGTGATGGTTACTAGTTTGCTCCATCGCCTAGGTTGTTCATTGACAAGTCTAGTGTGATGGTTCTGATGGGATCGGTATACATCTCTTCGCCATCTGTTGGCACGAGGTCGAAATCTTCGTATGGGGAGAAGGTTTGCTTAGTAGCTGGAGTTGGCTTTTCTGATGATTCATCGTACATCAACCAGCCAGTGACATTCCAATTTAAGGTAGATGGAACAGTGTCGAAAAGATCCGTATCCATACTACCAACCATCGCGTAATTTGTGTCAGACTCGTTTTTCATTGTCACCAGGAAGCTGTATCGTTGTGCTGAGGTGATGTAAATCATATCTGTCTCTGCAGCTTCTGTCCAGATACCGTCAACTTCGACGATCTGCATAGAGTGGTCCTCAATCCAGAAGTACTGGCTTGCAAACGCTCCGAGATTGACCAAGTGGAAAAGGTACGTTTTTCCAGGTTCAACGCCCACAGTTAAGTTCTGTGTATCATTCATCAGGGCGGATTTGGGAACCGGTTCGGCTCCGGTGGGGTTTGCAACATTGACGAATTGTTTCAGTAGCTTTGGCATCTGGTCATGGTACCAGTCCGATAGAGAAATGACGAATTCGTCGTCATATTGGCCGATATATGGATTCTCGGGATCATTGACTATCAAAGACTGGCGTAGCCCATCCGGGTATTGTCAACGAACATGAGAATGGTACCAATAACTTCCGGTTTGATCGACCTAGATACACCTAATGAGCGAGGTTCATTGTGATAGGGTAAGTCCGGTAGGACTAGCGTACCGTGAAGTTGTAGATCATAGTAGAATTCGGCGAAATAGCACACTGTGATACACCAGGGACACCATCCATATGTGTTGTATTGTGTTGATACATGCCATGCCAATGGATGCTTGTGGTCTCATTGCCCAAGTGATTCGTGACATATGCGACTATGCGATCACCTTTGGTGACATTAACCACTGGCGGTGGCCATTGATTGTTGATGCCCATCACCGGGCGAGTCATCATTCCATCTGGATTGGCCTCGACCCAGGTAATATTCCAATACAAGGTGAGAGTGCCACAATAGACACCGAGGATCTGTAGGGCAAACACCCAGAGAAAGATCACTCGGTTGGCCATTTTGCCTTTGTTTCAAGAAATCGAGGGTGACTGAAAGTCCATGTGGACATAGGTGGCCAAGTAAGTATATATTAGATCTGATAATAACCATCGGTATTCTGTAGGGCCATCTTCCCGGTTCAATTGGGACTAAATCTTCACGGAATGGCTTGTTTGTGGGTCCACTGGACGGTGATTGGTGCTGGGTGGTGGACCCATCATCTATCTCTCGGATCTTAAAGATAAAGTCCGATCTGTTGAGTGGATCACGGGCTCGGAGGATAATTTCTCGAAGAAAAATACGTCTCCGCTGGAGGGTAGAGATCATCAGATAAGATCAATCGGCTAGGAAATACAGGAATACAAGTAGACGTGGAAGGCTTTTAAAATTTCAAAGTGGAAAGCAGGTTTAATGCGGACCATCTCACAATCAGCAAAATGGCGAACGAAGTCTTTGCAGTCACAGGTAGGTAAAACATGTGCAATTAACTCAATGTTGTAATTCGGGCTAAATTGACTAAAGTCTTCTTCATTTGCTTCCGAGAATGTTTGGAGAGCAGTGTGATTGTTTCCGTTCTACTGGCATTCCTGAAACAAACGCTTGGAGGAGCAGATGGTGATCCAGCTGTCTATAAACGACTGCTAAAGCAGGTTAGTAAGCCTCATCTATTTTTTTTCTTTCTTTGTTTTGACTTAGCATCCTCAGGTTTGGTGGGGCGTGGGAACTGGACTCTTTATCTGCATCGTGATCGGAGCAGGCATGATTGGCGCCTTTTACGGACTTGGTGCGGATCACTTCACGAACACCGAGGATATCTGGGAGGGTGTTCTTGGGCTGTTCGCGTCGATTGTGATATCGGTAATGGGTGGGGCATTGCTGCGAGTCAACAAAATGCAAGAGAAATGGCGTGTCAAGTTGGCAGAGGCCTTGAAGAAGAAGGACACGGCCAACGCAGGGTGGATGGCACGGTTCAAAGTATACTCGGAAAAAAATGTCATGTTCTTTTTACCGTTCATCACTGTGCTGAGAGAAGGACTCGAAGCTGTCGTGTATGTTGGAGGTGTGGGCTTGGGTCTGCCTGCCTCATCTTTTCCCCTCGCTGTGTTCTGTGGATTGCTAGCCGGTTGTGTAGTTGGATATGCTCTCTATCGGTATGTTTCTCCCTTTGATCTCCCGAAAAAAAATTCTCCGCATCGCAAACTCACACAAACCAGAGGAGGAAATTCTGCATCCCTTCAGATGTTCATGATCATATCGACATGCTTTCTGTACATTGTAGCTGCGGGTCTCTGTTCTCGAGGCGTGTGGTATTTTGAGAACAACACCTGGAACCACATCATCGGTGGTGATGCTTCCGAGACCGGGTCGGGCCCGGGTTCCTATGATATCCGCCAGAGCGTATGGCACGTCAACTGCTGCAATCCGGAGCTCGGTGGAGGAGGTGGATGGGGAATTTTCAACGCCCTTCTGGGTTGGACCAATTCTGCCACATATGGGTCTGTGTTGTCATACAACCTGTATTGGATCGTCGTCATCTGCTGTTATGTGTACATGACGATCAAAGACAAACGGGGGCATGTTCCGTACGTCACTCCACTGGTAAGGATGCTGAACGTCAATAAACGGATCAGGGATTATAGGGGAAGGCGGAACGACAATGACGCGGAGACACCTGAGACGCCTGAGGCTGGGGGCTATTCCCTGTGCAAAACCTCTGCAGCCGGGACTGGAACAAGAGTCATGGCAGTAGAGCCATAGTCGCATCTTGTTACTAAGCTCCAGTCAAGCTTTTCACATGGCCCCAACGAGGGTACCTCTTGAGAGATCGGTTTTAGCAAAAAGCTTAATTGATGTGAAGGAACCATGGCCATCGAATAAAATGGGGTTAGAATTACGAAAGTAGCATTGATCACAGGACAGAATTGATATCGAATAACATTTGAAATCAGCGTTCATGTCAACAAATATCAGGGGCCAAGCTCTTGAGTATTGTAGTCAGTAAATTTCACCGATCCAGGGTCTTTTTATCCTCCACGGCTGTTTTACGTTGTAGACCAAAGATCTATCATTTTTCCTTTTCCTTTTCTTTTCCTTTTCTTTTCCTTTTATTTTTCTTGTATTTCCCTGCGACAAAACTGTATGCCATCATTTGCGGACACCCCCGGAATCAGCACGTATCAGTCTCATGATCTTGGCACAAGCAGTTCCGATGAAGTGGAGATGCAGCGGTGAAGTTTTCGCGTGTTCTTGGCACTGGACGTTGACATCCGGCGGCTTCCATGGACCTTGTCTCCGGGGCTCTCTCTCTCCTGCAGTTTTTAGTCAATCAGATCGGAAGTTTGCCGTTCTCCTTGCTGTCTATTACAATTCCAAATTGCAGTCTTGGTTTCAGAGTAGCTACAACCGCGAAAGCATCGACGTCAAAGGTATAACAATAGGCGTGGCGACTGAACATCGGGATCGTACCTGCAGATCCCGCTCGCCTAGGCAAATTTGGACTTGGCGCCACTAGACTTGTCGTAGAAAGCTTTTTCTGTCTTATATACTTTTTTGTTTGTCTTCTGGAATCCTTTTGCTGCAGTGAATTCAAGAAGTCTAATCTGATCCACAATGAACCCTCAACTTCCTCCAACTCTGAACCGGTCCTGTGAGGGATGCAGGGCACACAAAGTCCGGTGTTTACCTGATCCTGCTGTTCCAAATCAATGTGAGCGGTGCACCAAGGCGATGAAAACTTGTATTTTCGCAGCACCGCAGAAACGACGAGCTCGGCGTAAAACAGGATCTCGGGTAGCCATGTTACAGAGGGATATACAAGCCTTGCGCTCTCTTCTAGAGTCCCAATTTCACTCAAGGGCAAGCAATCTGGACGACATTCAACTGCCACATGACAACGCTACCCAATCATCGGAATATGATTCCAGCTTCTCAATTCTCGGCGACGTTATCGATCGCAATGTTCTATCAATCGAGAAGGCAGCAACACTTGTTCGGTTTTTTAGTACAGAGCTCGCCCAATTGCTTCCAGTCGTGGTTCTCCCTGTTAGTATCGACATTGAACAGCTGCGTCGCACCAAGCCTATGCTATTTCTTGCAATAGTCGCCGCTGCTGCACTGGCGGCCCATCCTCCACTGGCAGCAGTTTTGAACGCAGAGTTGGTGACAACCTTTGCGGATGTTTTTTTCATTCGAGGAGAGAAATCTCTTGAACTTATCCAGTGTCTTTTGCTCATGATCATATTTTACTTCCCACCGAATGGGTCGCGACAGAGCCAATACTACCAGTATACACATATCGCCGCCACTATGGCCTTTGAACTAGGCCTCACCTCCGACTTTCGCCAGGAAAGTGACTGGATTGATGATGATGCACGCGAGGCATTCAAGCTAGAACAGGCGAGGGCCATCCTCGGCTGTCACCACTTTGCATCAAAGTAAGCAGTCCGATATTAGACCAGTGACATTGAGTGAAGCTAAAGTTTTGCAGTATCGCTGTGAAGACGCACCGGTTGAATATCTTGCCTTTGAATTGTTTTACAAGTCGGTGTGTCGATATGTTAGCGCAATCTGGACTACGAACAGATCGGACTTTAGCTGCATGGTTTAAGTTGCAGCAAATCGTGGATGATTTCTCCGCCTCATGTTCCCTGGACAACATGCCATCCAGCGAGTGCTTAATCAATGCCCGAGTACAACAACGTGTGCAGTACTTCCAGAGTCGGATGTTATCGTGGAGAAGAAGTGTTGCAGAAGAAGCCCTGACAAGTATATCTATCTCTCCCTTGGTCAAAAAAAGGTGAAGACTGACCCTGTTTAAAGGTTGGATGATGATAGAATATCACTTCGCCTCACTAACAATGCTTGAACTTGCCATCGGTGAAGCATACCGGGATCCAGAAGCCACCCGGCGAAAATATTACACTTTGCCGCCACCAAACCCAAGCTCCAAACCGCCTGAGTCCAGTCCGCCTGTCTCTGCTGCCGTCATTGACATTGCACTCAAGCGGCTCGAAGAGGCCTATCACATCATGGATGAATTCCTTTCCTTTGATACCGAAATGGTTCGCAAGTTATCTAATGTTACCTTCACTCGAGTTATGGCCGCATTGACGACTCTCTTGAAAGTCTTCCACTTCATCCACTCCGATCCGATCAAGAATGTGATTGGTCTGCTGCCAAGTACTGTCTGCTTTTATCTGGACTCCATACGAGATCGGCTTCTTCAAGCAAGCGACAACAATATCTTCAAAATTCCCTTTCGTTGGGCTACTGTTGCCTGTAAGAAAGGCCAATGGTTTGACGAGTTTCAAATCAATCAGTCAGCATCAGACAATGAGGTTCCATGTGGCGATTCTGTTTCTTCTACAACTCATCCTCAGCTCTTGGCAAATACGCACGTCCAATGTGTCACACGTCCACATGATGTCCAGGATTATGCACAGGAACAATATTGTGCGGCGGCGCTCAGAAGGTCTCTACGCACGAGTCCTGCTACGGACTCAACCGCAACATATCTTGCGGGCTCTTCCAACAGCGGGGTAATTGGCTTCAATATTCCCCCAGAATTGGATTTTGCGTCACCAATTTCGAGTGACTATCATGCATTCCAACCCGGCGAAATGACTCATAGTCTTCATCCTCCTCATTGGACTCCCAATCGTGGAACAGCTCTTGGACACGAGCCTGCTGTTGGCTGTAATCAAGAAGGGGGTCTACCGAACGAAAGTGTACTGACGAGAAATATGAATCTGAAATGGAATTTCCCATCATGGGATGGAAAGTTGTGAGCATCCATTGAAGGGGCAGTCCAGAGAATGGGCATCGATTGGTCAATCATGCATGTCAAATAAGTATATTTAAAATACTACAACAATAATAGATAATAATGTTCAATGTGAAAAATGACCAGGAAATTCAAATCAATGGAAAAAAAAGCCTTTTATCGCCTCAGAAGACAGTCACACTTTGATCCCCAACATCAGACAGCAATAATTTCAATCAAAATGAGTTTCGGAAAGAAGAGAAAAAACACAAGTGCATTCCACAGAGATTTCACTGACTCACTCAACCATCACTTGTCCACACAGTGGCAATTGACGGAAGTCCGTCCGTCGGCCGTGCATGAATGACTTACACAGCGGGGACTCGCTTGGAAGGACTCGAATTTTGCAAAGGCTATCCATGGCTTAGAACTTAAGCGAATTTTAGCCTCTGCGGCCTTGCTGGGACCCGCTTAAGTCGGACGATAAAATATCTTCCGACGTGGCAGATCTTTTTTTTTATCTGATCGTGGCACCGATAAGTGGGTCGATTGATAAGACAAACGGGAGCCAGATCAATGCCAAGGGTTCAACGGATACAACTTTCCAGGATCTTTGACAAGAGCGGTATTTCGACCCAACTGTCGGAGCTTGGATTCTACTGCCGACTAGTGGGCTGGAGTCAACCCATCTCTGCAGGCATCCCCACATCTGCGTTATCAGGCATGATTTCGGAAAATAGACGAAAATCGCGATACGAAGGTCCTCGTTTCTCCGCTACCAAGGTCCGAAACTGGTCATGCAAGCTACGCCTGAAGAAAGTCGGCGAATAAAACAAATTCCGAGATTGTCTTTAGTGAGGAAACGCGTGTCGCGATCTATCAAACATGTTTATTAATTCGTGGGGCATTATAACATAAAATGTAATATAAATCATCGCCCGGTGGCAATGGACATGCAGTGAAAGTGTCGGCAAAAGCAATTGGTGACCAGGCGATATGAGATTGGCATTGGCGGTTCTGCTTTCCAGCCTCTCAGCTTCAGTCCTAGCTGGTGGCTACAAGCCACAACATCCTAGTCAATACTGCTTTTACGCAATCTATGAGACACTCGAGTCGCTGGACTTCAAAGGAAGCTCTTCAACTACCTCATCTAACTCTTCCTCGACAAATTCTACATCCAGCCATGCAAGTCATACAAAGAGTGGTTCCTGGTCGGGTAAGAGGGAGGTAGAGCTCGCCGCACGAGGCGGATATAATAAGCATACTTCCGCCACAGAATGTACCAACCAGATTATGGTGGAGTCCATTTATGCTTCTATGGTTCTGTACTGTTCCCCTCTGAAAATGAGGAAGGGGATTGCATTTTGGGAAGCTTTATGTGAAAACAGCGATGCTGACCTGATAGATCTGACTTCTATCGAGGCCAACATCACCGAGGCTGCAGCTGCTGCTCTGACCGTCATCGACCCATCAACCTACACAGGAACCATTAGTAGCCCTGTGGCTGTACTCAAGTCAGAGTATAGGCGGTATTATCGCGCTTTGGTACGTCAATTTTGCTTTATCTTGACCTATCTCGGAATGTGACCGATGTGCAACAAGCCGCTGACAGCGACTATTCACCATACAGAAAGCCAGTAATTTCGCCATGCCAACCAATATATTATACGTATGGGGCCTCATTGGTTATTGGAGCGGCGTGATGCTCTTAGGAATGGCCTGGAATGCCAGCCGGTGGCTTTACTACGTTCGTTTCAACAAGTCAACAAGCAAGGACATCGAAAAGCCAATTGGATTCAGCAGTAGAGGATTGACCTTGCCAAAGCCTATTGCAACACTGCGTCATTGGATCCGTCTCTACCTTGTCGTACCTGCCACGATAGGGTCGTATCATCAAAGGCTATTCTGGTGGTGCAATATCCCCAAGCGCCTCGATTCACTCATTGTATTTGGATTCTGGGCTCTTTCGATCATTCTTGGATGTGTGGGATACGGCACTTTCTCCGGAAACCCAACGTAAGTGCAGCTTTTTCAGCTCTGTGATTTAATTTTGCTTGCCGTCTAACCACTTCGCTGCAGCACTCCGAGTGTCCACGAGCAAAATTGGGAGTACGTCTCCGATCGAACAGCAATTCTTTCTTACGCTTGTTTGTGCTGGTTGTGGGTGTTCAGCGGACGAAACAATATCTTCCTTTGGGCAACTGGATTTAGCTTCCAGTCATTCAACATCTTTCATCGTCACATTGCACGGATATGTACGATCTATGCTATCGTGCATTCCATCGGGTACACTGTTGAATGGATTGTATACTGTAAGGTGTCTTGTCTGCTCGATGAAGTCAGTGGCTAATATCCAACAGATCCAAAGTATTTCAAGTCTATGAAAGAGGACTGGTTTGTCTGGGGGATTGTGGTAAGTTGGCATTCAGAATTGTATTACAGATATGCGCTGACACTCGACCTCCAATTCAGGCAACTGTGGCGATATCGATCATGCTCGGCTTCTCTTCTGTTTTCCTTCGCCAACGATCGTACGAGTTCTTTTTGATCACTCACATTGCCCTGGCAATCATCATTATATATGGTCTCTTCGTCCACACCTCCTACTTCGGGACAGAGTATAATGGGTATTTATGGCCTACCGTGGCCATATGGGGCTTCGACCGTTTTCTTCGTTTGGTGCGCCTGGCTTACTGCAACTTTACCGTCTTCTCTGGTCAAGCTAAGACGACCCAGGCGGCTGTCATGTACAGTGCCGCAAGTGATGTGATCCGCATTGATTTGCAACCCACCGCGAAGTCCTTAAAGGGGCGCCCCGGTCAATTTTATTATCTATACCAGCCGTTGACTCTGCGCGGGTGGGAAAATCACCCTTTCACCCTCGGCGCCTTCACAAATGGTTCCAAAGACGTATCGTCTGCTTCCACTGAGGAGGTCAAAGTGACAACAACTGCTACAACAACCGCCTTGCCTTCATCTCCCAAGTTGGAAGCTGTGAAAGTTTCTTCATCCTCTACAGCCGAGACACTGACTTTTTGGATTCGGCCATATGACGGTTGGACCAAGCGCCTTTGTAACGAGTGCAACAAAGCCGGCGGTATCTGTTACCCCAATATTCTGATTGAAGGTCCTTATGGTCACACTGAAATGATTCACACATACGACTCCATTACGATGGTTGTTGGTGGAACAGGCATTGCATGTGCAGTGCCATACATTCAGGACTTTCTCCTGCGCTCCAGCAACGGAACGACATGCACCAACAAGATCAAGCTCATCTGGACAGTCCGGCAACCAGAGTTCGTGCAGGAGGTCTGTGCAAATGATCTTACGGTAGCAATGCGGAATACCAGTTTGGAATGCCACTTTTATTGCTCTAAGAAGACTGTCGCTGACTTCTCATCTACCCCTTCTGCTTCCTCGAATGATGGAGCTAATGAGGTGATTATTCAATCTGGTCGGGCACCAATCTCGTCTTTGATTGCACAGGCTGGGGATTAAGCCAAGATGAGTGACACTCGAGCTGCAGTGGTAGTTTGTGGTCCCGCGGCGATGGCCGACGAGACACGCGCGGCTGTACATCTTGCTTTGAAGAATGGATGTCGGACTTTGGACTATTTCGAGGAGGCGTATGGATGGTGATTTGACTGCTTTGACAGGACTGGCCTCGTCATTGGACAAGGAAAAAAGACATACGGAAATAGCCCAATGGAACTGACTGTTCTAAATTTCGCAACTGAAGCCCCGAGAATCAAGGCCTGCGGCCTAGGATCTGAGGTTGAATTATCCAACCAATTGATTTATGCTGAATACGATCAAGAACTATGAGCCTTAGGCCTGGAAGTCGGGAGGATAGATTTAGAGGCCTTGCGTCATTTCAAAACAATCGATTTAAACCTTTGAAGGCAGAGACCAAAAGCTTGAATGGCCTGGAGCCTTGATCATACTGATTTACTATGATTCCGCCTGTTTATTTAGACGCCTAAAGTCAAACGTGGATCCAAGGTTGTTGCGAATCCTAACACCTGAATATCTCGTAGTCTATGATAACAGATTCCATGATGGTGCTCTGGATATGTTCTCTGTTTGTGCATCATCAGAGGTTCAGTACTTTAGGTCGGAGCTCATCGCCGAAAATTGTCCCGGGAGGGAAATGCAGGGAACCTGGAGCGGTATAATGTATATATCGTGAGGCTGTGGTTAGGCAAGGCGAACCTTCTCGTACTCAGGTAGAGCCCATTTCACCATCCATTCGGACTGAAGAACCTGCTGAGCGGAGGGCCGATTCTCCGGCCTGAAGGACAGCATCGAGCGCAACATTGAAACCGGAGCATCTCGTTCGCTCGATTCAAGAGGCGGCATCCCCTCCTCTATCCGCGGGCGCTGCACGCTTGTCTCAAAGCGATCCTCCCATGATTGATTTGGGTATTGGGATCGGTTAAGTGGTTCGGTGAACTTGTCTCGCGCCTCCCATTTTTCCCACCATTCGTTTGGCAAGCGGCCGAGTGCACCAATCTGCTGGCAAGTCATATCGTCTTTGTTTGTGAAAAAGCCTTCGAATAGTGATCTTTGGGCAATGATATCCCATATGGTGCAGGCAAGTGTCCAGATATCGGACGAAAAAGTAAGAGGTTTGGTTGGCTTAAATCGAGCCTCCGGGGGCCGGATCAGAAGAGGTGTATGAGACTCGAATTTCTTTTCTTGCGCCGGAGAGAACGTTTCACCAAAGTCTGAAAGGAGAATCCGGGCTTCTTCAAGTGTAATATTTTCACTTGCTTCCCCGAGCCAGATAGGTAATATACCATGTTTTGGGACCCCTGGCGGGAGGCTTTGGTCATCCAATCGATTGACTGGCTCGAGTATCGGCTCTCCGTACTGCTCATATAACTTTTCAGTGGACAAATGGTTGAATTCACGAGACGGTTGGAGGAGGATATTTCCACAATGAAGATCTCCATGGATGAATCCCTGTGAATGGATATACTGAACCACAATCACGAGCTGCGCCGCTAATGCTCGGGCCACCTCGAGCTGGAAAAGGCTGATCCATGAACCATTCTTTGCATCAGAGAGGCTCATCCTTGCTGGGCTAGTCACAAAACAGATGTGGTTGCCATTGGGGCCTTGAGTGTTAAATCTGTCCCAAATTAAGGGGATCATAGTTCTGCCCCCGTCTGATAACTGCTTGGGTCTCGACAGTTTGGACAGGACGTCAATCTCGAGGGGGTTCGAATCTGCCGTACAAACTTTGAGTGCAACGTATCTGTTAAATCTCTCGTCTCGGGCCAGCCAAATCGTAGAGTATGTGCCATGGCCGAGCTTATGGACTCTGCCTTGTTGAAACACGGCCTAATGTAGTCTTCAGGACTGGTGTCCTCGGACCGCGCTATTTGAAACATTCACGAAATTCAATCTGCAGGTGATGAAGGCTCCACCGGCGAGAAAGACTGTCTTTCCAGACGGAACCACGAGGTTGACTCTATTAGTCACTTTTACGTACGTAGATCCCTGGTTGATCCCTTGTCTAAAATATCAGATGTCATCAGTTTCGTTCGCTGGTACATTATCGTCAATCTTGTTTGTGAGAAGATGCAGCCCTGGAGAGCCTTCCACTTGTCTCCGCTCAACTCCAGCATCTCATCCCGCGCTTTGTCCAGTGTAAAAGTGATTTGATTGTTCTCTAACTCAGTCTCAATGCCGAGTGAAAGCGGTCTGATCACTGCTGAATTCACTGGGGATGCTTTATACGTGATTTTGATTTTGACGTGATCAGTAAAGTCGAATGAAGCCAGTGCAACGGTGTGCCGGTGAAAACCGTTGGAAGCAATGTTGGCATTGGCCACCTCGACGGCATATGACGGTATCTGGGTCCACGGTCGGCTAGCATCTTCACTCGCCGATTGAATCGCTATATTGAAATCCTGGTGTACGTAGATGTCTGGGGTATCATTCACGCTTGCATTGGAAACTTGAGCGATGGATCTAATAGTGGCAGGCAACAAAGTAGGTATCTAATACAAGGTTCGTTGGCCCGGGACTGTTAGCAATGCGGTCCATTGATGCGTCCACAGCCTTGGAAATATATGTACTGACTCTCATAATGCCTACCGATGGCCAGAATGCCTAAAGTAGAACGTGGATTTAAGAAGGTTGTGAATCCGAACACCTTGATATCCCTCGAGGTCTATTATAGTAGATTCCATCATGGTACTCTGTCTATGCTCTCTGCTCCCCGCATCATCAGAGAGACCTAGTAGGTCGGAGCTCATCTCCGGAGACTGTTCCGCGAGGGCTGCGCGGGGAACCTCGAGCTTTGTGGGGAGATATGTCGCAATGAAGCTAGGTCAACATCCGCATTCGTGGGTATGTCCATCGTTTCCCGGCACTTCCCCCGCTCTTTGTTTTCAGGTTCTGTTCATCCAACAGAAACACGAACGAGGATCCGTGCACCAATAAGAAGTCTCCGTGGCGCAATTGGCTAGCGCGTCTGACTGTTAATCAGGAGGTTGGAAGTTCGAGCCTTCCCGGGGACGCTTTTTTTGTCTTTTTGTCGGTCAGGGATAAAGATTGTGGGGCTATGATTCTGAGAGTCCTGGGGACTCAAGTTCGAATCCTATTGTCGGCTCGAAATATCTACCAATCAAGCAAAAGTCCCACTCCGTCAAAAGGCAGAACGGGGCCAGTAAGTCCTCCTAGCCAAGCTTGAAGATGTCAGCAAGGTATATTCGCAGAAGGATTTTACGTCGCGTCTTGGTGTAATCTCACGGGGAGTGGTTCTGCTTTTGTCGGGCTTAATATCCTCAAGACAAGGAATGAGATCTGAGAGGGATGACCGTGATTGGAATGATGCCAGGATATTTATTCCCAACGCTGAAGCCTCTGGTAAATTTGTGAAATTAAGAGAATCAAGCTTGAAGAACCATGATTTATAATTGATGTTTGTGCTGGCTTGCAAGCTATTTTTAAAAGGTCGCCCTGCACCAGTCTCTCAACCGTTGAACTAGGTATCTTTCGATACTTTCAGGGACACGAGAAAAGACGGTGCGGTGATTGTGTTCTTTCAATTTGACGAGAGCAGCCATTAACAAGCTTAACAAAGCAAAACGGCATACTGCATGGATGCCGGTTACGCTGGCTGTAGTCTGTTGACAATAATTCGAATAATGAGAGGATTCAGCCCATTTCAAAAGCCTGGAGCATGGGCTGGTATGGATATGCTTGAGATTGGCAACGGAGGTTTGACCTTACACAAACAACAGACGCACATGACATTTTGGGCCGCTTTAGAATCGCCCCTGAATATTGGTGCCGATCTGCAAACGCTTTCCGATGAGAGCTTAGGCGTGTTTAAAAACAAGGAGATAATCACTATCTCACAAGACTCTCTTGGTGAAGCAGTGCAATATCTTCCGGATTTGAGCACTGACAAGGGTATGCAGGTTTGGACTGGCCCGTTGACCGGAAGCAAGGTGGTGATTTCGTACTCAATGGGCTGGCGAATGCGACGACTGTCAATATCTCTTTGGGTGATATTCCGGAGCTGACGTCTGGTCGTTCCTATACCGCTCGAGATATATGGGGCGCAAAGAGTCTTGGCCGGGTAAAAGGGAACATCACGTTGCAAGTGGACACAAACCAAACAAGAACCCTGGTTCTCAGCTAAACTTCAATGAGGGTCAGAGAGAAAGAAAGAGAGCTAGTCAATGACGCCACTCATTAAGGTAGCCAACCCATCAATAATCAAATATAATAGGTGGGATATCTCGCACAGTAGACCTAACATCGGCGACTAAGCCGACACCCCCACACTATATGGGGGATCCCCACGTTCCGGCAAAATGGGCGGCTAAACTCCGGACTAGCAAAATAAACGTACATAGAACCCCGCAATCCACATGGACTGCAAAGCGAATACAAATTGCCCAAACAACTGAAAGCCACCCGTTCTGTGAAGAATATTGTACGCAGTACTATAAACACACGAAACAATGTCCGTCCACGCCAACGGGACCACCCCCACTCAGCCCTTCAGCACAAACCCTTTCAAGACGAGACAAGACTTCCAATCTGCTTGCACCGCCCTACTAAACCCCCTCCTCCCCCTCTTCACCCCCCAACAAACCCGCGTCAAAGTTGGCTCAACAGCAACCCGTTTCGACGAAGGCGGCGCCCAATTCGAAGGCTTCGCCCGTCCACTATGGGGTCTCGCATCTCTCCTTGCAGGAAACTATGACTACGCCGATGCAGCACGCTGGCGAACAGGTATTATCAATGGATGTGATCCTGCCAGTCCAGAATATTGGGGCGATTTGGAGAATTCGGATCAGCGGATGGTGGAGATGTGTCCGCTGGGATTTGCATTGGCAGTTGCGCCACATGTCTTTTGGGACCCGCTCAACGAGAAGGAGAAACTGAATGTGGGAAATTGGTTGAGAAGTATCAATGGATTGGAGATGCCGAATACGAATTGGTCAGTATTTTTGAGGGTGAGTGGGCGCAAATACTTACTGACTCGGCGTACAGGCTCTGGTTCCGGGTTTTCGCAAACCTGGGATTGAAGAAGAATGGGGCTGAGTACTCCCATTCACGTATTGAGGCAGATATGGATCATCTGGATACGTTTCATATTGGTGATGGCTGGAGTAATGATGGACCGAAAAGTCACCACCAGATGGATTACTACTCGGGCTCATTTGCTATCCAATTCTTGCAGCTTCTGTACGCAAAGCTAGCGGGAGACTTTGATCCCGAACGTGCAGAGAGATATCGACAGCGATCTAAGCAATATGCCTTGGATTTTGTGCACTACTTCGCTCCAGATGGTAAGTCGGATCTTCTAGGTTCCTACTGATTATAGCATACTGACAAATAATTCCACAGGTAGCGCAATCCCCTTCGGCCGCTCGATGACCTACCGCTTTGCAATGGCCGGTTTCTGGGGTGCACTAGCCTATGCTGACGTCGACCTTCCACCCCAATTGAGCTGGGGCATCGTAAAAGGTCTCCTACTCCGCCATTTCCGGTGGTGGGCTACAAAACCGGACATCTTCAACAACGACGGAACCCTGAATTTGGGCTTCTGCTATTCAAACCCCTACCTTACCGAGAACTATAACTCCTCCGGCTCGCCATACTGGTGCTGTCTCTCATTCCTGGCGCTCGCACTTCCAGAATCCCACCCCTTCTGGTCCTCTGCGGAAGAGGAGTACCCAAGCTCGGCGTTACCAGAGGTGAAGGCCCTCACGTACCCGAAACATATTCTCGTCCGACGTGGTGGACACTCGTTCCTTCTTTCGTCTGGACAGGCGTGTCACTACGCTATGCGTGGTACACAGGCAAAATATGGGAAGTTCGCCTATAGTGCTTCGTTTGGCTACTCCGTTCCAACGGGCGCATATGAATTGGAGCAGTATGCACCCGACAGTATGCTTGCGTTATGTGATGATGCTGCAGGTGAGATTTGGAAGACGAGACGGGTGGCAATTGATGCGCGTTTCGAGTTTCCTGAAGGTGTGGATGGAACTCCTGTTCTTGTTTCGGGGTGGAAGCCTTGGGATGATGTGGATGTTGAGACTATCCTCGTCCCGCCTTCTGTCGAGGCACCAAATTGGCATATTCGGGCGCATCGGGTACGGACTGGGCGGGCATTGAAGACGTCTGAGGGGGCATTTGCGATTTATGGATGTCGGAGTGATAATGGGAGGATGTTGGGAGATTTGGAGGAAGGTGGGAATATTGCTGACGAGGGGACTTTGCTGAGTGGTGGTAGTGCGTTGGTGGTTTCCTCTGTTGGTGCTGTGGGCATTACTGAACTTTTCAACTCGGACGCTGGACGTGCAGGCCGAATTGTGCTTGCAGATCCTAATTCGAATTTGATTCATGGCCGCACGTTGCTACCGTCGTTGGCTGTTGAGATGGCTGCTGGTCAGGAGAGTTGGTTTGTGACTGCTGTTTATGCGTTGCCTACTAGGTCTCAGGATTGGAAGTCGATGTGGGAACAGAAGCCGAGTATTCCGGAATGGCTGGCTAAGAGGATGGAAAAGGAGTAGACTCGATAGTTTTGTGATGCGATTGGAAGACTTGATTACGTCTAAGTAAGTGACATGCGGATATTCCAAGGTTATGTGCGTGGTGTATTCATGAAAATAATCGTTATCATTATTGTGCCAGCGAGGCCGGTGTAGATATCCATGGATAAGACATTCGAATGCCATCAGTAGCCATAGTACAAACAAGGGTGTATTTAGATACCGTCATGAACCGGAAATCAAGAAGAATGATAACAGGTATAACACGCCCATGGAAATCATCAAGATCTAATAAAGCTTCGCCAACCAAGAACCTCGATTCGAAATCCTCCTAAACTCATTAACAGCCGGGCTCACGGACTTGAGTCCAGAATCATCTGTTTCCATCGGCTCAAGCCTCGAATACCCCGTTGATGTCGCTTCAGAGCTGGCTCCGTCCGCTTTTGCACGGATATAATAGTGTTCATCATGCTCCTGCATCCCAATAAACCAGCGCTCCTTCATCTGGGGCCCAGCAGGACCACAGCCACAGGCACCTCGAAGAAGCGAACTGTGCGGACTATTCATAGCCAGCGCGAAGAGGTTTTGTGGCTCCGTGAAATCAGTGATTTGATGTCCGCGGGCTTCGATGATAATAAACACTAAGCACACGGCACTGGTGAGGAAGGCAAAAATCAAGATGACGAAGAATACTCCCTGCCATTCCTCTGTGCCGCCCGAGGCATATCCGACCGCCTGTAGGGTTGCATTGAAGTGCTGATACAAGGGGGTCGGAAGAATTTCATTCACAGTATTTGTGTAGTTCCACCCCTGCACGAAAGGAGAAGTTTGCGTACTGAGAATCAGGGTGCTACCTGCCATGACAGCAAGCGCCTCGCCGATAGATGGAAGTTTGGGGTCAAGACTGTATGTGTCTGTTGCGTTATCATGCGCCGGCATCATCTGCATAATCAGGCGCTCGTTACTAGCCTGAGCATCTGTAATACCCGACCCGAGACTCAGGGCGTTCGCCCATTCGCTGGCAACATCCTTCCAGTCGGCCGACCAGACGCCCTCCTCGAAAACAGTGTCAGAGTGGCTATATTGTAGGGGGTTAGAATCATCTTCGCAGTGGGTATAAAGGAAGGCGCCACTTGATTCTGCATCGTAGCGAGTCGAACAGACAGCTGTCAACGTGGATCTTATGGCACACATCACATATTCCGGAGAGGATGCGGATGGCTTGCCGAGAAGGTAAATTGCGTTTGCAGGCCAGAGGCCTGTTGTGTTGAGAACGGTGTTATATTCTTCGGGGTATGTGCCAAATATCGGGGGTCTTTGGCCGTATGCCTTGCCGAAGCCGAAAATGGAATCGACGACTGTGCTGTTGAGCCACGATGGAGTCCGCGGGATATCGGATGATCCATCAACACTCCAGGTTGTCGCATTGAAGTGGGCATTTGGCCATGAGGAATAGACCAATGGAGATAGTTCTGATTTATTCATGCCAACACAAAGAACATTGACTACGGGTGAGGGAACCGAGGCTTCGATATTGTATTTGCCTTCACCCGATGCGCCGTTTGGCTGACGGATATTGTTTCTTGCATTCATGGCTGCTGCGGGGATACCACCATGCGGGAATGCCATTGTGATATTGTTCACCATGCGTTTGTGTTTCTCCGATAGCTTAGTTATGTTCTGCTTTTCGACCCAGCTACCAGTGACAGTTGTGTTGTCCCAGATGGAACCAGTAGGCGGTGGTCGGTCAGCCAGCTGATCTGACGTTTTGTTACCACTGGTCACTAGCTCACTCCAGGTACTAATCCATTGCTGATAGTTGTGGTAGGCCGATCCTACATGCTGGATTTCGAGACATGTCGTGTTTCTAGCCCAGTCCATCGATACCGGAATCGGTGTTTGGCAGTTCTCGCCAAGGTAGACCCCGTTAGCAAAGCTAGCACTAACATTCCCCCACAAGATAGTTTTCTCAACTGGTCCGAGCGTTAATTTTGGTGACACTAGAGGGAGCATTAGCCCTCCTATCCGAGTCCCTCCCTTATGCCACGACTTACCCAAAGCCTCCGCAGCTGTAGTATAGAGCATAGCTACCAATGATGCGATCAACGCAATGAGACCCAGGAACGTCAACGCCGAGTATCGAAGTGTTTCCCAATGTACGAGCATCGAACCCGGTTGCATAATCCACGTGCGCATATTCATATCCGAAATACTGATTCCGCGCGATTCCGTCGTCATGGCTCGTCGACTGAGCACTTGACCCAGGAATGCGACACAGATAGTCACATAGCCCAATTCGATCGTCTTAGCAAAGAAAGCGCAAAGCAAATTCGCAGTGGACGCAGCCAGTGGCGCACCGCTGCCGACATTTTCCCATCGCGGTTTCCAAAAGGCGATAGCGAGGTATAAACCCGAAAAAACGGTCGCATATAATGCCAACAGAAAGATAGAAACCGGGACCCATCCAAACCTCCGTTGGAGGACTGTCGATCGGCTGGGACAATCAGGATACTGCGGGGTCGGGATGGCTGGTGTTTCCTGTGGCGTTTTCAAGAAACCCGGAGTGGTCGCTTCACTGTGTTGACTCTCATGGTCGCTTGAATGGAAAGACTTGCGATTCTCCCGTGTGGGAAGTGTATCTCCAGAGTGGTTGGAGATGCCCAGCCCTACCTCACGGAAGACTTCTTCGGCAAAGCTCTCGCGCGACTCGTAATGGCCTAGCGCATAGGCGTAATCGGGCTCAGGAGACGATCGGCCAAGTGGGTGCCATGAGTGATGCGGTCGCACCGTTACTAGATCCTCTTCGGGAGGCAGTAGAGAGCGCTGGGACTCGCGCGACTCGGCCATTGTGGGCACATTGGAGGGAAATTTGCGATGGAGCTGAAGTGCATCTTTTAGTAGCAGCGACCGTGTTAAAAATAGCTTGGTTATCGGGCTTTTCCTGTGCTTATTGCAGCAGATCCTTGTTCGGCGTTCTTGGCGTTAAGGCTGATCTTTATTTTTCTCTGGGTCAAGATGAAACAAAGTTGGACCGTGATGACGGAAAAGTTTGGTTCGAAGGAGTTTCATCGCCGCCGCCTTGTCATCAATATTTTCCATCCTGTGTTTCCCAAATCATTGATCAGATGCAAATGGAGCAACAAATGAAGCGAATCTCGGGCCCGTGTTCTTCCAGGGGTCCAGGCGGAGCACACGTGGGGGCAGAAACAGGGACTTGACCCACTCTCGCCTTACAATCGGCCTATGACGAACCATGTTCGTTTTTACTTGCTCGGAATTTTACTTTGCTTCACCCAAGAGGGTTGCATATACGGGGAGGATCAAAATCGGTGTCACCACTTGCACATAATGATTCTTGCCCGAACCCTCTTTCGAAACAAGCTATACAGTTACCTCTTCCCTGAACTCTTGTCTTGGCAGGAATCTAATACAGCTGTAAATAATTGTACAGAAATTGCTTCTGTACTTTTTCCGCATGGTCTTTAGGGCGTCTATAATGTTGATCTAATAGAGACAGTACTAGTCAGTAAGGTGCCTTTGCTTCTCGTAACAGGCTTAGCCATCCGATCAGATGACTAGCATCTACTAAACTTACTTGTCGCGGCCATACTGTCGTTGATCCACTAGAGCCTAGCGATGAAGATTCGCCATATACCCCCACTCCAGGATACTATGGTAGCAACGCCTTAATCAAGCTGTGGAATGACCTGTTCTATCGACTATCACTCTGAGGACGGTCTGGATGTCCTGTCATAACAGCAACCGTAGATTCCTATAATCCTTGACCTACAGTATAATTCGAAGATAGGTTGACCATCTACTTACATGACTTCTTTCTTAACCCTTTGGCGAAAGACGCGAGTGTATATCAGGGTTATTTTCCTTTTCGGGGGCGGGTAGACATAAATCATCGATCTCGTCCAAACGACTGTTGCATTTTTATCTAGATTTCCGCTGTTCATGGGCAATATTCCACTTGGCCAATGTCACCAGTCCAATGGTAATGTACAACGTCAACAATCCTCCGAAAATTTGAGGGTTTTAGCAACAGCCTCGTCATGTCAGCTAACCAAGCCAAATGAGTCCTTGTTGAACAACGGTTGATAGTATATAGCTTATCCAGTTCCATCCGTTTTCTCCCCCAGTGCGGACCATCATGCCCCAGTGATCCATACGGTTCCAAGGCTTTCACTAGCCCATCGTATTGCTCTTCTAGACCATCATAGTTGCAACTTGGGAGGTCGCTGTCTTCAAGAGTCTCGTTGATTAACTCATATAGTTTGTGGTGGGAAGCCATGACAGTCCAATTGCAAAAAGCCATTGTGACCATTGCAAGTAACTGTTTGGTCTCAACGAGCTCTTTCGTGAGAATCAAGCAATCAAGCATCTGCTTGTTGAGATACTGACAGGCCGATCCTCTTATACCTCTGAGGACGGGATTTTCCCTTTGTTTGCGCATTGTATCGCTTCGGAGATCAACTAAGTCGTTGATTAGGGTGGTCCCATGGGACAGCTTCATATATTCATGGTCGTCGAGTCGCTGCCCAGTTGCCAGGGATGCGGCGACAACTCCAACTGTATTGGCGATATCAATGTGTCGATGGGTTGTCAAATCTGTCATGCGACTGCCATATAGCCCCTCGGGTAGTACTGAAACAGCATGGTTACGGTAATAGCCCAGGACTCTGAAGTGTATATGGGCTGAAACCAGGATGTCTATATGCCAGTCTTGAAGTAGTCCCCCAAGATTGCAAGCCCTCAGAAAGGCAACAGCTGCTGCCCCTGTTTGCTGTAGTATGGACAGGACATGCTCAGAAGCCGCTTCGCAGTAGTCGCCAATCATAACATCATTCCCGGAATCAGCAATTGCGCGCAAAATACCCTCATCCACAAGACTACCGCCGCAGGCCATGGGATGGAAATATTTAGCATCAGCGCAAAGCTTGACGTTTTCAAATGTTGGAAACAAAGCTTCTCGTACTTCCATTGGACTGTCGCAATATTTGCTTGGTCGGCGATCGGGTGCTTTGATGGGGCCGATAGATGCAATATCGGCCCCGGAACATGTAGTCGGGCTTTCTTGGATGTCCAAGTTGCAGCAAATGAGTTCTTCAACAGCACCTTCAAGTTTCTCCACCGTGAAGATGCCGTGTCCGTTCCATTCTTTGTACCGCTCGGTTACTTCTTTTTTCGCCTCGAGCATCTTCTCAATAGCTCGACAGGTCTTCACTTCAATCAAGTCGGCATCTTGAATAGATGACATTGGCGAGATTCCATCACAAGTACAATCAACACGAGGATCATATCGCCCTGATATCAGATTGGTTTCTAGACACGAAGGTGGCAGCTGACCACCCAATGTCAATTCCCCGTCTATGAAACGTTGCCGGAATGATGATATCACATGGGACAGGCATGTGGGATCCAGAAGCTGCTCAAGCCTCGACATCTGGAAAAGGTTTGATATATCATCAATATCTAAAGAACATGACGTTTCCTGTGTCTCTTTGGAAGATGCTCGGACCCAGGTATGCGACCAAGCCAAATAGACTTGCAAGAGAGTACTTTGTGGGGGTGATAAGATCGTCATTCTGTCAAGCCGCTAGCCCTGTCAAAGAGGCGAACCAAAAAATAACTGAGATACAATAACATATTTGCGAGCCTTTCGAGGGCTCTTAAATATTAGCACAGAATTTTTGGGGCTGGCTTACACCGCTATTTAGTGCTCGTGCATGAGGCGTGTATGACTGTGAAAATTATCATGTACATGGCGTAAGGCATGACTGATCGATCGATCTTGCCTTCTTAAAGTTTACTCATTGCCTTGGTTCGGTCAAAGAACGTAGATTCGCGCATTAAACTCAAACTTATGGCGCACGTTAACCCATTGTGTAGGGGTGGTGATGCGAAGCAAACGGGAAAGGATTATCGAAAGATTTTCATACGCCCTGCGGCTTTCAACATTCAACATTGGGAACACACCGAAGCAAATCCCGACTCGCATGCTTTGACGCAGGGTTCGAAAGACAATCTCTGTATGCAAGTGGCTTTAATTGGGAACCATGAATAGGCACAGAACCGTCCTTATGACCAATATCCGGGCACTAGCATTAATACAAGACACATTGCGAACCCTAGACAGGATGAACATCACTCAACTAAGCGACAACAAAACGGCTGAAGAGTCTGGGACATCGATCTTTAGCATATTACCCCGGATATCAGCCCTCTCCTTTTCCCAATCAAGAGTAACCGGTCTTCCCTGCTTGAGGTCATAATCGTAGGAAACACCCCCAAATGTGATGTTGGTCAGAGCGTCGCTCCTTGGGGCTATTAAACGTTCCACTGCGGCCTGTTGATAGTGCCCAGGAACCTTAAACTCGTACTTCCGGCTTGGACGACCAGTAGTTGTAGACTGGTTGAACGCATTAAGGTTCACAACAACAAGCTTGGATAGCCTGTCTCCGTCGTAAATTCCATACGCAGACTCTGTGTCTTCTTTCAGTGGGATATTTACGATTCGGTTGTTCTCTGAGTGCCCCAAGCTGGAGGCGACCATGATATGACCATAGTACGGGGGTCGAGTCTCAGGTGGCTGGCCCTCGCTGGTTATGGGTTGCCACGAGGCGTACCGATAGTTCAGACCTTGGTGGAAATTGAGGCGCTTGATGTTCTGCGTGCCATGGATAATTAGTTATCTGACTCGAATTGTCACCTGTGGAGAGAGGGTCCATACATTCGCAGCAGCCCAGAGGGAAAAGTCAACAACCCATAAGGCGTCGCCAAAAACATTGCTCTCGCCATCACGTCCCTGGTTCGCGATCGAGTTCGTCTCGCCCAGGATGTAAGGGTGGCCAAGATGAGCGAGGTCCTTCATGCGCTGAATTTGTAATGCCAGGTTATCGACAATGTTGGTGTGATTCATAAGAGATTCTTTGCGTGTCAGTACGGTGTTCACAATTTCTGAACGCAAAACTTACTCTGAAGATCGTAGGATACTGGAGCCAGTGGTGGGGCGAAGACTCCCATGTAGCTTTGAACGAATATTAGTAACATCTCAGGTGACGTGGGAATAGGAGTCTCACTTGTGGAACGATATGTCCTTGGTGAGGTCATGCGGGTCGTAGTCAAGGCTGTAGAGTTCCTCCGCTGTCCAGCTACTCATCCCATCCACATACACGAAGCTAGGCGCCATGAACCCAGCGAAGACACCTGGACAGGCCTTTTGAACAGCTGCCTTAACAATGGCAGATTTTTCGTTCCATTCATTCACATAGTCCAGGAGTGAGTAGTTAGCCGGACGGTAATTGTCTCCAGAATAGTTCCACTCATTTCCCAGTTCATACATATCCAACTGGGGTCCAATTGAGGTACACGCCTCCACAGCAGCCAGCTGGAGCTGATGAATTGAGGCATTCTGGGCCATATTCAACCCATGGGAGAACTTAATATCACCCAAGGTATGATATGATTCAAAGAAAGCAGGACCATATTTGATTTCGCTTGGTTGGTCGTCTGTTGGGTGGGCAAAGATGAGCTGAATCCCCTCTTCTTGATTGGGGTAGTAGTTGGATTTATCTCTGTAGTAAAATTTTCGAGGTCAGATATATCCCGGAGTGGATTAAGTGAAGACTTACTGGGTAGTTCCTCCAACTCTCACTCTCGGGTACACTCCAGTGATTCTTTGGAAGTTCTCCAATAACTGCTCTGAAAACATATTTGGGTGCGAACGATTGCCAGCATAGTCAGGGAAGAATGAAAACTCAATAGAAAATGACTGGAGATCCCTTTCAACTGGTTCACTATGCTTTCCCGGGGCTGGGATAGTTAAAGGATCATTGTGGCCATAGCTCTGGGTAACGAAGAGGGCAAGGCCCAATGTATAGAAAGAAGACAGCATTCTTCAAAGCGGGTCAGACTTGTAGCCCTTGTGGTTCTGATGGGGATTTTCCATGGATTTGCTTTGCTATTTATATTACTTCCTTGCGGCTATCTATGGCGATCGGCTTTTGAATATGCCAGGGTATACTTCCCCACAACTAATAGCTTGGCAACCCCATGTCAGTAGTCTTGTCGGTATATGACGCTATGCATCAGCGATCAGCTTGATTTCGGATTGATTTCACCTTGATTAAGTAGAATTCTACCCAGATATCCCTCGCAGTAGCCGTTTTTCGTGTATTGCTCACATTGCTCACTCTGTATAAGACACATAGGCCATCCACAGCCCATTCCTGCAACACAATCTTGAAAAGAGCACTGAATAGACGAGCCAGGTAAGCCAAGGTCGGATCTGGTGTCTTGGGATGTCCCGATACCCGACTTTCAAAAGCCGCCCGCCAATACGAAAGCATTGGATGGGGTTTCCAGATCGATGGCCCTTAGCTAACCTCCGCTTTACCCCGGATCTCGCGGGGTCCCCGCAAAACCTATCTCATTGATGATGACCAAACAAAGATATAACACATTATCTTTACATTGTTGTAGACAAAGCAGCTCTATTACTGTACCTTACAATTAGCGACATTGTCTAAATGTTTATCACTCATTATGGGAACGATTTTGTGGACTGAATGATGCAAGCGCTGGCAAAGCTGTCGATGCTGGTATAACCTTTCCTAGCGCCAGACTAACTGGCGTTGAACTGCCGACTTTCTCACCTTCACTTACCGAACACTCCTAGCTTGGCCTGAATAAAATCAGGGACCTAAAGGCTGTCTGATTTATGCACCTTTTCACCCCACATTTTTATGCAGCGAATTGTGGGGTCCAGCCGAAATCAGGGATATTCCGGATTGCCAAGTGTGTGGCAACGGGAAAAACGGACTTGAAGTATGAAGTAATTTAGGACAAAAGCTTCGTTGAATTATTCTCGACTGATTCTCGTTTGAATCTAATTCCCATTGAATTTTAAACGGTCATTCTCATTCCACCATTGGCACAAACCACACTTCCGGTAGTCCAAACGCCATCCGGTGTGCAGAGCATTCCGACAGCACCGGCAACCTCACTCGTGAACGCTGGTCTCCGTCCACCCATCTTCTCTTTAATTAAACGTGCCTGCTCCTCTGTGAGTCGGCTCATGGTGTCCGGGTCATTCTCGTCCAACTTGCTTCCAGGAGTGTTATCCTGGAAACCTTGAATATCGTTCCAGAAACCCTCGCCAGTCTTAAAGTACATGTCACCAATCACAGGACCGGGGTTGACTGCATTGACAGTAGCCCGATCAGCCAGCTCACGCGCCCAGGTGCGCGTCATAGCCTCGATTGCTGCCTTGGTGCCACCGTAAATCGACTGGCCCACGAAACCCATTGATGAGGACACGCTGGAGATGTTGATGATGCGGCCGCTGCGGTCTGTGGGGAGGTAAGGGACAACTGCCTGGGTGAGGAGGAGGGGAGCGAGCACGTTGATGGTGTAGTGCCAGTTGAAAAGCTCAGGGTCAATGGGGCCCTTGGCGGCGTCGTTCAAGTTCCGGTCGGCTGAGACACCAGCATTATTCACGAGAATATCAATCTGCAGTTTTCCAGATGATCCAAATTTCTCCTGTGCGGCCGCAAGTATGGCTTTTACGGCCTCCTCGGGCTTGCTCAGGTCCGCCTGGACACTTTCGCATCGGATTCCGTGGGCCGCGGCCAGCGAGGCGCACAGCTCGTTTGTGGGAGCGCGCGAAGACTCGGATGTGAAGTTCAGCAGAAGAGAGACACCCTTCGCGGCGAGGTTACGGGCAATGGCTTCGCCAATTCCTGGGGCTTTGATTAGCGCATTGGAGCTTATCGTTCGTCGGCCTGGACTCACCCCGGGATCCGCCAGTGACGATACCAAGCTTCCCCTCCAGGATGCGGTTTGTGTTTGCCATTTTTGAGTGATGGATCAAATATGCGGTCTATTGCCTGTGAAATAAAACAGCCTGAGAAGAAACTGAATTGAAGTTGCCAGATCGTGTTACTTTGTACCCCCGCCTATTTAACCGACGATAACATTGAGTCCCCGCAGCTCCACCCACGCGGGGAGAAATTGCCCGTTTGGACACGCAAATGGAACCCCGGCTAATTTCCTCTTCTTCCCCCATATTATTCCTGGAGCTTTTCTCCAATCACTCCAACCGAACCTTTAAACGCTTAAATTCCATCGCGTTCTCCTTGATCGCAATCTCTACCGGTAACCGCTCCATACTACTCGCACCGAAGAACCCGTGCACCCCCACAGTCCTGGTCAGCACATACTCCGCGTCCGACGGTCGCGCAATTGGACCCCCATGACATAGCACCAGGATATCCGGATTGACTCGCACAGCTGCATCCCGAATACCCTGTACAAACCCCACACAATCCTCCAGCGAACGACCGCTCAGCGCTCCGATCGAGCCAGAGGTTGTGAGTCCCGCGTGTGCGACTACGACATCCGCACCCGCCTTAGCCATCTTGATCGCGTCATCTTCATCGAAGACGTAAGGGGTCGTCACGAGCCCTTGCTTGTGTGCCTCTGCGATCATTTCCACCTCACGATCGAAACCCATTCCCGTCTCCTCGAGGTTCTGCCGGAATTGACCGTCAATCAGCCCGACCGTGGGAAAGTTCTGTACACCAACAAAGCCGATACGCTTGAGTTCTGCGAGGAAAGAAGGCATCTCGCGGAAGGGATCGGTGCCACAAACTCCGGCTAGAACAGGGGTACTTTCTACGACGGGAAGAACCTCTGAAGCCTGGTTTAGTGCAGATGTTAGTTATGGAAGGTGCCTTGGGGCGCGTGGGACGGTCGCAGTTCAGCAGTGGAAAGGGGCGACGTAGACACACCATTTCCACGACAACTTTATTAGCATCTGAGTAGGGCATTAACCCGGCCAGAGAACCGCGGCCAGCCATACGGAATCGGCCCGAGTTGTAAACCAGGATTAGATCGGCGCCGCCTGCCTCGACTGACTTGGCAGACAGGCCAATTCCTGCATAAGTGCGTAGTCAGTAGAGCCCTCGTTGAGTAGGTCATCGAGAACGCAATTATATGGCGAATCTTACCTGCGCCAGCTCCGACGATGATGGAGCCATCGGCAACTGTCTTGCGAAGTCGCGCGAGGACTTCTTCGCGGTTGGCCGGACGAGGCATATTAACACCAATCCAGGACTCGGATATGTATCTGATATTTTTGATTACTTCACAAGAAAAATATTAAGACGAGGTGAAGAGGAAGTGGGATAAGGATGTATTCGATGTCTCATACGTTGTTGCTTTCTACCCCTCATTACCCCACGAATTACCTCATTCTGCTTCACATCTACCGTGTTACTTCGCGTGTAGCATGTAAGGAGGTACACTGTAGTCTTTTCGAAATACAGACATCACCTGCAAGTATGTGGCAGATGTCTTCGAATTGCGACTATTGTGTAATCGGTAAAGTACCCTCCAGAACTGCAAAATGAAGTGTCGAATTTTAAATATATATTGTGCCTGGCTGGGCCCGTTCCTGCGCGACAGGATATGTTCGAAACCTCCAGTGAGCTAGGTACCTCCGGTCATATACTTGCTCAATAACCTTGGAATACTAGCAATAAATGCAATGAGAAAAATATACATAGAAAAGTGAGTTCCATCGCTCTAGTTTAACACTGGAAATTGGCAAAAAATTATTCGAAGGTTGCCGGTTGGTGCCCAGGTGTATACTTGGATATCGATGTAAACAATTTGGAACAAAGGACTACTCATCTACAAGGATGGAAAATATGCTCGAGTGATAGATCGGCACCCAGAAATGAGTGGTTGGAGTGATTGAGACCTCAGGTACTTGGTGTGCGATTCTACAGACACCGATATATTCAGAAACATCTGTCAGAATGTTTCTATTTTTAAATAGTTCACTACTTTCTGTGAAATATCCTGCGCTGTAAAGCTGTCTACTGCATGTTCAAAATATTGGATGTTAGATTGACGGTTTATCCCCTGATGAAGCATGTGCTGTGTCAGTGGAAGGAGAGATGAGACCTCGGGACGAGACATTTTGCTGCTTTCAGGATGTCATTCCACATTTTCCTCTTTTCGTGGCTTGCATATTTCCTCCTATTCCTTCTCGAGGTCTTCAGCAGCAGAATCATCTCTGATAAACTTTATCGATCCAGACTTTTGGGCTCTTGTTGTAAGTCTCGCAACTCGCAAAAGCACGACGCCGAGTCTCCTTGATACAGCCTGGAAGTTTCGGTTTCCTTCAAGGCCCAACGCACCGCACTTTCTATTCCAGAGTGCTGAAAAGGACTTGTGGTGAATCTTGAGGGATCATCAAGAAATCTAACATGATGCGTTGTGCCATCACCGAATCACGGGGGTTCGCTATGTCGTAATTGGGGCTTCGAAGCTGTCACCGGAGGATAGAAGAAGTCACATGGTATGTTATACCGTGTAAAGAGGTTCGACGGCGACATAATGCTAGTTAGAATGTCATGCAGGAATGATCAAAGCGCCGATGAAATCGCCGGGCCTGCAGCAAGGATGCTCAATGTTCTGCTTCAGGGCTGAAGCTTGACCGGGTTCACCCAGAATCACCCTGCAGAAGAGACGGATTGGACCTAGACGACTTTGAATTTGACCTGGTTAGCTTCGCCAGTGCCTGTCATCAAGATCGAGAGTGAGCCCTGGAGTATACCACAAGCACGTCACTCACTGAATTAAGTCGCTATTTCCGACCATATCAGTCACATAAAATGACATATTTATGGCGAACATGCGTCGTACATTGCCTATCAGACATATGGACCCATTGGATTCAGTTATGGACTCCCATACTGTACCTTTGCAACCCTGTAGCATCACTGTGGCGACCGCTAGACGACATGTCAAGTAGTGTGTCGACTTCGGCCCAATAACATGTGTCGTATAGCTTCATTCATCTCCGATACCCATGCCAATTCATCAGTCAACTGACCACGCAAACAGCAATGCTTTCAGTAAACAAACCTTCCCGCTCGCCACCTAAGCTCCTTCGAGCAAGTCTCAAGGTTCACAAACAGCTACCGTTCAGGGACTCCCAATCAAACCCTCTTCCACGTAACAAGTTCGTAGCCGCGATGTCGCATATCCACTAAATATGCAGGGGTCAACCTATCAAGTGCCCAAAGAGGCAGATTAATCTTCCACAGGCCAAGTAAAGGGCATGTTGCTGAAACCTCGTGGAGTTTGCTTAAACCCGTCCACCAACATGACGTTTCTGCTTACGCAACTCGGGCAGGTTTGGGTGTGCTAGTTCGTCTACCCTGCATCCGGTGGTTTTACAGTACAGACCCCGATACACATTCGTGGCACGATGGTATGGATTCTTGTACTGTAAGCAATATACCAGAAAAAGAAAAAACCCCCTGTCCAATGATATTCATTTGACACCTCGACGTGGGACTTCTACAGATCCTTCGTACCGGACCTGTATGTCCGGTCGTGTACGTCTCCATTTATGTATGTAAACACGACCCTCATTTTGACCTGCATGACAATGAGCAATACGTTGCTCCCCTATCCACCGATAATTATAGTAAGCCACACCCACTCTACTCATCCACTCCATCGGAAAGTAAAGAAAGTGGCAGTGGCCCTGCCGGACATGACCGTACTCGTCCTTTACCGAGCCGTCAAAAGCTTCGTAAAACGCTTAGTAGCTACACACTCCACTGGGCAATTCGGCCCGCATCCAGATCGGTCAGTGTCTACGAATCTGGGACTCGTCACCTCCTCTCCTACCACGGACGAATTCTGTGATTATCGTTCCCCGCTCCTACTCCACTTTGAGCTCTGTCGACCGGACCCTGTGTGCGCCGAACGAATGGGAGTGCTGGTTGTGGGTTAGGTCGGATGTGGTTTTGTAACGCAGTGGTTGGTGGGTTACTTATGGAGGGCGCTTGATTCTGTTCAAGGGTATCCTGGGCTACAGGGTGCTTATAGGTCTAGAAAGTTGCGCTCGGAGGTGTTGACGGAGTTTCCGTTGGGGTTCAAATGTAGGGTTTGAGGGGTATATGAACCAGGCGTGACAGGAATTTCGGAGGAGGGATCCGTTAATCTGGATTACTGATCAGATGTTCATGATTCATGGAGCCGTTTGAGGGTCATTTCTCATGAAAACGAAAACAAGTTCGTGCGCCGAAATTGGTTTTAATATATGTGATCCACTTTATCTGCGGTATGAGGTGTGTGTGGCTTTACCTGGGCTTATCTGGCCCCCTGCAGATATCTGTCGGAAAATAATCTCCTAGATAACCCTACGTCTTTGGACGGAGCAAATTGATTGGAATTATATTTTATTTTTGTGAACCTGCAGGCTTGGTTTCTTTTCTTTTCTTTTTCGCCCGCCAGCTGAGGGCTAGTCGGGTTATCCGAATACGTGTAAACTACTTCCTTTGAACCCCGTTTATCCGTGGATGGGGCCTGTGGATCACTGTTGTAAGCGAGGATCAGGGCAATGGTTTTCGTTGCTATGTAAGCGGGCAGTTGGTTGCCGAGGCTTTGATCTGATATCTGTCCGTAGGACAGGAGTACGCAAACTTCTGAGTATCTAATACGCGATGGCCGCGACAGGAGCTGATGTGTAAGAAGCTCGAAACCAAGCAAACTTTATTAGGCGGGATAGTCGACTGGGGACAACATACGCACTAGATTCCACGGCGAGTTTGAAATAGGTAATGATTCGTGCTATTCTTGTTGCCGGTAACGTGACTATAATAACATAGCGCGCTTCTTCTCTCTTCGGTATTCATTGGTCTACGAGTCCCTCTGCAAGATACAGGCAGTAAATACATAGCTATGGAGTAGCTAGACTACGTACGTAGTCAAAATTAGTGAGAAGCATTGACCAAAACACCAGAAATAGATATGTTACGTATTGTTTCGACCCAGGTTCAAGATGTGTAAACATGCGCCACAGAGCGATCGGGGCCGAGCGTTGATGAAGTGGTTATGTAGGCAGCTGCATAAGCCGAGAACAGTGATCGCCTGGAACATACAAACACCGGGACAAGGTGCCGGATCGTCTATGGAGTCGCCCGTGAAGTACCGAGCGAATGAACATCAGTGGTTCGTTGACAAGGGCATTTCTGGAAGCCAGGCAGCAAGGTTGAAGAAAATGAAAACGGGGCTGTGGCTGTGTGAATCAAGTTATCGTGGAGGCTTGGAGGTGAGAAGCTTAGCGACCAGAAAGTTGGTACGGTTATGGGGTTGTTTTTACCACGTGTTTTTTTCTCCAGTCCCCGATAATCTGTTTCCAAGGGTTGATAGGCGGGTGTCAAAATTATTATGCCGGTTTTTTAATTTCGTTTAGACTTCTGTCGTCCCAGTGGTTCATTATCGATCGAACCAATCGTTAAGATTTTCATTTCCTCTACAAAATACCCCGATGTCAAATCCAAAGTGTGTTACTAAGTTGGGGTCCAAAAATTATCGCATCGTAAGCTTCTTTGAACAACACCCCGATTCAAAGGACCAGAACGCCCTTGGAATTAATTTTACAAGCCACCAAGATCCTGCGGCTGGCGTATAAGATAGTGCAGCAGAGGCCGCGTGGGCAGGCTTGAGTAGGTGCAGCAGTCGTAAATTAGTAGCTCCATAGCACTAGTAGAGATGGGGGATGGACTTCAGAAGCTGGGTCCCGATTGACGTCAGACTAGACTTAATATGGTAAAAGGGAGGGGACTGGCCACGAGTCCCTGCATTCAGGGTAAGAAATGGCGTAAATACCAAGACTTGTAAAAAATAAAAAATAAAAAAAGGGTCCGCATGGGAAAGGGTAAAAAAAAATTTAAAATCGGAGGAACCGCACTAAATAGTCCCTGACAAGTCAAAAACATGTGGCGTAATCTTCCAAGGCTGGGCAACGTACGAATCATGGTCGTGATGCGAGCACTAGTTTGACTAGTCAGGATAAGCAGGGAAGCATAATCGCTGGATCGGGGTTAGTTCAGCCCAGTGAGGGACAGATATACGTAGACTGCATACGTATGCCCCGTCAAGCGTCGTCGCCGAGCAAATCATCGCTCGGCTTGATACACCCAACGGTTCAAGTCTAGGATCAAAGTCTTTTTCTGTGGTTTTCCTCTCCTATCGGGTCTGTGACCTCTCCCCTCTTTTTCTTTTCGCAGCACATACCACATAACCTTTGTGTCCAGGGTCAAGATCGGGAGATGCAGAAGCTTGATTGATCGACAGACCACCTGTGGCTGGCTTGTGCCGTTGAGGGGCTGGGAGTCGTAATCAGTCTGCATACTGAAGGTGGAACAAGACGGTTTGCTTTGTAGTGAGTATGTGCACGGGTACTTCAGGACCCATTGTTATTTTGAGTCTGTAACTTTGACCACATGGCACTATCAGACATCAAAACAAGGCGTTAACAAGGAGTAGTTAATTTCATACGTTGCTGACTTACGTACCCTGGGCGGAGAGTCCCCGCGCAGGCACAGGTTCACGGGGCGGGGCGGTAGACGCGTACGAGTACGAGGGTTGCACGGGCTGGGAGTGGCTCCCCCCCTGGACCCGTAGCTGTTTTTTGTTTTCGTTCGGACTTTTTTCAAAGGGATGTACGCAACTAGGGGACGTACGAGCGATCCCAGTCTTGCTTCTAGCCTTATCTGCTTACGTGGTCGCAGGTGCTCGTATTTTGTTTCGTGTATGCGAATAAAGTTGAGATAGAAATCTTATTCGTTTTGTCTCCCCAGTGAAAACTCGGTACAAGATGCTACTTGCAGAAAGCATTTATGTCGATCGGTAATAAGGGCACGTTATTCTTCAGAACATTTGAAGATATGCATTTAGACTTCTAAGAGCTTGGAATCGATAGCCCTGTAGATCAGGTGGGTTATTTTTTTTTTTTTTTGATGGATCAAATTCGTTTTTTCCGGTATAAAAATCTTCCAGGGCCCTGCAGGACTAACCACTAGAACGGAAGGAGAATTAATCGGGACGATAGGGCTTCGCAAGCATCCAGTCTTTGCAGAGCCAATCCCCACCTCCTAAAACTCGGACCCGGAGGTGAATTCCCATTAAGGATAAGTGACGAGCACAACATCATCACTTACGTATGTCCCCGGACTCCAGCGGCTCGCCCCCAAGCCCAGCGCACTGTACAAAAAATCAATAGACTGTTTCTGTCAGAGAAAGGGGGCCCTCGTGATACGGTTGGTGTATAGCTATTGTCAATAATATAACGTGCCGTCTCTAAAAATGTTCCCGAGAGGCGAAAAGTATGGCTAAAGAAAAGCCCGACCGAACTGGGTGATCCAGGGAATCGAGTCCCTGCGCCGATTATCGTTCCCAGGGTCCATGGGACAAAGGGGAAAAAGACTTTCTGGGCCGTCTGTAATATTTTACAACTTTCTTTTTTGTTTAATTTCCCCGTAGTTCACCCGATATGAACAATTTTTTAAAAGTACCACTTCGCTTGGCCCAACCGAAGCCCTAGTCGAATTGGGAATCTAGGTGGAGTCGAAATACCGGTGGACAAGCTCCGAGATGTTGAAATAAATATAATCCCTCTGCAATCTGCGACAGGGAATTCAAGCCGAGAAAGGCAAAATCAAGAAAAAAAATTATACAAAGTATAATCAAAGCCATAATTTAAATGACCATTAGCGTGGGCCAAAGTATATCTTAGCTGACGAGTCCGTCCCCGCCAGGGTCGAGATGGGGCGGGCCGGAAGAAACGGAGCCCGCGGGTCTGCACAGAAACCGCCATAGTTCCAGGTGTGGATTAGGGGTCCTGTCGGTACTGGAAATCTTTTTCATCTTTTTAGTCTTTTTATTTTATTTTGTGTCTCCATTTTCTATTTAATTACCCAAATACACACGTATGCCGTTTTCCCTTGTACTGCCCAAGTGGAATAGCTCCACCCCGAGTCCGCTTGGTATCAACGTATGAAAATACCTGGAGCTTCTTGGGGAGCCTCGCCGAACAGACCCTGGAAGCTTGGCTTTGCCTGGCGCCATATTTAGTATGTTTAGTACCTGAAATGGGACATGGCGTCGTAAAATTGTCTTTTTTTTTCTTTTCTCCGATTCTACTTCTTGCTACTGTATCCTTCATCCTTTTCGACCTTTCCTTTGGTTTAGGTTCCCCTCAACCATTCTTTCCTTCTTGGGTCATCTTGGTTCATCTCGCCTATCTATCACGCATCTCGTCTTCCCCTCCTTGCCACTTACCATCCCGTCATATGAAACCAGGTGTCAACTCTATTTCTTGCAACATAGCCGTGATATAAAAGGAACCATCGTTCGATCTTCGACACTTCCTAGGAGCCTAAGATTTCTCTGGGAGACCGTGACTAGTGCTCGATTCAAACAATTTTACGACCTAGAAATTGTGTATTTTATCACCTCAGCCAATATCCCCAGGCCGGTTTGCAACTGCCGTTGAGGACTGTGTTCCCCCACGTTGAATTTTGGAACAACGGGAATTAAAACGAAGAAAGAAAGGAACCAGATCCTCGAAAGGGAATTTGTGAAAGTCTGTGTCGGAGAACATCAACGTCGTGGGATATCGGCATCCATACTCTTATCTTCAACGACATTCGCCAGCACGAGCTACCCCCCGGTCATTTGAAGGTGGGGATCGACCCTGTCATTTTATTGAGATCGCCTCGACTGCGCTCTCTGGTCGTCGCCACATCGTGTGTGAAGAAAAAAGACACGGAGTACAACTTCGAGTCTTTTTTGGCTTTCTTGTTAGGTCTGCAGGCCAAAGGTGCCTACTCTAGGGCCTAATGTTGTCGACGTGTTATACGACACAGAGGACAAACATCTTCCGAGAACCACTGGTACGTTTGTAATGCCCTGTTAGGGGTGCAACGGGAGGCACAGAGCCCCCTCTCATTCCTTCTCTGTTTTCTTTCCACCCTCTTCCGTTTCATCTGTAATTTGTCAGATCATCTCGAGTACCTAGACCCGGCCGAGCGGGTAAAGTGAAGACGAAAATACTAATATACATTCACTTTCTAGTATAATTTCCCAGCCCCGGTGACCGTGCATCGGGTCACTGAGGAAATGTCTGTCAGCAGCAGGGCGAACATTGTATCGATCCTCAACAATGACGACAATCCGTCGTTTGCTGTCCGATCCAATCCCAGAGTTGGCGGGACCTTGAACTCTTCGCAGTCAGAGCCGCAGCACCAGTACCAGCGCCTTCCACCTGTCAGCGACGCATTCTCGCGCCCGCTCGCATCGTCCGAGTCCCCGACAGTCTCCCCGCGAGGATATCGGCACCCATTAGATCCTGCCAACGAGGCCGTGCAACCCGTTTCACCAGGCTCCTCCGATGGCTCCGCCTACGACTACCTACTAAGCCAACCGTCATCAGTCGGTTACCACCCGTACGCCCGGCAGGACCTGCGACGGGACCCATACCGGTATCCTTCTCGCGGGCCTGCCCCGCCGCGGACACCCCCAGAGATCCATTCCGCTGCACCATCAGAGAACAAATCCTCCCAGGGAGCTGGTATCCGGGGGACAGGGCGAAAGAACAAGTATCCGTGTCCATATGCTTCCAGCCATGGCTGCTCGGCCACCTTCACAACCTCGGGCCATGCTGCTCGCCACGGCAAGAAGCACACGGGTGAGAAGAGTGTGCATTGTCCCATTTGCAACAAGGCGTTCACTCGCAAGGATAACATGAAACAACACATCCGAACCCACCGCACACACTCCGACGACATGCGCTCGACCACCTCCGAGCCGGATGGCGAGACACGATGGGCTATGTCAAGACCTGATTCTGGATATTCTACTGCCACCCACCACCGGACGATCAGCCAGACCACCGAGGCGTCTATGCCGCCGCCCAGCAGTGCACCACGCCTCCCTTAACGACTTGTGCGTAGCATCATTCAGCCCTACTCCCCGACTGGCTGCTCTTCTATATTTCGCCATCATCTGCATACGGATCCTCCTCTTTTATCTCCTGACGAAACCTATCATCCGACCCACTGCTGCGCAGTCTGCATCATTTCTCCTGTCTTGTCTCTGTAGCGCATTTTCTCCCCCGGAGTTTATTTTGTTTTACTTCTCGAACATACATAGCCAATTGGCTTTTGTTATCCTCACACCACCCGCCTGGCTGGTCACTCCTGATTGGGAGTGATCTGGCGACGGGCAAAGAGTGATAGACTCCCTCAAAGGGATCACCTGTGTGTTTGGGTTGTTTTTTTGTTTTTTTTTTGCTTTCCTGTTGTATATCCCATGTACCATCGCATCTGCTTCTATATTGTGTTATGAAGAACCCGAATGGTTGGATTAAGCCAACCCGTTTGAAGGACTGGAGGGTGATGTGCTTTTGTATAGTACTTAGCAAGGATCACCATGAATGGAATGACCATGTGTACGACCAGTTTTGGCTGCACCGAGCAACATGAATTATTCTTATTGATAAATGAGTGACTATCGCAAGTAAATTCCACGAATCCATTTCCTGGACGGCGGGATCAGCCGAAGTGTGTTCCGTGGAACGAGTGTTGACGGGAATGTACATATACTTACAACGTTAACTCGCTATATTATCCGACGGCGTTATAAAGTAAGTGGGGTTCTTTTTAACTTTAGCCTAGGATTCGATGCCCAAATAGCGGTCAGATAATTCAGTCTTAATTTACGGACCTGTTCCAGAACCGACGAACTAGCCCACCGGCAAGGCTTAGCCACTCCTTGGGGAATGATCCCTGCAGCATGACGTCGCGCGCCTGGACCATCTGCCTTGTCTTGGCCACGACAGGTTGATAGTTGATCCACGGCATCATCCGATGGGTCGCTTATTCGATGGTAACATTGTCCCTGCGACACTTTCCTTGAAGCTACGGTCAGCATCTGCACGGTGGGACGACGTCATATCAATGACTCCAACTGTACGATATTAATATATAACAAAAAGGGAACGCACTCATTTCTTAGAGTTACTTTGGCCCCTAGTTCTTCCCACGAAAAATTTACTTTCAAACTTTGATACACAAATATCATCATGGGGAAGTAAACATTGTCTTATCTAACCTGGAATAATACCACAGCCTACAGTCTCTCAGCCACGATTCAAAGTGCCCAGCCTCATTGATCCCTGCTCCTTCAACGACGTCACGCCACCTGCCCCGCCACGATTGATTTTCCTCTGATTTTCGGCTTATTGTGATCTTCTCTCGACAACTATTTTTTTTTCCCTTGTCCCTGTGAACTGTGACAGGTTTAAAATTCTACGACATATTTTTCTTTTCTTTTGAAAAAGACCCAAACAAACGCCCCCCTTTCCTTTTAAGAGAGGCCCCACGCGGAACCATGGCATACTACGATGACCGCCGGTACCCTACCCCGCGCGACCGTGCCCGCCCCGTGAGCTACGCTGCAGACTACCGTGACAGCCCTCGCTATGAAACATACGAGCGACAAGTCTATCCTGATGAGTCGGTCGAGGAAGTCCAGCGCGATTATCCACCCGGTGAGGGGTATGTCTATGAGCGTGGCTACGACTCGCGGCGATCTAGGCGCCCGGTTTATGAAAATGTGCGCCGTGCCTCGTCCGTTAGTGGTCATGATCCGTATTACGATGGGTATTATAGCTCACGAGCGCGACCCTCTCGCGAATATGATGATCGTCGTAAGTTCTGAACCTCTCCCGTCTGATGTGGTTGTGACATCTGGTTTTTTTGGGTGCATTAGTCTGACTCGCATATGCAGGACCGCGCCGCTCTAGATACTCTTCTCCATCACCCAGCCCATCTCCACCTCGCCATAGACGCCGCAAGTCATTCAGTGAGCAAGCGATGAGCGCCATCGGTCTGGGCTCTGCTGCTTCCCGTGGCCGTGATCGTGATGGTCGTGGCCGCGATTCATCTCGTTATCGCCGCTATTCTTCAGACTCTCGATCGCGTAGCCGAAGCCGTGATCGCGATCGTAAACGCCGTGAACGCAGCGAAGGTCGCATTTCTCAAGCTGCTCGTGCCGCTCTCACAGCCGGTGCCGTAGAAGCCTTTCGGTCTCGCAAAGACCCCGGTGAATGGACCGGTGAAAAGGGCAAGCGCATTTTGACTGCCGCGGTAACAGCTGCTGGAACTGATGGCCTCGTTGACCGTGACCCCAACAAGCACAGCAAGCGTCACATGGTCGAGTCTACTCTGGCAGGTCTTGCTGCTACCCATTTCGTGAATGGAGGCAGATCTCAGTCTCGGGGCCGCAATTCCCGTGACGGTCGTGATCGGAAGTCCAGCAGTGGCCTCAAAGACTTGGCAGCATCTGGTGCGTTAGCTGCAGCAGGCAAAGAAATCTATGATCGTTTCTCTCGCTCCCGATCTCGTGCTCGCGAGCGAGGCAGATCTTCCGATAGCGATGATGACCGGCGCGGCTCAAAGAAGCGCAGCAAGAGTGTCTCAGACTACATCAGCAAGGGCATGGCAGCCTTGGGCCTGGGCGAAGAAGGAAACAAACGTTCAGATGATGGACGTGAGCGAGGCGAGCGGCGTCGACACCGTGATTCGCGCCGCCGCGATCGTTCCGACTCTTATTCCGACTCCGACGCAGATAGCGACGATTATCAACGAGGCAGCAGCAGCAGGGATCCGAGACGGGACAGAGGCTCGAGAGATGTAGGTCGATACCGTTCCATGGACGGAAGAAATTCCCAACCCCCTTACCCCTATAACAATAGGCGATCGGTACCCCCTAGCGCGCCGCGCAGAGAGAACGGAGGCGACGGCGCAGCAGTCAGCAAAGCGGGCACCCATAGCCATTCCAGTTCCGAGAGTGATTCTGACTTAGGCGACAGTGATGATGAGAAGAAGAGAAACAAGAAGATGCAGCGGGATATGATGTTAACAAGTGGCCTGGCCACAGTTGCAACTGTTCATGCGGCACATAGTGTTTATGGAGGTATTCAGAAGCGAAAGAAGCGTCTACAGGAACTAGAGGAGGGGAAGATTACGCCCGAGGAGGCGCGCAAACGCAGGATGAAGGCCAATACGATGGACGCTTTTAGTGTGGGATTAGCGGCACTGGGTATCAAGGGGGCATATTCGGAGTGGCAGGAGGTAAACGAAAAGCGCAAGGAACACAAGCATTTCCAGGAAGAATGTCAGGAGCGGTCGAAGAAGAGACTCGCAAAGCGCTCACGCAGTCAGAGTACCCCTAAGCGGCATCGGTGGCCTGATGAGATTGAGTACCCGCCTTCGAGAACTGGGTCGCATGCCTACAACAATGCTTCCAGTGAGCCGGCACAGATTTCATATTAGTGCCTGGATTATGGATTTCCCTCTGATCTGCGTTTCGGGCAGGGAATGAATTTACGATTGATGATACGACGAGGCTTTATCTGGAATCGTGTTAAGCCGCAATGTTCTTCTTATTTTTTGTTATTATTATTATCAAAACGAATCTTATGAAACATGATTCTTATTTGCACACTCTTGGTGGGTTCTCAACATGTGTTTTCCCACGGAGTTTTTACTCGCCGAGTCAGAAGATCGGCATTCCATAACTCTATGTAGCTCTCTGCCCCTAAGCCCACGAGGCTGCAATGCTCTAAGATCTCAATCTGAAGGCGACAATGGAGTCCGTTTCAAATAACTCGTCCGCATAGACGAGAAACGTAATATAGACCGAAGTTTTCCGAGCTCCGAAGTCATTCCCCAAGGTCCCTTACTGCATATGACAGCTCAGTCTATTCGGCAGGTTCAGTGTCCGTCGGATGCCGATATGCATGACTAAGATCGACCCCACCATTAGCTTTAAGTGGGCTGACCGACTAAGTACCGGTACCTGATATCACACACAAAACTATATGGCAAATTATGTACCCAAACAAACTCATGGGTCCCCGAAGTTTTCCCCCCTCCTCTTGGATCTGCGTTCCCCTCCCTTTTATTCTCTTCTCTTCCCTCTTTTCCTCTTCTATCCCCCATCCTTCTCCCTTTTTCTTGGTTAGTATTCATCAACATTATCTCCTTTACTGCAATTGTTGCTAATTCTCCCACTGCAGTTATTAATTTCACACATACAAAATGGCTGCCCCCGCCCACAACTTCAAGGTCGCTGACATCGTATGTGTCCCGTTCTCTGTCCTCATCGGAGGTCAATGTTGATCAATGCCTTGGATAACAACTAACTTCATATTCTCCAGTCCCTGGCTGCCTTCGGTCGCCGGGAGATCGAGCTCTCCGAGGTTGAGATGCCCGGTCTCATGGCTATCCGTGAGAAGTACGGCGCTGACCAGCCCCTGGCTGGTGCCCGTATCGCCGGTTGTCTCCACATGAGTACGTTTATTCACTAAAAACTCTACAAGAAGAATTTGTACTGACCTCCTCTCCAGCCATCCAGACTGCCGTCCTCATCGAGACCCTCACCGCCCTCGGTGCTGAGGTCACCTGGACTTCCTGCAACATCTTCTCCACCCAGGACCACGCCGCTGCCGCCATTGCTGCCGCCGGTGTTCCCGTCTTCGCCTGGAAGGGTGAGACCGAGGAGGAGTACGAGTGGTGTCTCGAGCAGCAGCTCAAGGCCTTCAAGGATGGCAAGAAGCTCAACCTCATCCTCGATGACGGTGGTGACCTCACCTCCCTCGTCCACAAGAAGTTCCCCGAGATGCTCGAGGGCTGCTTCGGTGTCTCCGAGGAGACCACCACCGGTGTCCACCACCTGTACCGCATGCTGAAGGAGGGCACCCTCAAGGTCCCTGCCATCAACGTCAACGACTGTGTCACCAAGTCCAAGTTCGACAACCTTTACGGCTGCCGTGAGTCCCTCATCGACGGTATCAAGCGTGCCACCGATGTTATGATCGCTGGTAAGATCGGTGTCGTCGCCGGTTACGGTGATGTCGGTAAGGGTTGCGCCCAGGCCCTGCACTCCATGGGTGCCCGTGTCCTCGTCACTGAGATCGACCCCATCAACGCCCTCCAGGCCGCTGTCCAGGGTTTCGAGGTCGTCACTATGGATGAGGCTGCTGCCATCGGTCAGATCTTCGTCACCACCACTGGTTGCCGTGACATCCTGGTTGGCCGCCACTTCGAGGCTATGCGCAACGACGCCATCGTTTGCAACATTGGTCACTTCGACATTGAGATCGACGTTGCCTGGTTGAAGGCCAACGCTCAGTCCGTCCAGAACATCAAGCCCCAGGTCGACCGTTACCTCCTTAACGGCAAGCACATCATCCTCCTCGCTGAGGGTCGCCTTGTCAACCTCGGCTGTGCCACCGGCCACTCTTCCTTCGTCATGTCCTGCTCCTTCTCCAACCAGGTCCTTGCCCAGATCGCTCTGTTCAAGGCTGAGGATGCCGTTTTCGGTAACAAGTACATCGAGTTTGGCAGCTCTGGCCGCAAGCCCGTTGGTGTCTACGTGCTCCCCAAGCAGCTCGATGAGCAGGTCGCTCGCTGCCACTTGGCCCACGTCAACGTCAAGCTGACCGAGCTCACCCCCGTCCAGGCTGAGTACCTCGGCCTCGAGGTCGCTGGTCCCTTCAAGGCCGAGATCTACCGCTACTAAGCGCAACGCAACCACACTTTTCTTAACCTCCTAAGAAAAAGCTTTTCCAATTGCGTCCGATATTCCATTTTCTTGAGATATAGACTTTCAACATGATTCGACGATGTTACGATTGGCATTCGGGATTCTTTATCAACTTAGAATCCCATTAGTGGTTGTCCTTCAACGGCATAAAAAGTGGTTTTCCACAAACCTGGGCTGTATGCTTTTCTATTTTACTGGCGTGGGTTTGACCGGGATGGTCTTGCATTCAACACTGCGTACCGGATGGGTTTTTTCGTGATACCAGAAATCGTGCTGCCTGAGCTGATGTAGCTGGCACACTTCATATTAAATGAAACATAATGATGCTGAGTGCAAAACTCTTGCCTTTCACGTTTTCCATGATTGTAGTCGTAGTCCTCACTGTCGCGTAAAAAGATCGTTTCGTCATTGTGGGCAAGGTATTATCTGTCACCATTTCTACCATTCGGGCTATAGGCCTATCTCTTCATTGTGTGGACCCTGTTATGCCTATGCGTCCATCGCCTTTGTGTGGGGCTTCTGGCACCCTTTCGATCTCCTTTTGGTCCGAGGTAGGAGATCATTTGTATGGATTCTGTATGGTTTCAGTCTTGGCATAAATACTGTTCTGCACACACCTGGAGCAAAGTTGGCCAGCTTTGAGTCTAATCGGAAACGACCACATTCCCGATGTTATGTCCATCGATTATAGTTACTACCACTAATAGATACGTTGGCCATTTCCAATGATCATGATTCTGAGTGCCATGGTTTTCCGTCTCAACGAAATTGACATCACTCCTCAATAACAGCCATCTTCTCCCTGGCACTATACGCCTCTGCTGCCCGTCGTTCTGCCACAGTCACATAGCGACGGAATTCACGAGTCGGGACGCGATTCATAAATAACTCGTCAAGCTCCTCATATGTGCGGCGTCGGGTCTCAGGGACGAAGAAAAATGCGAGCACAGCAAAGATGAGCATGAAAGCACCAAACAAACCCAGGATAGCAGCTGCACTGGACCCTCCGCTGAGGGCGGATTGCCACTTGGTGTCAATGGAGTACTGCCCGTCCTGAAGGGTGCCGAATCTCTTCTTGAAGTCCGGAATGCTGATCACGGAGCCAGAGGATTGATTCTCAAAGCCTCGAACGATCAAGGTCCAGAGCATGTGGTTACGGGGGAAGAGATGATAATCGTTACCGCAAAATGGGTTATGTCCCTACAGGATGGATTTAGCTTGAAACTGCAGCCTCGGGCTGGAAAAGTTAATATCAATTTTAACTGTAACATGTCAGATAATGATACGACAGCCAATAGGCGAATAGGGAAGACAATGGGAAGACGATTCTGAGAGGTACCACTATCTGATTGAAGCTGGCGTGCCACCTGATCTTATCCTTGGGGTCCTTAGGCAACTTAGCAAGTCACATTTTATTGCTGTAGCTTGCAATTAGCCTACAGAGCAAGCCAAAATACAATCACGTGATAATGACACGCTGATATAATAATCGGGATCAAGTTCAGGTTCTCGATTTGCTTTCAATGATAAAAAAGCGACGAGCTGAGAGCACTTTAATGGAAGGCGAGCTATGGAGTGCCAGAATTTACTAGCTACTCATGTGATTTGCAACTAAACCACAATAAGGTTCACTCGGATTGATTCCAGGTGAACGAATCAGAGCACTGAAAAGATGTAGTGGATCCTTCTGCGCAGTAAATCCTGCTGAAGATACATTAGCTGCATAAGAGTGGACATGGATATGGGCACGTTACGCATGGAACTGCCCCTCACTTGCACCACCTACGAAGCTTTTCACCCCGCAAACAACTCTTCTCCATATATTCAATTTCCTACCTTCTCCCAAACATTTAGAATTTACGAACTCCCCAGATCCATCATCCGTCAACCCCGCACCATGCCGTCCAAACCAACAATTCTCCTCCTTGGCACATGCGATACCAAGCTGCCCGAGCTCCTCTACACAAAATCACAACTCGAATCGCAAAAAAGCCATGTCTTGTTAATGGACATCGGTCATACACCGACTTCTCACCCAGAAATAGACATTACGCAACATGACATCCTCAACCCAGAGCTCGCTCGGAAGCCATCACTGGATTCACCCCGCAATACAAATCCACCCGAGGACCTCGATATGAGCTCCCTCCCCCGAGAAGCATACATCAAAACCCTCACTCCACTTGCTGTTCGCATGGTCACGACATTAACACCATCCCTACATGGAATACTGGGAATAGGCGGCTCATGCGGCACAGCGCTCGCAACAGCAGTAATGCGCGATGCAGTCCCAGTGGGGTTCCCCAAGTTAATGGTATCCACAATGGCATCCGGCGATGTGGGGCCATACATCGGGGAAACTGATATCAGTATGATGTACTCGGTTGTCGACATTGCGGGACGCAATCGAGTACTGGATAGGGTATTGGGGAATGCAGCAGCGGCTATTGTGGGAATGGGGTGGGGATACCTTAATCGACGAAAGACGACAGATGGAGGGAAAGTACGAATTGGCATAACTATGTTTGGGGTTACTACGCCGGCTGCCACGATGGCGAAGGAGCATTTGGAGCTTTTGTTCCCGGGGACTTGTGAGATTTATATCTTTCATGCGACGGGGTCTGGTGGAAGGGCGATGGAAAGACTTATTGCCGAAGGCCAGCTGGATGCTGTGCTAGATTTGACGACCACTGAGATCGCGGATGAGGTTGTTGGTGGGGTTTTAAGTGCTGGGCCTGGACGGATACGAGCCGCGACCGCGAGGAATATACCGCGCGTTGTCAGTCTTGGGGCATGTGATATGGTCAACTTTGGCACATTTGAAAGTGTTCCACCTTGTTTTCAGGGAGGGGGTTCGGGAGCTGGACGAGTGTTGCACCGGCATAATCCTACTGTCACGCTCATGAGGACTACAAGGGAGGAGTGTGAGAAGATTTCGAAGTTGATTGCGAAGAATTTGATGGGTGATGAAGGGGACCGTCATAGCTCTGCTTCTAGGACAAAGGTAGTTTTTCCCGTCGGTGGACTCAGTATGCTTGATCTTCCTGATCAACCATTTTGGGACCCTAAGGCAGATGAAGTGCTTTTTTCGACTCTGGAGAACGAACTTAAGGGGAGTGGGATTGAGGTGATCCGGGACAAGCGTGATGTCAATGACCCGGGGTTTGCAACTACGATGGCCGAAATACTGCACGGCTTGATCGAGGAAAACAGTATGCTGGGATTGTAATTTCGACAGACAGCCGCATCCTCGCAATATGTTCTTTATTGCGGAGCACAGAGAGCCCTGGAGCACGAGATGCGCCTATTTTTGGTACTAGAGCTTCCAAAATTTGAAGGGCTGGGGTGTTTTCACATTTTATGCCCAGGAGCATCGCATCGCCTTCTACATAATATCACCCTGTGTAGAATAGGTAAGGGTCCAAGGGTCCACGTCCATACAGAACAGAATACCCAAAAATAAGTTGGACACCTCATCAATAGTACTACTCAAGGCGCAGTATCCAAAATCGGCTTCCATGTTTTACATAGAGAAATTGTCACAAGCCCCACCGTTGACATGATTATCTTTATCAAGAGCAGCCCATTCCACTGAGAACGTGGTGCCACTCAGCAGTCCGATGATAGTGAACACCATGGTCGGTAAGCTCATGAAGCAGTGGAAAGCAATGTGCTCAGTGCGTGATTACAACGACGCTTGTTTTTCGTCGGTGGGCTATTCTGCTAGAAGTCTTTCGAGGATTGCAATGGAGCCTATGGATTGGATAGGGAATTGATTACAGGCTTGCCATCCGAAATCAAAACCACAGTTCTGTTCTCGAATAACACAGTGCTAAATGATTTTAATACGCATACCTGAACGTCTCGTTTTGTCGATCAGTAATATCCAACAGTCCACCCTGTTCCACTGGCTCAGAATCCTTTCCGTTAGTAGCACAGTCACCACTGACTCCCTGCTTGTCTCGTCGACTATTCTCCCATCTGAGATAGAACAACATTATCAGACTAACAGCAACACAAGCAACCAAACAGATTATGATAGCCAAGAATCCGCTCTGCAATTGAGTCAGCAAAACTCTCTCTTCGATGTGGTGCACTTCTTACCTGATATCTTGGTGCTTGGCGTGCAAAGAAGAGCTGAGGTCCAACGATATTTCCCGCACAATACATGATGAAGTATATCGCACTTACGGTGGCTCTTTTGGTGAAGCCACCCACATTAGAACTAATCATAGCCATAGATACCGGCATTGAAGCAGAGTATATACCCATAAGGAGTAGACCGCCATAGCGAGAGGCGGTGTTTTCCCCTGCATAAACGAGAGAGCTTCCAAGGATACTAAAATGGCATTAGCACGATCAAAGTCAGTCAACGTTCACTCTAGATTACCTTATAAGATACATGACAGCCATGACTATACAGCGGCTTCCCTTCACTCTTGATGGGACATAGCCCCTGGAGGTTTCATTAGCATCACCTTCTTCATTTGTCTGAATGGCACTTACGAGATGAAAACAAAGATGCACACAATCACACCCCCAGGAAGGCCCAGGAGTAAGGTGTCAAATAGGTCAAACCCAAATCCTTCCAAAACAAGGCCGTTGAACTAAAAGTTGTTAGCATGCACCTTTGGCAGACCTTGACAGGTAGAGGCGGACAAACCGTCGTGAAACCTCCATTAGCAATATTAGATGCAAAAATCAAGATAGCCAAAAGCCAAGTCTGCACATCTTTGAATGCTTCCAAAATTTGGCCCCGATCGATTTCATTGCTTTTAAATCCCGCTTGATTATCTTTCAGTCGCTCGACGGCGATTCTTCTCTCCTCCTCGGTCAGGAATTTGGCATCGGTGGGCGAGTCTGGTAAACGCAGAAGCATCACAATACCAAAAAGGAATGTGATAATGCCGAATATAATAAATAGCCACTGTCACAATAGTATATTAGACCATAAAAGTTATTTTGAATACGAATTCTGTTCTCACCTGCCATGATGCAAGCTTGCTGTTGATGTGTATAATGCCCGCGGCGATAAGGTTGCCGAAGACGGACGCAAGCGAGTTTCCGCAGAACCAGATGCCTGCACGCAGTGGCTGCTCAGATCTGCGGTACCAAAGGGAAGTGAGGAGAGTAAACCCAGGAGACATGCTGGCTTCGGTACATCCCAGGAAGAATCGAGTTACCATGAAGGTAGCAAAGTTTTTCGTTGCTGCGTGGCACGCAAGGACAATTGCCCATAGCATGCTGGTTGTACATTAACAATGATGCAATCATAATATCTTCTCAGTGATTACTCACAAGTTTACGGCAAGATACTTTCCGAGGGGAAACTTGACCATCAAAAGGGATGCTGGGTAACTATCATGTGTACGTCAGTGGTTCAGCTTCTGGCTCTAGTATGCCAAGGTTCATGCAAAATACCTGAAGAAAAGGTATCCAAAGTAGAATATTCCCGAGGTCCAACTGTATTGTGTTCCAACAAAATGGAGATCTTCACTGATCCCCATCAAGGCGCTATAGTTGAGAGTTTGTTTGTCCAAAAATGCCATGAGGTATGCGAAAACCATGATTGGAAGGATCCTAAGGCCAATCCGTAGATGTCAGTATAGGGCATGTTCAAATTATTTGGTCGAAGTGTTTCCAGCGTGACTGACGTGAAATCAATTTTCCGGACAAGTCGCCTTTCTGCTTCGGGGGAGAATTGGTAGGTTTGAAACCGTTCAACAGCCCCATGATCGACGCTCTGACTATCCGTTTCTTGTGCTGTTTGGCCACCTTTCTTTTCCATCGTGATATCAGTCATATTGACAGTAGTAGAGTTTACCAGAAATCATGTCTTATTGCCTCAAGAGACCGCAGTATTTATATGCGAACGGCACTGATGGCTGAATCTCCTGCGATCACTTGACATTAATGCAGGGCATAGATAAAGCACCCCCGCAATCTTCTACTCATTGATAACAAGATGCTACAGGCCAGCCTCGGCAACATGGCGATTGGCTAGGTCGGCACCACTAGTGATGCTTGGCGCTTTGGGCCATGGCAAAGCAAGCGACACAACTTTGTGCTCTTTACCTAAAATTTTACTGATTGTAATTGGATACTTCAACGGTTCGTAGCTTTTACACCTGATAGGACAAAGTGGGGTTCACGCACCAAATCCAATTTCCAAAAAAGCTAATGCCTACGAAGATCAAGCCAACAAGTCGCGTGCCTTGATTTGTGATATCAATTCCATTTAATATTGGTTATGGGTTTCCCTATCACTCTCGCTGGAAGTCCTTCTTAACCGACTCGGCAAACTCATCATCAACTAGAATTTGACAGGCTACTACAGCCATACCAGCCGCACATGCGATAGCCCTTTCGTGGCCCTCGGAAGATCCGGCCCCCTTAGTAAACCCTGGTGTGTGGTTTACCCCATCGACCGGAATACAAAAGATACCATGGAATCCAGGTACGACATAAGAGACATTACCTATCGCAGTGTTAGTCAAGATTTGAAAGGGACTAGGCGGCGAACTGACCCATATCCGTGGAGGCACCGGCAAGTGCACCCTTAACTTCTGAGTTATCAAGTAGCGTGTGGTGGCCCATTGCTCTCATTGCCGAGACATAGTTCTCACAGATCGGCATATTGCTCTTCAGATCATCATAAGACGGGCCCCTAGCAGATTACTATTAGCTCGAACAGTCCTCACGAGGACCTAAAATAGATAAGCATACCACTTATATGAGACCTTACAGCCTGTAGCAGTCGCAGCGGCCTCAAAGCAGTTGATAACCTTTTCAGTTAATGGCTTCAGTGTCTTTTTGGTCGGGGACCTGATGTAATAATCCACTGTGGCAGACATGGGAATGATGTTCGGACGAGTGCCTCCTTCCATGATGACTCCATGGATTTTCTGAGAAGGCAAAATCTGCTGTCGAAGCATAGAAATGCTGACGTATGCTGACACAACCGCGTCGAGTGCGTTGATGCCTTCCCAGGGGGCAGCAGCAGCGTGAGCAGGCTTGCCGGTAAAGGTTACTTGAACCTTATCATTGGCCAGAAAGCCTCCTGCTACCACAGTGGCCATGCCGCAAAGGGCGGGATTTCCGGGCGCCATTGGAACGGGATGCACCATGAGACAAGCGTCCACATCGGTATAGGCTCCACCGTCGATAAGCTTGACTTTACCGCCACCAGATTCCTCTGCCGGGGTGCCTAGTAGCCGGACAGTAAAACCAGGCACAGATAAGGCTTGAGCTTGAGCCTTCATTGCCTCGCAAGTAGCGATGAATGCAGCGATGGAGCTTGTTGCGATTAAATTGTGACCACAGGCGTGGCCTATCCCGGGAAGAGCATCGTATTCCGCGTTAAAGGCAATAGTTCGTCCTCCTTTGCCATAGGAGTACTTGACCTCAAGAGCAGTGTCGACACCATACGCCTTCCGAGTAACTTCGTATCCGCTCGATTGAAGACTTTCAAAGAGCTCGCAAATGTTATCATGAGCTTTGAATTCTTCATATGCAAGTTCCGGATTGGACCAGATCTAACCAGATGAGTTACTCAAACTTGCATTTATATAGAGAACGATCACGTACCTTATGGTTGATGTCTTTCAACTGTGTGTCATATCGCTTAAGTGTCTCTTGGACAATATCCAGGAACACTCTCTGTGACTCGGCAACGTGCATGGTGTTGTTTAATTGGCTTCGATAGTCGAAGTTGAATTCCGTAAAAACGCCATGATAGAAGATTTTGAGTCCAATTTTATAGCAGTCCCAATCAAACTTTGAATTCCGGCTATCTCGGCTGGCTCCGATATGCGAGACGTTGGCGAAGATAGTGAAAACAAAGGGCGTTTGCTCGGCAATGGATAACTCTATGGATCTAGGATTTGGCGAAGCAGCCAATCGGCAGTTGTCTTGGCTTATCGATAGCTTGATTTGGGGCAATGGTCTCCACTCGGCAGATAAGGCGTTGTTCTTCCCCGGCCTCCACTTCCCCCTCAACACATATTTTTCTGACAATTGTCATCTTGCCGGCCCTCGCTTAAGCTAAATACCCCAGGTTTTGACCCCAGCGTCGCTAAAGGAGCGGGTCCTGACCCTGTGCGACCAGATGTAGCGTGACGGGAAGCTCGGCAAACTCACATAACATGCCTCAGTCGGGTAAGACACGTTCCAAGACAGGTAAGGATCCACATCTCACATCCCTTTTGCTAGGGAGCCAAATGAATCTAAACCTGTCATTATAGGCTGTCGGTCATGTCGCATGCGCAAGGTCAAATGCGACGAGGAAAAACGACAGGTGCCAGGCCTCGACGAGCCGCAATGTAGGCGATGCGTGTCAGCGCGCATTTTATGCGAATGGAAAGGTGGACCTATTCCGCGCAAGGCAACAATTTCGTCAGCCACTGTCGCGAAGAAAGGCAGAGAGGCAGCACACACGGAAAAGGCTGGCGAATCCAGTCAGGTCGTTCGAGATCACCAGCAACAGCCCAGCTCTTCTAATGCGCCCTTGCTTCCCTTGGAGCGTTTTGACGGCAATAGCGATCAACACGTAACCGCAGCCAACTCTTTGACTCTATCGGGCTTTGACCGAGACTGTCTGAACTATCTCCAGAATTCAACATTGGTTGTCCTTCTCGGAAAGCATTGGCCTTGGTCTACAGTATCTTATACCTACCAAAAGATCTCTGTGAAAGAGCCGATGGTAATGAGCATGATACTAGCCACTACTGCAAGGGAGGTCCATCGATCTCGACTCTATGATCAAGAAGCCTTGCCTAGTATTTCAGCTAATAATGAGTCCTGTGATTTGGGGGGACGAATGCATTATGGCCGAGCTCTATCGAGTCTGCGTCACGCTCTGAAACAGGATGTCAAGACTCCACAAAAAATAGAGGCTATTTTCATCACTTTATGGCTTATGATTGACTATGAGAACCGGTTTGGCAGTGGTGCACCCGCCATTAACATTCATATTCGAGGCATTGAAACTCTGCTTCATAACCATATCGTGCCTTTGCTTCAAGATCGAATCTCGAGCCAAACACCTTCATCTCAACCCTCCTCTCTTTCAGCACTTGCTCTCGAACCTGAGACATTTCCCCAGCAATCCTCACCTGAAACGCAGTCGTCTACTGACTCACCAATTACGAATATCCCCTCACCGGAGTTCTATTCAGAGCCCAACTCACTAGACACGCTGCGATCTACCTCTGTCCCGCTTTTCCTTCTTTGGACATTGTATTTCTTTACTCCAGCGGCGCTTTTCTTTGGACCTGGAACCGCACGACTGGACACCGATATTTTCCAATTCTTTCTGGGTGCCGAGACTTCCACCACTGGTCCTTTGACTTTGCCCGAGCTTTATCGGATCAGCAGACAGTCACCTTCTCGCTTCTGGGGGGAGACATACCCCGTCTCTGCCCAATTGGACGATATGGAGAATCTCCCTGGCCTCACATTGTACCACCGAAGCCACGTCATACAATTTAAAATAACCGAACTTTTTAAGCAGGGGCCTCAATCGGAGGGAACTCCGGGAGGTATATCCCCATACCAACGCCTCATTCACGAGATCAATACTTTGTCTATTGTAAGACACACCCCGGATAAACCCTCACATGTGTGTCACGTCTAATGTAATCCAGGAATACGACACTTTGCTCACCTCCGCCAAAACCGCCCAATCTTGCGACTCGGTCGGCAATGGCCGTCGTGTCATGGAGACCATCTACTGGGCCGCCATCACATTCTACAGCACAATGATATACTTCCATCTCTGCTTCCAGGATATTTTAAATAACGGTCCTGGCACCCAGGTCAATATCAGCTTTATGTCGCTCAGTGCTGCAGTGTCCCATGTCCTGGAACTTAGTCTGAAGCTTCACCGCACCCGACCCCGGCTTGTGGTTCGCATTACCTGGCCGTTATTTATTGCCGGCATTGCAACATCCGACCAGATCTATCAAGATTGGGTATCGATCCGTCTACGGGAACTGGGTCGGTATGGACAGAACTATGATCGGATCAGCAGACGATTTGACGAGATTATCCAGGGAGGTCATCCCTATGTATATGAAAGACAGGGTCATTTCCTGACTTGTTAAGCTTAATTTTAAACCGGGGCTACGATACCCTAACCTATTTCGCATCATTAATTTTTTCCATCAATATAGAGAAGAACAACACATGTAACAATTTTCGTAGAGAGGGGTTGCAGAGATAAGTGGATCCCGCCCCGCCACTCAGAAGTTAAGCCTTGCGGCTGAAGGTGAATTCTCGGCTGAAGATATTTTCCCCTGACTCAACTTCACCACGAGACAGAATCATGGGTCATTCCGTGGTAGACGAGGAGAAGGGCACTCAATCCCCTCCGACCGTCGAAGCCTCACCGGAAGATGCAATCAAAGACGCAGCTCCGACCGAGGCCGGATTCTTCGGCCGTCTCAATGCCCGGCTTAATTCGCTGAAGCTTTTTGAGTCTCGAGGCGTGGAACGTGTCCCTGTGGAAGAGCGCCACGACATCAGGGCTGCCGATTATATGCAGATGACCCTTTTGTGGTTCAGCACTAATATCACCGCTAATAATATCGCTCTGGGTATGCTGGGTCCACTCAGTTATGACCTCGGCTTTGTCGACTCTGCTCTCTGTGCCACTTTCGGTGCTTCGCTTGGAGCTGCTGGGGTTGCTTATATGGGGACTTTTGGTCCGGCGAGTGGCAATCGTACGATGGTATGTTCGCAACTTCTTAGATCTAGAGTGTCGAGCTAACGAGGTGACTAGGTTATCGCGAGGTACTTTATGGGTTATTACCCTAGTAAAATGGCTTGTCTGCTTAATATTATCATCATGCTTGGATATGGTATGATCGACTGTCTAGTCGGTGGGCAAATTCTGTCTGCCGTTTCTGGAGGCCGGATGACCGTCATTGTGGGCATTATCATCATTGCCATTATGACCTGGGTAGTGGTCTTGTTCGGCATGACGGTCTTCCACATTTACGAGAGGTAAGTCAATCGACAAGTAAATTCCTCAGCCGAGAAACTCACAATTACACAGATGGGCCTGGGTCCCCCAATTCATCGCCATTTTCGTCTTGGTCGGCAGTGCAGGCCCCAAGTTCGACACTACCATCAGCTCGACTGGCTCTTCTGAGACGATCGCAGGCAATCGCCTCTCTTTCTTCTCACTCTGCTTATCGGCTTCGGTCGCGTGGGCGCCCGCAGGTGCTGACTTTTTCGTCTACTTCCCACCAACCACGTCAGCTTGGAAGACCTTCCTCATGTCCTTCCTAGGAGTGGGTCTGGCTCTAACATTCGCTAACGTGATGGGTGTCGGCTTGGCTTCTGGCACTTTTACCCACGAAACCTGGAGCACAGCCTACGACACCTCATCCGGTGCCCTCATTCTAGCGGGCTATGACGGACTCGGCGGGTTCGGAAAGTTCATGGGTGTCCTGGTCGCGCTGGGTCTCGTTGCCAACAACATCCCCGGCACTTATTCTGCTTCACTCGGTTTCCAGATTATGGGCCGCCATCTGGCCCGCCTTCCACGATGGTTCTACTCTTGTGTTGGCGTTGTGATCTACACTGCTTGTGCACTTGGCGGTCGAAATCATTTGTATGATATCTTTGATAATTTCTTGTCGCTCATGGGGTACTGGGTCACTATCTACCTGACGATCGCGGTTGAAGAGCATATGATTTTCCGTCGGACGAGAGGCTTTAACTGGGATGCGTGGGCAGATCCCTCTAAGCTGCCAATCGGCATTGCTGCTTTGTTGGCTTTCCTTATTGGTTGGGCCGGGGCTATCGTTTCCATGGACCAGATTTGGTATGTTGGACCTATCGCGCGTATGGTTGGAGAGTATGGGTCTGATCTGGGCATCTGGGTTGGTGTTTCGTGGACAATGTTGGTGTATCCGCCTATGCGCTGGTTGGAGTTAAAGAAGTTCGATCGGTGATTTATCCATAAATAATGATGCAGTATTTATGTTCATATTGACAAAAGCTTGAGATTGATCAAATTAATCTATTTATTCACATCAACCTAGACATGTTTCTCAATCCACCTATTGCTGGTCCCTATTATTTGGCCCCCAATCCTTCCACGGAGCGCTAGTTCTGTGAACGGAACAAAAATTCGGCATCAACTCCCCAGACACCTTCCATCACGAAAAAATCAGAAAATCGTGATATATCCACTGAAAACTGACATGACTTAAGTAGGTCTCGCCCCGGTCTGTTTGTCTATTATCTAATTCTTTCTAAAATATGTACCTCAGGGCCGGTAGCACTTTTTGTGAAGTGTAAATTTTATTCAGATGTATGAGTTATATCGTAAATGTAAGGGACTATGAGGACTTGAAGATGCAGACTAATTCCCATCTCCACCTAGGCTACTAGACTAGACATCAAAGAATATCCCCAATCTCAGGCGACCGAACATAATGCGTCTGCCAGTCATCAATATCACGCAAGTGCCCGAAACCCGGCAACTCCGTAATCCGCCAATACATCTTCATCCAACCAACATCATGTTCCGTGCAACCCTCAAGCGGTTCCTCAGCAGGATCGACATTGCCATTCACAATATCCTCTTCATCATACTCCTGCGGCTCCCATTCAGCATGCACCATGCGAACAAACGCTACCTCCTCATCCAAGTCCTCCGTGGCGTTCAGGACAGATTCCAAAGCTTCCTGGTCCACCGTGATGAAAAACCGATAGCGCCCTGTACGGGGACGATAGTCTTCACTAACGTCATGTTCCTCTTTCCTTGCAGTCTTCACCCACTTATTGAAGTGCTTGCGGAGAGTGACTACCGTCGCACCCTCGAAGGAGGGGTCTTCGAAGACCGTCGGGGCGAATGTATCGAGGAGATCAAGGCCACTATAGTACTGTAGGAACTCTGGGACTGCGCTTAGGAAGCGGGCCATGAATTTATCCCACTCGGCATTATCTTGGTACGTGCAGCGGTAGATCACGAAGCCCCATGTTTTAAAGTTGTCTTTTTCAAGGAGCGTCTCGAGCCGATCAGCCTCGTTTAGACCGGCATCCATCTTAGGATCGCGTCTCGAGGGAGTAGACATTGTTCTTGAGAAGTTAGTAGTATTGCTGAGATGCGGTGGTGTATACGCGGACTTTGCGAGACGTGAAGGCTTGTTGATGGGAGTAGGGAAGCCAAGAACACTCGGGCGGGAGTAAAGGGCGCATTGGCTGTAAATGCGAGGGAAGTGTGTAGTTCGAAGAACTCTTCTGGTGCAGATTATCTGAGTTCGAATGGACATGAAGGGCCCCGGGTTCTTGTTATGAAGTGACGGGGGAGAGGAAGGAGGGCATATGGAAAGCTCGGTAAGTTAGGTAGTTGGCCATGGTCTAGGAGCAAGCAGGTTCCAGAGTTGCAGGGTTTGAAAGTGGGGATACAATTCTTCTCTCAAACGCTCTAGCTTCCTGAATTTGCAGATTTCCAGGCTAAAATACTTGTGCCTATCTGGGTTAGCGGAGAAGTCGAGTGGAAGCGAAGTGGTTTGAGGAACGGAGCAATTCCAAGGTTCGGCTAGTTCCGAGTCTTAGCTGGTCCCGCCACCGCCTAGCCATTTGGTGTCTACACTAGTGACTCAGTTACTAAACTAATAATTTTATCATCCTTGGCTTATTAGGAGAATTCAACAACATTGCCTCATAGGAGATACTTCAGTTGCTTCAATCATGTACTAATATGACCCGCACGGAGTCTTAGCGAGTCTACACTACTTAACTCGATCAACTAACTACTAAACGGCCACCATGTTATCAAGAAACTCCCACGCATACTGAGTACCCAATCTCTAGATATTCACAGTCAGATCCAATAGCAGGATTCCACTCATAGAGCTCTGCAAATGTGATATCATATACCTAGCCAGGATCACTCGTGGCGGTGGGGATGTTGGTATTGACGGAAGTGAAGTTTACGGGCGTGACAGTAATTGGCAGATAACCAGTCACTGTGTAATTTGAGTAGCAGTTTTACTCAGTGAGCAAAAAGCGGCAAGGGGTGAGCACTAATTCGGGGGAAATCAAAAATTGCCAGAAATTATCCAGTATATGTGCTTAGGCCCTCACCTTAAATCAGTCAACGGAGCCCGCATATCTTGACAACGACAGTAACGTAGAAATTCGTGTCCCATTCTGTGAACCCCACGTAACCAAGGCGCCCATCCTGAATTTTGGTCATTACGACCGGCGATTCATCTTGATCACTGTGGCCGTTCCCAGTATTCAAAACCAACAGCCTATCATGGAAGCCAATATGTCGAAGACATTTAGCGCGCATATTGGTCCCCGGCAGGATTGTCAATCCCTCGCGTCCTGTAGCAGACGAACTAATCGCCGAGAGCCGATACATCATTTCGTGGGTTTGCTGCCAATTCAGCCCTGCTCTAGAAAAAAGTACTCTGAGCTTGTCATCACCTTCGATTAGGCGGGGCCAACCACTCATCAAAATGCATCTACCGCCACGTCGCATCCAGAACATGAAAGCTGTCCAGCAGGCCCAGTTTTCGTCGCGGGTTAATGCCCAGTCTGCAATGAGAACAGCCTGTGGTTTTGGGACTTGGGTAACAATGTTGTGGACTTGAGCTGGATCATCGATCAGTTGGATCTCTGCTCTAAATGACAACTCGTTCAACAGACTGCTTAACAACCGTCGGCAACGTGTCTTCCCCATGTCAATGCAGAGTATAACGATCCGTGGCCGATTGGCAGTTTGTGTTCTGGTGGGTATGTTGGGCATGTTTGGTTTGTTGTGAGGAGAACTTGAGTAATATGAAGTCAGTTTGCTTGCAAGGTCTCGGAGATAAATGGATATCGACTGGTGTGTGAAGAGGTTGTGCTAAGATGCTGGAGGTTGAGTCAGTAAGATTATATGTAGCCTACGACAGCGTTCAATAGCAACTGCAAATTCAATTCTGTTTCAATGTAATTATCAGGACGGGATTGCAGCGATATTCAGATTTCCAAGATTCACGATAAAACCTATCATTCACGACTGAAGATTGAATTGTCCCAAACTAGTTGTCATATGATCAAGGTTGGTTTGAGAATATTATAAAAGGCTGTAAAAGCTTTCAGGGTTGAAGTTAATCATCTTTAATTCAAAAGCCTGGTCATTTGGATGCCAGGAATCCCGTACGATAAGGACCATCCATGACATCGGGATATATATCCCTGATTCGAGGAACCTTCCAATTGAAAACACGGAAATCATCCCGAGCTCCTCAGAATGGTAAGAACTGATAGCTTTAGAACACGATATCGACATTTATTGTGTAAATAGGTATTAAACAAGCGATTCATACGACTAGATAGACTGTCCGTATCTTCAGCTCTGAACTCCGGACTCCGAACGCCGGAGGGTGGGGGCCAGTGAGTCAATCAGAGTCACTCCCAGTCACCCCTAGATAGGGACAAGGCTATATATAATCCTGAGAAAGGACATGAACGACAGCAACTGAGAATTACACATTGAACTCACTCCATTGTTCTATGAAATATTTCACAATGACCTCACCAGAATCACCATTTCCAAGTGGCTTCGTTATCACAACTCCGCGCCTACGCATTACTCCATTGGACCCAACCAACGAAGCCCACTGTACATTCCTAGCCCACCTCTGGAACACAGATTTATTCTTCCGCTCCTGCGGTCGCACATCAGTACTTGATGCTAAAAGCGCATCGAAATTCATCCGTACCCGCGTCTTAGCAGACTACGCGCTCAACAAGCATGGTATGTTCCTCGTATCACTTCAGGAGCAAGATGCCATGTCATTACAGCCAATCCCAATTGGCACCGTGTCGCTCATGAAAGGTGCACCACCAAACCGACATTATACTGCGCCCGATATCGGGTATGCGATTTTACCTGAGATGAATGGGAAGGGATATGCGACCGAAGCGGCGAAGGGATTAATTGAGTGGGCGAAAGGAGAGCTTGGGATTACGGGTGTATTTGGGTTCTGTGATGCTAAGAATCTTCATAGTCGGAGGGTGCTTGAGAAGATTGGGATGGAGTTTAAGGGGATTGCCGCGTTGGAGGTGTTTGGGGGTGCGGAGAGTGCGGTTTGTACTCTGCCTGGGATGAATGAGGATTTAAGTGCCTATGGATTGACGGAGGATATTCGAAACGAGAAATGAGGAGTTTTGTAAATAAATAGGAGACTTGTCTTATATTTTTTGTCATTGTATTCGTCTTCGATATGTATCCGTCATTATTGCGTCCTTCACGGCATTTCGTTATAGATCTTGGTGCCGGGCGCCGGTGGCGCGATATAATCCACTGGTGGATCCCTAGGCAATTGGTTCACCTCAGCCCAGCGGCGAATCTGGTCAAAGTTCTTGCACCGATGGTGAGTATTGAAGTCGAGGTGGGGCTCTGGATTATCGGGGTAAACCCAGACCTGTCCCAATACCCCGGTGTCTACTGTGCACATAAGTTGCTGCCGAATGATATCTAAGCAGTATGCTTTAGAAATGGAAGTCAGTATGTACAGTTTGACCAAGATTGGAGTTGGTATATGACTTGAAAACTTACAAACCTGACGTCGGACGATGTAATCATTGTTGCCGAATATGCCCCCTTCTTTAGAATGATAGTAGTCGTAGTTGTAGTATAGTGACTGTCGAACAACGTTCTAGATTTTGTGAGTCTGAGCATATTCACATAAGAATGATTAAAGAATGATTAAGCCTTACTAGACAGTGCAAATGGTGGAGACCTCCCACATTTACTGCATATCCTCCGCCGTATTTGGGATTGATCTGGACCTGGTCTGCGGTGAGGCCCGATTGCTCTGCATCTTTTTCTGGCACTCGAATGCCTCGATCTAGAGGAATAATAGTGTTATAAGATGGAAATTTGAATAAAAAATTGAAACAGGCCGTACTCACAATTTACTCCGAGAGCTTCCCATGCAGCATCCACATCTGGGCTCGCATCTTGACGGAAGATATTCTCCTTGAGAAGCGAGCCGTTGAATTCATGTGAGCTATATGTAATTCCAACCTTTTTCAGGATGGGTGCTGAGTGTATTTAGTAGGGGTTCGCAAGATGTGACATGATTCGCTAACTCACAGTACTGAGAGACATGTTGACTACACAGACCATCCAAGTCACCCCGCCAGAAGAACCCGAACAAAGTGCCACTCATGAAGAATACACTTAGTGCAGTGAACCAAAGGAAGCTCTTTGTGAAAGAACTGCAATCATGGTTTCCCTCATTTACAGTCCATAATATGCCTTCTTCTTCTGCTAGTAGGAGCTCCTCGGATTCGCGGGGGTCTTCTAGATCGGGGAATTTGTCTCTGAACATGGTGTATGTTTTGCAGAGATCGAAAAGGAGGGTTGACCGGTGATCAATGGTGTTTGAGATGTGAGGCGAGAAAGTTGGATATGCAATGATCTGAAAACTTCTAAGTCACGACCAACCTCATCCGTTCAAGCACTTGCAGACCGCCAGTCCAACCGCATGTCGCACATTTCAGCGAACTTTGTCATTGTCCCTCGCTCAAGAGGCTACTATACATAGTAGCTTGACTTGGTGCAAAGGCCTCCCTGCATGTCTTACACGTTTTCGGGTCTCATGAGCAGCTCAGGCTCATGGGCATCAGAAAGTCATCCCTGGGGGTGGGAGCCACGAATAGACTCAACCACAATGGAGCGGGAATAGTTTTGATGGCGTAAACAAAGCCTTGTCAAAAGCCCCTTGGATCTGCACTCCCGCGCCCCGGATAATCAACAGGAATGCGATTAAGCCCCTTCCGGAGCGATCGGCACCACCAACACGCTATGACTGCAGATTACAATGCGAGGATCACCATGCAGAGTCTAAGCGTGGTATAGTAAGACATCCAATGCGAGGGCACTTATATAGCGCATATGAAGAATTAGCCGTCGGTCACTGCCTACTGAGATCATCATGCAGGTTTTCAACCGCAAAACACATTAACCCCCGCAAGGCAGAATGATTCGACTGCACGTTAAGCCCGGTCCCTTGCAGCCACGTCCTGATCCCCAGCCAAACTGGATGACGCGGTATACTCGCCGAGCTCAGACATCGCAATCAAAGCTGGAGAGAGCTTCTAAGAGCTCTGAATCAGCTACGTAATCGGAAGCTTCGAGCTCAGCTCAGCTCGAATATAAATATAACTCTTTTCGACCGTCTTTGGTTTTCATCTCATCAAGCAAAACGACTCAGGATTCTCCAGATCTAAGAGTCACAAAAACAAACTCTCTATTCCTCTCTTATAAAATACCTCCATTATGCGCTACTCTCTGATCAACGGCCTTCTTCTGTTGGCTGTCTCGCCAATGACTTCTTTGGCTTTGCCAGTCGACCCCAATGATCAGTCTGGTGTCTGGGACCCTAGTGGTCAGTACCGCAAGGGCCACTATGAGAACGGCCAGTTCATTCCCAACGCTGGCTCAAACTACGACAATGGCCAGTACAACAACGGTCAGTACAACAATGGCCAATACAACAACGGCCAGTACAACGACCAAGACCAGACTGGCGAATACAACAACGGTGAATACGACAATGATGAGTACACAAATAGCGAGAACACCTACCAGCGCCGTGGCCGGATTGGCCGCCCCTTTGGCAATGACCGTCCCCGCATCGGTGTTCCTGGAGTTGGTGTCCCTGGTGTCGGTCTTCCCGGTGTTGGCCTCAAGGCCCGCACCTGGCCTTTTGATACCAACAACCAGAACGGATGGACCGATGCCAACGGTCAGTGGCACTCCAACAACAACCAGAATGGCTGGACTGATGCAAATGGCCTATGGCACGCAACTGCCAAGCGTGGTATCTCTATGCCGGGCGCTGCCAGCGTTCCCAACGTTGGAGCTGCTAACCTTGGCGCTGGTATTCCTGGTGTTCCTGGTGTCCCCAGCATGCCCGGCGTCCCCGCTGCTGGAGCTGGAGCTACAAACCTCGGCGCTATGGACGGTGCCAACCATGCCACTGGAACTACAAACCTCGGTGCACTGACTGGTGCTGACGGTGCTAACGGTGCTAACGGCGCTACTGGTACCGACGGTGCCAACTACCCTGCTCAATCTGGTGCTTCTCTTCTTCACGCCCGCTGGAACCGCCCAGAGAACTCTGGCAACTACGATAACGACAACTACGACAACGACAACTATGACAACGACAACTATAACAACGGAAACGATGGCTACTACGGCGACAACAACCGCGAGAGTGAGCGCGAGCAGGACCGTGAAGAGGACCGCCAGGACGCCGCCGCCATCACTTCCGGTGTTCTTTCCAACCTGAAGGCTCGCCACTACCCCAACGGTGACTACGATGATGACTACTACAACAACTATGACGGTGAGAGCCAGCGCGAGCGCGAGCAGCACCGTGAGGAAGACCGTGAAGATGCCGCGGATGCTGCCGATGCCGCGACCTCCGTCCTGACCGGTCTCAAGGCCCGTAACTTCCCTGGCAACGAGTACCACGACAGCGAGCGCCTGAACCACGCTGCCGCTGAGGCTCTGACCCACACTCCCACCATCGTCACCAAGCGCTGGTGGCCCTTCAGCAGCTGGAACCGCAACAACAACAACAACAACGATGACTACGGGTACAACAACAAGTGCAAGAACGGTGACTACGATGACGAGTCTGGCTGGGACTGCACCGACGACTGGAATGCCAACCGCTACTCTACTCCCCTTCCTCGTGTCTGGGCCCGCGGTCAGGAGACTAAGGCCAACTCGCCTTACCCCCAGGTTACCGGTGCTTCTGGTATGATGAAGGATGCCCAGAAGGGTGCTGAGGGCGAGTACCGCCACGACCACCACAACCAGGAGGACAAGGACCTCAAGGCTACTGGTACCATGGCTCAGTAAATGAGTCTAGAATGGTGGATTTTTCCAAGATCCATCCTGGTACGTTCTTCATATGTCCGTATTACTTGAAGCGCCGCTAACAATTTTTTAGAAGAGGATAGCACGATCGCAGGAGTTTTTGAATGATTTTCATGCAATTGATGATTGTTTAATGATAGCACGAACTGTATACACTCTTTTATGTCATTGGATTTAGATTTCGGGAATGTTTTATGATGATGAGGCGAGAAGTGGTAGTTAGAGTAGGTAGATGAATGGAATGAAATGATTTGATTTGAAACTCATTGCCCGTGGCTATAAGTCGACCCAATATCTCCCCATCTGATATTTGCAAAAGTCACAGAAGTACCTGGATGTTCAGCCTCGATGAGAGCTGGATTTCCCTCTGTGCTATTGCATGGACCAGAACCGTCACTATCCAGCCAGTTCATGTAAGCCCCCGAGTCATTCCAGATAGAGAAGATCAGAACCATTCCACGTCCAAGTGCTTTGCCAATCTGCTTCAGCCCACCCATCTCCTCGAAGTAACTCGCCGACTCACAATACTCGTTCGTCAAAGAGTCAACCTCTGTCCCAGTCACATTGACAACAGCATTCTGAATAACCTTGTTATTCTGGACATACAACCGTCGAATCTCAGTCAAAGAGCCTGACGCAGTTTGGTCATCAGTCACAAACTGCGTCACAACCGTAAACCGCTTTGACGTATCCACCACCTCCTTATATCCATAGTAATCATGATCACCAAGCGCATAAGGGTTGAACCCGCAACCCGACTTATCACACACACCATCACTACCACACAAATCCCCCTCGCAAGAATAAACCCCGCTAATATTGCACGCGTGCGGCGTCAACGCCGTAGAAAGCGCATTAGCTTCCCAAAGATCCATCTCGTTACAACAAGCTCCAGCTCCATCAACATTCGCAACCCCGTTAATCCACGGGTCAACCGAGCATTGCGCATCACAGTACCCAGTACCATACTGCGCACCAGCAGGATTCAAAACACCCCGTCCACCTGACTCCTCCATCTCAGTCAAATAAAGCGCCCCGTTCATACCACACACAAGCGATGAAACATCAACATCAAAGCTGATCTCCTGATTCAGCATACGAAGCATATCATAATTCTTCCCACTCTCATCGAGAAGGTACACACGCGGAGTCACAACCGACGTCGTCCCGTTGACCGTCAGGTACTGATGCATGACAAGACTATCGCCTCTCGTCTGCACTCCATGCGAGGCGTAGTCCGTGCCTTCGAGAACACAGTTCTTCGCGCAGGATTCCTCTGTTGCGCATAGCGTGGGATTTAATCCCGTATCCCAGTTTCCGCATGACACACTGCTGTTCCCTACTTCGTGTAGGGGGTGCGAGAGCGCGTCGATAACGATGGATGTGTCATGCGGCACGCAGCCGGTGAGTGTGCTGCATTTCCATGTTTGAAGCTTTGGGTGGATTTCTGGGATTTTGCCAATTTGTTGGGCTGTGACTAGGTGTATTAGACACGCTGCTGTGAGGAGACGCGCCATTCTGGTGTGCTTCAGAGTACTTGCACTAAGGCCTTTAGATTCTGCGTCGATGACTATTTTGTTGGTGTGATTGTAGAACGCGTTCAGGATTCATTAGCTTTCTTATAGTTCATCGCGTACAGTGAATTTAATAAGGTGGATTTAGTGAATTTCAGCTTGAAGAGTTCAACCCCTGATCTGTACATGTGAGGAATCCGTCCCTGGTGAAAAACGGGACGCTAAATTGAAGGAAAACGCGCTGAATTTCCACATAGCAATAACAAAAACGCCCCTTTTCAAAGGCCCTTTTCAAAGGGTCCGGGCCACTAGTCTGGTGATGAGCGGGGACCAGGATCTAAAAAATGACCTCGGTGGAATGCTAGTGGAGCATTTGTTTACTCCCGTTTACGCGCCTGATGAGTTTCTCCGCTAGGTAATCATTCCACCAGTGACACATAATCTCAGTGACGCAGTCAGCTTCGATTGACTCAAAAGGCAACTTGCTGTGTGTTCTTTTAATTTCGCTACGCTGAAAAGTTCCTTGCAACCGCTGAGCCCATTTTCACTACATATGGGAGGAACCGCCGCCAAGGCTGCTAAGGTATAAGTGAAACAATCTACTGAACCTGCAAATCACCCAGATGAGATGTTTCCATTGCTTGAAAGAATGTATTTGGGTGAGCTAGCAATAATAATCCAGTTGTTCAGCTTTATTGGACTCGAGACATCCGTTTGGAGTCGACCATGTTAAATGGTCATGTTGGATGACTGAAAACAAGAACATGAAAAGGAATTAGGTTTTCCACATATGCATGGTGTCACCTGGTAACCTTAGTAGTCATCTCCGCGACTGATGACTTCCTTGCCGGATTGACCCAGCAAGATGGTCTAAAAAGAGTGAGTTAGCGCCCTGAATCTCAAACAGGTGAAAGGGAGCATACATGTTCAAATTGGGCGGAGTATGACCCCTCAATGTCCATGAGGGGCGGATAAGATTCGACTACTCCTTGGGAGACAAGGCTATTCATCTATTCAATGTGAGCACAATGAAACCTGGAAGTCAGAGGGAAAGGGACTCACGCCGGCCAGATAACGATCAACGCCCAGGCGCTCGAGGTATCGGCGACAGAAGACAATTGTACCAAAGTTGTCGTTGATTGTCTTGTACAAAGATCGTGCCGAGGCAAGAGGAGTAATCACCCTCTTTGGGGCGTGCAGGTCTTTGCCATAACCATAGACACCAGGTCCGTCTCTGGTTTTTCCAAGACCAGTAGACCCAAATGTCTCAATGGCAAAAACTTCTCCCTCTTCCATTTTGGTCTGATCCTTGGTTTTCACAAAGGGGATCGACTTTCCACCGTGGATCTGATACTGCCTGATGTTGTGGCCACTTAGATCTCTCACGGCCTTCACTGGATAGGTCTGACCCCTGATCTCCACTTCGTAGCTTTCCATGGTCTCTTGGATAGCAGCGCTGACATCGCTGATCCGGACATCAGCACCGGCGTTCTATTTGAGTCAGTTGTGTATGTAACTTTAGAACGTGTACTATCTCACCTTGATACCAGTGTTGGTTGCGTCCTTAACCGCAGCAAGCAAGTTGTCATACGTTGGATCGAATGACATGGTGAACGCACTGTCAACAATCCAGCCGTTGATGTGGACACCAAAGTCCACTTTCAGGACATCACTTGCTTGGAGGACAATATCCTTCTGACCAGGATTGGGCGTATAATGCGCAACACAATTGTTCAGTGCAAGGCCCGTCGGGAACCCCATTCCAGAGACAAGGCAGCTTCCAGTTTCAAGGCCTGGGTTATCGAGCAGCGCTCTCACGCCGTCGTCGATACCGTCAGCAATCTCCGAGAGAGTATGACCCGGCCGAACATTTTCTTGCGTCCAACGTCGAACCTGGCGATGAACTTCAGCTGCTTTGCGATAGTTCGTGAGCCAAGTCTTGTCCTGGGTGAGACGACGAGATTCGTATCGAGCTTCCTCGGCAGTGGTACGAGCCGTGTTCTCAACCACGGATTCATAGCTCTGCATCTCTCCACTGGGGTACTGATCATTCTGGTAGATCTTGGTGAGGGGGATCCGAGGAGGAGACGACTGCTTGGCTGTCGTCGTCTTCTTCTTCTTCTTCTTAGACTTCTTTCTTTTCTTCTTCTTTGAGGCGTCTGCTGGGGTATTTTGCGATGTTAGCGACTCGGTAACAGCCCCGGGCTGATTGTCGCCGTCATCATCGTCGCTGTCTCCATCGCCCAGACTTCCATCTCCGTCTCGGGCCAGGTGGGCACCTCGTGGTTCTCCGCCAGTGGCGTTTGGCTTGGTTGAGCCGGACGGATCATCTATTCAGAAGTGAGCAAGACCTAGCCAATGCGCTCGAACCACGCCGATACTTACTACCGCCTTGTTGGCCCTCGTCTTCAGCTGTCTTGGAGCCCATTGCGACATAAAGTAGATTGTTCGGTCACTAGAGATGGAGTTGAAAAGATTGCAGCCTTGCGCCGGTCATGCGTGTGGGGGTCCAAGGGCGGTGTGGGGCCTGGCCTTATGGGGAAATAGATCATGATCAACAACAAAGCTTCAATATACGGAGTTTTTGAAGCCGTAAACTCATCAATCACTCCTAAGGGACTAACTTATAGGTATTTTATATATTTGGAATGAATTACACATCCGCTCAGCTTGCCGGATTAGGCTCATGCACAACTTGAGCCTCCAATAAACGTTAGACTCGGACTCGGTTATCTCCGGGCAATTAGATGTCACCCCGAATGTCTACGCTAATCCAGGCCTAGCGCAAGAGGGATAATCGGACTGGCCCATGTTACCGCTATCTCCACCACCAGGCTTCCATGCTTATATTTACCTTTGCGCCCCCTTCATCTCCAGTGTATTTGCCTTCGTCTCTTTGACTCTGGCCATAAATCTTTCACCACCAACATGGAGTTGGAACAAATTGCTCCGTCGAATGGCGAGCATGCAGCCCCCACTCTCAGCAATGAGCAACTAGATACCCCGACAGTGGCCAAAACGACAGATAGCGAGATTGTAAAACTCTCAACATGGAAATTTTGTACCATTGTGATTTCTTTGTGCTCGGCTTGTTTCTTAGCAGGTTATGTGAGTCAATCATTTGAGTTAGTTCGATCATCTTGCTCATGCGAATTAGGATTCGACGTGTGTGGGCACGCTTGGACCCACCATAAGCGATGAATTCAGCTCTCTTAACGACGTTAGTTGGTACGGAATTTCATAGTAAGTCACTCCCACATGTGGATACTTCACTAGTCTTTCTGACCGAGGTTCTAGCTCTCTCGCATCCTGTGCGACAATCCTTAGCTTTGGGAAGCTCTATTCCTTTTACTCCACGAGGATTGTATTCGCGTCTGCTCTAGCGGTTTTCGTCATTGGCTCCATCATCTGTGCTACGGCGCAGTCCTCGATTGCCTTCATCGTGGGAAGAGCAGTGGCTGGATTGGGTAATGCAGGGATCTTCTCCGGTTGCAATATGTAAGATACTTTGTTGCTGTGTGTTCGTATATCATCCAGACTAACATGCCATCAGCATTGCCACCAGAATCATTCCTCTTCGGTGGAGACCATTCTATCAGAGTTTCATCGGAAGCATGGAATGTATTGCACTGGCAACCGCGCCTTTGATCGCGGGTGCTATTGCTGATGTCGCTTCCTGGCGAGTTTGTTTCTGGATTAGCGTCCCTCTGGGGGTCATTCCAATCCTCTCAGTGCTGTTCTTCCTTCGGTTGCCGAAGACAGATAAGCAGGCGACTCATTCGTCTCTTGCCAAGCTGCGACAACTTGATCCCGTAGGCATGGCCTTATTCATGCCATTGGTCATTTGCTTCACATTGGCACTTCAAACGGGCGGGACAGAGTACTCATGGAGCAGCAAGCAGGTCGTTATACCGCTGGTCATGACTGGAGCCCTGTTGGTGGCCTTTGCATTGCAGCAGGCGTATATGCAAGAACATGCGACATTGCCAGCTAGGCTACTAAAGTCTCGGATTATGCTTTCCAGTATTGCGGTTAGCTTTGCCTGTTCAGGCGCACTTTATGTGTTCACATACTATGTGAGTGGGACATTATTCGTTGCTTGGTGTAGAAAAACTAATCTTCCCCAGCTTCCCATCTATTATCAAGCAATTCGTGACGTTTCAACAATGGAGTCCGGGGTTAGGGATCTCTCTCGAATTCTTGGCCTTGTCATTGCCATCATTTTTGCGGGTGCAATGACAACTATGACAGGATACTACATGCCGTACATGGTCCTCGGGGGCGTGCTGATGTCCATCGGTGCCGGTCTAACGACTACATTCAACACGACCACGTCTCTCGCCCATATCATTTCATTTCAAGCCATCTTCGGCCTTGGTTGTGGTTTCGCCTGGCAGCAACCTTATATAGCAGTTCAGGCCTCTACGCCTGCATCCGATGTGCCGTCCGCGATCGTGGTGCTCACCTTTGGGCAGCTTCTTGGAGGTGTGGTCATGCTCGCAATTTCGCAAAACATATTTGCCATAGAGTTGATCTCTGGGCTTGCCGCCAAAGTCCCCGGGCTTGACGCTAACCTCGTTCTAAACTCTGGTGTGCTGAGCCTAAGAAAGGTTATCCCCGCGAAGTATCTCGTGGAAGCCTTGGCGGTGTACAATGATGCTCTTGTGAAGGTATTTTATACCGGTATGGCGATTGCTTGTGTCACCACATTCGGTGCGTTGGGATCTGGATGGAGATCAGTGAAGCAGGCCGATAAAACCAAATAACATCAGAGCTAGTATAAGTGTGGGTTGAGGGCGAAACCACCACATGGGTTTGTTCACCAGCTTGGAAAATGGATCTACTACATACGTCTTTAGGCGAGTATATAGATTGAAATAGTAGCTCATTTGATCAAAACCATATTAAATCAAGAGCCTACTGATATAAAGCCGGATAGTGGAAATGGTGCAGTCCAAACCCACGATCGGCAGTGGATCGCCCGGCAGTATCATCACCGCCCAATCCGCACTTTAATCATTTCCATCAACGACACCACCACCCCCAGCCATCCACAGTCACGCTCCCTCGCCTTCTCGGATATTCTGGCCGTGAATCCATATTCTCAAATATATCCGGTTCCTTCATCGTGAAGTCTGAAAAGTCGTGGGGGTTTACGACACCCCGGGGTTGATCCACCCAATCTCTGCGGCTGTCACCCTCACCCACCTACCCCTCGACTCCGCGGAAGCAAACTAGACGAAATCTGACAGAGATCACTCGGCCACCACAATGATGGAGGATTTCAACAGCGAGACGGATAGTGACTACACTAGCTACTGGCGAGACTGGGTACGTGCTATTCTGGGGAACTTCGGTGGGAACCATATGCCCCGCAGGCGGGTTTTGCAGTCAAAGGCCTCGCATGTGATGTTGCCATGCATCTTTATGTGTGACAGGCACACTGCAGAAATGCTAAACAAAGGGCCGAGGGGGCTGAAGGTCTAATGAGGCCATAATCGGCCCCATGTGCTGTTTAGACCGCCTTGCCCTAACCTTTTACCGAATGCGGCTTTTGGTTTATGTGTATGAATTGTGCTGACTAGATTACCTCCATTCTAGTTTGTCTCGTCGCGGGGAAATGAGTACTTCTGCGAGATCGATGAGGATTATTTGACCGACCGATTCAACCTGACGGGCCTGAATACCGAGGTCCCCTACTACCAATATGCGCTGGACCTTGTGACTGATGTCTTCGACCTTGACGCCGATGATGATCTACGAGAGCAGATCGAAAAGTCCGCTCGCCATCTATATGGACTGGTTCATGCACGCTACATTGTCACCACCCGTGGCTTGGCAAAAATGGTACGTTTAAAAATACTTATGTCCATGCACTTGAAACATCCAGGCTCACATACGTATTCAGCTTGATAAATACAAGAAGTGCGACTTTGGCAAATGCCCACGCGTTCTATGTGATGGACACCCCCTCTTGCCTATGGGTCAGGCTGATCTCCCCAATTCAACCACCGTGAAGCTCTACTGTCCTAAATGCGAGGACATTTACAACCCCAAATCCTCCCGCCATGCCTCAATCGACGGTGCTTACTTCGGCACATCATTCCACTCCATCCTCTTCCAGGTTTACCCAGCCTTGAACCCCGAAAAGAGCCTTCGCCGCTATGAGCCCCGTATCTATGGCTTCAAGGTGCACGCAGCTGCTGCTCTGGCGCGCTGGCAGGACGGCCACAGAGAAGACCTCCACTGGCGTCTAAGCGAATTCAACATGACCCACAAGTTCATCGAAGAGAGCGAGAGTGAAGACGATGCGTTTGAGTACGGCGAAGAAGTCCCCGAAGCAAACACTGAAAAAGTCGCCGGGGATGCGGCGTCTGGTCGCATGGATCTTGGCAATTAATTGCACTCCAATGGATCTTTTACGAGCAAATTCGGCGTACCGAGGGATTTCCTAGGATTTGATCTTCTGTGATATGCGTTAACGAATAATGGCGTTCTCTGGCCCGCCTGGGCCGATCTTCCGACTGTATCTACATCAATCTCCCTCATCTCTAACAGAACCGAAATGAAGAAGATCACATACTGTTTCATGTCTCGTAGTGTTGCCAAAGTATTTACATCTATATAATGGTAGGCCCGCCCAAGACCTCGGGCTCAGGCGCCAGCCCCATCTTCTGCAGCTCAACAAAGGCGAACTTGACTGCTCGCGCCAATCCTTCGCCATTGATCCACGCTTCATCATGCGCACCCTCAATGGATAGGATCTCGACCCGTCTATCACGACTTGACAGTTCCCGCACCGGAATTTGAGCTTGTCCTGCTTCCCACCCTCTCAATGCCTCCCGCATTTCCTCAACCTGACCCTCATCCACCAGCTCGTCGTCTTTGGAATGTGCCAGCACAACCAACCGTCCGGTCTTCCAACCACCCTCCACACCACGCGATCCAACCATTTGCGCCGGCGATACCCCATCCCAGAGCATTACGTCATTGCCAAACGCCCCCTCAATGAACTCTCTATAAGCTCCAATATCCCGATGCGTATCTTGTAACCTCCTCAGATCATATATACCCGCGACACCCACTATCGCCATCGGATGCGCCGACAGCTTCGGTGGCAGCGGACCGGGGGACATCGAAACCCGCTCCGCACTTAAACCATCATCATCCGCCCCTCCGTTGAAAGATTGTTCGCGGTGGTTCGCTACAGCGCCCATAACAGCCTGGAAGGCTAGCGTTGCGCCACAACTGTGTCCGACAAGGATATAGCGGGGTCCAAAGGCGTAAGTATTCTGCAAGAAGGCGAGAGCAGCTTCGACGTCGCGAATGTGATCTGGATGTTTCGCATTGCGGTATTCATTCGGTGGGGTGGTAGCGGGATCTTGAGGATGGTTTGGATGTGCGCTTAGCCGGTAGGAGATTGAGGCAATTCCGGAGATTAGAAGATCTGGGGAGTTGCGGAGGATGGTAGCGGCGTTATCGAATGCAGATGAAGTGACAGTTGGGTCTCGCCATGCGCCACCGTGAATATAGCTATGTTTTGGATTGGAATTTTAGCTAATGCGCTCTATCATGATTGAGATTGCCCGTTGTATCGTTCGGATCTATGGCGGGGAGGGGCTGCTTTGGTTCGTACATCACCCAGTATCCATCTTGGTTTGTGTTTAGTGGTGTGACGGTTATAGTTTGGAGGGCATGGGATCTGCCATATGTGACAGTCCTTGTCGCGGGATAGCCTGGTTCGGGACTCATGGTGCAGGAATATCTAAGGAAGAGAGAATCTCAAGTTCTACGTTTTGATAATGACATCGATAGGAAGCGGAAGCGGAAGTGGGACAATCTCCGCTTTGCTATGACTAAGGGTCTTTTACATGCAGCCTAGATAGAGAAAGCCAGAGTTTTCTTGGCGAAAAATTGCTGCGGATCAATTAAAAAAATACATTGTAGTTTGGATCTAGATCATCTTTACCACATTTATAGACCGTATCGAGTGGAGTACATTCCATCAGGCACAATGCGGAGTTCCAAGGTTGCGGCGAGAAACTTAAAGTGTTATAATACGGTAATACCCCTCAATGTTCGGGTTGTGGAGTGGAAGAGGATGTCTTATAATACACAATTACTGTACTACGCTAAACCCCATTAGGACCACCCGTCTGAATTGTTCTCACACAAACCGCTCTTCCCCATCAAAGAGCCTTAACCCACTCCTATACCCGGTGCAACCACCTTTCAATATGGCCGAGTACGTTCGATTTGAAGTGCTGCTGTTATTCTCCGACTAATGTATCGTCTAGAGCACAAGCCCCCCTCGTGGCCGTCAAGGTCGAGGCCCTGGTACGATCCCCTCCAAATCTTGAAAATCTGTCCCTGCCCTCGCCAGCGAGAAATACTCATGTGTTCGATGCTCCAGGTGGTGATGAAAATCATCAAGCACTGCAACCAGACCTTCCCAACCACTGCGACCGGTTGCCTCGTCGGCATGGACTTTGACAACACCCTCGAGATCACCAACTCTTTCCCTTTCCCCGTTGTTGAGATGCCCACCGAGTCGCACTTCGACAACGCCTCCCCGAACCCGGCCGCCGCTGCCCCCCGCGCTAAGGGCAACGCCGCATACCAGGCTGAGATGATTCGCATGATCCGCGAGGTCAACATTGACGCCAACAACGTCGGATGGTACACCAGCGCCAACATGGGCAACTTCGTCAACATGAACGTGATTGAGAACCAATTTTACTACCAGAAGGAGCTGAACGAGCGGACAGTTGCGCTTGTTCACGACGTCAGCCGTAGCGCTCAGGGTGCCCTCAGCCTGCGCGCGTTCCGCCTCTCCGCTAAGTTCATGGAGGCGTTCAAGGAGAACAAATTCACCTCAGAGGAGTATGTTGCATTGATTTCTTCAGAGACTCGGGGTCCTTGTACTGACAGTCTTGCAGGTTGCAAAAGTCCAACATCCGCTACCAAGACATCTTCGAGGAGCTCCCCGTGGAGATCCACAACTCGCACCTGATCACCTCCTTCATCCACCAGCTGCAGAACCCTACCACCTCGAGCCCGACTGACCTTCCCCCCTCGCTCGCCGCTCTCGAGGCCGGCCCCTTCTCCAAGTCCACCATCCTTAGCCCCAACTTCGACAACCTGTCCCTCAGCATTGATCCTTTCCTGGAGAAGAACTGCGACCTCCTGCTGGACAGCATCGAGGCCCACAACACCGAGGTCAACAACTACCAGTACTACCAGCGTGTGCTCGGCCGCGAGCAGACCAAGATCAACAACTGGAAGCAGAAGCGCGCCCAGGAGAACGCCACCCGCGCCACTCTCAAGCAGCCCCTGCTCCCCGAGGACGAGTGGCAGCGTCTGTTCAAGCTCCCCGCCGAGCCCAGCCGGTTGGAGAGCATGCTCAACACCCGCCAGGTGGAGCAGTTCTCTCGCCAGGTCGACAGTTTCGTCTCGTCGACTACCGGCAAGATGTTCGCTGCCAAGGGCAACTTGCTGCCTGAGACTGCGAACTAGATGTGTGTGGACCTGAGGCTTTTGGGATTGCATGACCTTATTACGGCGTAGGGAGGGAAAATGTTCTCTGGATGTTTATACGACTCCTCTTTCTTTTTGTATCCATGACGACGATGGGTCTTTCTTGTCTAATTTTTTGGCACATATGGACTTACATCCGTTCATAGAAAACAATGACTTTATCTAGACATGAATGTTTACTTGCGTGTTGCTTTACACTTTTGGCCTTACTATCTATCCTTGTCGATCTATCAGCAAAAATTCAGCCCTAATCTGTAATAGGGCAGACTGTGTCATGTGACCGGTATGACTTCATCAAGATACCAACATTGCAATGACCGATAACTTGATTTCACAGCGTAGAAAGCAGCAACCTTCTATATTTCAGGGTCATTGATTCATCTCAGAATGCTCTTCCGCCTTCTTGGCTCCTCAGTTCCAATCCTCAGCTGTTCATACAATGTATAATACAAATACAGACATTTGGATTGTAAGTCTCCACCTCAAATATATATATCGGGCAGTTATTACCTATGTATTCTGCTCCCGATACCTTGGACTAAGATGCACTGTAGCATGAATTGAGCACAAAAGACATTTCAAGGTTGTCTTGAGTGGAAAAGGCTAACGTCTCCATACAGGCTGGCGCATTTGCTGCCGTCGCGGTCGATTTCTTGGTCTATCCTTTCGACACCTTGAAAACCCGCATTCAATCCCCTAACTATGAACGCGTGTTCAAGGATGCGCGCACAGGTGCCGTGAAGCGAAATGTACTTTTCCGAGGGTTATATCAGGGTGTTTGGAGTGTTGTATTCTCCACAATCCCTTCATGTAAGATCAGTCGCTCGGTTCACGGGTCTTTGAAGCGTTCTGCAGTCACTTGGATTGAGCCAAGATCCAGCTTTTCAAGGACTTCTACCATGTTCACCCTCATCAATCACCGAAACCACCCGGGACTACGGATACTAACGTGCCTTCAATCATGCAGCAGGAGCATTCTTCACAACCTATGAAGCAGTAAAATATGCATTTTACAATTCATCCACCAAGATTGGACCTGAATCTCGATCTCAGAACTCACGCTCCACAATTCGCCTCCCATTTGCTCATTCCTTACCGACACCAATAATCCACGCTATAGCGTCCTCATCCGCCGAAATGGTCTCATGTCTCATATTAACACCAGCAGAGGTCCTAAAGCAGAACGCACAGATGGTGAACAGCTCTCAGGGCCAACCAGGAGCTAATTTGAGACATGCATCTACCGACAAATATATCAAACACAACACATCAGCTATGCGCCAGGTCATTGCGCGCTTCAAAGCTCATCCCTGGCGGCTCTGGAGCGGATATACCGCTCTTGTGGGGCGCAATCTTCCTTTTACAGGTCTCCAATTTCCGTTGTTTGAGTTTATTCGTACGCGTATTACAGATTGGAGACGACGAAAGAGGGAAGGGCGTCCTTCGCAAGCAAGATATAATTCCGAACATTCGTCATCTCAAAGAGAAGCGCTCATTGAGCGGGCAGGGCTGACGGGTCTTTCAGCGGGTATATCGGGGACATTTTCATCTTTTGTGACCACGCCCATCGATGTTGTGAAGACGCGAGTTATGCTTTCTGCTACTGATGATGTAGCGAAAACAGAAGGAAATCAAACGCAGAACAAAGCTCCGAAAAAGGGTACTTTGGTTGTTGGAAAAGAGATATTCCGCAAAGAGGGAGTAAGAGGCTTGTTTAAGGGTGGTGCTATTCGTTCTGTGTGGACTGCTGTTTCAATGAGCTTGTATCTTGGTTTGTATGAGGGTGGAAGAATGTTCCTAGAGAATCGGCGCAGGGAGATGGAGGGTGTTGGTAGGGCTAGTAATGGGGATGGAGACGCGGTTATTTAGAACTGACACGGAGGGCTACTAATTACTAACTAGTATGTCCTTATCACATACAATTTCAATTGATAATTCGAAATGCTTGTCGATAACACAGAGAACCTAAGAATGAACTATAAATACGAAGTCAAACATTCTGAAATCCCCATCATGATATGTTTGACGGGATCTTCTGACCCCAGAGAGGTATTTGTCATAAGGTTGCATATAGAAAGCATCTTCTCGGGATTCCGTAATCTCCCCTTCTCCAACTTCTTGTTAATGTTGTAACTCAAATTCCTCCACTTTACTCATTACCAGACAAACAAGCTATGTATATTTATAAATGATTATATATAGACACCTGATGGAGCAAGACCTTACATCTGGTCCACTTGTCCTGCACGACGGCGTCCTATCGATGGCTGCCCCGGCTGGTTCTTATGGAGCTGCTGCATATTACCATAAGCCCCGTGAGTGTGGGTTTAAGCCTGGATGATGACTAGAATCGAGTACTGACGTGTCAATATGTGTAGTGGGCCTGCACCCTTCGTTCTCACGGCAGCACGACTGATGGCACAGGCTGACTGGTTGTCAGACTGGTTCAAGTACCTAGTCCTAGTTCCCAAGGGACCTGATGCCCTGCACTAAAACCATACGACTTTATGTGGTTGCTGTGCGTCCCGCGTAGTGTCCATGGCGAGCATCCAGCCAATTGCCAGTATATGACGTGGACGGAGGTATATCGGCCAGTTTACGCACCAACTGCTTCTATTACCAACACATGGGCAGCGGTCTTGAGAGAAATGTATGTAATTTCTCCTTCGTCTTCTTTGCCCTGGCGTCTTCTAGTATGGATCTCTTTGCTACCTCTCTCATACTTGATCAGGAGAAATCCTGGATTTGGAAGATCTCACAAACCTTGAAAAGCTGAAACCAAAATCAGCTGGGCGGGCGAAAAGACCATGCAGAACTGCCAGAGTATTTTGACAGAGCTGATGGTGAGGCTCCTAGATTCTGAGTCAGGCAATGAAAGGCAGAAGGACCGGCCTAATGATTTACTCCCCGAAATTGATAACGAAAACCTGAAAATTTCCCAGTTAAGGACACAGCACTCTCTCTTACCTTGACGAACCTCACCTTTCACTCGGTTGAACCCACTCCGCTTTTTACCAGAGGCTTCCTCACAGCACTCTCTCCCCTCGACGAACCTCGACGAACCTCGCATTTCTCACTTGGTTGAACCCACTCCAGTTTCTACCAGAGGCTTCCTCATAGCACTCTCTCCCCTTAAAGAACTAAAGGTAAGTTTCCCTTACCCATATCTTATCCTCACTACTAACCACATCCTAGATGTCTTCTCCCTGGGCTGCTACTGGTACTAGATACCTTGACTCCCTTGATATGCTTCAACTTTATTAAGATGATGCCCATGCGGCGGCAACATCGGCAGGATGAGACCCACACACTGACCGGGACTGTACCCAACACGCTCGAGAACTTTGCCGTGCCATAAGAGCTCTCCTTTCGAACCTCTTTACCGCGGATAACATAATTTTCGCTGATATGCCGCACTTAGCCCACTGGGGGGGGGGGGGCCCCTCCAATAACTTGCTCCAGTCGATCAACAGCGTCGCGGACCCACATTGTGCTAGGAGCTTTCCCTATGACTTGTTACCAGGCCTCGGAATGAATACCATCAGAGATGACTTACGTGCCGCTGGTAGCTCTACGGCGCAGTTTCACAAATTTGGGTGGCGAAGTGGATCAGCACCTGATCGGTGTCGATTCGATCACTTGAGGACAAGCAAGGAATATCACAGAGGAATCGATGGCATGATGCTGTCTCCTGGAAATACGTGGTCTAGGCGGAAAGGGTTCAGTAGAATAGCAGATCGGCCTAGTCTGGCCGGCGTTTGTCGGTCAGGATCAATGGAAGAAAATCACATTTATTATCATTATGCCTGACAGAGTGAAAGTAAATCTTGACAGTCTTAGATCTCGGGGTATGAGGACGTTATAGTCAAACGGCACTGGATATAAGACTCACAAAGACCCACCTGGAATTGCGGGGTAAGCCTGATTTCCAAATAGTTGGAGGCGTTGAACTTTATCATATTCTGCACTCTCGATCATAATTGCGTGAGAGAATGGCGCAGGTGATAAAACATGTCATGGTGATGGGTGTAAGCTTCCACTTTTCTCTACTACTAGGCATCGTACTGACGAGAACACAACATAGGCCGGGGGTCTCTTCGGCACCGAAGTTCTCTCCACGCTCCAAAAAGAAGGTTCTTTCAACCTTTCAATTCTTTCCCGCAAATCCTCAAAGTCAATTTTCCCATCGCATATCAAGGTCTACAAGGTAGACGATGACTACCCAATTGATCAGCTCGTCGACGCCTTCAAAGGTCAGGATGCGCTCGTCTCGACGCTCCCTGGAAGACCCTATACAGTCCATCTGCGCATGATCGACGCTGCAATCCAGGCAGGCGTCAAGCGTTTTATTCCAACGGAATACGGTAACAACACATGTGCAGCAGCAGCCGAACTCGTCGTACTATACGCTGAGAAAGCGAAGGTCATCACTTACCTGAAGACCAAAGAGAGCACAGGATTAACTTGGACGGCTATTCACACTGGACAATTTTTCGATTGGGGACTGGAGAGTGGATGGCTTGACTACCATCTTAAGGAGAAACGCGTTACCATCTACGATTCCGGTGACAAACCGTGGTCGACTTCGACCTTAGGGACTGCGAGTGCAGCCGTGGTCAAGGTGCTACTGAATCCAGACGAGACGACAAACAGGCCAATTCATTTGGCATCATTCACTGTATCACAGCGACAGGTTCTTGAGGCACTTGAACAAGCAACTGGTACCACGTGGGAGGTGCAGAGAATGCCCTCAGAGGATGCACTGAAGAAGGCAGCGGAGCTTGATACTAAGGACTACTCTGATGGTCTGAAGCTGCTTGTTCTGATGCTACTTTATGCGGATGATAAAGATAGAGGAGCGAATTTTGAGAAGGACGGTTTGTTGTGCAATGAGCTGCTTGGGTTGCCGGAGGAGGATTTGACCGAGGTTGTCAACCGAGTTGTTAAGCAGCAGACCCCTTGATTGAAAAGCCCTAAGAAAGCAAAACCTGGAAATGCTTGCCTTGCACCTGCCCTTGATGGACGTACCTATGCATATAGACTTCAAGCTTGGAAGATCTGTGAAATGTAAAATCACGAGCTTCGTGGTGGTGTAAGAGAATTACCCTAGATATCTAGTTACCGTAGGCCATATAGATACCGAGTACTACATTCTGAATTCTCGACTAATCGTATACACCCCAAATTGACTTGGCCACAGCCCGTAAAGATGCTTCCTGAATCGGAAAGATCTAATATTTTTGGGAAGTGAGTTTGAAATTACTTATGGATGAAGCCTGGTACTACTACAGCTGCTGCTTAATAATATCAGCAGCCTTCTCAGCAACTGCAAACACAGTCGCCTGAATATTCCCCCTAGGCTCAATAGGGAAGATACTGGCATCCACAACCCGAAGGTTAGTCGTGCCATAAACCTTCAATTGGGGATCCACAACGCCTCCATCTTCACGCGGCATCATAGCACACGATCCAGCAACATGATACATGGACAGGACAAGCTCCTTGCAGATATCCTTCGCCTTCTCCAGATCAGTAAGGCTCTCTGGTGTGTGCAGACGCTCACCACCCTTCTTCAACAGGGACCCAAAAGCCTCCGATTCAGCGATCTTAATGTCCATCCACATGCTATGACGGGCATGCATTTCCTGATCAACCGGATGACGGAGAATAGCCTGATCAATAAGCGGCGCAGCCTTCGGATCGGCAGATTGAATGTGCACTGATCCACGCGAGAGAGGATAACTCAAGAGCGAGAGGATGCTGACAAAGAAACCAGGGTGCCCCAATCCGAAAACACGCTTGGGGCTGTCTCCCTCCCTTGGTAGGAGCTGGAAAGGTGCCATGGTATACTGCACGGTCGGGTCATCGGGATTTTGCATGATGTGATGGATTGTCTCGAATTGCTTCTTGTGTGCTCGGGGGGTGTTGGGGTCATCAATGCAGGCTTGAATCTTTTGCAGTAACTGGGCTCGCTCATCTTGGGGGAAGTCGAGACATGGCATAAATGCCGACACGAATGGAACACAGCCCAATGGACCTGAACCGTCCTTTTGATATGCGGCCATTGCGGCTGCTGCCACTGCAGGGTCCCTGGCCATGTCACCTGATGGCATACCATCTGCCACTTCGTATCCAAATGAGACGATTCCATGATCTTGGAGGTTCTCTCCAACGCTGGGGTTATCGATAACAGTTGTGATCCCGTGAGATTGGAGAATCTTCGCATCTCCAACACCAGAGAGCTCTAAAATCTGAGAACTTTGGGTTGTGCCAGCAGCAAGGATGACCTCCTTGTTTGCTGTCACGGTGAATGTCTCCAGGTCCTTGCTGAACCGGACGCCAGTCGCAACAAAGCCTTCGTTTCCGTTTTCCAGCAGAACCTTCTCTACAAGGGCACCAGTGACAACCCTTAGGTTTGCCCGAGCTTGCACATCGGGTCCCAGATACGCGGCCGCAGAATGGCTTCTAGTGTGCGTGACCGGGTCCACCGCACCGGGGCTAACAAAGGGACCAGTACCAGCCCCAGCGACCGGATCTTCGACCTGGGTGTAACCCAATTCCTTGAAGCTTCCCATCCACGCAGAGTGGAATGGCATCCACTGGTCCGCGTAGGACACCTGCACAGGACCCTCGCTGCCCTGATCTTTCTGATCATATTTCATTTCCGGGAAGAATTCCCTTGCTCCTTCAGATGGGGGTGTAGTCTTTTGGAATTTGCGAATATATGGAGAAAGTCCATCCCAGCCCCAGCCGGGGTTTCCCAGGGACTCCCATGCATCCAATCCGGTGCGCGATGGGTAGATGACCATGCCCAGGTTGATAGCGGAGGATCCACCAAGAGTACGGCCCTTGCTTCCAATGAGCTTGCGACCATTAAGTTGTTCCTAGATATACGTTAAAAGCTGGGTTTCTTAGCGATTGATCGAGCACCATACCTGAGGGATGGAACGAAAGTTCCAATCGAAGTCTGGGTCTTCGAAAGTCGCGGGTCCCAGACCAGGGACAGTAATTCGAGGATCACCAATGCGATTTGTTCCTGCTTCAAGCACCAGAACGCGAACATTGGGGTTTTCTGATAGTCTGTTGGCGACTACTAGACCTGCAGTGCCACCGCCGACGATGATAAAATCAAAAGCAGCATCCTGAAGTCCTGCAGAGGACTCAGTATCAAAAGATGACATTATTGAGGCTTTTATCAATGCAATGAAATCGAACAAAGCAAAGAAATCTGTAGAAAGAAAATGCAGGAACCGCGGGGGTAAATGAGGGGCATCATGTTTATCCCGCTAAATCAGCTAACCCCTGATGGCTGCGATGCTATGAATCTTAGCCTCCTAACCGACATGAGCACAACGAACATAATCCACTGCAAATAGGCACGAGTTATGGACTTATGCCGGAGCATCGGAACAAAGGCCAGCTAACCTTGAAAACTCCAAATGTCCAAATGGTATCCGCACGATTTGCGCTCGGACTGGCCTTTAACCCCATTTCAATTGTTAGTGAAACACCGGGACAGTTGGTCCGAAGTCGGCTGTCAGCATTAAGTGTCACATGGGCTTAAATCCAATTCGCCGCTCATTTCTGAGATCTTACATGTGATATGAAATCTTATACTTCCCCTTGGTGTCTCTGAAAATGGTGGCGGATCTACTTCATCCAGCAAGAGAAAGTCTCATGCAACCGAAGGAAAAGAGTTGTTCGTGGAGTTACACAGACCCCCGGGGCGCGCGCCCCATTGACTAGATTCGGTATGGTTCCTGACCCGCTCACCTCCAATACGAGCCAGAACACTGGGGAGTTCCCGCTGTGGAGCCTTCGAAGGATCGCGATCTTTAGTACTGGGGGCGGAAAACTGATGGGGTTACCACGTTATTTTCAAGAGTTGCCACTGCCCGCTTACTTCTATCACAATGCTACGCCTGTGACACGCCACAAGCCTGGCTTAAACACGCTTGTGGGCTGGAGATATACAAGATGGGCAACTATGGATTAAGTGCCACAGATGGCAGAGACATCGTCATTGTCATGGTGGTATTAGGCTTTTTGGCCATTTTATCTACCGTTCTTCGGGTCGTTTCCAGGAGGATGAGAGGCATTAATCTGGGATTGGATGATAATCTCATGATAATTGCGACAGTATGATCGAGACATCTCATTTCAAGGCTTGAATCGACTAACCAGTGATAAAGTGCTTCGTGATTGCGTCAACCGTGATCGTGATAATGAGTATGACCCACCGTTCATGAGGATCGAAGATCGTTACTGATGATTCGCTGCTAGCCGTTACAAAGGGGGGAGTTGGACGACACGCAAAATACGTCGCCGAATCTGATCAAGAGTTTGTATTGAAGGTCCGGTGCACAAGGCCTTTTCTCCGTTGAAATCAATACTGATCTAGCGTACTTTAGATGATTATACCATGCCAGATATTATATGGCATTGGTCTTGCCATCGTCAAAACCTCGATAATGATCCTATACTACAAGCTTTTCGGTACGAAGAAGAGTATGCGAATTGCAATCTACTCAACCGGCGCGGTTGTCTGGGCTTGGGCGTTCAGTATTCTTATTGAGTCATTACTCCTTTGCCAGCCCGTTGCATTCAATTGGGATCAGACAATACCCGGTGGAAAATGCGGCGATCGAAATGCAGCCTTCGTTGTCGCCGGTGTGCTAAATATGGTTACCGACTTCATGGTCATGTCGCTACCCATTCCGTACATCTTGAAGCTGCAACTACCAATTGGTCGGAAGGTTGGTTTGCTCGTGACCTTTTTGCTTGGACTCTTGTAAGTGATCCCTTTCTACTCCCGTGGCGGATACTGTCACAAAAATGAATCCTGAACAAATCTGACATACCACAAAAGTGTCAGCGCAATTAGTATGGTTCGCGTTGTGAGCTTGATGCGCATCGACTTCGCAGATGTCACATACTCCCTGCCCCTCCCGCTGATGTGGAGTATCATCGAAGAACAACTCGCCATCGTCGCTAGCAACCTACCTCTCCTCCGCCGCATTTTCTCGGCCATATTCCCTGGGAGCTGGATTGGATCATCGAATCATGAATCCGGCTGGTCAAATAGACAGACTCCTGGTCGAAAGAGCTTGTCTAATCACTTTGCCATGACTCGAATGGATATTGGTGTCAATAGCAGTCAGGTAACATCGGGGCATACAAAGCATAGCTCGAGCGTTAAAGAAACTAGATGGAGTGATGATGGGCTTGATGGGCAGTCAGATACGGATTTGGCTTCCAATGGGGCTCCTCCGGGGGGTATTCATATGTCAAAGGACTTCCGAGTGGAGTCTGACGGGTAGATACCCATATTCTTAAAATTTCAACATTTGAAACCCTCTAAAGCGAGATTTGAGGTCACGGCTCTTCAGTGTCCTAGGTTGTATGTATGATTAGACGTCGGCTAGGCACCGTAGCTCAGATTTATGCCTGGGTACATACAGTAAGGCAGGTACAAAATAAGAGAAGAGACAAGTCAATAAATCATTTTGAGTACATATCATATCATAAGAATCATTTCGTATCTGTCGTGAGGGTTTGCCTGCCTATGCTGAAGTAGAGCGGATTTGGGGAGGGGAATAATCAACAAGAAAACAAACCAAAATACCAAAATACATGCCACCTGCTCCATCATAATCAAACAGAAAAATAAAAGAAAACAAAAAGTAAAAAAGAAAAAAAAAAAGACCACCACATAAATAGGACCAGTGTCAGGTTTAGAAATTTGCAAGTTTGCGCAACCAGCTCGACTTCTTCGCTCCAGAGCTCGGAGGGACAGCATCCTGTCGGCTTCCATGTGATCTCATACCACGATCACGCTCGTAGTCACCACTGCCAGAGCTGCTCTTGGGATCTCGGCGGGAAGGCTGGCGGCGCGAACGGTTCTCCTCAATTTCCTCGTCAGCCATGTCACCGTACTTCGCACGGCGGCGAGCTCGGCGACGGACAGCACGACGAGCTTCTTCGTCTGAAGACAGGGAGTGTGCGTTGAGGTTTTCCGCGGCAGTGGCAGCGGCTGGAGGCATATCGATGAAGGTTGGGACGATTTGTGGAGGCTCCGGGGGCTCATCAGCTTGGGAGTAGACCCATGAGGATGTCTTGTCTTTCTGTTGCACGCCGTGATTGAGTCCACCAGTCATGACAAGATCCTCCTCGGGTGCATCTGGGATGATTGGCCTGGGCCTGCGACGAGATTTCGAGTCGTCCGCTGTGCGCGAGCCGCGACGTCGCTCTTCAGGTGGGTAAAAGTTTTGGGCTGGGGGTTCTTCAGCGCGAGAGCGCCGGCGTTTAGCCTTTGCGGCCATCTCCTCTTCGCGCACGCGTCGGCGTTCACGTCGTTCTGCTGCTTTGGCCTCGGCGGCAGCTTCGGCCTCGCGAGCTTCTTGTTCTTCTCGTGCACGTCGCTCCTCTCGTGCAGCACGGCGGACGCGACGCCGCTCTTCCTCCTCCTCTTTAGCCTGCTGCTCGCGTGCTCTCTCCTTTTCTTTGCGCCTGGCGCGTCGTTCCTCGGCTTCCCGCGCTTCCATTTCGCGTGTATCGGAAGGTGCCTGTCGAGATGTGCGCTTCGCTCGTCGGGCGGCTCTGCGGGCTTCTGCATCTTCGGCTTCTGTTTCGCCCATGGCCGCACCAGCAGCATCGGTGGTGAATCCTTCTCCATCGGTGTCAGGCCTGACGGATCGCCGGCGACGGTCGTCACGTCGCGCTCGTCGAGGATCATCGCGTTCTGGCTCTGTCATGTTTCTTGCTTCTTCGTCGCGGTATGAGCGGGACTTTCGCCGGTCTGGCATTTCTGGCCGTTCTGGCCGTTCTGGGCGAGTATTATTTTTTCTAAAAGAACCAAATAGACCCATTAAGCCGCCGGATTCTTGCTTCTTGGGTGGAGCTGTGTTAGCGCGCTTCAAGCGTCGTTCCCTCGGGTCTCTTGGGGAATCGACAAGAACGGCGTCATCCTGCCCATCCGCATCGACCATAATAGGGTCATCCTCTTCAGGCCTTGCGCGCGACTATATGGGCATTCAGTTTAGCGAGCAGTAATTGAGGTGGACAGGATGCTACTAACCTCTCTCCGGGATCTGCGCTTCGATGGTGCAGATCCCTTAGAGCCCTCCTTGGGCGATTGGCCACCAGCGTCTTCTGCGTCTACCATGACCAAGTCATCGTCTTCGATCGCGTAAGGATCGCGAGGAGCTGAATATAAAGTGATTAGATTAGATCATACTTGGAGGGCTAGTAGCTGCTCACCTGATCTCCTTTTCTCCATGCGTGGACGTTCACGCCTTGATTTCGATGCACCCATCAACTTTGCTGCCTTATCGGGCATCTCGGGCTTATCATCCGGAGGAGGGGATGGCATGGCGCCCTCACCATCCATGTCAACAGATGGTCTTCGGGACACTGGCCTGGAAGCTGATTTCGATGTGCCTGGCTTGCGTGTTGATTTAGTTCGCGCAGATGGAGGAGCACCAAGAATAAAATTAGATAGCGTCGAGGCACGCTGCTGCTTCGAGGTGCGCGCCTCGCGGTCTCGCCGTTTCTCTCGGTCTGATGTTGAGGACTTTTCAATCTCCTGATCAGACTCCTTAGGTCGAGGCTTTGTCGGCTTCGACCGGTCCGCTCGACTGCTTTCCTTTTTCCTGGACTCCTTGTCCTTGGAGGATCTCTTCTTCTCCTTGGGGATTTCCTTTGGGGCTTCTTCCTCAGGAGCTTCTGCTTCTGCTGGCTCTGGTTCAGGCTCCGGTGCTGGCTCTGCCTCCGGTTCAACCTCAGGCTCAGGCTCTGGCTCTGGCTCAGGTTCCGGCTCTATTGGAGGTTTTGGTTCCTTCTTGCTGGATTTCTTTGCTGGTGGCGCTGCACCCCAGAATCCCCAGCCAGAAGATGTATTGGTACGTTCAACACGCGGACGATCTTTCTTAGCGGACTTGGAAGGCTTTTCCTCTGGTTCTTCAGGGGGTGGTGTCGGGGGAGCCCCGTCATCAACTTCTGCAGCTGGCTCAGCCTCAGCCTCAGCCTCTGGTTCAGCCTCGGGCTCCGGGGCCGGGGGTTCCGGCTCTGGGGGTGGGGGCGGAGCAAACTCCTTGGCGGCTTCGGCGGCCGCTTGGGCCCTCTTGTATTTCTTCAGTTCCTTTTTAGACATCTTTGAAAGATCGGGAGCAGGAGCTTCGGGTTCGGGCTCTGGTTCGGGCTCTGGCTCAGGTTCAGGCTCCGGCTCTGGTTCAGCAGGAGGTTCATCTGGGAAGCTACCTGGAACAGAGTCTCTAGAACGCTCTCTTTCTTCTTCTGGCTCCGGATCCTTCTTGGACTTAGAACTCTTCACTGGCACCTCGGCGGGAGGCTCTGGCTCCGGTTCGGGGTCAGGCTTCTTTTCCTTGGTTTTCAATTTAGACTCCTTGATCTTGTCCTTTTTGGCCTGTTCCAGTTGCTTAATACGCTCGGCAACAGATAGTTTAGCTGTGCTCTTGGCCTTTGGCTTCACTGGTTCTGGCTCCGGCTCTGGCTCCGGCCCAGGTACTGGCTCAGGTACTGGCTCAGGCTCGGGTTCAGGTTCAGGTTCTGGCTCAGCAGGGGGATCATCTTCAACGTCGATTAGAAGGTTTTCTTCCTTAGGAGGTTCGTCTTTCTTGGTGGATTTCTTGGGTGCTGATCCTCCCGTAATTGTTGCCCAAAAGCCCTTGGCCGCAGGCTTTTCTTCCTTGAGTGGCTCAATGGCTTTCGTCTTCTTGCTCTTAGAGCTCTTAGGGGCAAGGTCTGCCCAGATGTCATCATTGCCTTCATTGAAAGCCTCTGGCTCTGGTGTTAGGCCTTGAGGAGGAGGAGTGGGAGCGCGAGGTGGCGGCTCTTCAATATCTTTGCCCTTCTTTTTCTTCTTGGTCTTAGTAACGCCCCAAGCTCCTCCCCAGCTCTCCTCTTCCACTACCTTCACTGGCTCGGGTTCTGGCTCAGGTTCAGGTTCTGGCTCGGGCTCAGGTTCCTGTTCCGGTTCAGGTTCTGGCTCAGGTTCGACAGGAGGCTCGGGCTCGGGCTCAGGTTCAGGGTCAGGCGGTTTATCAGAGGGAAGTTCAAAGCCGTCCTTTCCGGGAATAGGAAGCCCTTTCCGTGTCAACTGTTTCTCTCGCTTCTTCCGCTCCTTCGAACTTATAGTGTGCCAGTCTTCATAAAGAGGATCCAGTGGCTCTCGCTTTGGTTCAGGTTCAGGTTCCGGTTCCGGTTCAGGCTCAGGCTCGGGTTCAGGCTCGGGTTCAGGTTCAGGTTCGGGTTCGGGCGCAGGCTCCGGTTCAACTTTGGCCTTGCTCTTCTTCTTGTCCTTAGTCGTTGAGACACCCCAGCTAGGCCAGTCGTCTTCTTTTGGTTCTGGAATTGGCTCTGGATCCTTGGACTTTTTCTTCTTCCCAGTCGTTCCCCAGTCACCCATCCAGCCATTATCCGTTGGGGGATCCGGTGCAGGTAAGGGATCAGCCAGAAGGTCAATCTTCTTTTTCTTCTCCTTCTTGGATGGGACATTCCAGCCCCAGTCGTTGGATTCTTCCTGGGTTTTCTTGGCTTCCTCCTCCTCTTTAGCCTTCCGATCTGCTTCCTCCTGGGCCTTCTTTTCTTCCTCTTCCTTCGCCAGGCGTTCCTCCTCTTCCCTTACTAGGCGTTCTTCCTCTTCCTTGGCTGCCTTGGCTTCCTCTTTCGCCTTAGCTTTAGCATCGGCCTCAGCCTGAGCATCCTTTACCTTCTTTTCCCATTCCTTCTTTGCCTTGCGTTGTTCCTTTTTGGACAGATTGAGATACCAAGCCTCCTGCGTGATGTCTTTGATGGGCTCCGGCTCTGGTTCTTCTGGCTCTGGCTCTGGCTCGGGTTCAGGTTCTGGTTGAGGCTCCGGTTCGGGTTCCGGATCAAGCAGGCTCTTTTTCTTCTTATCCTTTGGGGTATCCCAGGTACCCCAGTCATCGTCGGGCTTGGAGTCTTTGCCGGATCCCAAGTCGCCAAAATCAAACCCACCTGGAGTCTTCGATGATTTGCTCTTGCCGATTGCCCAGGGATTTGTGTCTTTGGATTCCTCTTTCGGAGCGGACTCACCGATGGCCCCAAGTCCTGCCTTGTTGCCGGAACCGCCAGTATTCCAGTCTTTTCCCCAGCCACCAAAGCCAAAACCAGTCCCGCCAGTTTTAGGCCCTGCATCGAAGTTCAAGTCCAACTGTGGCGCACCATCGTTCAGGCCGATATCCTGAAAATCGTCTATTGGTGCATCACTCTATATGTTATGTCAATAATGCCATATCGAAATAGCCCGTAATCAGTATCGTACCTTTCCTTTCTTCTTTTTTCCAACGCCAGCCCAACCGTCATCACCTGCATCCCCATCATCAGCCCAGCTGAGATTGTTTGCAGCAGATGCTTCAGCAGCCTTCTTTTCCTCTTCCTCTTTGGCCAATCGTTCGGCCTCTTCTTCCTCCTCTTTCTTGCTCTTCTTTTTGGACCCGGCTGTAGCCCAGCTATCCCCCCAGCCATCACCACCGTCACCTCCATCGCCTCCTCCAGAACCCGCATCTCCACCTTCACCTCCGCCCGCATCTCCACCACCATCACCACTTGGCGGTTCTTCCCCTGCACCATCCGAGCCACCGGCATTTGCCGCTGGAGTAGAAGCGACTGGCTTCTTATTTGCTCCACCTTTTTTCTTCTTGTGTTCCCGGATGCCCACCGCGCTCTCAAAATCAATATCAACGTCCTTCCGATCTTTCAATACTGAAGAGGACTGATCCATTGACTTTGATTTGGCCTTTTCAGCCAGCAACGGCAGCGCTACCGGCAGCACACCGGTCTTTCGCTCCGCAAGGGTATCCAGAGTCTCATATCCCGGCGGTAAATCGCTGACGGCATCTTCGTAAGACGGCGGCGGCTGGGTGTACGAGGGCGGAGCAGGAGAAATGAAATTCAATTGCGTAATGATGCCTGGCTGACTGCCCATCTTCTTACCCTGACACAGAGCCGTATACTTTCCCATGATGAGGGTCGCCCATACGTCATCCACTAGTGTGTTCACCGCCAGTTTCCAGCATTCCTGCTGTACTCCTGGCACCATGCCGGCGCATTCATTGTAGCGAGCGCTCGCGACAGCCGCCATGGTGTAATAATCGCATGCGATCAATTTTTGTATTTTTCGCGATACCGGGACACTTAGTGTCTCCAGCCCTTCTTGGCGACTGGGTGAGAACACATGAGGTGGGTGTCTGGTTTATTGGTGATTGTCCCCACGCGGGAGTCGGCTGGGATGAGTCAAGGTTGGGCCGACAGACGAGATCGGGTCTTTGAGGAGTATCGAGGGAGGATTCGAGGGTTTTCGGGTCGGTTGATTTCGTAGGACAAACAAAAGGACACAATAGCCACCCTGCACGACCGGCGCGATTTCGGTACTCGATGCTAGATTCGGATAGCGTCGTACCGATAGACGATAACGAGATTATGGATCAAGTCGGACACCGCGCTTGTGATTCTGCAGAACTGAGGGCGAAATGGATTCGGGGAGAAGTCTGGGGAATAATCAGATAAACTTTCAAGGAAGAAAAGGATCAGGAGGCAGGGATGGACAAGTAGAGTTGGGGCGGTGGGTGATCATCACATACAATCACTTTCTCTCATCACACTCGTACGATCACCTCTGTTTCTTCTATTGGAATAAGTCACTCTCAGTCAACGGAGCTTTACTCTTCAATCTTCATCAATCTTCGTCAACCTTCAATCGCATTCGAATTGGTAAAGATGAACGCCTGTTCGGGAATGAGCTAAACCCCAGCCGAAATAGGCTAAAGTGAAAAATAAAAAAAAATTGAAAAGCGAAGGCTGGGATGGTGATCACCAATTCCCCATTATGTTTTATCTATCTCGACACCTGAAAAAAAGTCTTCAACTGCCTCCTAAACTGTCTTCATGTACAATGCAATCTGTACATTCGAGGGCGTCGCACAGACACGCAGATATGCGCAACGTACATGATGCAGTGTTGGCCCGCCTATCGATAACGAGAGTCCCCCTCCATCAGCCCGAATGAAACAAGAAGGGAGGCCCCTGCCCCAACCTCAAGCAGGGGATATCATAATGATCGCTCGAGATTATGTACTTATAGGTCTCTTGATAAATGTACTTGCCACCTATTGTCATACTGTATTCGATCCTTATTCTCAGTCTTCACCGCAAGAAATATACTGCGAAGCTGAACGTGGACCCCTCATCCGTGGATCGGACTAGCTTCAACCGTGGATGCCCGACTAAATTGCGGGTAAGCCCGTCTGCAGACAATAAACAAACAATGTATCCTCCGGTACACAGTACTCATGTATACTTACTAATAAAGAAATCATGGTGGTTGGATGTAATGCAGGGACGAGTGCGGAGAAAGCTTTGCTATGTACTATATCAAGTACTCACATGCTAAATATTCCTTACTCAACCCCTTCTTCCACCCCCTACACTGGACATCTGAAGGAGAAAATTCTTTTACAATTTGCCACAGTCCAATCCCTCTGCAGAGAAAAGAGGGCCGGCTTGGGCTGCTCTGCACGCCAGACACCTCGTTTTACTCACCGCCACTTTGCGAGACTCGAAACCCACTGGTGCGGGGGTGCTCCGCTGCGGAGGGCCGATTGACTCGCGATGCAGCATTCGGGGCTTCTGCAACTAATACCCCGGGAATCAGACGACAGAAAGAATAATCATGATAATGGTAGATGGGTCCCGAAACTGACAGGCCCCCTGGGGAGATATAACTATTCCAAAGTACAGATGTGTGGCATTAGAGAAGTACAAAGCATACTACAATACAGCGACAAAAGAAAGGGAATCAAGCGACTCGTGGGAGAATGTGAAACAACGCGACACCATATTGAAAAGCCAAATCCCTTTTCCCGACCCCGGAAACCCATTTCTGAAAATACCGAATACCGTCACACTCACTGCTGATAGTACAGAAGATTGTGCGCTCGCGCTTAATCCTGCTTGGTGCGCTTAGGCTCCATGCCGTATACCTCCTTGTGCTCACGAATGTACCGCTCCTTGTCATCCGCCTGCATCTTCTGGTATTGCTAGATGGCTGTCAGTATGTATATCTAGTTCCTACTGCAGAGGGAGCAACGTACTGCTTTCTCAGTCTCAGTCATGTCCTTCCACTCCTGTCCGATCTGCTTCGCGACTTCGGATGGCTGCATGTACTTGAGATCACCGGACGCTTTCCGCTCGCTCATGAACCAGAAAAAGGCAGACACCGGCCGCTTCACCAGACGATCATCGACGATGGGGCGGGCGGGCTTGCCGGTAAGTCTAGCCAGAGATCGACGGGCATTGTTCGCTTCCTTGATCTGAAGGGGGGTGTACTGCTTGAGCCATGAAGCAAGAGAGGCCTCGTTGGCAGCACGGTTTTCCTCGGCTTGGTTTTGGAATCGCTAACGTGGAAAGGTCAGAACGCCGGGGCAATTGGCAGAGCTGCGCGACGTAAACTTACTTCAGATTCATCGGCAGTCATATCCTTGACAGCCGTGGACGCAGCGCTGAATGTCTCCTTAATGGTCGAGTGCTGGGGCCGGAGCTCGGAAAACTTTGACTGGAAAGCAAGACGGTGGCCGGCCGCAATGAGCTTCTTCGGGGTCTCCAGTGCAGTTTCCTTGAGTTGTTTAATATGATCACGTTGCTTCTTCTTCTCCTTGGCCTCCTTCTGCTTTTCTGTTAACTCGCGCTTCTTTTTTGGTGCTGTGCTCTTCTTGCGCGTGCCATCGGTGACCTTGGTGGATTCCTTGGGCTTAAGGCGAGAAGCATCAGTCGCATATGAGTGAGACTGCTGGGATGTGATGGTAGAGAGAGCTCCGACCTGCGGAGTCAGTCTAGGTTGGCTGGAGAGACATAGACGGCGAAGTTGGTTCTGTAATCCGGTCACACGACTAGGGCGAGCCATCGCATCCCCGAGATGCAGGTGCCGAAGCACACCTGCGCGACTGACCCACTGCAAAGACATGAGCGTGTAAGAAGCTTCAGTTCTTGTCTGGGTAGATATGCAGTTGGGTGCAAATTAATCACCAATGCTGCAAAATCGAATGGCAATAAAAAGCAAATGAGTGTGAAGGGGCTCCTGATGCAAGCGGTGGCTGGTTGTTAGGGTCGCGTCCGAGCTTCAGTTTAGAACCTTCCGTTTTGGGGTTGGTGCATCACGTGTGCTACACGTGACAGCGATCCCCCATCCGGATAGCGAAAATAGCATCAACATTGGCGGTTTATATATTCGGGTCCACCCTTGACTTACTTCAAGCACAGCTGACTGACCTGATCAGTGAGCACTACATGGGATACTGGTGATATTGCCACTTGGTGCTCAAATCCTGGTGCTCTTGAGTTTCAGTAATACTCACTCATCGTTGGCCTGCAACAATGGCTCGCCACGGGGATACTCGCTCACCATCTCCTGTAGGCAGCACACACTCTTCATCCAAGCGAATTCGCAGAGATGATGACCGCTTTGATCGAAGCCGGCGGGATGAGGGACGCAGCTATCGCCGATCCCGCAGTCCAGAGGTACGTGGCAAACGCCCTCAGTCCAGCATATTGAGAGCTCCATCTAATCAGATTTCCCTCCAGCGCCGATTCCGTGGTCGCGATAACGGTCGCGACAGAGCTGGCTACCGACGACGTGACCGCTCCCTAGACCGGCGCGATGAAGATACCTACCGACCCAATCGCAGAGAACGATCTCGAGACCGCCGACGGTCTAGAGAGCGAGATGACTTCCGCCGAAGAAGCCGCGATAGAGATTACCGACCTAGGCGAGATGATTCACGCGACCGCGATCGCAGGCGCACGGATGATTCTGCTGACCTGAAACCCAAGTCTAGACGGGAGGAAAGCCGAGACCGCGGGTCGAATCGGCAGTCGAGGTCTCGAACCCGTGAACCATCTAAACCATCCACGCCCGCACCTGCGCCCGCCGCTCAAACGGACGAACAGAAGAGAGCCGAGCGACTTGCCAAACTGGCAGCGTGGAAAGAGAAGCAAGCAGCGGAGCGTGAACGCAAGGAACAAGAACAGGCCGCGGCTGGTCCTCGGAACATATTAGACGCAATTGACCGGAAATCCGGGGCTTCGCCCGCCGTTGCCTCGCCTCAAACACCTGCGACGCCCACCGAATCCACGGCGTCGACTCCATACCCTGGGAAGTTCGACCCTAAAGCTATCGCAAAGAACCTTGCAACCTCTGCTACATCGCCCGCTGTTCTTGGAAACGATGTCGCCGTGCCTCAAATTACGAAAGCCCCTCCGAAACCATCACCTGTTTCCCCCTCCGCCTCCGCTTCGATTAAACCCATAGGCAATGTGGGTGGTTTTGGACTGGGAGGAGCAAAGACGGCCTCTGACAAAGAGAAATCCACAGCGACTCGGACACTTGGATTTGGCGAGGAGGAATCCACGCGTAAGAAGTTCGAGAGGCTTCCTACTCCTCCCCTTGATGATGGCAAAGATAATGCTGCAGATGATGCCGGAGATGACGATGTGGATATGCACGAAGAGGGGGCCGAGGAAGACGCCGAAGCTACTGCGCGAGCAGCAGCGGAACGCCGAGAAGAGCGGCTTCAGAATGTGATTCAGTCAGAAAGCGATGGACAAACCGACTCGCAAACAAACGGTGATGTCCAGATGACAGATGCGTCAAACCCGGAAGCCGAAGTTGAAATGGAAGTAGATGAGGAAATTGATCCCCTAGATGCATTCATGTCAGGACTAGCAGAAACAGCACCACCGAAGAAGACATTTGGCGCTAAATTCTCCAAGAAGAACGAGGCGCAACAACCCCAGGCCATGTTCGGTGACGAAGAAGATGTGGCCATAACCGCCGTCGGAGATGATGATGCCGATGATGTTCTCGCCATTGCCAACAAGAAGAAGAAAAAGGAAATCCCCGCAGTTGATCACGCGAAAGTCGAGTACGAACCATTCCGGAAGATGTTCTATCACGAGCCAGCGCACCTCGCGGAAATGAGCGAGGAGGAGACTGCAAATCTACGTCTTGAACTCGATGGTATCAAAGTCCGTGGTCTTGACATTCCAAAACCCGTACAGAAATGGGCTGAGGTCGGACTGGGTGTACAAACTCTTGACGTTGTTCAACGACTTGGCTACGAGTCCCTCACTTCAATTCAAGCGCAGGCCATTCCTTCAGTAATGGCTGGTCGTGATGTGATTGGTGTTGCGAAGACTGGCTCGGGAAAGACAATGGCATTTCTTATTCCGATGTTCCGACACATTAAAGATCAACGGCCTCTTGAAAATATGGAAGGTCCAATCAGTCTGATTATGACACCGACCCGTGAACTGGCGACTCAGATTCACAAGGACTGCAAACCTTTCTTGAAGGCGTTAGGTCTTCGCGCAGTATGCGCTTATGGCGGTGCTCCAATCAAGGATCAAATCGCCGACCTGAAGCGGGGAGCAGAAATCGTCGTATGCACCCCGGGTCGCATGATCGATTTGCTTGCAGCAAATGCGGGCCGAGTGATCAATTTGCGACGAGTCACCTACGTTGTCCTCGATGAAGCCGATCGTATGTTCGATATGGGCTTTGAACCCCAGGTGATGAAGATCATGGCCAACGTAAGACCGGATCGTCAGACAGTCCTCTTCTCTGCCACCTTCCCTCGGAATATGGAAGCTTTGGCTCGCAAGACTTTGAAAAAGCCGGTCGAGATTGTAGTTGGTGGCAAGAGTGTTGTTGCTCCTGAAATTACACAGATCGTTGAGGTCCGCAACGAGGATCAGAAGTTCTTCCGTCTCTTGGAGTTACTGGGCAATCTGTATGAGGATGACGCAAATGAGGACGCGCGGGCGTTGATCTTTGTGGACCGTCAGGAATCTGCTGATAACCTACTCAAGGAGCTCATGCGCAAGGGTTATCCGTGTATGTCCATCCACGGTGGAAAGGACCAGATCGATCGTGATTCTACTATCGAAGATTTCAAGGCGGGTATTTTCCCAGTCTTGGTTGCTACCTCCGTTGCCGCCCGTGGTCTGGACGTGAAGCAGCTCAAACTCGTCGTCAATTATGACGCACCTAATCACTTGGAGGACTATGTCCACCGTGCCGGTCGAACTGGTCGTGCTGGAAACACTGGAACCGCCGTCACTTTCCTCACTGAAGAACAAGATCGGTACTCCGTGGATATTGCCAAGGCTCTCAAGCAGAGTGGTCAGGAGATCCCCGAGCCTGTTCAAAAGCTCGTTGATGGTTTCCTGGAGAAGGTCAAGGCTGGCAAAGAAAAGGCCATGGCCTCTGGATTCGGTGGTAAGGGTCTTGAGCGGCTTGACCAGGAGCGTGAGACGGCCCGGAATCGCGAGCGTCGCACCTACAAGACCGGTGAAGAGGGCGAGGAAGAGGAAGAGAAGGAGGAGAAGAATGCCAAGGATGAGGAGCGCTTCAACAAGGCTCTTTCGTCTGTGCAATCTGCCGCTGCTCCAGCTCCTACTCAGCTTGTTGGAGTGCCCAAGGGCATTGATCTGGATGGCAAAATTACTGTGCACAGGACAGAGAAGGACCCAGCGGGCGGCTCTAAGAACCCACTTGACAAGGTCGGCTCTGCTGTTGCTGATATTCATGCTCGTTTGAGCCGAGCTGGTGTGATGAGATCTGGTGTTCCCATCGATAACCGTGGACCAGATGCTGGCGCGTTCCATGCCACCCTTGAAATCAACGACTTTCCCCGTAAGTTCTCCCAGCAGTTCTTTTATATGGCAACGACATTCACTAATACCTTCCTACAGAGAAAGCTCGTTGGGCCGTCACCAATCGCACAAACGTCGCCAAGATCCTCGAGTCCACCGGTACATCCATCACTACGAAAGGAAATTTCTATGCAGCCGGCAAAGAACCCGCCTCCGAGGATGCGCCTAAGCTATACATCCTGGTTGAGGGTGAAACTGAGATTACCGTCACCAACGCTATGCGCGAGCTTATGCGCTTGTTGAAGGAGGGTACCATCGCCGCCGCTGACAGCGATGCTCGTGCTCCCGCCAGCGGTCGTTACAGTGTCGTCTAACCTCCACTTGACGCTAAATTTGGTCCGTGGGCCTTTTTATGACTTTGCAATTTTTCGACATGTACTGCATTGATGACATGTGGTTGTATGATAATTTGGGATAAGGAAATACCATGGAGAGAAATAGCCTTGATGCATGCAAGACACGTGTGCAGGCATAAAGACCAACCTTACATCTATAGTCCACTGTATTATTTCCCATTAGTAACATCATATTAAAGTGCATAAAGAAGTCCCGGAATATAGAAGCAGGTTGTCCGCTTAATTGGATCAAGAGTGACCTTCCAAGGTTGGGAATCACTAACGGCAACGCTATCAAACGCATAAATATAGAATGAAACACAATGCATAACGCAAACGCTCAGACCGAGGCATAAATAACCCTAATCAGGACCACTGTCTCGTCTGTTCCACCTCATCCACATCCCGCGCCGCCCTCTCATCCCGACTAGCTTGATCTAATGTCTGCGTCTGTGTCTTTGCCTTCTGGGCCGCTAGTTTTGAGCCGAGCTTCCCCTTGCTCGTGGCTGACATGGACTCCGCGCGTTTCTGAACCAGCATAGACATATTAGATTATATAGTCCTCTCATACCAAAAATACTTAGTTAATGCTCACCTGCGCCGCAATCGCAGCATTCGACCGCGCTTCGTCACCAGCCCCTTGCGCCCCGCCAGGCGAGGTCTCTCCGAGTGTGCGACCCGGCGAGGACTTCCAGTTTGTGCTTGAGGGGACGGAGGCGCGAGGTGCAGCGTTTGATTGGTTTGAGGTTCCGACAACACGGCCGGGGCCTGTGAAGGCTTCCGGGTCGTTGTTCGAGGAGCGGGAACATATGCTACCCATGTTGATGCCGGTGCGGGGTCGGGGATGTTTCCAAGGGGGTTGGTTCTGTTCAGAGACACCAAATTGGCGGCCGAATTTATGGTGGCACTACAATTGGGGTATGAGTAGTGTCGAGTGTGTTTGAGGAATTTAAGCTAGCCAGTAGGGCTCAAGGTCTCATAGATCTGGCCCTTTGGTCTTTGTCGGGACTTGAGGTGGTCAGTGCATTAGTTGCGCGAACGATAAGCTATCGCGGGAGATCCGGGGCACGTGGGGTTACGTCAGCACGAAGAATGCAACTTGATCTATATCCTTCGTTGCTGATATAAAGTTGAGATAATGATGGTGAAAATGGTGTCGCGTGAATGATGCGACTAATATGATATCTGTTATAGGTTACCAGAGGTATGGTAGGCCCGTTGGAGCGATATGAAAGTTTAAAGACTGGCGGGGCTAAAGATCTCCGGTTAGTCATCGGATGAAGGGACTGAAGGAAAAAGAGAGAATCATTCTTTTCTAATCTCGGCGTTACTCCGTGCAGATGCTGGAAGAATTTCAATACCGGCGTCTGCTCGCGACTATGTTAACAAGATAAACGCCTTGGTTGACCGCTCCCCAACTGCAGTGTTGCAATTCGCTCGAAAACTATGACGCCTAACCCCCAAGGTCCTCACCTTCACTTCGTCGTCCCAAAGGTCCCCACGCCAGTGAGAGTCGATGGGCAATAGGCTGGATTCCCCTTTTCAATCCAAATTCGGTTATTTCTCAACCTCCAAGGTCCTCGTTCTGCTCCTCGATTCCACTTTGCGCTACACGATTGCTCGTCAATTCTCCGATTGCGTTGTTGATCCTCCCCGAGTCTGCAAACTACTCCCGCGGTCCTAGCGCATGACACAAGCGTGAAACTACCTGCAGTGAACATTGGATAGTGAAAACAGCGGAAACACCCTGTTGCACTTTTCTGGGGCTACAGCGACCCCATAGTGGAATTCCAAAGTGGCGGCTTTAGGCCCTGGCCGGTTACGTGATTTCTGCTAAGGAAATTATCGTACCTGGCGCAAGCCATATCCCACTTTGCGGTCGCACATCCCCCTCCTAGTTCTTCTACCGTCTGTTCCCCATTTTTCTTCCTTGTACCTTGCTGAGGCGAGAACTGGTCCCTGGCCTTGCCCCGTTTCAGCCTTCCTCTTCCCTTCATTATCCTTCTCTTGGGTATCCTGTCCCTGAACCGTGCGCATCATGACTTCTTCAGCCCCGAGTCGTGATTTTTGTCTAGAGTGTCGCTGGGAGGACTTTCATATCGATGGAAAGGATGAGACCAAGCCGGGCGATCAGCCTCGGTCCCAGTGGGACTGCTTAGACCAAGAGCATCACACGGCGCTCGGTCCAAAAGCGCTTGGCTCTTGTGAGGTCGATGAGGCTTGCTGTGATGTGGATGACTGTCACGATGCTTGCCAGAATGACTGCCAGGATGATTGTCAGGATGATTGCCCACTAGATTGTGGGTCGGTATGTGACGGCTTTGTGGACTGCGATGCCTCGACTATCTGCTCCGTTGCTCATTGCGACGATACTCACTGTGATGGGAACCATTGCGAAAGCACGGACCCTGTTTGCTTCGAGGATCACTGCTGTGATGGTATTGAGGAGCAGAATTGTGAATTCGACTCGTTCTTCGGTCTCAGTACGCCTCTGTCGCTGGATACTTCTAGCATGTTGCCTTCTGCCTCCATGAGCCAAGGCGTTGGTGAAACTGGAAAAATTCCTGATCACACCCTGCCGGCTGTTATAGATCCCTGCTACCATCAAGACTTTCTGTCGTCGTACCAAGCCCACGCGAATCACTGCGACCAAAGCGTCGCAAACCATTTCGAGTGCCATGACTTTCAGAAGGACTTGCAAGGAATCTTCCCCGTGCAACAAATGCCCACGCAGACAAATGTCAACCCAGCCGATGTCTTCCATCTCTTGGGAACATGTCCGGATTTCCCCATTCAGCAAGATCAACTTCATCATGGTCAAACGATCCCGAGTCCCTTCCAAGCCCCTAAAAGCAATACGTCCGACCCCCTTAATTTTTTCCATGCTCATCCCGAACACCATTACGTACACGAACACAACCACGGCCACGGTCACTTCAAAAACCCTAATGACCTGAACCTTCAAATTATCCGAGGACCTCATCGTACCCACCATCGATGCAAAGGACATCAACACGCCCACGTCCATTCTTACTCTCCTTACTCTCGGCATTCCCGGTCCAGCATCAGTTCCCACTTTATTTCAAGTCCTGGAGAAACTCCACCGCCGCTGGACGGCGGTGTCTCATCAGTCTTAACGACGCCCGACTTCTCAGAGGACAATGACATCCATATGTGCAAATGGGCAACAAAGCTACATGGAGTGAATACCCCATGTGGGGCCACTTTCACCGATGCTGGCGCTCTTCAGGAACATCTTGTGTCTTGCCATATGAACACAGTTGATGGGGCCAAGGGCAACGGATATTACTGCTGTTGGGTTGGATGTCATCGTCCAAATGAGCCGTTTTCACAGAAGTCGAAGCTGCAGGGTCACTTCCTGACACACAGCAACTGTATGTCTCAGGTCATTTCTACCACATCTTGTTTCAATTGCTAATTCGAATTTTCCATCCCACCAGACAAGAATTTCAGGTGTTCAGTCTGTGGCAAATCTTTTGCTCGGCAGGCGACCCTTGACCGCCATGAGCGCAGCCATCGTGGTGACAAGCCATACAAATGCAAAGAGTGTGGAAAGATGTTTACCGATAGCAGTGAATTGAGTAAGTTCCTTTATTCTCATCATTAGGAACATAACTAATTATCATAGAAACCCACTCACGAACCCACACCGGCGAAAAGCCATTCAAATGCACTTACCCCGGATGCGACTTTGAGACTGGAGATTCATCGAATATGTCCAGCCACAGATTGAGTATGTTTCTAGCATTTATCCCATGGAAGTATCTTGTACTAACTCAATCCAGCCCATGGTGAACGCAAACACAAATGTCCTTACCCCGGCTGCACCAAGAGCTTTACTCGACCTGGTATGTGTTCAGACTGCCCTCCAAATCTCAGCAAAAACTAATCTTTTACACTATAGATCAATTAAAGCGCCACCAACGCACAACCCACAAAGAGCCCAACTCTACCCTTCCTTCCCCTAGCCCCGACCACTTCGCACTCACACCCTTCACCATGGTCTAACAAACCCGAATTATGATTTGTCTTCTTTTGTACTCTTCATTTACCGATCATCTGATTGGACTATTATGATTTACATGTCAATTACCTATCTGATCGACCCACCTGCTTTACGACCTTGATATGGAACGGCGCGATATGCGGCCGGGCGTATTACGGCTCCCTGAGATGGGGTTTCTGTTTGTCGGTTTCTTTGGAGTTTTTCAATGCTTTGTGCTTAATGATAACCCGGAGAGAAAAGTGTTCTCCTTGTCCAGACTCCTGTTATCTGGACATTAAATGGGAATGAAGATTTTCGTTTTTTTAGTCATATTATGCCATTGCCGCGTATACCTTACGGCTTTTTCTTACACTTAGGCTTACCTATCAGATGAATGAATAATCTAGAGATTTATTAGGTATTCTTCTACGCCCCTCTTCGCATATACTGAGAATCTCGAAGCCACGTCCTATAAAGCCGTATCTACCCGTGGACCGTCTCTGGAGCTCGAAGGGCTTTGGCATCAATATTTGACCTACCTAGGTAGTCTGTCCTGTTTAGATGATTTTGTAGATCTAAACAGAAAGCCACGATAAAAAGACCAAGAGCCCTAGATCATCACAGGCGGCCATATACCCAATTGGCTTGCAAAAACCACAACCCTATAGATAGCAACTGAATATATCTCAGGAAACGGATTGCAGTCCCTATCCCTATCCCATAGTATTTGAATAATAGTTATCATGAGGCAGGCTAGTATACCAATTTCAGCCCCATAAGGCTGATCCACGCTTAAACGCGTAAAGCTCAGTATACAGAGAGAGATATAAGATACGCGGAGGCGAACTGCGATAGTTAAAGCCGAACCCTTGCGAGTATACCTAATACCTACTCTAAGTAGGGTGAAGATAGAAGTAGCTAGTGCGGTGTTTATCGTAAAATCTTCGTTAAATGGCTAGGGGTTGCCTATACGCGCATAAGTAACTAGACTGAGTAACACAGCGTAGATAATAGCAGTAAGGGGTTCGTCGGTTGAATGTTCAAGCTAAGTAAGTGTTTTGTTTTTTCCATATCTTAAGTTATTCATCACGTAGAAGGGCTACTTTACCATTATTCCTTTTTCTCTTTGAATAATATCTAAGGAGCAATGTCAGTTTTGCTTATCGATGACAGTAACCTACTCTTTGCTAGAGATGCCTCGGGAAGCCCCGATAAATTATGAAATGGAACAGCATACGCCATCGCGGACGTAAGCCTAAGGGCCCTCTGGTTCAAAAGAGCTTGAACTGATTGAACTTGCCAGATTGCGTCCACAAAAGATCCACACACCTGCTTATATCCAATCATTCCATAGGCTACATTTATAGCCCCACTTATGCTTCATTCAAAATGGGATTTACGCAAAGATTGCAATCCTACTGTAGGTAAGAAAAGGCGGCTCAGTGGGTATGTATCACATTAGGTAGGCAGATTGAATTAGGAGGTATCTGGGTATGTACTCGAAAATATTGCTACCTCGAATTTTGAGTATTGCGCCTTGCGTGATACCGTGAGGTGTCCAACTAGGGTCGATTATAGATGCTCCAAGCTAAGCCGAGATTACGACCCAGGAATATAGGATCGAGTTGCAGCTCTCTTCACCTAGCCTTCTAACGTAGAATTTATGACGACTCTTAAGGATCAGCAATTTGTTTAGACAGGGCCTGGCCTTATGGAGAAGCTAGTAGTATACTTGTATATCCATTGGCCTATGCGGTTGAGCGCAACATTGGTAGTGCAAAAGCAGGAAGGCAGTACGCTTTACTTGGATAAGGCAGAGCTTCAGCTAACCCATGGATGCTTATGATCATCAAGCTCTTAGATAATTAGAAAAACACGCTCGAAGGGACTGAAAGCATCTGACCCAGGTAGGACTTACGTTCGGTGTATACATAGGATTGTAGCGATGCATTTGAAATAAACACTACGAAGGCAGCTGAACAGACGATATGTAATGATATCCATAAAGTTCTCATCTTATACATATACAAACCACCTTGGCACAAGTACACAGCATACCAGACCTAACATCCCTCTATAGAAACCAAAGTCCATAGCAGATCACTCCTCATGAGCCCTCTCCTCCAAAAGCTCAACAGCATTTCTCAACTCCCTAACCCGCTGCCCGATCCTCCGTCGAACCTCATCCTTAACAGCATCCTCCACACTCGCAGGATCAAAAGCCGTATCAAGAACAGGCCCCTGCTCCCCATCCTCACCAAGGGAGACAACTTCTGCCTCCCGCAGGCTAGTGCCACTCATCGTCTCCCCAGAGCGCAGAACCACACCTGTATCCTCCTCGCCCGGGCGGGAGGTATACAGGAAGTAGGTAGCGCAGAAATCGTTCAGGGCATCTCGGGCTGAATCGCGGTCCGAGGCTGCGTAGATTGTGCCGCCGTCTGTGCTTTCAGTAGCGATTTCGAATTCATCTTTGGCTATCTCGTAGAGGTCTTGGAGCTCTTCGATTAGGGCGTCTGCTGTTGGTTTAGGGGCAGTGCTGTATTGCCGTGTTTGAAGGGCTTTATGTTGGAGTGTGATTTTTGGTGATGCCCTTACGTAGTTGCATGCGCCCAGATTGGATTTGGTTTGGGGCCCTTTTTGTTGGAGGTATCCCGATGTTAGAGTGGATAGGCTCCTGGGGGCCGCGATGGAGCTTAGGCGTGGTGATTGAAGGCTGCGGAGACGCAGTGTTGATGCTCTGGTACGTAGTGGAAGGGAGTTCATTTTGTAGATTGTTCACAATTGAGCTTGGACCGAGTAGGTGGAATGGTCTAGGTTGAATCTCTTTGAATATGTGGCATTGAAGAATGCTAGGTCTACAGCTTAAAGAGCAGGACCAGGGGACCGATGATGTAATGTCACGTGCCGATAAGAGTGGTATCTATATCGCAACAAGGGGTTTGCCTTACTGTAGATGGGAATAACACAACTTAAGACTTCGTGATATGGCTCAAATAAGCTGGTAGGATCTACATGGCTACTATTCGGCTTTAAAATGTAGTAAGTGGAGGAAAGGCAGGTTATTTCAAAATATTCAATGGATTCTGTACTATCACCAGGATTTCAGAAAGCAGAACAAAAAGGAAATATCAAGTGAGTGGAGTGGTATCAGCGCTGTCATCATGGATCTGGCATCTACCAGGATAGCCAAAGGAAACTCCATCAACCAAAACAAAACAGTAGCAAGAAAATAAAATCATATACATGTTAGATCAAGAGTGAAGGACCCCATCAGCGCCGTGCCATATCACACTCGGCTAGAAATCGGTGAATGCCCTCAGCACCATCGTATCCGGATGCACTATCGGGGAAACTAGCACAAGAACCAGACATCTCCGGGAAGAAAGCACGGTCCCCGAGCTCGCTGATATTGACACTCGAGTATGCGGACTTAGGAGAGGTCCACGGGTTCTCGCAAAACAGCTCACTGTCGTTGAAACTGATGGCATTACCGGAGTCTCGCGACTTGTGAGAGAATGGACTGCTCTCGGGAGTGAGCATGGCGTGCCAGTCAAGGTCATCGGTGGATGGGCGAATTGATTTACAGGGCTGCTCGAAGAAATCTTCTGTGTTGGATGATGGGGCCATGCTCGGTGCAAATGGGAATAGCAGGGCTAAGTCGGCGCCAGTGCGGAGATCAAAGTCATCGTCCTGGACAATGCGACCGCGTTGGACACCAACCTCGTCACAAAGGCTCTCGACTGTCTCAGCGTCGCAGCCTGGGAACCGGACGCGAATAGTGGAGCGATCGTGGAGTAGAATTGGCATATCACCCAGGGTTGAAAGACGTTTGAGATCATTCAAGACAGTAGCAAATTCCTTCAGGGCACGAGCAAAGTCGGCGGACAGGAGATCCATAAGACCTTCCGACTGCAGAGTCTCAGTAGCGGCACCGTTCTTCTTATCCAGAGCAGCCAGGACACCGAAAGTGGTGATGGTCGGGGAAAGTTGGTAGTCGATGTGCGAACCTGGAGCAGTGCGGGGAATGGCAGTCATGTTTCGACCAGCCTGGTCCTGGATAGCGCTGACAGCCTTGTAACGCTTCTCGCCCGTACGGGGATCAATTCCATCGAATCGAACCTTCTGTCCAGATAGGAAGAATGCACGGACACCCTGGGATACGTTCTGGATGACTTGGGCGGGGGCTGCGGCTCCATGGGAGAAGTATCGGGCCCCGCCAAAACGGCCGGCACCGATTGCATATCCTCCCGCCGTGCGGCCCAAGGTGCCACCGGTCAAATTGGGGCGAAGGGTCGATGCGAACGGGGCGCGAGCGGTCAGTCGGCTAATGTTGGAAGCAACGCGGGTGGTCTTGTAGGTGCCAACGTCAGCTTGGATGCCTCGGATGACCGAGGCAAAGGCACCGGCTGCACGAGTGGAGAAGTGACGGCTGCGAGCCTGGCGGATAGCCGCGGCGCGGTTGATAGGCTGTCTATTGATCCGGGCGTAGGCTGGTTGGTAGCGAAGTGAGGTATGTTGAGCTGGTTCGGGTAACTTGGCTCGTATGGCCTTGGAGGCCTTCTCATAGGCGAACCTGGTAGACAATTAGTCTATGAGTCAGACGATAAAGATAAAGGGTACACATACCTTGCTGCTCTCCAGATTTTGGGGAGCAGCAGGTGCCCATTTGCAGGCGCCATACTGATGGTTTGAGAGATAACAAGAGTACCTTTGGGTTTGGATATTGAGGAGTATGAAAGAGAGGAGGTTACGTCCTAAGGCAGCCTACCCCAGTGGCGAGGCACCGCCACAGCGGCTTAGTAACCGGGGCTCCACCCGGAACGATCGCGCTGATTAAGTCTAGTACATGACGTACAGTACTCTGTATTATCCAGCACGTAGAACCAGGAGAGGTAATGTAACCAGAACATTTGGCGGTGGGCAAGCTGATCGTCTTGTCGGTGGGACTGCTTTGGCACAATACTGTACAGTAGAAAGAAATGCCCTTTCATATGTCCGTGTCGTGAGAAATCGTCTCTGCTAAGCGTCAGTTAGCCTTACAGTATGGACGAATAAGAAGAAATATCCGAGGCCCACAATATGATTAGATTAATACTCCCAGCTAATTAGTCCGAATATTAGTCTCTGAATACTGCTTGTTATCGAATAAGAATCGGTACGGTACAAACACGTATTTTCCATGCCCCACATTATGATGATCGATTCCCTGAACCAGGAGTGTTTTAGTGGGCCCTAGGGAGCTCCCGCAAGTATTTATTTAGCCGACCGAGAATCCCCTTGACTAATTGAACATGCTAGCAACTCGAATGACCCTACATTTTCGAGAAGCCCTACCAAAATGCCCCTCACAAATCTGCCAATGGAACTTGTGAGTAGAATCTGCAGCTATCTAGAGCAGCCGGAGTGGGCCACACTCAGGTTATCATGTCGCTCCCTGTACGCAAAATCTTTAGAAGCATTCGCAGATCGCTATTTCAGGAGCATTTGCTTCATTGCCACTAGCGAAGGCATGCAACAACTAGAAGAGCTGGCAAAAAGCGATACCGTCCGAACTGGAGTCCGGCAGTTATGGATGATCCCGACCGTTTTTGAAGGTCTCCACGATATGGACCTTAATGAATTTCAAAACTCTCGATATTCAAAGCCGTTGCCTCGCCTAAGGCAGAATAATGATGTGCTACATGCCCGTTATGTAGTATATTAATGCATAGTAGCCGATCATCTTGCTCTTCTCAAATCAAGTACCTTTAGCGCTAGGCTCCACACATGCTTCGCTTCCTTTAGAAACCTTGAGTCCGTTAGGCTAAAGCATTACGCGACAAGCTTTTTACTCGATCTACGGTAGACGGAATTTAGATTTGTAGGATTTCAGAAGTTGAGAGATTAGGTTAACTATAAGTTCCACTCCTCGAACTTAAATCATCTCTAATGGCACTATATAGCCAAGGCTAACTCTCTGGCCTTATCAAGGCTTTTACAAGGTCTTATTAAATCCAACCAAAAGATCAGAGCATTAAATATTTAATTTCTCCTAATCTTTCTCTTACGCAAGAGCAATTTAATTCTCTTCTTCCAAACCTTAGAGGCCTGGAAAATCTTTATATATACATCTGTTATGACAAGGAGAAGCCAGGTTGTACTCCAACTTTAAATAGCTACATTGATCTTTTTTTCCACCCCTTTAGTGCTCAGCGAGCGTCACCTTTTGTTCTCTGAGTATCCTGATCCGAGCATGTCTCCGAGGGGCTCTCAGATCACTCAGATCACTCAGATCAGCAGTCGGATCACCTGAATAAAGTGCAACACACTACGTCCCTACTAATTTTCACAATATCTTGAATATTCTATAAAAGAACGTGCGCATACTTTTTAATAGCATAATACTGGTTGAACTTCTCAATTAGAGGCGGATAGTGATGGGATTCGCGGCGCGGCTCGCGTCTAAAAGACATCGATGACCCAGAAGCTGGATAAATCAAGATCCGTTCTCAGTGTTGGATATAGTTTCATCCACAACAGTTGAGCTCTGGTCATATACGACATAGTATGTGATACTATTTGTTGGTGGGCCATACTCGAACCAGGTGCAGCTCATATAATACTGTGAGTAATCACCGAAACCACCAGAGGGGTTGATCACAGTTTGAAGCCACTGCTCCCTTTGTGCTGTCGATGCCGAGCCTCCTGTTGAAAGTTGAGTTCCAGTTTCACCAATCGCGAACGGAAGACCATTGGCGGCAGCATAAGTATCATAGAAGTTACCATATGCAGAGGCAAAGCTTGGAAGACCATCATCTGCATTTGGATAGTAGTCCATGCCCACAATGTCGACGTACTGTGAGCCTGGCCACCACGGGGCGACAGGCTCAGATGAAGTGTCGTCGTTTGGAGACCAAAACATATAGATCTTGTCGTTGCTGCTCACTGCATTGTACATGTTCTGCCAGGCAGTCATGAATTCACCAGTGTTCTCTTTACAGCAGGGGTTAGAAAATGGCATCTTCGCAAAGGCTGAATTAGGATGAGACACTTACCACCTCCGGGATAAGTTCCTACTGCTGTATAGTAGTTCATTTCATGGGCAAATCGAAGCCAAACTGTCACACCCTGGCTTGTAAAGGTGCTTTCGAAGAAGCTCGCGACTGACGAGCAAAGGCTTGGCGTGATATCGGTCCAGTCAACAGTAGGCATGAGAGAAGCAATCAAGACCGCCCCAGAAGAAATGATGTCACTCGTTGGATATTGGTCGTTGCCATCATACGAGCCAGAGTTGACATTATCAGACGTGATTTGAGAGTAAACGTTGTACCTATGAATGCATTCAGGGAAAGTTTGAGATTTCAACCAAGATTCAATCACCTACGTAGCGCCTTTCTGACCCGTGTCCCCGTTTAACTGGGCCATGGTAACTGAGGGATCGTAATTCGGAGCATATCCAAAGTAGACACCATCATAACTGATCATGGAATCTGACTTAATACCGTACTTCTCTCCCAGGCTGTTACTCTCCTAAAATAAAGAGTGAGCAAGGCTATGGTCTGATCGAATGAAGGCCGTTGTCTTCGAACTTACGCGCTTGTGTTCCGAACGCTGCGGGCGAAAAGCATGATGAAGCGATGCAAGAGCCGAGACAGACAGCCCCAGGACCAAGACGAGCCTTTTTGCAAAAGCCATGATAAACCAAGAGAATAACTTGTCTGGGTGCACTGTTTCAATTGCCTGGATTGTGACTCGACAAGAACTCGATTCTGATCATTTAGAAAGTCGACGTACGCGAGCGAAGCTGGGTTTTATAGCCTGCATTACTGTAAAAATCCAGTTTGCTTTTTTTGAAAAAAATGTAGCAGTGGTACCAATCATGGTTAGAATTATGAAACTATCCTGAAAAGCGAGGAGAAAAACGGCAAAGGAGTCAATTCTCCCCTCAAGTCCGGCCGCCAATGCAACGTGACCTTACTCTAATTCACAAAAAGTGCGGGGATTCCGTCTTCAAAATGTAAGACAGAAGTTGACCGAGGAGAGGGAAGCCTTGCTATTCAAACCCGTATTCAAGGGTGAAATTTCCCCTGAGAAGCGCGTGAGATTCGCTGTAACTACTGTTGTTGATACGAGAGAGTTACTGAGTAACAGCTCAATGAGCCTGGCATGAACAATCAAATAGGGTCCTAGTACTCTACAGAATCGACCCTATCTGACCGGCGTACTTCGACCTGAAGAGTGGTTCTCGCAAAAATACATCTACGGGAAGGAATTGCCCTATTCCTCCTCCATGTTTTCAAATGGGAACGGCACCCCCGCAAATGCGGGGCCAGTTGCGCTAAAACTTAAGTTCTAGCCCCGGTGGACATAATTTGCGAGAAATTGCTCCTAGCGACAAATCACGATGCGATGATGGATTCTGCTGCGCAGAACGGAAACCCCCGCACCAAGAATGGAATGATTTCCTGCTTCTAGAAGTCAATCTTAGGGCTTGAGCGTAATGGCCGTATTACGCCCATAGCCCAATAATTCATACAAACCTAGCCCCAATGCACAAGCATTGGGTATTAAGTCGGCGACAAACAATGCGATTGATGAGAAGATGAGAGGATACTAGTGCACCAAGTGTAATTAGAGTGAGTGGTGTATTCATACACCATACCTGGGTGAAACCAAGGAATGGGGTACGTTGCCGATGACTGTGGCCTGATGAAATCGGGATTTTGAAGAACAATGTTTTGCTGTCCTTGATTGAAGAGAAGCGACACCTCAGCTTCGCCCTATTTGAATAGGCTGAGTCTTCTTATTCCATGCTAAACTATAAGGAAATCAATGACAAGGAATTCTGTTCCTGCACGTTCATTGCTTCGACGAATTGAAGAATCTCTCAAAAAAATTGAATACCTATTTTCTTCAAGTATTTCCCCATAAAATCCACCATGGAAACTCAAATTCAGCAGAATAAAGCACGATATCTTCCAAAGCTGGCGTGGTTCCCATAGTGAAGGAAATAGTACATCTCAGCATCATTATTTGCCCTTTGATCCACATACAGCCTCACAGCCAATGATGGTCAACAAGAGAGGAGCACATATTATCTACTCCAAGTTCGCTGCGCCGTTGATTTCCATCTGCCGAGTACTAGCCTTACGTGGGTTCTTAGCTTCAAATACGACCTCAAGCTCCTCCAAAGTCCGGCCTTTCGTTTCCACGAATAGGAAGTACACAAATATAAATTCAAAGCAGTCCCAGAAGACAAAAAATGCGTAGCTTCACGAGGTTAGAGCTTATACATCATAAATTTTGTGACTCGTTAGGAAGACCAATTGACTTACAACCAATATGAAATGTTCTGCATCGCCAGTGGAGCAGCGAATGTGTTGACGAAACCTGCGCAGCCAGACGTGATCTGGGACACCATCATACCATTTGCACGCATATCGTCTAGAAGGTGTTAGTGACAAGTTAGCGTGTAAAGTAGAACTGACACGTACTGGCTAGGATTTCAGGCGAGTAGATTGGTTGCATTGGGGTAAAGCCAATCGCAAAAACGACTCCAAAGATGAAGATGAAAGCAATCATCGCAGAACTTGCTTTTGTGTCGCTGTTGTCGTGCTGGTATTTTGCTGTCGCCCCTGTAATGACGGCAAGGCACACAAACATGCCAGCGCAAGAGCCCATGAACATCTTCCGTCGCCCAACGATATCGTGGCATCTTGCTATAAAAGGGTTCATATTAGTAATCTCAACAGAAAAGCGCTGGCTCTCACACTCTTCAATGATCAACCGAGTGATCAGATCGGTGACTCACCTCCAATGCTGGCAGCTATCCACCCAGTTATCGCATATATTCCGTTGAGAAGCTGCACTGTGCTGACTGATGTGATACCCACTGCTTTGACCATTGTCGGAAGGTAGTAGCTTGCCACATTGTTCCCGGAGAATTGCCCAAACCAAGACCAAGCGATGACGAGCATGATGCGATAGCGTCTAGCACGTGTGCTGAATAGTGCCTTGATATTGAAATAGTCGCGCGCTGAGCGGATACCGCCGTGACTCAGTGACTCCTCAATTTCCGCCATTTCGAGTGCGACAATGGGGTGGTTTTCATCTCCATTGGCATGGTGCTTGATGAGGAACCCGCGCGCTTCTTCGCGGCGTCCTTTGGCGATCAGCCATCTTGGGCTCTCGGGGATCCAATAACTAAAGAGCACGACAATGCCGGGGCACAGAGTCTGTAGCCATAAGGGTAAGCGCCATTTTATATTGCCATGGAGATGAATATTGCAACCATAAATTGCTAAGAGGTAGAATTAGATAGAATTCTCCATGTAGATTATCAGAGAAGGAATTATCTTACCAAAAGTAGCAATAATGCTTCCCATGTAGTAAAGCGTGTTGTATCCACCAGCAACAGAGCCACGAAGATGTGGAGGTGCAAGCTCGACGAGTAACAATGGAGCCGCGACACTAGCCAGAGTGGAGAAGAAGCTCAGCAAAAACCGGGCTCCTATGAAGCTGCCAAGTGTCGGCGCTGTTGCCGTGAAAATTGAAAATGCGACCACTCCAGTGCAGCCAAAAATGACCATGAACTTCCTTCCTCGCCAGTCATTGGTCCAAGCAAATAGAGCTCCAATCATTTGACCGATCTGAAAGATGGAAAAGACAAGACCTGTGCTCGCTGAGCCTTTGGTCCCTAAGTTGTAGTAGCTCAAGTACTCTGGCATAACATTGATTGAGCCCATGAGGGAGCCATCATATCCTAGATTGGAATGAGGGATCAGTATATATCCAGGAAAGTCACCAGAATTCCTCACATACCGTTCATTGTAGAGCAAAAATAGATGATAGAGCATATCAGGTACAACTGGATGTGTCCGCGTCCCCAAGGGTTAGGGACCGCATTTGCATGATGCAGAGTGGCTGCGATGGCGGCCCCTGGATCTTGATTCAAAATAGGCACAGCATGTTCTTGGTGATGCTCCGAGTGAATTTCCTTATCAACAGATATTTCCTGCTTCTCTGCCATTTTTCAAGATGTGAAGACGGGTTTTGGGGAGAGCCAAGAGGGCTGGACGAGGTGTATGCTTTGCGATGTCTGTTTAGGGACCCTTCACCTTGAATGGTTGCTTTTCATCCAGTGGGCGGGAAGGTGTGCTTTATATCGGGTCAAAATTGACTTCCGGACCAAAGACGGTACTCGCAGGGTTTTGTTTTGCTCTGTAATTTCGGTGGCGGCCTCGGCGTATCTGCCAAGTCAATGCAGATTAGCGCCAGATGGCCTAGCGGACAAGCCGATTTTGTGCTTTGAGGAAGTGTCAGATGGCGAAGCAGGATACACGATGGCTGTTTGCTGGACGATCGCTGATTCGTTGAACCGCAAGAGTATGGGGAAGTGGAGCTTGGATTAACTGGATACCATACGGCGCTATTAAGCGACACACCTTGCCCTCCAACCATCATTCCAGCCCCTTTGGCGGGTTCATAATGTCAAGCTAGTTTTCCTGTAGCTAAGCTCAAGCTAAACCCAACACGGTTCGGAAAACCCGTCGCTGGCAGGCATATTATTCAACATCACAAATGGAATGCTTAGCGTCATTAAATTTATCCTAAAGAGAAAGGGCTAGGAATTCTTGGAATGATGGCCCTAGCCCGGTAGACCATGTCCAGGGAGATTCTTGCCCGCGAGCAGGAGCAAGACAACTCCTCATGGCGCTCCCCCCGTAAGGGCATTTTCACAAGTACCATGCTCCTAAAATGATGAGCATCCGATAGCCTCTGGCAGTGCTGGCGCTAGAACCGTGCGTGACCGAGTTTCGGTACGTTCACGGGGTCAATTTTTGGGTTCCGAATGAGCCCTGGCGGGGCTTTCCGCACCCAAAATGGCATTCGCGTACAGATCTAGACCCAAAGCGCAACCCAATGGGCAGAAAACACATGCTAATAAAATAGAATCCTTAAAGGGGAAATGCCGTGATAATATATCTCAACTCTAACTCCAGCGGACTTTGGTCAACAATTCCGAATCTGTGGCTACTTGTCTGTAAATAGATGCTTCGGTGGTTTTTCCCCCTGGCTTTCCGGTTAGCCCTGGAGAAGTCGTGCCTCGATTATATATAAATTGACAAATCACTCTCAATTGAGATATTGGTTAACAAGCCTCCAATCTACTTATACATCCAGGATTCTATGAGCTCATTTACACTTGCACAATGAAGTCTGAAATACTGTCTGCGTTCTTCATCCCAGCTTTGGCATTGGGCGCATACCTCCCAAGACAATGTAGGGGCTCCAATCGTTCATGGCGTTGTTGCTTGCTAATGCGACTCAGGGGAGGACCAAGGGTTACCTCGATATGGCCTCAAAACAAATGGTGTCAATATCGGTTGGTTACCATCTGACGGCAATAAGACGGAAGGGGTGACCTCGGCAAGGTACACAATGAAAGAAATCAACCATAGGCTCGGCGCTGTCTCAAGTACCTATGGAATGTACTCCCATATCACGTCCGAAATTTATGATGGCTATGAGCTGCTGGAAGAGTACGAAGATATCATCCACTCAGGCGCTGTCTTTGTCGCGTCTGTAATGCCTGTGCTTGAGGCTGGATTCACCGCTATCACTCCTGATGTTGCATCTCAAATTGCGTCTGTGATGCGGAAATTCACCGATCAAGGTGTTGTTGTCTGGCTACGGTATGGATTTGAGATGAATTGGTACATTAATCCGGTAATTTATCATATCTCTTTTTACATCAAATCATTGCTAATCAGCTCTCGAGGCTGCCGAACCTCGATACTATGGTACCCCAAGCGAATTTATTTCGTCTTTCCAAAGGGTTGCCAAAGCAGTTGCGAACAACCCAATGGTGTCCATGTTCTGGTCCCCCAACAATCTAGGTGGTGGCCCGGCGGAGACCCTTGATGAATGGTACCCGGGAGATGATATTGTCGACCTCGTTGGCATCGACTGCTACCCGCAGTCACCGAACCAAACATTTGAATGGTGCTACAAGGACTTTTATGATCGTTTTTCGGCTGCCAAAAACAAGCCATTTGCTATAGGCGAGACCGGTGCCTTTGGCGATTTCAAAGAAACTTGGCTAACAGAGCTCGTGACTCAAAGGAAGGAAGAATATCCAAATTATATCTCGATGGCATGGTTTGAATACGACAAAGGAGAGGATTATCGACTCGTCATGGGTAGCGAATCAACTTTGGAGGATACGAAAAGAATACTGGGATTACAGTGATGACTTTACTTTTATGAAGCCAGAAGCTTTAATTACTGTTGTGTACTTAGAAGACCATGTTCTTCTTGATGCTAGACGGTACGTTGAAACTCCAAGAGAAGATCCTTTTTGTACAAAGGGCGAGATACCTATGGCATCGGGGAGCTGGACAAATGTTATCGCGTATAGGATATTTTGTGTTAGGGCATATTCAGACGATAGGTCATATTGCAGAACAAGGTCCAGATCCCAGGTCCAATGAATCCGTTTCTCCTTGAGCTGCCAATGATAGAAAGGGAATATTTGCAAAGAAAAAACTATTTTTTAGTAAGACAGGCCTCGTGACCAATAGGAAGTTGGCATATCCTAGCTCTCTGGCCCTCGTGGTATCCTTGCAGCCAAAGAGACCCCGGGCCTGTTTTCAGCTATTCCGAGTGTCCCGTACGATATGGAATCTCTAAGATGCAAGAGGGTGGGCCCAAACCATTTCTTGGCTCAAGAGGTCTGACGAAGGATGAAAGATGTCTTTAGAGACTTGAATGAAGATGATGAACACCCGTGGACGATAGCAGCATGGCAAATACAGAGATATATATCTCTTAACTACCAAATCTCTTTGGAAGGCTTGGTCGTTTTGTATTTTGTTGCGGAGTTTAAGATATTCTGGGCTCTTTTGCTGTGACAAAGTGCATTTTCCAAGAGTTAATGTTTCTCAGAGACCTCTTTGCTTTAATCCTTATGGAGGCTGTCACATGCACTTGAATTTATATTGTGAATGGACAATGTCACTTATATGACCTTTCTTGCGAGAATACGCGCATTTGTTTCCAATTAATTTAAATTAATAAAATACAGAGATCAAATACAAGATTCATAATAGTCTGGAAATCAGAATATGACCATGATGCGTCCGTGCTTGTCAAAAGAATGTGCCAGTACTGCTGCATCTTCCAAACAGCTGTAAGTTAGACCCTGTAGCTCTGGATGATATCGTTCAAGTAAACATCACCTGAGCCAAAAGTGTATATTGTTTGCTCCGGACCTTCCAGCCCAGACAGAGACGGGAAAATATTATCAAATCCAAAATCGCCAATGTCAAGCAGGGCGCCCATCTCTGTATGGGAGACAAAGTCCCAGAAAAACTCGCAGGTGGCATTGTTTCCATTGACAACCTGATCATATCCCGCAGAGGAACCTGCCGCAGCGGCAGGTGTAGAAATGTTATCTACCATCTGACCGCCCACATCATGGTCACACTCGTTGTTCTTCTGAAAATGAGTGAGGCTTGCACCCAAAAATTGGTTCAACAAGTCCCAGGCTTTTAAAGCACTCAGACTCCACTGTTGCATTCTCAAAAGTGTATCCAATGTCATTTCAACTTGCAGACGCCACGACTCGCAATTAGACGCGGGACTGTCTGAAGTTGTTCCAATGATGAAAAGTCCAAGAAGAGGTGTCATTGCAGCCTGGAAGATATACCAGACGGCATTCGCGCAGACGACACTATTCATAATTGAGCATCTTGAAATATCTCGAATAAGTTCATCGGCCACCGCCCTGCAAGTCTCGATGGCGTTCATATCCTCGGAGCTCAACTCCTCATATGGATTGTTACTCAGGGCGTAATTCAAAAGAACCGGTCGATATAGTAGCATCCGCTGGATTTGGAATCGCCAACGTATGACAGGTCTTGTGATTGCGACTGCGTAGTTTGATGCTTCATCGCTCTTGAGTAGAGGATTCACTTCGTCGTACCATTGAAGCAGCAGCGTGTCAAGGGTTTTTAAATCAGAATGAGGAATTAATGGCGAGATCGCAAGAGATTCCTGGATCTTTGTCGCGACTTTGCAGAAACCGATATTCTCCACAAAAGGTAGGATAAGATCGGTAATTTCCTACAAGTGAAAAGTAAGAAGATGATATGAGTAAGTGGAAGCTCTTTCTTACATTACCAAGACCGCCACTCGGTAATTGTACTGTGACGGCCTCTCCCATTCGGCCAAAGGGAGGACGCCCCAGAGGCATACAGGCCCATGTATCCAAGCAAAAGATCGACCACCAGACTCTGCGATTAAGCTCAAGCGATGGGCTAGTTGATGCTCTCTCTGGGGTAAAAGTAAAATCTTTGTAGAGTCCGAGTGACGCGGCCATCCTCAGGGCAGCGCCGAGAACTGAATGGGCCAAATTCGGTTGGTTGATATAGTGAAGGTAAAAGCCACCAGTAAGCGCTAGAGTTTGAATAGTCTCAATGCTAGTAGCTCCGAGAGATGCGAGATTGACGTGTGACATTGCTCTTCTATAATACGTAAAGTGAGACAAGTCTTGCTGATTGCTTGCTGCTATGCTGCCGAGTGCGAAGACTGTATTGAGCAGCCCCATCCAGCGAGCGTCTGTGCGAGAACATGAAAAATATGTTCTTCGAAATGACGCCTCGTCAAGTAAGGGAGCAAAGGGGTGAAAATTGGCAAAGTATGCGTCAATCAGCTCTGGCCCGGATATTGCCGGGGCCCTAGAGGATGGAACAGGCGAGCAAAGATTGGGACTGTTGGCCAAGCAGGATACTTCAAATGGCTTTCCATTCCATTTTGTTTGTTGCGAAGTATTCGAGAGGGGCTCTGAAGGATCAAGTGCTCTCGCATCAATCCGTAGTATGGCTTTCAGAGCAGCATAAATTGACGATATTCCTTGAAATGTCGAAGGGCTTTTTGTGAGTGCTGAAAGGGCATTCACGTCATCCGATATATTAACTGTTATCTGCGGTTCATCCAACTGGTTCTGATCTGCCTCTACCTCAGGAATATACTCAAGAATGTCTAGTCTGCTGGACTGAGGCGAAGAGAGGTGTTCCGATTCCGAATCTGACAGTCCAGAAACCAAAGCATCCTTGCTCCCAATGATGAGTTCCACCAATTCATCTGTGGAGAGGTCCACCAAAGCTTCTAGATCAACGTTGTTTGGGAAAAGTTTCCCAAGAATAGTCTCATAACGATGTAACTTGGACGGCAGGCCGCTGACTTGGCTATTACTTCAGATAAGCGACCCATTCACAGAAAACAAACGCATTATAGACACGGGAAATTACCTCCACGATGGCGTCACAAACGAGTAATGGCAACGGTCTCCTTTCCTATACCACTCACACGCTGAGCAAGGTAGGCCCCCGGAACATCGAATCTTTCGCCGGCGGCAGTGGTCACAGGCCGAGGCATTGCGATTCCGGCGAGTTGTGAATTTGAACGCAGTTTTGGGATGTTCGGCGTGGCGAGGTTGGTTGTTTGGCTCACTTGACAGTGGTTGAGCGCATGGGATGGCTTGAGGATTCTTGGTGCTTTCAAATACGCTGAACATGGCGGTCTCTGGGGGAAAATAGGTTTCATCATCTGTCCTTGGTCTGCCCGCGAAAGCAAATCCGGGGTCCGGGGTAAAGGCGGGGTAAAAGATGAATTGGACACAGAGAGATTTTACGGGGCCTTGATCTTTTCAGCAAACCCGCGCTTGGCTTCAACGAGAACCTCCTGACCGGCCATCTTCATCCACCCACTCCAACCCCTATTACTGTATAAACCCTTACGTGAAACCCCAAACTCAGCATGGCAGTGGAACATATCATAATAGTCGCGTACTGAAGCTCGTTGATTTTATGGGAACTAATCGTGAGTTGAACTGCCGTTACCAAGTTGACGAGGCCCTAGCACGATCCTAAGACTGGGTCGGATAGTTCACCAATTGTGTTCATCGAAACCTCCGCGCACCTAAAACGGATTAGATCCTGTTGAAGCGGGGCCTACCAAGCATTTCACGGATCCTTTCCCATCCGAGCGGCAGCGCTGTTGGATCAACAGCCAATCATCATGGTCTGACCATCAGGTTTGTGCACGTACCTTTGAACGAGGTCAAAAGAGACAAAAGTCTCCCGTCACGATTTGGCCTAAAGAAGATTTGGTAGGTATGACGAAGCAAACTTCTGTTCGAAGGCGGCACAAACCGATCACAAATTCCTAAATTCACGTTGAGACTTGCTACAGGTGCACGTTGCAGCTGCGTGACACTAATCAGAGAAGAAATCACACCGGAATGGCCCCGTTCCTGCTTCGGAAGTCTCTATCATCATGGCATTTATTGACTCTAGGCTGGCCTTTATAACTGACAATCTATTGCCACTTGCTAAATTACATACTTCACGAAACACAATATGGCCAGGTTTAAACAGATTGCAGTCGACAAAGGCTGGGAATTTAAGCAGGCCAGTCGTCTGAGCAACTCCAGTGCCTCTTCCTTCCTACCTGTGTCCCAATTTCCAACGGTTTCTCATATTGATTTACTTCATCATGGGCTCATTCCGGACCCCTACATAGACGACAATGAAACGAAATGCCTTTGGGTCAACGAAGCAGACTGGACCTACCGCACCTTGGACTTCCCTCGGGTCGACCTCGCTGATGAAAATGCTCGCGCGACTCTAGTCTTCGAAGGTCTTGATACTGTTGTCGATGTTTTTCTAGATGGGGAACACATCCTTTCAAGCAAGAATATGCATTTACCACAAAGGGTCGATGTCACTGCCCTCTTGAGGAAAGCCCAGGCAACACCTTCACTAGAACTGCGTTTCAGAAGTGCACCGGCTTACGCAAGAGAGGAGAAGAGCCGTATCGGCTATAAGGGTCCAAATGAGACGGATGTGCATTTTGGTGGGCCTGAGAGATTATTTTTGAGAAAGGCACAGTATCACTGGGTAAGTGACTCCCGCTCCATTTCACCTTGCCTCAACAGTAAGAGCTGATCAAAACTCAGGGCTGGGACTGGGGTCCAGCTATCAACACCTGTGGTCCATGGAAGCCCATTCATCTGCAAATTTACGAAAAGCGAATAGATAAACTTCTTGTCCGTCAACAGGTTTTGCCAGATCTGAGCTTCGCTGTTATTAGAGTGAGAGGGACTATTGAACAAGGCTCTCCGACTGAGGAAGTCACGGTGAAATTACAGGATCCTGATGACGCCAGCCTACATGTCTCGTCCATGATGGCTACTGACGGGGAATTCGACGTTGAAATCACCGTTCAAAAGCCTCGGCTCTGGTACCCTCATTCACATGGAGAACAACCACTCTATAAGATCTCCGTTGAACTACCTGGCTACGATCAAAAAACTCAGCTTATTGGATTGCGTCGCCTCCGACTCCTGCAACATTCACTCAAAAACACGACGGGGACCGCTTTTGTATTTGAAATCAACAATATCCGTTTGTTTTCAGGTGGATCCTGCTGGATACCGGGAGACTTCATGCTTCCGCGAATGAATCAAAAACGCTACTCTGACTGGCTCAAGCTAGCAAAGTCCGGAAATCAGACCATGGTACGCGTCTGGGGTGGGGGTATCGTCGAATCGGACGATTTCTACGATATCTGTGATCAGGAAGGAATTCTAGTTTGGCAGGATTTTCTTTTCGCCTGCGGGAATTATCCTGCATCGCCAGATTTCCTGGAATGTGTTGAAGCGGAAGCTGAGGCTCAGTTGAGACGCGTCGGTCACCATGCAAGCTTGGTTCTTTGGGCTGGTAACAATGAGGACTACTTGCTCGCGGACAGATTTTGCTGGGATATTGATTACAGCGACGAGAATGGTCCTTGGGATAAAACCAACTTCCCGGCAAGAGAAATATATGAGAGATTGCTGCCACGTCTTGTAGAGGAGTTTGGTGGCGATGTACCTTATTGGAGGAGTAGTCCTTATGGCGGATCGCACTCGAATGATCCCACCATTGGAGATACACATGTCTGGGATGGTAAGTTGCATCACTCTATGCACATTTTAAGTATCGCATAAAAGGATCATGGGTTGACTGATTTTTTCTTGATCTCTAGTTTGGCATGGCAAATTATCTGCCTACCAGGACTACAAATCCTACACCTCGCGTTTTATAAGCGAGTTTGGCTTTGAGTCTTGTCCCTCTTTGCGAACCTTGCACCGAGCCATCACTGTTCCATCGGAGAGACATTCGCAATCTCGACTCTTTGACATTCACGACAAGGGCCCTGGCCACACTCGACGCTACCCTATGTATATGGGAGAGAATTTCCGGTTTCGTATGAACCCCCTCCGAGACTTCGTGTATTGCACACAGTTCTTGCAAGCCGAGGCCATGGCATACGCATACAACTGCTGGCGTCGAGAGTTCCGAGGTCCTGAGCAGGAATATTGCGCTGGAGTACTTGTTTGGCAGTTAAATGACATCTGGCCGGGTACCAGTTGGGCTCTAGCTGATGATGCATTGCAGTGCAAGCCAGCATTCTTTGTCACTAAGAGAGCACTTGCGAAGGTGGTTGTGGGAATGGAGCGCACAGTGACAAAGCAGCCTCCCTATATTGTGACAGGGTATCGGCCCGAGAAGCACAGATTGGATATTTGGGCCGTAAATGGTACAGTCCAAGTTCTGGAAGTGAAGTTGAAGCTCTGCGCCTTTGATATTCAGTCTGGGTCGCCAGCTCAGCTTTCTGCAGAGCTCGGAGAGCATGCCATACAGCTGGCTCCAAATCGGACGACGGAGATTATGACCATTAGCATTCCGAATCCCGATACTACTGTCGTTGCCGCATATCTGGACGATAGTGAGACATCCGAGCGGCTAGCTCGTTGGATCTCCTGGCCCGAGCCTCTGAGGCTGCTTCATTTCTCTCCCGATCTACACGTTGTTACGCAAGTGACAGATTCGGGTGACAAGGTGTTGCTGAGTGCTAACGCCCCGGCAAAAGGAGTGACGATTTCGGTGCCTATATCTGAATCTGGCGAGGACGCATCTTTTGGCGATAATTTTGTGGATCTGGTTCCCGGGGAAACAGTGGAGATTGAGGTCAGCTCTCTGAAGGGCAGGAGCCTACAAACAAGGTTCTTGTATGATTGGGAAATGGAGGAAGAGTTTGAGCTCTAATGACACTCCTAGCCAAATGGTAGGAGCTCCTTATTCTCCATAGCTTTCATCATGCCTTGAAAATTTCCGTAACAGAGTGACACTGCTTGGCTACCAAAACGAAGAGAATAAGTTAGTATGGCTTCACAGACAAAGATATATCTATTATCCCCTATGCCTTACTATTACCGAATCAACCTCTAGCTAACCGGATTAGAGAAAGTTCCTCGCCTCGTGATCTGTATTCTACTTTTTATGGCTACCTCTTGTTTGGCCAAAGTCGCTACTACTATAGTCGGTACTTTCAAGTATCCCTCAATGTGATACCGCCCATTAATGCGAGAGACCTCCACGCTTTGGTCGCTTTGTAGATTTGGACGGCAACGTGTACCACGATGACTATGGATATCTCCCAGCCCTAACAGCTTGAGCCATGGCAATATGATTCACAAGATGTACATCTGAGCCACTTGGGATCATTAATCCTGGACTAACTATATCTCCTATCCTACGTCCGAAGTGAAGCGATTCTTCGCAGGATGGAATTCTCTTTGACACGACTCCGGGTGTTTGGCCGAGTTGACATTCAAGGCTATCGCGGCTGGACAAACTCTTCAGGAACCAATGAATCGTCCCTCGGTCTAGGTCCCAGAAGACGACCCCCGCGCAAAAGATTCTCAATTATGGCATCTCAAATTATAACCTATTTACGGGTTATGACGTAGACTAATAAGGATGGGACGAAAGGAAAAGAGAAGGCGGTGTATAGGTAGATCTAATATGGCACATGACTAAAATACAGCAAGAATTTTCACAAGTAGGATAAGCTAGTCTTAATCTAGTAATTATACCGCCAAATGTTCCGCCGACCTACAGTACTTTCTGTAGAACCAGTTATGGACTTGGTCAATCAGGGTTGTCTCCACATAGTCTTGGTTGGTCAGATGAATGGTGTCCAACCTGCAGAAACACTGACATCACTGATGGACTTCTTTTTTACAGCTCATAATGGCAGTTTGACTAGGTCTAATTCTAAACCAAAGTCTACAACTTACAAGTATGGAATTTCCAGGAAATAAACACATCAATGGTGACCATCTAAAATCAATTCTTTTGGTATCTAAAGCGCATTTCTTCATAAACATGTTAAGCCATGCTATATATTTACTCGTCATCACCGAAGAAAACCTTAATAGGCAACCAAGCATCACCGCAGACCTTGAAGCGATCCTTAAGGTTGTCAAGCTGGTTGATCTCCTCATCGGTCAAGGACCAGCCGTCAATCTCGTAGTTGGCATCAATGCGCGACTTGCTGACGGACTTGGGGATAACACTCCAGCCCTTCTGGATACCCCAGACAAGCAGCACCTGCTGAGGAGTCTTGCCCTTGTTCTCGGCAATCTTCAGCAGAGTAGGATCCTTGTAGAGAGGGGAGTTGGTGGATCCCAGGCAGGAGTAACCGGTAGAGTGGATGCCCTTGGAGGTGTTGTAGGCAACCAGCTTGGGAGAGGGGTTGTTAGGGTGCAACTCGATCTGGTTCACTGCGGGGACGATCTTGGTGGTAGGGTGGTTGAGGAGCTTCTCAAGGTTCTGGATGCCAAAGTTGGAGACACCGATGTTGCGGACCTTGCCGGTGGCAGGGAGCTTCTGCATCTCTTGCCTGTGATGGAGTTAGCATTGCTATACAGATGTATGTATGCGTATTGGGGAGCTCTGTCGTACCAGGTCTTAATGAAGTCCCAGTCGGGAAGGTGCTTGGACTTGTCATTGGGGTCGGTGGAGCTGGGCCAGTGAACAAGGTACAAGTCAACGTAGTCGACACCGAGGTCCTTGAGGGAGGAGGCAATACCCTCCTCCACACAGTGGTGCCAGGTGTTGTCGAGCTTGGTGGTGAGCCAGATCTCCTCGCGGGGCACGCCAGAGTCCTTGATACCGGCACCAACCTCAGCCTCGTTGCCGTAAGCGAGGGCAGTGTCGATGTGACGGTAGCCCTTCAGCAAGGCATCCTTGACAGCGACCCGGACCTCATTGGGCTTGGACTGCCAGGTACCCAGGCCAATGGCGGGGATCTTGTCACCGGTGTTGAGGGTGTAAGTCTTTCTGTAGAGGAAAAGATGTTAGAAATTGGAGTCGCAAATGAGGGGTCCGTTGAAGGGGTGGCATACTGAGTGTGCTGGTTCGACATATTGGAGGTTGTGATTGAAATTGGGTTGAAGACAGAGAGAAGGACAGAGGGGGGTTAGGGAGTCTTTATATCGGAGTGGCGGACCAATGCGACATAAAGTGGGCAGGTCCAAGCTATGATGTCGTGCCCCTCCTTGGAGAATGTGGGGAATCCTTGTTACATTATGATTTGTTATCTACGGGACTGATTATCAATGGCTCTCGGTGAATTTTGAAAGGCCATGTGTATCCTTTCCCGATGAATGGAAGATATTCCCTTTTAACCAATAGGCAATGATGGACGTAGAACCAGGAATAAGCGCACCAGAGATCATGCATCGACGTGTTTGTATTCCGGCTAAATACAGCTTCTTTGTCATAATTGGTCCACATCTCTTCTATCCAACCGTAATCCTCCTACCAGACCCACTTGCATCGCAAAAACGCAGGGCTCCTTCCACAACCTGTTATCCCAGTCTGTACCCCAATTTCCAGAAACTTCGCCGAGACTCATCATTATCCGCACCGGTTTTTTCGGTCCATTTCCCTCCTTCTCTGTCCGGAGTTACTCCACATTCCCTCCTTGGATCCCGTGGTTCTCACTGGCCCGCATCCCGGATAATTAGACGCTCCACCCTCGCCGCCCATTATACCCGAGACTCGCTCGGGAAGACTCTCCAACCTTACCCCAAATTTTCCCGACACCCCCGCTGTCGTCATGTCCTCAGGATTCGTATCAGCCGGAACCACCGATCAGCCGATCGAGCGGGACGACGAATGGCTCAAAGTGCAACAGGAGCTGGAGGAGGAGCGGCGAAAGAAGGCCGAGATTGGCAAGCAGAATGACGGGAAGAGTCTATTTGAGGTTCTCCAGCAGAACAAAAGTGAGCTTTTCTCCGTTGCGGGGCGATGCCACACTGTGCAGTCGGGAAGTGAAGGCATTGGTGGCTGACATGTTAGGGTGATTGTTTGTTCGGCTTTTAGTGGCGAAGCAAGAACAATTCGAAGAGAAAATACGGCTAAAGAACCAATTCCGGTCTCTGGACGAAGATGAGGTGGAATTCTTGGATTCTGTGCTTGAGTCGACGCGCGCACAAGAGGCTGCTGTGAAGAAAGACACGGCCGATCAGCTCGAGGCATTTCGCAAACAACGTGAAGAGGCTGAGAAAACTGCCCTAGGGCCCACGTCGTCGGAAGTTACACCTGCGGAGGAAGAGGAGTGGACAATCCCGGCGCGCAAGAGGCGACGCGAAAAGAAGGAATCATTGCTCCCTGGAAAGAAGCGCAAGGAATCTACAGAAGGCACCGAGGTTACAAAAGAGCAGGAGACGAAGAAGCATAGTCAAGGTACGGCGCCGGTTACGAAAGCTCAACAAAAGACCGCGTCACCAGATGCACAGATCTCTAAGGCACCCACGCCCAGTATCGCCAAGACTGCGTCTGCAGGTACGGACAAGTCAACTACAGAGAAGGTTCAGCCAGCCAAGCCAGCATCCCTTGGACTGGTCGGATATGGATCTGATTCGGATTCCGAATAAATTAATCTTAGCCAACAATCAAAACTGTCTCCCCACCTGTGGAACAAGCTCCAGTTCTGGGAGACAATTTGTACTTATATCCCAAACACCACACCCACGCGTCAAAACAAGAATGGTCCTTCATCCCGCAAGTTTTCCCTGCCGGTGCTCCCTACTCATAATGCATCGCACTCTGCTTAACCTCCTGCTCCTCAACCTTCCGCTCCAAATCATGTGGCAAGTAGTCCTCCTTCTTGCTACCGGGCACAATCCACGGCGCATGTGAGAACATATAATTCATCTCCTCGAGCGGCACCTTTTTGGTCTCCGGCAGAAGCGCATAGAAGAATACCGCGTTCGTGAAGTTGCAGACCACAAAGAGGAAGTAGTACTTGTATTTGATATTTGCCATGGCAATTGGCGTAACCTGACCAATCATTGTGTTGAACGCAAAGGAGGTCATAGTTGCGATCGATACACCCTTAGATCTGGTTCTGGTATCGAAGACCTCAGCTGGAATAATCCATGAAAGAGGACCGCAGGTTGCGCTGAATGAGAAGTTATAAAGCCAGGTCATGATGATGAAGCCCCAGTGGGCACCTGTGCTGTTGGTGGAGGGAGGGAATTTGGCTAGAAGAATCGTTGCGATGATGAATGTAAACATGTTGCCGAGATTTCCTCCGATGAGCGTCCAGCGACGACCAAAGCGATCGATGAACAGGATACACAGAAATTGAGCAACGAGCGCGATAATCGAGTTGATGGCCTGGTAGCGGAGGGTAGCTTCACCGGAGATTCCGATCTGCTCATAGATTGTCACAGAGTAGTACCTGGTTTAATCGATCAATCTCCTGTTTTCCAATGTGCGATGGAGGTATTTCTTACTGGATAGCAGATACACCGGTCATCTGGACGGAAGCTTGCACGGCACAGCAGAGGAACAGACGGCGGAATGAAGACCGGTTCTTGAATAGCTCGGCGTATGACTTGGCTTCGTTCTCATGTTCGTAGGTAATGCTCTCCTGGATTTGGGAGTATTCGGCCTGAACCCAGGCGTCATTTTCATTACCATGGGCATGCAGCTTGGCCAGAGTCTTGAGGCCCTCTTCAGCGCGGCCATGGTCGATGAGCCAACGAGGGGACTAAGCATGATTAGAGAAGGTAGGAAGCAGTGATCAAGGGGCGAATGCTTACCTCCGGGAATACCATAATTAAGAGACCCAGGCATACAGCAGGCAGCATCTGGAGTCCAAGGGGCAATTGCCATTGGGCATTCTGAGTGGAAGAAAATCCAACGTACGTGCCATAGGAGATCCATGCGGCGCAGAGAGAGCCTACTCCAAGCATGAACTGCTGCAGGGCTGTGACTCGACCACGAATCTTGGGGTGACAGATCTCGGCTTGGTAGAGTGGAATAATCATGGTAAGGAAACCGACGCTAGAACATGTAAGTATATCTCTTTGCATATGCATAAATTTGAGAACTTACCCAAAGCCGGCAAAGAATCGTCCACTATACAAGAAATGGATGTTCTGTGCACCAGTTTGAAGACCTCCTCCCAAGCAGAATAGCAAGCAGCCAAGGGAGATTGTCTTTCGTCGACCCAGGTAATCACCACTAGGACCGGCGAATCCGGCGCCAAAGAAGGCACCAGTTGTGAACATGGAGACAACAAGACCGCTACCATTCGTTAGGTGAAATGTGCATAGTTCGAATAGTTATACATAACATACCTCTGTGTAGAGTTCGCAGCAAATTTATGAACAAAAGAATCACAGACAATGACCTCGGCGATAACACCCAAATCATCTGGTTCTGTTAGTAAGTCCCATTTACTATGAGACGATAGTACTTACATCCGTAGAGGAATGAACCGAGGGAGGCGAACACGCCAACCAGAAACTAGACAATGATCAGTACTGGAATCATGATATCGACGCGAATGTGCTTACCTGGTACCATGCTGGTGATAGCATAGTGGGCAACTCCGTCAACAATGGAGCTTCTCAAATTAGGGGTCTACGATCAACCAAAAAAAAATGGAGAAAGAAAATCCGGGGATCTCCACAAAACATTTGACAGCTTGCGGGGCAGCAAGTACATACTATATACTCCAAATTCCCCCAGAATTTCAAAGTCCACCTGAAAATGAACAATTACAGCCCGGAGGCACCTCCAGAGCCAAGACCGCAAACCTTCTTGACGACGACCATTTGGCGAATTAACCGAGCTTCATCCCCCTTCATCATCCTGGATTTAGCTTAGAAACAAAGAATTTTAACATTTCGGCATATAGGACCCTGACGATTGGATCCTGGACCCATCGGTATAAAGCCACGAGGATACAAAGCAGTCCAGATTTGCGGGGCCGGAGCTAGGGGCGGCTTGCTTCCCTGCACTGTGATTGATGGAATATCTCCACAAGGCTCGGCGACCCATACAAGCACCCGAAAATCACCAGTTAACGAGATTATTGGTGAGATCCAGGTGACCTGTACTCCAGCCTTGCCTTAAGCGCTGGTTGCTATCCCGTAAAGGGCTTCGTCTCCTTTGAACATGCCATTGGGTGCGGGATCGCGGCCCCAACGCCATGGCGGTCGACTATGTTGCCCCGCAGGAGATTTACCCCTTCCAGGCTATCGGGTTGAGGAGAGGAGATAAATTCGCTTGGAGGAACGCGTTGTCGGTTCCTTTCTGGTCTGGTGCTCTTTTGATCGGGTTTTTGTCTTTGAATTGTTAACCGATCATCGGGTTGAGGATTACTTATTTTCAGCCACCGGGACGGATTTGGTGTAAAGCTGTAGACCAAACGAATTACAACTTCCGACTTTTGTCATGACTTCCTTTACTAAGCTGAGTGACCAGGATGCTCCGGTCATCTCTGTTCATCCTTCGCGCCGGATCTCGAAGATTAACCCGAATATCTATGCCGGCTTTACTGAGTAAGCTTTCAATTCTTTTGTTTTGCTTGACATTGACATCTGCCTTGCTGTTCGAGTAGACTAACATACTTTGGATAGGCATATGGGCCGATGTATCTACGGTGGCATCTATGATCCGGGTAACCCATTGTCGGACGAGAATGGATTCCGCAAGGATGTCCTTGGGGCGCTGAAGGATCTCAACATCCCTGTTGTCCGTTATCCCGGTGGAAACTTTTGCGCGACCTATCACTGGTTAGATGGTGTTGGTCCCAAGGATCAACGACCAGCCCGGTAAGCTCACAGTGTGGAGAAAAATCAACTCAATGGATCCAATGCTGATATATGCACAGACCCGAGTTAGCTTGGCTTGGAACAGAGACGAACCAGTTTGGAACCGACGAGTTTATGAAGTGGTGTGAAGTTCTTGACACTGAGCCTTACCTGTGCTTCAACTTTGGAACTGGTACTCTTGATGAAGGTATGGCTTCTATAGGTCCAGACAGGTATGATCGACACTAACAATGTTAGCTTTGGGATGGTTGGAGTACTGCAATGGAACCGGCAACACATACTATGCCAACCTTCGACGCAAGAATGGACGTGAAGAGCCCTATAACGTATGTTTTCTCTATGTCCAAAGTAAACTTTACCAGCTCACATATCCAGGTCAAATACTGGGCACTCGGCAACGAGACATGGGGCCCATGGCAAGTTGAACAGATGACCAAGGAAGCATATGCGCACAAAGCCCTGCAATGGGCCAAAGGTTGGTTAAATCCCTATCGACCCGTCTCCATCCTTCCGTATATGAATACTAACAGCTAGCCCTCGACAACAGCTCTCAAACTTCTCGACCCGAGCATCATCCTCATTCTCTGCGGCCAAGACGGTACCGCTTCATGGGACTACTACACCCTAAAACACTGCCTTCTCCCCGCTCACTCCGCCCTCTCAACAAGCGCAGTTCCCCTCATCGACATGCACAGCATCCACATCTACACATGCTCCAACTCTCACCTTCCAAACGCCACAGCTCCCCTAGCAGCCGAACGCGCGATTGAAATCACATCCTCCTTGATCGACCTCGCACGCATCGAAAACGGCGTTCCTCCCAGCCAACTCCGTCCAACAATTTGCTTCGACGAGTGGAATGTCTGGGACCCCATCCGCGCAGAGGGAAGCCAGGGCGCAGAAGAGAGCTACACGCTCTCCGACGCACTAGCCGTCGCCGTATGGCTGAATGTGTTTGTGCGCAAGAGTCGCGATCTGGGAATGGCGTGTATCGCACAGAGTGTGAACGTTATCTCGCCGCTTATGACTACCAAGGATAAGATCATCAAGCAGACGACTTGGTGGCCGTTGTATTTGTTTTCGAAGTTTATGCGTGGATGGACAATTTCTGCGCATGTTTCTTGTGGAACCTACGAGGGTGAGACTGCGCCTAAGTGGTTGCGGGGTACTGTTGATACGCCTTGGTTGGATGTTAGTGCTAGTCTTGGCGAGGATGGGTATGCCAATTTGGCGGTTGTGAATATTCATGAGGAGAAGGGCTTTGAAACTGTTGTTGAGGGCATTGTTGGCACTGCGCAGGTGTTTACTGTTACAGGTGGTGATGTTATGGCTACGAATATGAAGGAGACTGAGGAGATTCGTGTTGAGGAGTCTGTTTGGGATGGATCGGGGAAATATGTTTTCCCTAAGCATTCTCTTACTTTGCTGAGATGGAAGGCTGAGTAAGGGGTGGTGTTCATGCATATACAAGTCTAAAGATACTGGTCATGGATAAAGATAGTTTGATTTATTTACTTCTATTCATCCATTAGAATTTAGGAACATGATCGTGAATCGTGGTCTCGGAGTCCATGACGTATATTAGTCTAGCCGTAAGTGACATCCCGAACAGTGTCATCCTCGCCAAGATGAATGTTAAGTCTATGTACCATAAAAGTCAGCATCTTCAAGAATAATTTATTCATTTTACTTCGTACCTATCAGGGTTGTGATCCATGGTCTTCATGTCACCAGGCTTGAGCACGCGATGAGACTCAGGGAGGTCTTTCTTGGCAAATGACTATACAGGCAGGTTCTCATTAGAATCTTCCGATATCTGAGAGGTGCTTCTCTTAAAGCCATGTCAACTCACAATTTCATTACTGCCCGCATCGCTAATCTTCTTGCCCACCAACTTGTTCACCCAGTCGGACTTATCGCCCTGGCCGGATTTGGAGGTAATACCGGGAACGACGAGAGGCATGATGAAAAAGTTAGAATACGATAATAAATCTTTCAAATGTTCTTGAATTTCGAATGTGGAAGTGAAGAGATAGAAGTTAGAAAAGATGTTCTTGCTCTTTAACATGCGCCAGGCATCTCTACCTATATATGTGTCGATGACGTATGTGCCGATAAGGAGATTAGTCATTTTCTGTCCAATACTGAACAAGGAAGCCTAAACATGAGTCGGAGAATTAATTAATGATCGGCAACGTGGCCAGGCTGACATGACGTGCGGCAAACCTTGGAATATTAGAATATTCGATGATGTTGTGTCATGTTGGCTAGGTGGGTATATATTTTAGTCTCTGAACTGATAGTGTCGAATGCGAAGCACTTCTACGCGACATCATTTTCATAGAAATCATAAATAGAGATTATTATAAATATCTAATAAGATCAGCCCAACCAAATTAAGCAACATTAGTCTTGCTGTCCGACTTTATAAGATCCTTGGGCCCAGTATACTTCGTTCTAGCCCGGAATGTCCAATCTATGACTAACAATATGACGACACCCAAGAACACAGGACCGGACCAGTTCATATTCGCAGCCGTTACCGGAATCTGTGTCGGAAATGGAACAAAAATGCAAACGAAGACACCGAATACTAAGGCAAAAATATTGATCGCCATGCCGTAGCGGCCCAGGGTCCAGGGACCAAATGGAATGGGGCCACGGCTGGTATCCACACGACGGTAGATCATCAGCATGACCGGAATGAGATAGGAAACGTAAAGAGAGCTGGTAGAAAGAGCGAGAATGGCGCTAAGAGCGGTCTCCGAGGCGGCGTTAATTACCGAGAGAACGATGACTGAGGCACAAACCAGGTAGATGGCTCGTTTCGGTACTCGTCGGTTGCGGTCGACCTAATCGAATGTCAGAACATGGTAGATAGATGAAAGAAGGGGTCGTACATGAGCGAAGAATTTGGAGAATGGCAACCCTCCATCGCAAGCAAAGGCCCATGTTAGTCGTGAGACAGATGCAAGTACGCCGGTATTTGACACCATGCCTATGAGTGTAATAGCCGTCTGCATGGCAGTGGCCGCTCCGACAGATTGGGTAGTCTGTTTGAAGATCCCGATCATTGGAAAAATGTACGGAGGATTCAAAGCCTCGTTGACACTGCCAATGCAGAAGAGAATAACGAGAAGAAAGACAAAAGCCATGAACCCATTTATAGCGATTGATTGAACCAAGATGCGCGGGATGACGATAGCCGGATTTCGCACTTCTTCACTCATGTGGACGGCACCATCAAATCCTGCACGAAATGAGCTTTTAGTCTTATTTTACGAATTGATGCACTTACCAGCAAAACAATATGTCACTGTCAACATGCCGAGACACCAAGCCACGCCGTTTGACTGCCACCCTTCTTTAGTCGTCATCAACTCAGTGAAGACAAATTCAGAGGTACTGCGACGCGACAGAAGCACCAATGGAATGATGATCGCGATGAAGAATACGATATGCATGATTCCGCCCAGCATCTGCAGAGCGGGCAAGATCTTGATACCGTAAATATTGATGAGCCCCACGAAAGCGACGATCGCCCACATCATGAGTGTCCCTTGCCATTGTTTAGACTGATATTCCGGGTTGTTCAATAGCACCATCCCCTGGATTTGCGTCGATATCAGGTAGCAGATACTAGCCAATGCGGCTTGCCATCCGAAGACAGTGATCCATCCCTGCATCCAGGTAGCGAATGAGCGGATTCGTGGAGGTGCAAGCACCGCTGTCCAGTGGTATTGTGCTCCTGCTCGGGGGCACATAGATGCCATCTCAGCCAGTGATGATGCCAGAGCCATTGTACCAATTATTGACAGCACCATACCCCAGACCAGACCGGCTGGCCCGCCATTGACGAGTCCAGACTCAAAGCTGCTAGAAGGGGGTCAGTCGGTGCTGCAATGGTTGTGTTTGAATACTTACTTTGCAACAGATTCCCATGATGAGAGGATTGTTAGTGATAGTGACAGGATCGAAAGTGATCCAAAACTTCTCTATGAATACCGTGTCAATCTCACATCTCTTTCCTCCTCGTCAGGGCGGACTTACCTCCAAACGTTTCCTACTTGACCTCGACGTCGACACACCACCATGATAACCTTCAGAGCCTGAACGAGTGTGCGACACACTCACTTGGACAGACTTGACAGGCAGGCTGCCCATCTCAATTCCTTCGCTCGACATGGTGGCGAATGGAGCTTCTCACAAAAGCCCAGTGAGTTGTGCGGGGCTGAAACAACCAAATCAGTCTGTCGGCGGCCAGGTACAGCCTGATGTATATTCAGTCGCAATTGACCATTTCATGTGATAATTGAAATCACACTGCAGGTACCAGCAAAGAAAGGAGGGTACAGTGGGAATGCCGACTTCGGTCCACATATCAGACCACGCGCACGAGCTCTTGACTATTTAGGTTACGGTGGCCCCCGATAGCCCCGGTCGAGGAAATGAAATGTGATTTGTGGAGACGCCTGCGTTCCAATGTGGTCCACCTCCGCGCGTTTAGGTTTAAATCAACCATCGGTGATTTGACGGTGAAAGCCAGCTCTAAAACGTTTCGGGTCCACCTGCTGAGACTGGACGCTCTTTTCGGTTTCTCCCGGTACCGTCCACTCTACTTACAGATAAGCAATGGAGAATTGCGCCAATTAGACATTCTGAAACATGGCTTGGGCTATTTACTCCCACTTCTTTGAGAAGACTAGGGAATGGTCCAGCCAGATTGGCAAGAATTAATCTATCACAGCACATGGCTATTAACGCCTTTTGCGCCAATTACCTTTGTTGGACTCGACGCCGGTGTGCTTAAAGCCGAATGGCTCAGTCAATCACATTGAGTTTGTGCTAACACAGACCTCTTTAGAAACCCCTGGTCGCACGCGCCACTCCGGCCGGACTCCGATAGCACAGATACGAGCGATAAAGGCTCGTAAAATAATTTTGTTGCTGAATGGATTTTTTTCTCATGAAGGTTTAGGGAGAAAAAGTAGGGACTCCCGCAAAGTAGGGGAGAATCGGATCTGTGCACGGCAATAGTTGGTCTTAAGGTGGTATGGACTCGATCCCGCTAAAGGCCCCGCTACGAACCTGTCAAATACACCCGGTCCGCTGATCTGCGATCGGTCTGCCCATTTTGTCTCTTTGAAATTCCCTATGAACAACGTGGTGCAATTGTCGATTTTACAATTGTCATGGCGGGCACACTGCCTCCTCTCTTTGAGATTTCGGATGAGGATCATGGTGGTTATGCTGCGGTCACAGTCTACACGTTATTGGCGTTGACGATCTTGGTCGTTCTCACTCGCCTGTTCAGTCGGTGGTATATCGGACGAGTCGTTCACTCCGATGATATTTTACTGGCAGCAGCAACAGTATGCGTTCATTCCATCTTGCCAATTAATATTCCTTGGGAAGATTCAGAATGGCTAACTTTGTTCTGGTTGAATAGTTATTGGGTGTATTGCAGAGTGTCATTGTACAACTTGCAATTACTAATGGACTTGGTCGGAAACGCCCCACCATCGACAATCATCACTTCAGGTTGTTCCTAAAGGTAGGAAGCCAGAAATCCATGAACCCCTAATATCATCCCGATTTGGGTTGACAAGATCATAAGCTCATCTTGCCTATAGTACGAATATGTCGCACAAATCCTCCTTATTGTGACGATAGCGCTGAGCAAGATTTCGTCGGGACTTCTCTTTAAGAGCACGCTCACGTCGCGAAAATATACATGGGCAAACATGTCGTTGATTGGGGTAATATCTGCATGGGCTGTTGGATCCATCTTAGCTTTGGCTCTACGATGCTCTCTGCCCACACCCTGGGAGTGGAATTTACCGGAAAAGTGCATCAATCAGGTAAGACGACTATAGATTCCTCTTCAGACTTGCAAGCTCACTCTAGTCTATTTTAGGCCGCGCTGTTCCAGGCTATCGCTGCATTGAACATCATTACTGATGTGGCCCTCGTGGTTCTTCCATGTGTTTTGCTCCGCAACGTGCAGCTTTCCCGATGGAAGCGGTTTAGAATCATGGCTCTTATCGCCAGTAAACTGGTGTAAGTCAAGGTCACTGCTATATTTTCAAGTTACCAATCTGACCATTACTGTGTACAGAGTGTGTGCTGCGACGGGAGTGGAGATCCACTACGTTCTCAACCTATTCAAATCACCCGACCTTCTATGTGAGATCAATGTTCATGAATTATCATTGGACGCGAATCTAACAGATAATCTAGGGGCAAGCACCAACTCGACTGTTTGGGACCAGTGAGTACTACCCATACAACCTCATCTTTGTATACAGAGCTAACAATATAACCTAACAGGGTCATGATGAACCTGAGTTTAGTCACAACTGCCCTCCCATCCCTCGGAAGACTGGTTGTCGAGCTTCAACCCGATGTCTACGCATTCGCCATCCACGACGACCCCGCTGACGCACCCGGGGGCGATAAATACAACATCTCCTCCATGAAAAGGTCATTCCATACACGGACAGATCCACCCCTCAGCCCCGGAACCTCAGTGCAGGTCACCAGTGGATGGCGGGAATCAACTCGAGATGATGCTGAAAGCATGGAGGGACTAGTCAGCCCACCCACTAATGTCATCCAACAGACGATCCATTTCGAGGTCCATTCAATATCTAACAGTTCATAAATTGGATTCTTTTATATACGTAATACAATATGATTTACCAAAACCGATGTTTTTTAACCTCCTTTTTAGGTTTAGCCTCCCGTTTGAGTCTCTCACAGACTGTCATATAAGATGACAAGGCAATAATACTGAACGTATCACCGTAAGACATCAAAATATCAATTGAGCCATATTTGCACGCGGCTAGATCCACATCGCGCACGATAGCAGCCACATTACCCGTTGCCTCATGCACCAACTTCCATTCCGATCCTCCTTGCCAGTAAAATGGTTGCGGACTCACAGAGTTGACTGGGCCTGAGATAATAGCAAACGGATCCACTGGATCCCGCAACCTAGCCAGAAAACGATACTGGACAGAAATAGGAATTTTGGAATCCAGACTTGCAGCCCACCAAATCGTTTCCATTTCGCCTGTTGGCGTTCTGATAGAAGCCTTGTCAACCGACCTGGTTGTTTCCTTGAAATCACAAGAAATCAATTCACGGTGGGGCGCATTGCTCCTGTAGAAGGCTAGGTCGCACTTTATGCCCGATTCATTGGCTTGCACGTTCAAGAAGTCATCTTTGTTGGGACTAGTGTATACGTAATAGTCTCGCTGCATGGGACAGTCGATTCGGAAAGTGGCTATTGGCGCTGGTGTCGCTGCGGGAGTGGACGGATCAGAAGCTTGATATGGTGGTGGTGGACCAATTGTGGCCATTGTGAGATTTCGGATCGACTCTTCCAAGGTTTGAGTCAATAGTTTAGGAAATATATTGTTTGCGGCGTTCTCGTTGGCTTCTTGGAGTGCTGTGGACTATTTACAAAATCCCGAGATTTCTACCGGCTATATATTTTAGCCTCCGATTAGCGCCTGGCTTATATAAGCTTTGAGGCTAAAATACAAATCGATGCATTATCCCATGATGAATTTGCTGTGGGTCTCAACCTTAAGAGGCTCTGATATCAAGGTCCTTGTGTACCCCAGATACAGTGTTTAAGCTTTGATGCTAAGGTGGTGCCAAGCCGATCAAGTGGATAGTACGTACCATAGTACGTACCATAGTACGTATACAGGGATGTAGATATATTACGTACTCATGATTTCAGAGATAGTATGTACCAATGAACGTAGATGGTGGAGGCCTCCCAAAAGGGGAAGCAATATCATAGTATGCACCATGGAAGTAGCCGAGGAACGTCCCGAGTTGATCAACATGAGAACATTTATGGAACTTTCAAGTCACTGAACTGCCACAAATAGGGAAATACATTTGGGGCTTCTGTCCTGGCTGGCGTTGCTGGATGTAAACTTTGGAACGTGCCTGCTGTTTGGGCTTCTGCACTTAGCACAGTGTACTTGCCCTGCGGGCGGTTCATATCTCAAGCCTTGGAGTATCAATCTAACTGAAATTGACCATCACCAACCTGCAATATACAAGAAACCCTGTATATCTTCCTTTTGATAAATGCATGCCCCATACCACCAAATCATGCCACTGGGTGTGATTCCAGATGACACATTCCAGCAAATGATCATATCTGGTCCGCTTCAAACCGCAGGCTCCAAAGCCGACAACAATCCCCCTCTCACGGCCAAAGTCAAATCAACCCATAAACCCAAGGGATCCAGCTGGACCTACGCGAAGAAGCCTTCAATTGCTGCAACAACTATCATCGCATCAATCACGTTCTTCACTATCGTCTTCTTACTAATATGGTACCTCAAACGAAGAAGAGAACAAAAAGCTCGCCAACGTCTCAACATGGAGAACCAACCTGAAGACCCGTTCAACGAGTCCAGTCTCGCCTTAACTGAAGACACAAGCAAAAGCCTCGACGAATTCCTCCTGAAAGATATCGAGCCCGAACGCACATCCTTGATGTTCAGTCGCAGCCGCTCACCGTCCTTCACGTTTCTCGTCGATGAGAATTATCGACGGACTCCCACGAGACTTTACCATGGTAGCTACGACGCGTCGTCCATGAGTCTCAGCAAACTCGATTCCCTGACTAGGGTCACGACAGACGGGCGCAGTATGGTGCTCTCGGATCTAACACCGACCACATCGAATAGCTCTGGCGCTGGCGCTGGCCCTGCTTCAGATTCTCGTTCTGGCTCTGGCTCTGGCTCTGGCTCCGGTTCTAATCCTACACAAATACCGGCCCACACATCGGCCTCGCATCTGTCCAGAGCTTTGACGGGCGCCCCGACTGCTCGATCGTCCACATGGACTACGACAAGTGCATCATCCAGGTCGTCTGTTGGTTCCGATATCACACAACGGGACGCGGCTCACTGCCAGGATTCTGCTAATGTGAGGGCTGTGGTGTCTCACCCGCATGATGAGAGCGCTGAAATCGTCCCCGTTCGCTCGATGATGCATTCCAATCCGTCAAATGCATCCCGGGCTTCGAGTCGGGTTTCTGTTTCCAGTCCGAGGTACTCAACTGGGCGTGCTGTACAGCCGGAGAGCTCGCAGACGGTACATGTTCAGTCTCAGCGAGGAAGCATGTCGCTTGAATCGCCTGCTGATTCTTCTTGGAGTGCTTCCGGGCGTGCGTCACAGCTACCTTCAATCTTGTCAGTTTCGTCGACTCAGTCGCCAGTGTTTGGGTCTTTGGAAGGTTGATCTAGCGTGATGAGCTTTTGGTTTTGTGTCCGACCCTTTGGGTCCGAGTGCAGTGCATTGAGAAAAACAGAAAAACAGAAAAACAGGAGATTTGGGAACTGGGTTTACCCGTGTTGTTGAAGACAAAACCGTCTTTGGAACGATCGAGTATAGTATTGCTTACCTGGAGGTGATACGCCATAACTTTATACATTAGTCAATACAAATTTCCAGTGGACTTTCATGATCGTAATATAGCAGCTAGGCTATCAAGCTCTTGATATGTGTACGTAAAGATATGAGATAAAGTATAGCACCCACCCACGCCAGCATCCAAGCGTCAAGTTCGATCAAAGCAACTTTAAAAAAGAAATCCGAAGACCCAAAGCAAACAATCAAGCAAATACCAAAGGAAAGAATACACGAAACCCCGAACATGTCCGTCATGAAATGTGCATAACCCAAAAACACGCAGTCTGATGCGCGAGATATCTGTTGAAATCAAGTCTATGAGAGTATATTCAACCAGGAACGCTCATCAGAAATCATGGCTTCATCTCTCGCACGCTACGCAGGCAACGCTCCATGCGTTTTCCGCGCTCTTTTTCGCGGACGAGGGTGTTCTTGACGAATGCGCGGATGGCCTCGCGACCGAGTTTCTCGCGCCATGTCGTCCACCCGGCTAACTCGTCTACGACGACGTCTTTGTTCCACGAGACTTCCCTCGCGAGACGGGCTGACTCGACTTCGCCGTCGCCGATCTTCTGTTCGAGGTCACGAACCGATTTCTGTCGTGACTCTTCGAAGCCGGGGAGATTGATGTTGAATTTGCGAGGGAGGGATGAGGATATAAGAGAGGAGCGAGAGCGGGCGATAGTTCGGTTTGTGGAGGTAAGGTCTGACATGAGGGAGAGAGGACGGGAGAGAGATGTGAGAATGGCGGCGGTGGTGTTGTCGATTGCTGTGAGTGCGGCAAGATAGTGGAGGAGTGGGGAAGAGTCCGAGCTGGAAGTAGAGAGGCAGGTGCCGTAGCGGGTGAAGGCTTCGATGTAAGATTTCGGGAGAGCATTCGTAGGTTCTTGGAGAGTGGAGAGGACAGATGAGCAGAGAGATACAGCGTCGGCCATATCCGAGGTACTGTTTTGAAGTGCATGTCCACGCCGGATCAGGCTGCGCGTGTTGACGTGTACGCCGCGCACCATATCTTGCGCATGGGATACAAACTGCTCTGTATCGCGCATGCCCTCCAGCGAGATAGGCGCGAAGTCATCTGCGATGGTTTCGGTCAACACCGCTGCCTTGCTGCGAGATCTATCTGCCATCATCTCCGGTTGCAGTTCTGGCACAAGGAAAAATTCCCAGAGCATCTCGTGGGTCGCGAAGGTGGGATGTGTCAGAAGAGTCTTCAGAAATCGATCGAGCTTTTCCTGTAGATCATGAAGCACGGATCGAGATGGTTTGGAGTGAATCTGGAATGGATTCCGGAAATCAGAAAGAGACGGTACATAGGAAGCGGGATGCTCCACGGAGAGCCATTTAGCAAGATTTTCGAAATCTTGGAAGCTTCGACGACATGTGGTGACAGTATAAGTCGTCGAGCCTGGCCGAGAAGATGCTACCGAATCCGATGTTTGTGCGTGTGGTGCGCCAGACTTGAGGATAAATCGCACCGTTGCATCTTCAACAAAGAAAGATCGCACCACAGTAGTGACACGGCCGGACGGGTCACCCAGTGTTGATGGTGGGTGCGATAACAAAATCAAATCGTCAATTCTATTTCGGACCTCGTCGTCTTTTGCAAGCTCGACGGCTGTCAATCCCCGAGCTTCCTTGACATAGACATCGACTCGTGGATCCAAGAAAAGAATCCGAACTTGATCCACACGCCCATACTTGCTAGCCATCATGAGTGGTGTAAACCGCTTGTCATTTGTAGCATTAGGGTCACAATCACTCTCCTGGAGGATTCGGGTGGTTATTTCAGGATCTCCCACAATATGGAGAAGCGTGTTGCTCTTCGCATCAACATGGTCGTCCAGTTGCAAAGGTTTTCCATTACCTTGTGCTTTCTGTGCTGCCGTCAAGGCAGACTGAACCATCAGTTTATACTCGGGATGATCATACGACCGACACAGTGCAAAAAGCGGTGTTTGCCCGTGCTTGTCCTTTTGTCGCCAGGGAAGAAGGCCACCAAGCCGGGCCAGAAGAGAAGGTGTGCTGAATAGATAATGGGCCACGGTTCGACCATGGACGTCAGACTTGGTCAGGTACATCGCAACCACACTATCATCGGTTTTGCTGAAAAGGAAATCCAAGAGAATCTCAACAATCTCGCCGTGTGCAAGCTGCACAGCAGCGTTGAGTAGAGTCGTCCCATCAGCATTCGTGTCTTCGAGTATATCTTCCAAAGGATAATATTCCTCGAGACTCAGCAAATACTTCAATGCTTCTGTTTGACGTCTTCCTACGGCCATCATAGGTATCGAATCGCCAGCAGGATCCTGAGTCTTAGTCATAGTTTCAATGGAGCTATCGCCCTCGATGCCACTCGCCATTGACCCAATGGTAGTGGTTCGGGAGAGGAAGGAGACAGCCGATGACTCTGACATGCTGCGAACATCCATAGACACTTTTTTCACAGGCCTAATAAGATCTCTTACAGCCGACGGCCCATCCCAAGTCTGAAATGGGAACACGTGCGACAGGGGCGGTGCTTCAGAAGCAGGAATGTCAAGCGATGGGAATGGCTCGCCGTTTGTACAGACTGAGTTGCTATACATTGAAGATGTCTCAAAGGGAGACTCTTCGAGGTCCTCGATACTGTCGGTTTGAAAGAAGACTGACTTGCGCTCAGGCTCGTGAGGAATAGTTTCGTCGATGGAATCGTGGTCCCCATTAGGCTCGAGAATGCTCTTCATGTCCGAAACTCGACCGGCTTTGGTAGCTTGCCATAACCGTCGATTTCTCACACTTGCGCGACGAAGACCAGCGGAGTCAGTGACCAAGTACATTAAGACTGCCTCAAACGTACTCAGCGCATAGCCCATCTCACCACTATCCACGTCATCGATGTAAATGAAGTGTTGCATGTAAAGTAAGCGGGCTTGCAGATGACGTATCTGAGATCTGATCACAACAACCAGCAGCAATGAAACCAAGACATCCGCATTGATAGTGATAGGGGATCGCCCTTTTTCAGACCCGAGCCCATCCAGTTGATTATAACTCCCAGGATAGGATATGACTTTGACCGTTTCTAGCAGGGTATTGAGCATTTCATGTGGACTTCTGGCATCGCCCATCTTTCTAAATTCTTCCACGGCTCGCCCGAGCCGGCGGATCAATTCTCTTTTGCCTTCACGTCCTCCTTCAACGCTGATCCCAACCTGAGTGACGTCGATGCTTTCCATATGTCGGATCCTGGAGTCTAACTCTGAATCCTCGGGCTGCCGGAAAGCACAAAGGCGTGGGAACAGTAATGGCTGGTGGACTTGCTCAGCGACATATCGCTCGATAAGTCGCTCTACCAATGGGCCAGTGAGATCGGTCGTGGCACCAAGGAGAGATAATTGCTGCTTGTCGACCAACCGGAAGAGATCAATTGCGGCGGTCACGGCGGTCTCCAAGCTCCTCCTCATGAGATCTTCGTCGTCCTCAAAATACTCCTCTGAGTTGAATGGTAGCCGTCCACGGTGGCGAGATGACCAACTACGGATAGATGAACTCTCATCTATCAACGTCTCGGCGCGGGATAGTTTGTGCTCATTTTCGCTACCAGAAGCAGAAGGCGACCTCGAAGGTGGCGGTGGCAGCGGCTTGCCAAGTTCTTTACCAAACTCCCGAAACAACCTTTCTAGACCAGGCTGCATCTGCCTTGCGATCATGGGGAAATTGGCCAACAGCTCGCCGAAGGATTTGATTTCTTGCTTTGGTGGTGTCCCGATGGACTGCCTATTCACGGTCTTCTTATCGGGAGGGGGCGACTCGATCGCCTTTGTGTTGGTCCCTGGCACTGCAGCGGGGACTATCCTGGCGGGATCGAAGGTCCCGATTAACGGGCGCGAGATGTAGTATATGAGCCATGGTCGCAACTCGCTCGAGGGTGTATAATATAAGGCGTCGGACAACAGTTGAGCTTGAGTGAGAGACTTGAAACCTAACAACGTAAAAGTCAGCATTGTGAAGACCAGCTCATTGCCCATCGTTCCCCACCTTTGTTGCTGTAGACCGAGTTCTCCTTAATGATAACCGTCCTCCCATTGAATGTTGTAACTTGCTTTGCTTTTCCTCTATTGTCGCGCACATTTGAGTCCTCTTTTCCATCTTTCGAGCCTGTGTTGATAGGAATTCGCAATACGTGGCTCCCTAGAAATTCCTCCGACGCGACCAGATCCGAGTAGTACAAATTGGACTCCCGGTCCCGTGAACCGACCAGACAATCCGTCGTAGGGACAAGAAGTACCTATCAGAATAAATTGACATGCGTCAGCCAGTCCGGGTCGATCCGAGGGGTCTCGCATCAGCTACACTCACATGATTCTCCACGGGTATACACTGCCCCGGAACAGTGCTTCGGAAGAAGGCTCGGAGAAAAGGATTTAGAGGGTGCATCCAAACGGTATTGGACGGCCCAGCAGAGAGTCTCCAGCAATCATCAAGCCGTGGATATCAAATCTCCAACTTGGGAGGGTTGTGCGTTGGTCGTTTCGCGGGGAAGCTCCGGCGCATTCGAAGGCAACAGTCCGGGGTTGTAAGGAGCCGAGGGCCGGCCGTCGGTGCGTCCACCAAGGACTGGACAGAATATTGAAGGTCAATTAGCGAGGGAGATGCACGATAGAAAGAATTAGCCGAATGCGCATGAAAAGCATCTACACGGAAGACTTGAAGTAGAGAAGTTCGAGAACGTGATCGCTGCGGGAGCTGATTGCGCGCTATACCTTGTTTGGTAAGTCAGGGACATCCGGACTTTAATGAGAAAAAGGTGGAAGGATTAACCAAAAATAAACCAACTGGCTTAGTGATCTTGATCGAAATGAAAATGAATTTAATTGATATTGTACAGTATATAGAATCATATGGCAAACAGCTATGCCCAGGGAATATGGCCTCCAAGGCCAAGTTCATCTTCAATACAATATCTCCTGCCACGGAGATGAAACAAGTCGCAGAAACTCCGGGTCCTCCTAATGGATGACCTGCAAATGAAACTGATAAGGCCCAGTTGCTTCTTTAACCCAGTCTGCGGACCTTCCGGCTACGAGTACCACCGAACTTCACACGAGTGGAGTCGGTCACTCGGCTCACAAGGCCACGAATGTTGCGTCCCTCGTTTCCAAGAAGAACCTTGGTGAATGCCTCCCGGCCCTTTCCAAAGCCACGGTAGACAATCTCAAGCCGTTTGATATCCATCAGGTATCCACGCTCAGAAATCTGGGACATCACGTGTGACGACAATTGGTAGGCAGGGTCAAAGCCGGAACGACCAGCTTTGCGGAAACCAATGTTACCACAGCCCAGGGACATGAGTGGGTTACCGTTGGGCCGTGTCAAAGTGATCATTGTGTTGTGTTTGTGGCAGAAGACGTGGAGGTGGTGAGGAGGGGCACGATCGGCGTAGGGGTTCTTCATCATATCGGCTTCGAGGCTTTCGGCCAGCCGGGCGTAGTCAGAGCGAACACGAGAGGCAGAGCTCGAGGAACTGTCACCCTGCATCATTTTGGTGATAGCAGATAGCGGCGACGATTCACTTGAGCTCTCTGCGTCGCGGTTCAGAATTTGGCTCTCCATCGATCGGGTGCGGTCCCGGAAGCTCGCGAGAACATTCGAAGAGGTGGATAAAGGCCGAATGGTCCGCAAGTTTGCAGCCTGGGATTGGGATTGCCGGCATACTGACGGCAGGGCCTTTGCGAGTGTGTTCATCGAGAAAGAATTCATCGTGGCGACGAGATGCCGATGCGTAGGTGAGTGTAGGCCACGCAACAGAGGTGTAGGGAAAGCGACAGTTTCAAAATAATACAGCGCTCGGTTATGGATAATAAAATTCGGGGTTGAGACGAAGCAATTGCCCTCGGTGATCGTAACAGACCGGGATGGAGTTGCAGCCGTGATCGGAGACAAGAGGCGGAAAGGGAAACATTGGAAGTTTTTCGAAGTCTTGGCATCTCGACTTTTTCCCTTACTCACCTTCTTCCCCGGTCTCAACACTCACTCCTCATTACTTTACCCCGAACATCCGGGCTGGGCTGGATACTTTTCTTACTCTTTAATCCTCTTTCCTATTTATCATCCTTGTTATCTTTTAATCCTAGAGCATGATTTCGGCCAAGATGTCCACCGCCGCGCGCGCGGCCACAATTAGGTCTCAAGCTCCGATCCTCAAAGCCGCGCAGGGCTCTCGGGCCGTTTCATACTCGGCACTGCCGGCTCAGACTTTGAAGTTGTCTTCTGGTCAACGAAGCGCTCTTCAGCACACTCGTCTTCCCGTGTCCCAGCTCGTGTCGCCGTTTGCCGCTCTTCCCTTGACCCGTTCTTTCCACGTCGCCAACTCCCTTTTCCAACAACAGCAACAGCAGAAGGAAGAGAAGAAGGGCGAGGAAACCAAGTCCGAATCCGAAGGCCAGGAGTCCAAGGAAGGAGAGAAGAAGGAGAAGAAGGAAGATGCTCCACCGCCACCACCTCATGGAGACAAGTCTCCGTGGCAAGTGTTCCGTGACACTCTTCAGACCGAGTTCAAGGCTTCCAAGGAATGGAATGAGTCCACCAAGGCTCTCGCTTCCTCGGCGCAAGAGTTCAGTGAGAATGAGAACATCAAGCGGGCTCGTGAGGCCTACAAGGCTGCATCTGGGGCTGCCACTACCCGCACTGGTGCCGCGTTGAAGTCCACTGGTCAAGTCATTGGAAAAAGTGCGGCTTGGACATGGAACACTCCGGTCGTGAAGGGCGTTCGTCTGGGTGTCAACGCCACTGGTGCCGGTCTTGAGAAGGCCACCAGACCCGTGCGTCAGACCGAGGCTTATAAGAGCGTGAAGGATGCCATTGATGATGGTAGCAGCTCTCGCTACGGTGGATGGATCGAGAAGGAAGAGCGTCGTAAGCGTCGCGAGGAGATGGAAGCCAAGGCTGGGAAAACGGCTAAGGTGGAACAGGCCGTTGAAGACCCCAAGTAAGCTTTTGTTACTTCTATAGAATCCGATTGATTGCTAATTTCCATCAGTGCCGGCACCAACGTTACCCTTCACAAAGATGCCGCCTGGAAGGAATCCTGGCGCAACTTCCGTGACTCCAACCCCATGATGCAGAAGCTTTTCGACGTCAGAAATGTTTACGAGGAGTCGGAGAACCCTCTAATTAGCACTGCGCGTAGCATTACCGACCGTATCGGTGGCTTCTTTGCCGAAAACGAGACTGCTCAGGTCATCAAGAAGTTCCGTGAGATTGACTCGAACTTCCAGATGGAAGAGTTCCTGCGTGAACTGCGTGAATACATGTTGCCTGAGGTTCTCGATGCCTACGTCAAGGGTGACATTGACACCTTGAAGCTGTGGCTTTCTGATGCTCAGTTCTCCGTCTATGCCGCTCTTGCCAAGCAATACACCACTGCTGGTCTCCGCTCAGATGGTCGTATCCTGGACGTCCGTGGCGTTGACGTTTCCCATGCTCGTCTGTTGGACCCCGGTGACATCCCCGTATTCGTTGTCACCTGCCGTGCCCAGGAAGTCCACGTGTACCGCAACGTGAAGACTGGCAAGCTCGCTGCTGGTATGGAGGACAAGGTCCAGCTGGTCACCTACGCCATCGGTCTGACTCGCATCCCCGAGGAAGTCAACAACCCTGAGACACGGGGCTGGAGATTGATCGAGCTCCAGAAGGCCGCTCGTGACTATATTTAAGGAGATAGACTGGTCTCTCTCCCTTCAGCATACAGCTACCACCTCTCAAACTGTATTTTTTATCCCTTGGACCTCTTCTCCTCTTTCATCTTTGCTCCTCTCGACTGTACAATATGACTTTGATATCAGGCCAGGCGGAGCTGGCGCTTGTTTACGGCTACGGCTGTTCTATTTGACCGGCTGTTCCCTTTTCATGTATTAATGTTCACTTTTCTTTCCATTCTCACTTGTGTTTCTGTTATTTGCGGGTTGTTTATTGTTTCTTTCCAAGCCTCCTCAGATCTGGCTGAAAAGCAAAACACTACCCTCCCTCTCCATAGACTCGGATTGCAGCTGCGCGTTTGAGCTGGTTCGATGGCATCTGGGCTTGAGGTGTTTCCCGGCGTCCTGTGCTTTGCATTTTTCACTCTCCCCTCGACACTGTCTGATTTGCATTTGGACCGTTTCTATCGGTCATTGGGTTTTTGATTGGTTGCTTTGCATTCGTTGGGGTTCTATCTGACGAGTGCAGAGAGAATCATGGTTGCATTAAGCTGTGTAAATATATCTACGGAGAATGTATCTGATTTAAACTTTCAATTTGCCGTCCCAACCATATACAGGAGTATTAAAGTACGTTCTATGAATATAAGAATACCAAGCGAAATGAATGAGAGAGTAGGAATGGTTCGTCTAAAAAAAAACGCTCGCCACAATAACATCAGATCGTGTCTCTTTTGCATGTCATGCATCAACCTTGGAAGTCATTCAATCCAGGATTTACTGGTTGCCGGCACCGTTGCCGGCACCGGCACCACGTCCAGCACCGCCGCCACCCATCATGTTGCGGGCCCTATAAACCAGATATCAGCATACATAGATCCAAATTCATAGATACCAGGAACAACTTACATCTCCGCAATGCTGGGGTCGCTCATGAGGCTAGACATGTCGGGCATGCCACCACCTTGGCCGAAGCCCTCAGCCATTTGACGAAGGCGGGGGTTGCTCATCAAGTTGCCAAGCATATCGGGGTTGCTCATGAGGTTTTGAGCCATGCTAGCGAACATGGGGTTGCTCATAATGGAGCTCATGTCGGGCATACCACCGCCACCGCCACCAAACATGCCGGCAAGAGAAGACAGGTCGGGCATACCACCGCCACCACGGGAGGCACCAGCGGCAGTATCCAGCTCCTCTGAGGGGGGCTCAACACCTCGGCTAGACTCCTCGATCTTACGCTGGCAGGTCTCGAGACCACGCTTCATGGCCTCGCTGCCACCATTGCCCTCGGCCTCAATGCCCTTCTCGTAAGCCTCCTTCGCGGCGTGGTAGTCACCCATATCGAAGCGGGCAAGACCCAGACGGCTCCAAGCCTTGGAGTACTTGGCGTCGACGGCAACGGCCAGCTCGGCATCCTCGACGGCCTTCTCGTGCTGGTTAGAGGCGGAGTAGGCAGCAGCACGGTTAGACAGGTAGATCGGGTTACCGGGGGCGATCTCAAGAGCCTTGGTGTACTGCTCGATAGCACCAGGGTAATCTTTGCGGGACATAAGGGCATTGCCCTCGGACTTCAACTTGTCGGACTCGGCAGTGGGTGCGCCGGCCTTGGGCTGATCATCCTGCGACTCCTGGGCGCTGGAGCTAGAAGCCTGGGGGGTAGACTTGTTGCGCAGCTTCTCGTAAACGCTGTAGATGTTGGCAAGAGACTGTCCACCAACAGCATCCTTCACGGCGGCCTCGTCGGTCGGGTCAACCTTGAATGTGTCGGCGATGCAGGACTGTGCGATCTCGATCGACTCGGCATCATCGGCGGTCAGAGTGCCATCTTTGAGGCTGGAGCCGAGGAAGTCGATGATGGCCAGAGCCAGGCGCTTGTTGCTTTCAGTGGGGGCCTATAAATCACTCAAGTTAGCATGAACCCAACGAAACAGTCAGAGGCCAGATTAGGGACGAGTTCTCACCATTATAATGATATTCCGTGAAAAACAGCTCACTAGAATAAAAGTATATGTCAACTAAGTTCAGGAGAAGAGAAAAAAAAGTGTCCAGAACAATGCGGGGAGCTTCACGCACGTGATGCCGCTTATCGTCCCCGTTGGATCGATTGTTTGGGGAACCTTCATCTAAAGCATTCGAATATCTTCTTTCTTTCTCATCTTACAACGGAGCTTACCTCCAATCGCGTTTCTTACCGGGACGAGATGACTCCATATGAGCTCCATTGCCAGTCATAAACGCCACCATTCCAACCTGGAGCCATGTACTGGCCCAATGGAGTCCCCCGGGTCTACGCCGTCAATGGCCCTGACATCGCCGATATTTCATATGATGGGGATCGCCAACATATCCCGCCCTCGCCGGAGCCCCGCAGCTCGATAGAGAATAGCAACGATGGGGCAGGTGGTCCAGAAACCCCAGATGGTGAGAACCAGGAGCCAACCCCCGAATCGGTTGCCGAAAAGGATATCCCGAAGTGGGAGAATGAAGCTATCAATGGCCTATGTGTGTCTCGGTCCGGCCACATGTTTGCGACCTTAACGGAGTCTTCGATTTCCCTGTGGCAAACTAGGGTGTGTTTCCCTGTGGCATGGTAGTTTTGGTCCCGAGCATGGTTGCTAATGCGTGCTACAGCCAACGGCAGTCGTTGCGGCCATAGCGCGGTCCAACTATTCTCTAAAGACATACGGATCTAATGTTGCGCTTTTAATGCACCCGGATTCCACGATATTGGTCGTCCAGACCCTCCACGGGTACCTTCTTACATATGCAGTAGCATCGGACCCAGCGACACGAGTCTACCGACAACGCTTCGACCACTCAACACACCCGCGCCGTCAACAACTTACACATTTTTCGGCCGTCGAGGAATCTAATGTGGTGGGAGACATTAGTATTAGGTTTCGAATGGCAATCAAGATCGAGTCTGGGATTGTCAAGGCGCTGGCGCTGGATCAGGAGCTGGTCGTTGCCACGGTGAAACCACCGGCGCTACAATGTATTCGATGGACACCAGAGGCGAGTGGAACCCAAACAACATCGGAAATGTTGAGTCGCATTCTAGGTGTTCCCAAGAATGTGTCTATTGTGGATATGGTTTATGATCGTGCCATGAATGTCTTGATTTGGCTCACAAGTACTGGTCAGGCATATGCCGTGCAACGAGTGACAGAGGCTCAACAAGATACTGAAGGTCCGAAAAAATTGTTCCATGGACACTGTTTCCATGACCCCAAAGAGGATGGCGAGAAAGCGGTCAAAGTGGCAGTCAATGCCCGTTTTTCCCTTCTGACAGTCAGCTGCACAAATGGCGAGATTTTGGTATACACAGCCAAAGATTACACGGGAAATGTGCCGCTTTCCCAAAAACTGCAGCTTCCAGCAACGCCTACTACCACCGGGGCATTAACCTTTATGAGCTATTCGCCGGACGGATACTGTCTCTTTGCTGGCTACGAAAATGGCTGGACAACATGGAGTGTTTTTGGAAAGCCTGGCGGGAGTAGTTTCACCGTGGATGCTTCATTGGCGAAGTCCAATGGAGAGAGCTGGCTAATAGGTGTTTCCAGTGGTTGCTGGATAGGAGGTGGATCGGATATTATTCTGTCAGGACAGAATGATCGGCGTCTCTGGATTCTAGAGACAGCTCGCAGTGCCTTGACGGGCTGCTTTTCTGCCGCCAATCTTGCCCGGGGCTTACTGCAGACTGGAACTGAGTTGATCCTCTACCGTGGTCATGATTTGCCAGACCTTATGACTATCTCGGGCAAGGATTCGCTATGGCATCATGCCCAGTACCCACCGGCATACCTTCACTCACAATGGCCAATCCGATCAACCGTCGTGTCTCAGGATGGACGGTATGTGGCTATCGCTGGTCGAAGGGGTTTGGCACACTATAGCGTGAATAGTGGCCGATGGAAAGTCTTTGAGGACTCCAAGGTGGAGAATTCATTTGCTGTTCGAGGCGGCATGTGCTGGTATGGGCATATCTTGATTGCCGCTGTTGAGGGGGATGAGTCGTCATACGAGGTATGTTTTGTTCCTAGGGAGGATTGGGTTTCATGCTGACTGAACCTATCAGATACGTCTTTACTCGCGAGAGGCAGCGTTAAACAACAACTCGATCATGTTTATCGAGTATCTTCCAGCTCCTGTGGTGTTTATTGGTCCATCTGGAGAAGACTCTCTCCTGGTGTATACCTATGATAACATCCTATACCATTACATCATCAACTCCTCACAGCCCCAAATAACTCTTGTCCCTGTAGGACAGATTGCGTTCAATGGAATTGTGCGAGCTCCAAGTCGAGTACGGGCCATCAGCTGGGTCTTGCCCGAGGAGCAAATGCGTAAGTCAACAATATCCGGGTACCAATAAGCCAAATGCTCATATTCTACAGACAACGGTGATCCTTCCCAAGATGTGAAGGTCGCATCTGTGATCCTCTTGGTCGATGGAAATCTTGTTCTGTTGCAGCCGACAGTGACTGAGTCTGGTGATCTCAAATATGACATGCGGGTCATCTCCCATGATGTGGAATATTATATCTTGATGCGTGATCAACTCTCTTTTAACTTTGCGCCTCCAATCGACGAGTCTCTACCAGCGAGCCCTTCTGCCGAAATCGCACTCAATCCATCCCACGGCGCCCTATCACTTAGGGACTCCCTTTGGATGTTCCGCGGTCAAGACCTGCTGGCATGGAATGATGTACATGACGTTCTCCAGCAAGAGACGGTGCCGGCACCGCTCAATATACCCCTGGACTTCTATCCTCTCTCCGTTTTATTGAACAAGGGCATTGTACTAGGAGTGGAATCCGAATTGATACAGCGGCGAGACGTTACTTTTGCCACCCTCAAATTTGCCATTCGAGTATGTTCAACCTTTCTTCTATTTAGAACACATGTCTCTAACCTTCCTGTCTAGACACATCTCTTCCTCCCATACTTCCTTCAATACGGCTTGGTCAACTTCGGTACTCCCGCAGCCCTTTCTCTATGCCGACACTTCTCGCACCTGTCATACTTTGCACATGGTCTAGAAATTCTCCTCCACCACGTCCTCGACGAGGAAGTAGACAACGAAAGCCGCGCCAACAAATCCGACAAACCAATCGTCCGGGAAGGGCCCCTCCTCCCAATCGTCATCGGCTTCCTCCAAGCATCTCTCCCCACGCGGGAGTATCTTGACATCGTAGTGCAGTGCACCCGGAAGACCGAACTCCGGTCCTGGCGCACTCTCTTCACTTACCTGCCTCCGCCAAAAGACCTTTTCGAACAGGCTCTCAAACTCGACTCACTCAAAACGGCTGTCGGCTATCTCCTTGTACTTCAGGCCTTCGAAGACGAGGAACAGAGCCATGACGGCCGGATCGAGGAATACGTCGTCCGCCTTATTGGCCTCGCCTCGCAAAAGGGTGATTGGGAACTGTGTGCCGAACTTGCTAGGTTCCTAATTGCGCTTGATGCTTCGGGCGAGATGCTGCAACGTGCCATTGGCCGTGTAGGATTACGCTCTTGGCCCTTGCGGAATGGCACACATTCTGGGTTGGGATCGAGGTCTGCCTCTCCGGCCGGTGTCAAGGGGCTTGGACTGAGTCTTCCAGTGAGGACACCCTCGTGGTCCTCTCTTTCGCCGACTTCATCATTGTCGCCAAATCAGGGGGATGTTTCGGATGAATATCCACATTCTGTTGACAGTCAGGACGGTCTTTGAGTTCTACTTGAATGTCAATCTCACTCTTGGTTTGTGTTGGTGTTGGGGCTTCCAGGTTTTTCTATTCCCACCTGTCTGTACATATTCTAGACTCTCAAGATTTTACCAAAACATAATCAGGAAATATTGCAAACAAAAAACTTCAAGATTTCTTTTTTTACACTATACAGCAAGGGGAGGAAGTCTGGAGTAGCCACTTTGCCATGGGCGTGGCGTGGATCACGGTCATTGATTTCGTGGATCATGTTGGGTGTATATGGATGTGAAGTTCTACAGGCATTATTCTTATATCATGAAAAGCGGCATTGAAGCTAGCTCAAAGTATCCCAGCATAGTAATCAGAACTCCATCAAGTAATAATGTTTTTCCTTAGAGGGTCGCCATCTTAATAATGCAGAATTAAATAGTTGGGATGCCGACCCACTTGGGAAATACGTTGGCCTCAAGATGGTGGAACCTCCAGGCTCCAGGGTGCCAGGCACCAAGGACGAACCGTCAGGTAATCGACTTTTGGCGTATTCAATAGCCCCAATGTGCCAATTCCTTTCATCACAAAAAAAGAAAAAAGAAAATAGCAACATGATTTACAAAAAAAAAAAAACAAAAAAAAGAAAAAACGACCAACAATGACCGAAGCAAATACTACAAAGCTGTCCTCGACAACAGCAATGGCAGGCCCAGGCACAGACACAAATGCAGGGGAAACCATGCGCTTTGCCATCACCCGCTTCCGTAGCAGAATGGCCGCTGCAAACCAAACGTTCCTCCAAGACCGCGTCAATGAAATCGAAGCGAGAAGTCTAGCATTTGAAAAGGAGAAGCGCCACCGTCTCCGCCATTACAAATGGATGGACTATCTCGAATGGGACGACGAAGACCCTGAGAGGCGTGGGAGCCACAATGCAATCCAAATCTCACAGCAGACGCTAGTCAAAGACCTCGATATCCCTGCTATTCTCAGCGGCCTACCATCCTCTGTACCGGCAGACGGCGTGTTCCCGCCCCTACTGCACACAGAGCAGTGGCGGCAAATGTACCTCGACACAGTTCAGCGTGTGTGCCAGCGGCAGGCGGACGCGATCATTGCCGAAGACGACGAGGAGTTCGACGTCGCGTGTAGATCCCATAAAGACCATACACCGATGACTATCCCGCGGTGTGACGAGCTAGCCCTATTCCTAAAGTACACGCAGGGGGTGGAAGACGTTGACTTCCGGCTCTCGGAACTTGCGCCGTTCACACCAGCCTGGTCGATTGGGGTTGAGAACGAAGAACTGGATGGACTTGACTAAGAACAAAGACACGATAAGTTGGCGGATCCGGATCTGCTAAAGCGCGAACAAGAGAAGTTACAGCGGGAGTTAGAAGATGAATTGACGAATGGGCCCTTATGGCCGTGTATCGATGATGACCTGGAGCTTCTGGCTGGCTTTATCACTGGCGTTGGATATAGCCGGCGGTACGCATGCCCGTCGTGGTATAGTGCGTATGTGTACTGCCGGCTGTGGACGGATGACGACGAGGACGATGGCAAGCACAAGGATGGAGACATCCAGGATGCTGCTAACATCCGGGACTGGGAATGGCGGGTGGTTGTTTTCCAGGCCGAGCTGGTCAATCCTAGCGTTCTGTATGGCCGGCAGGCGCGCTTCGATTCTATTCCAGAATTCTTGGATTGGTATGCCAGCTGGCTGGACCATCTTGATGCACGGTAGTTGCTCTCTCTGTGGCGCCACTCTCTAGGCTGTGAGACGGACTGCGAGTCGGATTGTGAGGAACATTAGTCTATGCAGGCGGGAATTTCTAGCCTTTCTACCTAGCTTGCTTCTTTTTAATCTTTACTTGGGCCAAGATTCTGAATAGAGCAGCACGCCATGGTGGGTAGATATTTGGCCCATCCATTTAGAGGGCATTACTTCCCGAAATGCATATTTCTTTGGCTGTCACAATCAACGGTATTTCTCTTTCAAGTAGTATAAACAGGCGGCGGCCTCAGCAAGGATCTCTAGCAGTGGGGAAGTTACTTGATGACGAGGCAGGATTCGCTCTTCTTGTCAGACCCCTTAGTTCCATGGAGATTTCAGTACTTATCGATTGTACTTCTCGTGGTAATTTCCATTAAAAACTAATTAAAAGCCTCAGGTAGTGTATTTGAAACCCACATTCTCCTTATCCGTCATATCCAACCAGTCATGGTCGGCAGCCATGCGACCTTCAATTGCATCCGCACGCTTCTTGTTGCTGAAATTACAGACAAGGCCATACGCTGTAATAGCAAACATTGCAACGATATAGCAGACAATCATTGCCACAGTCCCGCCGGTATACTCAGGAGCTTGATCAGCTCGGAATGTTTGGGGTCCAATGATGTTTCCGGTGGCCCACGCAATGTAGAACCAGGCATATAGTGTAATCCTAAGTACGTTAGACGGATACTTATGTTTGCAGGGGGAGTCTCACTTCTTTGTATGGCCTGCAACGTTAGCTTGGTATACCGAGACCAGGGTGACGTAAGGAGCCCAGTATGTACTTGGGAACGTTAGCAAGCATAATGTGTTCTGGGAATCATTTTGGCCTACTATAGGATGCTGTGAAGGACTGAAGTCAGTATAAGCAGACAATTCAATATATCAGGGACTTACTATAGCCCAACGAGCTGACCAGCAAGGTTCGTTCGCGGCAGCGCATAACACAGCACAGCACCAAGAAGGGGCAGAAGAATAGAGACTGTCACAATAGCGGTACGATACCGTCTTGTAGTAGCAGCCAGATAGGAGAGACCGATTCCGGACAGAGTACTCATGGCACCAGGAGGCATAGCGAGAAGCGAGGTCTGAAGAGAATCAAAGCCAAGGCCCGAGATGATAAGGGTGTTGAATGTTGTCAACCCGCCATTTGGTACTTGCAAAGCAGCAATGGCTATCCAAATCAGCCATGTCTTGATATCAAAGATAGCTTCCCAGACTTGGTCCATCTTGAAGGTCTTTGACTCGATACCGGTGTTATCGGCTGCTTTGCGCTGAATGACGATGTACTTTTCCCGGGGGCTAAGAAACTTGGCTTCCAGTGGATTGTTTGGCCTATTCGATCTTGTCAGTTTGTTTCATTTTATTGTCGACGATGTGAGCATCGTACAACACAAAATACACCACGACGGATGTGATGATAGTGAGAGCTCCAACTAAAAGGAAGATAATCTTCCATGTTTCGAATGGCCCATTGTAATACCCAACGACCCAAGCGACAAAGCCATTGATAATCGGAGCGATCACATTGAGAATTATGCTGCAGATCCATGTCAGTCTATGTTACTGGCGAGTGATCAGCACCAGGTACCTGTTTCTCTTTGGCTGTTCTTCGGGTCGATACCACATCGAGACAACCAATGTGACAGCTGGAATCAGCAGTGATTCACAGCCACCCAAAAGAAATCTACACGCGAAAAGGCCTCCAAAGCTGGTGCATGCTGCCATACACATTTCAAGGATGCCCCAGCAGAGGACATTGAAAGCGAAAAATGGCACAGCAGGGACCCTAGTAAGCTAGATATGAGTTCGCCCTCAAATTTGGATAGCATCATAGGTGTCTCACTTTTGCAAACAGTAGGCCAAAGGACCCATGAATACCAGTCCGCCGAAGAATGGTGCTGATCCAATCCATGAATACTGATCTCCGGTAAGATGAAGATCCGTCTTGATGTTGTAAATGGCAGCCGCCGATATAGCAGTTTTATCAAGTCCTGATAGAGTAGCACAAACGAATAGCTATTATATGTTAGTACTGAAAGATGTTCGCGATGATAAACAGGCCTTCTCACAGTGGGAATTAGTCTCCAATCAATTCTGCTGATCAACTTCCTTTCTTCCTCAATAGACCAACTTTCACCATCCATCTGATCCGCGTAGTCGCTAATTATCTGTGCAGCAATATCAACATCTTTGTTTCGTCCGGCCTTGATGGCTTTGACAGCTGCATCGGCTATGACGGCGCCTCCCTTGGGCTCATCGCCAATGGTGACTTGATCAGCAGCCATCTTCTGATTCTGCAATGTTGTTTGCTCAGATGGTTTTGGTCCATCTAGTAAAGACCATAGGGTTATTCATGGCCTGCCAATATATGCGTTCATCTTACACTTTGAATATCCCTTATCAGTGATTATTCCTCGGTAGGCTTATCGCCCCCAGTGGCATCAAGCCCATGATCTCGGCCAACTCCCGGTGATTGCCTGTGGACCTCTTATCAACCACCATCGATAGCGAGTGGGGGTGCAAGTGGGGCTGGTTTTGAGTTGCCCGCGCGGGCAAGCAATATATCGGCGGCCATGCACACGATAATGGAGAGGCCATTCATCGGAGGCTAGGAATGAGCAGAATCTGGTGCTATGGCTGTTGTTTTAAAAACCATAGCACCTGAGATGCTTTTGAGGATCAAAGTCATCGAATGAAACGGCCTCTGAGCTTTTTATTGCATCGCCAAGATGGTGTCCGAAACAGTCGAGAAGGGGCCACTCTACCCTGACTACCTGCGTAAGCTTAAGTCCCATTAAATGAGTATTTCATGGAATAACACATAATATAGCCTTCTATGACCCGCTCGAAAAGGTCGAGATGGTCGGGCCGTTCGAGCACGATGACCCGGGCCATCGAGCCGATCCATCGTTTCCGAATCTTTTGGAAAAAGCGTCCAACGTCGTGGAATTGAGCCCTCATTGTGGAACAGAGCTCCAGGGAGTTCAGCTTGTGAGACTTTCTGCCCCTTTAAGTCCACCCCAATAATAATTAATGCAGATGATTGAAGTCGGAGCTCTCAACCCAAGGTCTAGATGAACTGGCCCTCATGGTGGCAGAACGCGGATGTCTAGTATTCAGGGACCAAGATTTTACCAACTTGGGCTTCGAGAAGCAGAAGAAAATTGCCTCGTAAGTCTACTGTGCTCAATCAGTGAAGGTTTCTCACAGATTATAGTCATTTTGGGCCCCTTCATAAGCATGGATGGATGCCTCATCCTAAAAATGGCCCTGAGGAGTTTGTCATCGTCTATGATTCCAAGGAGTAAGTCCCAATTTGTGTCCTGTCTGTCTGTTCAGTATCTGACACATTATCTTTTACCAGTGACCTGCGAATTCGCAAATCCTGGTCAAGAAAAAGCCCAATTCAATTCCACGTAGACCAGGTAAGACTCAACACTAAGGCTCTGGATGAAAAAAAGTCTCACAGGCCTTTGAAATAGTCTCCTGAGTCTCAACCTCCCGGAGCGACATTCTTCTGCATGCTCGAGTCCCCTGCAGGAGCGGGAGGCGACACGATCATTTCCAACGTGAGTCTCGTCAAAGGAAACAAGCAGATTCCAATAAGCTGAGGAACTCCCTCTAGATGACCCGTGCCTTTGAGCGTCTTTCCCCTTCATTCCGTAAGCGACTCGAAGGCCTCAGGGCCGTCCACACCACGGCAAACCCAATCATGCGCGAGATCCGTGACAATGGCCCAAATTCTGTCCTTCGTCGGCCCATTACTCGAACCATCCACCCAGTCGTAGTTGTACACCCCGTCACCAAAAAGAAAGCTCTATTTGTCAACTCTTCTTATACCCAGAGCATTGTTGGCTGGGACGAAGAAGAGTCAGACTACATGCTGAAGTTTTTGTTCGACCACATCAATCGCGGGCATGACTTCTGCTGCCGCGTGCGATATGAGCCCGGTACAGTGGTGATCTGGGATCAGAGAGTGACGCAGCATTCGCAGACTTTGGATTACTCGGCTGGATCTCGGAGACATGCTTTCCGGTTGACACCCTTGGCTAATGTGCCGATTCCAAGTTTGGTTGAGAAAGATGATGGAGAGTGTGCCAAGGATGAAGGAAGGATGATGCTTAATCTCTGCTAGTATTTTCGAATGTTTGTGAATGTTGGGATTACTGTCTATTATACTGCACTGTCCCGTTCCCCATTAGAGTCTCTACCTTGATAAATCCGAGGTTCGTCAAGCCTTTGACCCCCGCTGCTCCATTTGCCGAAATACGAGTTGCCCAGCGCCATCTCCGAATCCAATTTTTAAGTTCCGCATGCTCTGCGTCGAATGAGTATTTCGAAAATTCAGGCCTTGATTCACCCTCGGCCAGGTTGGAGGGTGAGACGACTTGTAGAAGGTGCACCATGAAGGAGCCAGCGATGGCGAAATTAGGTCGACTCCCTGATTACTAGGTTAGATCTTGGACTCTGGCTACTGGATCGAAGCACTCACAGCTATGCCAGAATGCATTCCACTGTGCTCCCGTAAGCTTTTCGACGAACTCAACGAATTCTTTCACACATAACAACGCCCCTTTAACAACTGCTTTAGCGCCCTCGTAGATTGCATCCGGCTCCTCTTGGTTTATCGTCATAAGTGCCGGCCATTGATCCAATGGTCGTAACAAGGCGCGAAGGAGAGCCACATGTGTGACGATGTACGAAAGATAAAGTGATCCATTCCCATCCAGGTCCTCACCAGAAACAGCATCAGAGGTTGGACTTAAATTACTTGGCAAGCTATCCCGCCAATCTCTAAGCCTCACACGCATTGGCCGTGCTAAGTCCAAGGAGTATTGGAGGTCATTGGATGTCTTTCCAATCGCCTTCACCGAATAAAAGGATCTTTGGATATCCGAAAGTATTGTGGATAATGTCGACAAATGATGTATGTGACTCTGTGTATCCGCGGAGTCTGACAATGTATCTTGTATATCCTCCTGCTTGAGCATGGATACATCGTAATCATCATCGCCCAAGTGGCTGGGCATTCCTCGTGCCAGGGCGACCCACTTTTCCATGGCATAGAGACCCCACCAGAGTCGACGCCGAAGCCTTTTCTCCCAGGATGGAATAGAGATCCATGATCCTGCATCTCTGTGAAGCCCAACAGTTTGAGCAACGGCTAGGGAGGTTGACATGAGCGACCATGCAAAAGCGGTATCTGAGAGATACATGTTCGTTGGAAGTCGCTGTTGAAGGAGAAGACAGGCTTGAAGTGTTGCGAGAGAAGGCGCGTGAAGGTCTTGTGATATGCAAAGCCAGCAAAGATGATATAATTGCTCACTAGAAGGAGGGTTCAAAAGTAATGTGTAGAGACTATCGTCATACATGATGAACTGCAGCGAGGTGGCGCAGATTGCTGATAGTAATGCCAATGGCATTTTACTCAACTCGGCTGGTGATGATGGGATTTGATGACTGGATATGATCGGAAAGTAAGGGTCGACATAGCGCGAATACAGCTTGATGAGATGCCACGCTTCAGTGGCATTCATCATAGCCCACAAGCGAGGCCATGCATTATCCACAAGTTGTGGATCAAGTTTTGGCTCCGCCTTCTCTAGGAGAGAATGGTCGGTGATACCAAAAACAATAGGGGGGGAGAAATCGATTGTTTTCCTTTGTTTCTGACATGGGTTGTCCATGATTCGATATTTCAAACCGTTCACTTTTGGTATTGAGACATTCTGGTCGTTGTAGGGTTGATGACTCAGAATATGGATATCGGACACTCCGGTTGGCCCAATATAGAAACTGAATGCCCCTGGAATATATTCAAGGGAATCTACTTGGTAAGGCGAGTCACTGGATGCTCGTCGTTTTTGACTCGGTGGAGATCTTCCCGGACTGAATGAGACGATGTCTTGCGAGTCGATTCTCGCTGCACCGTCTTGACTGAGAGATGAGTGGCTTGTCTGTGGGCTTCCTTGTTCCAACTCTGGAATAGCGCCCAGAAGACCTTCCCCTGGCGATAAAGCCTCATCACTCTGCCCATTGCTAGGCCGACTCTCGTTTAAAAGATGCAGCCACCCGTCAGGATGTTCGCAAGGCTCAAGTGTCTCGGTTTGTTCACATAGTCTAGCTCTCTTTCGTGGTCCTGGGCCCTCTTCAAACGTGCATCGTTGATCTTTGCCGGTACATCGATAACATGGCGGTCCATTGGGCATGTCACAGGTGACTTTACGTCTGCGACAAGCGTCGCAAGGCCGACATTTTCGAGACTTGTACAAACGACCATTCAGGACCGAAGCAGAAGCTGAACATTCCATTTTCAAATCAAGCTAGGAAAACATTGAAAGGAAAGAAAAGAGGATGAGTAACAACGCGGTCTTATCTCCAGCACAGACGCTTATCAGAGTCAAGCGGGGGCGGATCTCCACACTTTTGTAGGCTCAGACTCTGGATCTTGGATACATTGACTTTGTTCCTGCTTACTTCCTTCACAGTGTGGCCTCTAAATCTAATAATGCTTGAAGATGCGGACTCGATAGAGCTGCGTCCGCCACGGTGTCGTCCATCGGCAACAATGGCAGCCGGGGTCTATCTCCATACCCAAAGTGACGATGCAACAACTTCTTCATCCCCGCAATCTGCAGTAATCTCAGCATGGGAACATGAAATATCGAGTTATTTTGATGTTCACTCACTCCAATTTTTAGTGCCACTCCGTCTGCAAGAGCAATCAAGTTCTGTAACTCAGCTGCTTCTTTGCTGGACTCGCTGTCTTGGCATAGAGTCCACAGTCTCACGCAGGATTTCTGACCGTTCGTCAGTTATTTGCCTATTTCATTCTCATTACTAGAGACTCTTACCGGTGCTATGTTTGGCAAACCACTAATCGCACCCGCTGATCCAACCGAAATGGATGGTAGCAAGAAGTCAATAAAACCATCGATGGCCCGAAAGGGGGAGGCTGAAGATCGAGGGAAAGCGCTTTGGAATTCTGGTTTCGAAACTTGAGCCATGATTCGAGTCAACTTGCCCACATTGGCGCATCTGTAGGGATATGTTAGCCTAATCTATCCGAAGTAGAGGATGAAAACGAACGTCAGTTTCACGCCGCACACATTGGCGGAAGACTCGATTATCTGCACTATTATATCGCTATCCATGTCAATTCCTCCCGAAACGGCAGGAAAATTGTAGATGATACTGCATGGTGTTAGAAACCTGTCACTCTGAAACCAGGGGTAGTACAGACACTGGCAAGGGCGATGCCTCTGCGATATCCACGAAAAACTTCTTGATCGCGGTGAGATCCGCCAAAAGAGCTCCGGCATAGTACCCAGGAGGTATAACCATCACATAATCTGCGCCAGCTTCTGCAGCATCTTTGCAAAGTTGAATAGACTCGCGGGTACTAGCTCCTCCAGCACCTGCAACAATTGGAATGCCCTGCAGACTCATCTCATCTAGAGCAACACGAGCAAGTCGTATTAGGGTCATCTTCTCTTTGCGGTTCTGGAATTGGATAATACATTAATTTTGGAGACTTGTTTTGCTGGGAGAATGATTCTCACCAAATGGATAGCCTCGCCCATAGACCCAGACACTACTGGAATGGTTCCGGCATTCGCAATGACTTTCCGCTTCGTTAGTAATTGAAACAGTTCTACCAATTTCCATGCTCATACATTTCACATGTCTCTGGAAAGCCTGGGTATCTTCACAGCACATTAGCTACACTATTATTCCATTTGTACCATGTCAATCTCACCAATATCTTCGTTATCGTCGAAGAAGCATGGCAAAGGCGTATAAATTCCCATAGGTAGTGGCCGCATGTTTGGTGGCTGATATTCGAGGGTCCGTGGCAAAGTATCTGTTGGAAAGTCTCAACGAGAATGTGTAGTCTATCATTTCCTCTTCGTCCCTTTTTGACATTGAAACTTAGGCTTTTCTAATCATGGTATCTGGATATAGCCGATAAAGGTGAGAAACAAAGATAGGGAGCTTGGGCGAAATCTTGACCGCGGCAGACCTGCTTGACGCGCGCAGCTTATCGAATCGATAGTGACATTCAACATGACACCGTTATCTATGTGGGTACCTTCATCTAATTTCATCGACTCTACATTTGTGTTGTGGGTGCTTGTGATCTAGAGTTAGCTTTTTTTTTTCTTAGGGTGGAATGTAAGGAGTCTTTTAGTTGTTAGAGTAGCGCAGTATTCAAGATCAGGGAGTAATATTATTGAGTATATACCCAGGTACCTACTTGCTCACGCTACTCCGTAGACTACGCTGGAGTGTGTAGGACCATTTGATACATATCAAAGAAAACCAATCGTGGATATCCTGACTTTCAGTCACTAAAATCTCCTCTTTTACATATGCAGTTAGCTTTTATAGAATGACTATATGTCATGTTTTCAAATGTTCAAATGAAATATCATCTAGAATCGATTTTACAGCACAAATCGGAACAACGGACTATCCTCTCCCATCTCTCCCAGCTCCTTGGTAGTGTATGTCCTCTCAATCTCATCAACATTCAATCCATCACGTCGCTTGTTTTCCTTGCGCATCAAATACCAGTGTACAGTAGCTGGGATCATTGCGCCAAGCACAGTTGCACCGACTGAGAAGCCAAATCCAAGAGGGTAAGTAGGCGCCTATGAGATATTAGTCAAACTCATGATTTTAGGTTTTAGATCAACTGACCTCGCTGGAAATATAGATATTCGATCCAATACTTCCGCCACCGACACTGCCGAAGAGCATCAGAAGACCAATAGCAGCGGCTCGCTTGGAAGGATTCGTGATGTTTGAACTTGTCCATGCGCCGACCTGCATTCAATGGTGAGTCGATGTTTGGGACTTGAATTTCAGAGGCAGGGCTTACCATCGGAGCTTGGGCTGCGTATCCAGCCGCAGCCAAGAAGATAGCAAAGTAACTCACGCCAGGGAGAGAAGGATAGTGAACTGTGATCCACAAAATGATGATACCACTAGATTTTTTTAATTAGCACGATTCTCCATCTTAGTCAAGATGAACTCACATCAGACCCAGGGTATAGGCACCCATAATGCATAGATAACGTTGCTGTTTTTGATCACTGATGTATCCAACCGCAACGCAAACGCATGTGGCAAATATGTACGGAGGCGTGGTCAGGGCTTGCGCTTTCACCGCAGTATATCCCAAGTTTGCGACCATAGTGGGCAAAGTGTAAGACAGGGAGTACGTAGGCACGGAACCGCCCCACCAAAATAGCATCATCCTTGAGTGAAATTAGCTATAAGCGGTCAATGAAACTTCAGAATGAACTTACATGAAATAAGTTTTCCGATCCTTTGCAGCCGAGATTACATCACTCCAGCGGAAAGTATAAGTGGAAGAAATTGGGCCATTGGCATACTTGACACGGAGAGAAGCGTATTCAAGTTCCTCGTCAGTAAGCCATTTGGTGCTTTTCCCTGCTTGATACTGATGAGGAAACGCGCTGGTAATGCTCAATTAGTCTGCATTCTGACGGAAGGAATGCAGAGTTGGAGGTCTTACGGTAAGCAGAACAGGCACAAAAGCCCTGCAAAGATGGTGATGCATCCTTCAATGAGGAAGAGCCATCTCCAAGCTCTCCAGCCAAGATTTCCATCAAGGGACCCGACGCCGTAGGCAATGACACCGCCAAATGCACCTGCGGTGGTGTTCGCACCGTAAAAAATGGCCATGCGGGTGCCGATCTCCTTCGGCGTATACCACATGGAGAGAATGAAATAGGCTCCTGGGTAGAGTCCAGCCTCGGTGATTCCTAGCATCAAACGAATGACAATAAAGCCAGCATAAGAGCTTGCTTGCGAGGTGAGAGTTGTGATGAGTCCCCATGCACACACAATGAAGGGAAACCATATCTTGGGGCCAACTCTTCGAAGCATGATGTTTGATACTGGCTCAGCCAGTCCGTAGGTAAAAAAGAAGTACATGAGGGCCAGGTTATACTGGGTACCACTCATGCCAAGGTCCTCCAGGAGGCCGAATAGCTATAGATGAAAATTTATTAGTTTGGAATAAGCTCTAAAGGGTAAGACATGGGCTAACCTTGGCATTCCCTGCATTGGATTTATCAAGCGAGCACATCAAGTATAGAAAGCTCAGTGTTGGAAGTAGGCGTAGGTCCACTGGGTTCAAAGTGAGCAAAGGGATATATTATCATTGCACGAGTCTTACATTTCCTGAGCAGTTTCTTTTTGGATGCCCCGCTGAACACATTCTCAAGGTGAAGAAAGCGTTCGTACTCTGCCAAGTTTCCATCTGACACAGTAGCTACTGCGTCGCCTTTCTTCTCCGTGTCAGTCATGGAAGACGGTGATGAAGAATTAGTCAACTCCATAGTGAGACATCAGAAGTCAATTTCTACCTCAGCTCTGACTTTATCTGTCGCGAGGGAAGAGGAGCTTAAGAGACTTCGAAAATCCCCTTGGCTATCTCTCCAGGTTTATAGCTTGGTATCTCCCAGAAGTTTAAAAGTGGTTGGTTGGATCTGATATTGTGCACAAGTGCACGGGGCTTGACTGCAGCTACAGCAAACAAAAATAACCTTATCTCCTTGTGACTCTATTGGTCTCGATTCTTTGGCCGCCGTGTGAGGATAGCATTGATAAGGAAGTTCTGGGGTTTATCGGAGCTTCGCCGAGCTGGCCGAACGGCCAACTCTATCAATGTGGTACTTGAGTTGTAAAATGCGAAATACCAGCATTTGGTCACCTCTATTTCAGATGCTCTCCAAAGGGTTATATAAGCCTGATAGAGTCAGCTGGGCATTCAAAATAGGTCAAACGGCGGTTATTTGAGTCGGCAACAGAATGTCGAGCACAACAGTCATGGCCCCGGGCACAATTACCCGAGAGAAGAACGAAAATGGCGACCCTCTGTATCCTGAGTACATGCGTCAGTCTCGCTAAAAGCAGTCTATGAAGCCCGTGAAGTGAAGGCTAAATTATAATTGAACAGCATTCTACGACCCCCTCGAGAAGGTAGAGGACATCGGCGCCTTCGAGCATTTCGATCCTGGTCATCGCGCTGATCCTAAATTGCCCAATCTTCTGAAGAACGCGACCAAAGTCTGGGACCTATCTCCTCATGTGGGAACTGAGGTACATGGAGTTCAGCTCTCGCAACTCGACAGCGCCGGCTTGGATGAACTAGCCCTTCTTGCTGCGCAGAGAGGTGCCTTGGTATTCCGCGATCAAGACTTTGTGGATATCGGCTTCGAGGCACAAAAGAAACTTGTCAGTCATTTTGGCCCTCTGCATATTCACGGTTGGGCTCCTCATCCTGCTGCGGGATCCGAAGAACACATGATTATTTACGATCACAAGGAGTAAGGATGATTCCTCCTTCACAAAGGCTACAAGTCTAATATAACTAACACTCTTCCTAGTGATCTCCGAGTCCGCCAATCTTGGGCCGGTCGTAGCCCAGTTCAATGGCACACAGACCAGAGTCCCGAGCAGCAACCCCCTGGAACCACTTTCATTGCTATGCTCGAGTCCCCAACTACCGCTGGCGGAGACACTCTTGTGAGTTCCAGCGTGAGGGCATACAGCAGTCTCTCGCCTCGCTTCCGCAAGCGCCTTGAAGGCCTGACAGCCATTCACACGAACAATGACGGTGTCAGTCAAGAGCTCAAGCACGGTCAACAAGCCGTGATGCGGCGCGGAGTGCTTCGGGCTGAACACCCCGTTGTACTTGTTCATCCTGTTACGAAGCAGAAAGCCCTTTGTAAGTTTTTCTCGGGAATTCTCTCACAATTTTGTCTTCTCTAACTATGATCTATTAGATGTTAACCCAGTTTACACAAAGAAAATCGTGGGTTTTGACCAGGAGGAGTCAGACTGCATCCTCAAGTTCCTTTTTGACCACATCGCCAAGCGACAAGATTTCTCTTGTCGGATCCGTTATGAAGCTGGCACTGTGCTTGTATGGGACCAGCGAGTCACCAATCACTCGCAGACTCTTGATTACCCAGTTGGAGATCGTAGGCACGGGTTTAGATTAACTCCTCTGGCGAACAAACCAATCCCGGCTAAGATTGAAGAGGATGACGGGGACTGCTCAACGGATGAGGCTCGGGTACAGTTGAACTTGTGTTGACTAAGGGTTGGAACGAATGGAGATATTGGGATTGTGGGCCCCAATGTATTCGACATCGAGACATATGGTGACAGAGCCAAATGCTAGGAGAAGCCGTCATGCACACTGAGCATGCGTGTCCCTGGACAGGCAGCTACAAAACAAAAGGTAGCCATTCACTTGATTGGAAAGGGAAAGCCAAGAGTTGCCAAACATTATCCGGTATATATGCAACCACCCCAAATCAAAACTAAAAGTCATAAACCATCATAGCATCCACACATTCACCATGAAATCGACTCGGACTCTCCAAGCCCAGCAATATGCAGCTTTAATTGATCTAATCCAACTGCAGCTTCCAAAGCCCATCACCCAAATAATGACCCTCATCCATAACAACTCCCTTTCCCTTAGACTTCATCTCCTCAGTACCCATCTTCAGCGCACCAACAAGACAAACTTCCTCCTTACCCTCGGCCTTCACAGCAACGATGGCACCAGCCTCAAGCGCGTGCTCTGCATCAGGCAGAGAGCCACCGGGAGATGTCAGTCCCGGAGCCATGAGTGCGGCGCCGGAGAGCACGAAGCGGATAGCACCACGGTCGATTTGGATGGTTGGTAGGGCGGAGGGGAAGGCGTGGACGAGCTTGAGGTGGGGAATTGGAGGGCCGTCGAAGGGTTGGAAGAAGAGGGGGGTTGAGTCTATTGTGTAGAGGGTAACGCGGTCGGGACTGTGAATTTGTTTTGTTAGTTTGAGTTGGGGTTGGCTGTTTTGGGAGCTTTTCTTTCTATCAAAGAGATAGTGGCATTGTAGGGTTGCACGTACAGCTTCACGGCCTCTAAAGATGCCTTCTTGGGCATGATCTCCTCAATATATGGCTCGAAACCGGGGTAGGTCTCCAGCAGCTTTTGGCGCAAGCCACGCTGCACTGAGGACTTGACCTTCGAGCGGTTGGTTGACGGGATTCTGTAAGATGATTGTTAGCTTGCTGTGATTTCTGGTTTTCCGCTATTTGGCATATCGTCTGATATTTGAGATAATGGATGTGTGTGGTTCTAAATATCGACGACATATTTTTGAAGGTGCTCTCTTTCTGCGGTGCTTGGATCCAGTATTGCTTGCGCAGAGAGCTGGTAGAGCTTCTGATTTTGCGGTGCTGGGATCCAGTCCATTGTACTCCTTTCGGGGCTTGAAAGCTATGCTTATGCTGCTTTGTATGCAGTTCCAGAGATCATAAAAGCGCTGGAGGTGTTTACTCACTCTTTCTTGAACATGGTTGTGCTTTTCTTGGAGAGGGGTGATGTGTATCGGATCCTATCAATGAGAAGTGGGATCCGCGGGGATATCACGTGATGATATCTAGAGGGGCGATTGGGTTTTTTTAAAAAAGAAAATAAGGCAGAATTGGAGAAGAATAATACTGCAGTGGACATGCAAGAATCAACTGATTACAGGGAGATATTACACTGAAAAAAGTTCATGTCCAAGATTTGTCATTTATTGATCTACATGAATATGTATATCTAGCTCTTGGCAGCACCAGCCTTGATGAGCATGATATCACCATCCTCAACAACGTAGTCCTTACCCTTGGTCATGACCTTACCAGCGGCCTTGACGGCAGCTTCGTCACCAAGCTCCTTGAGAACACTGTAGTTGTACACAATAGCCTGGATGAAAGTCTTCTCAAAGTCACCGTGGATAACACCAGCAGCGGAAGGAGCCTTGGTGCCCTTACGGATGGTCCATTGACGGACCTCATCAGTACCAGTGGTGAAGAAGCTGCCCAGGTTCAAAGCAGTACGCATGGTAGTGATAACCTTGGGAAGGCCGGACTGGGTGCCAAGCTTCTTGCACTCCTCAGCAGCGGCAGCATCATCACCCATCAGGGCAAGACGCTCCTCGAAGCAGGCAGAGATAGGCAGAATGGGAGAACCCTCAGAGTGCTTCTTGATCCACTCGAACAGAGGGGGGAGGTACTTGTTCTTCTTGCGAATGTAGTCCTTCTCGCTCAGGTTGACCAGGTACACACAGGGCTTGGCAGTCAGGAGGAAGAGAGGGTTAATAGCCTCAACCTATAATCAATTGAGTCAGTAAATTTGATTTCAAATGATTGGGAGTAGTTTGTGAATAAGACAAAAGGACTCCAAAATGTTTCAGATAGGGTTTTTATCTCAATATGTCCTCAACGTGATATAAATGTGGGACATTTTCGACGAGCTGGGTTATATTCGAGCTATGCTCTTATTCATCATATTATGGAGTCCGATTGGGCGGGGTGGGGGAGAAGTGCATGAACAAGTAAGAAAATGTGAAAACGTACCTCCTTGGGACTCCAGTCACCGTTGCGAATATCATTGCCATCCTTAAGGAACTGCAGGACCTTGCCAACAGTAGCCTCCTCTTCCTTCAACTTCTTCATCTCCAACGACTGGCCACCACGGCGAGTCTGCTTGCCAAGGGCTTCGAGCGCCTTCTCGACGAACTCGATATCCTTAACGCGCAGCTCGTCGCTGATAATCTCCAAATCGCGGACGGGGTTGACATCGCCCTCGACGTGAATAATCTCAGCATCGTCGAAGCATCGCACCACCTGGAAGATGGCATCGACGGCACGAATGTGCGACAAGAAAGAGTTACCCAGACCAGCACCAGTCGAAGCACCACGGGTCAGACCGGCAATATCATACACGGTCAAGTTGGCGGGAACAACGGACTTGGGCTTGTAGTGCTCACATAACCAGTCGAACCGCTCATCGGGAACAATGACACGGGCCTCCTCGGGATCGATAGTGGCATAGGGGAAATTGGCAGGGTTACCAAGGGAGGACTTGGTGATGGACTGGAAGAGCGTCGACTTGCCGACGTTTGCAAGACCAACCTAAATCATAATGAGTAAGTATCTGGGTAGCCCAAGCTCCACTGAATCATGTGTTCAAGAGGATCATTTTGTGTTGGGATGTGGAAAGAAATAAAAGCAGAAGCAGGAGGAAAGGAGGAAAGGGGGAGGTTTAAATAGTTTGTGTGGAAATAAAAAAGTGGACTGTGCTGTGTGAAAAAAACCGCGGAAAAAAACAGCAGAGTGGGGTCATTGCTCACATACGATACCGCTCTTCAAGTTGTTTCCAGGACGGCCCAGGAGGACCTTCTCTTGAACTTGGGCCTTCTTGGGAGGCATTTTATTGGATTTCTTCTTGGAGTAGAAACGACAAAAGACCTTGGGAGGTGGAAGGTGGGGGGAAGGACCAAGGCGGAAGCGGCAAGGATAGCGCGCGGTGAAAGCAGGACCAGCTGCGGATCGGTCGACGATACCAAAGAAGAGAACGGAGGAATTGAGGAGAGACGTTATGGCGGCGCCCACCAAACAGCGGGCAAGGAATCAATTGGGATTGATTGTAGAGAGGTCAAAGAGAGAATAAAAGAAAGTGAGCTGTAGTCCTGATAGCTTGCAACTTCAATAGCAAAGGAGAAACATGTCATCAAATTTTTCTGCCTGCAATACACACCGCTCACGTGAAGCCCTGCGCCCTTGACGTCAGTACTGTGGGCAAGTACATATAGAAATTAACGATGTTATATTGGGTTTATATACAGAATAAGTAGAGAAAGAACCGATCAACCCCTAGGGAGGATGTAGAATGCTTTTGCAAGTTTCGTGCATCAAATATAATACAAATACAAGCCCCATTGAATCATCTCGCCCTCTTAGGGATATCTGAATATCGGAAACTCAGAGTCAAGGTAAAAATAAAGCAGAAACAAAAAAACCCCCCCGTGTCCTATCCCAAGGCACATGTAAGTAACGCCAGAAAAAAGAAGAGTTGGCAAGGGCTAGAGATAAAGTTCATCATAGGTCCATCGCATCGACGTCTGTATTGTCAACCATATCCAGTAACTTAGCGTATGGAACAGTCACACGCTGGAGTTCCCGATATTTGCCTGGAGAGCAGTAGTTAGTACGGTGGAAAACAGGAAAGGGTAGTGCGACCCGGTTAAGATGAAGGTTATAGGAAACATACCAAGAGCAAGGATCACCTCCTTCAGCAAAGTCTCCCGTGGCCAACCACAAAGATTCTCCGATCCCTCGCGCCAATTGCGGCCCTCGCGCTCGTTGCTCTGCAGTTTTGACACGGCATCAGAGCCCTCTTCATCATCGAATAAGCCACCAATCAATCCCTTGAGCAGCTCTTCAACCTTCATTTTCAAGCCCTCAGCACCGATGCGCTTGGCATACATATTCAGGTATAAGCGGAACTCTTCCTTTGCGCCTAGAGACAAAGCAGCCGCCATGCGGTTCTCAAGATGAGCAATCGAGACGCTTGACTCAAAGGTCTCATAACCTTCACGGGAAAGGAGAACCTTAATGAGCCGTTGCAGGAAGTATGCACGGCCACGAAGGAGAGTCTCATTTGTGGTGTTGCGTTCCAGGAAGGGGATGATGCCAGCTGACACTGCGGCCTTGGCATCCTTCGTATCTTGCTGTGCGTCTCTTGCTTGCAGGTTACCCACAGGTGCCTCTGTCGAGTTCCAGTACTGGCTGCCGACAGCCCACCAGGCTTCTGAGACACGCTGCCATGTGTACATGGTCGGCGAGTAGGAGTATCCCTCTCCATTGGTCAGAGATACGACAATTCGGCCTTCTGAGTTAACGCGTGCATCGGTGACAGCCGGGGCAACCGTGGGATTGGCGCCCATAACATAGATAGCGGCATCAAGAACGGGTTGTAGAGAGACAGGAGGGTGTGGAGAAGAAAGGTGTTTGACGTTCCAAACATAGCACATACCCACGGATGAGATGCACAGAATCCAAGGCCCGTTGCATTCTAGAATGACGGGTTGTGCCTCCAAGACCAAAGCACTCACTAAGCGACGACCGGCGGGAGTCCAGATGTAAACCGAGCCATCCTCGCAGGCAGCAGCCCACATGCTTTGATTACCGGTGACTAGCAATACAGACTTGGGGAGGAAGTCCTGCCATAATGGGTGCTCACCACGGAAGAGTGTGAGACGCACTGGTTCCCGATCCACGGCACGACCGGTCAAGCTGGCTGGCGAGGGATTCCGGGCCTCAAAGACAACGTCCACGTTAGACTTGGTGCTCGAATCTCCTCCGCCAGGAGCTGGCGGGTCAGTCGGTTTTCCAGTCAAATCTAGTGCACGAAGAATGTGACTTCGGATCTTGGGAACTGCGAGCCGCAGCTGGCTAACGGCCATGCAAGGATTTGTGACCGCAGGTCTAATGAATTCTGGGGTAGGTTGCTGACCAGCTGTCGCAGGTTGTGTCTGAGCCGGGAGAAGCCCATCAGGTGTGTTCGCCATAATGGGCGTCGCACCGTTTTGGCTCGCCGCGGCCACACGCTTTTCAGCCTGTCCCTCCTCGTCACCCTCTAATTGAGCTAGCTTGCGCTTGTTTCCAAGAAGCAAGGCAGTCAAGCCACCCTTGGGTAGCCCGTCAAATGGTTTTGAAAGGTCAACGATGGATGCTGGGGCATCAGATTTGGCCTGGCTACTTACTGAAGCCATCAAACGAGCCTGCGGTAGAGAAGACTCACCGGCACCGGCACCAGAAACAAGCAGGGGGGCAATGCGCTTCTTTCCTTCTTTAGTATATGTCGGGCGTTGCTTGAGTCTTTCCAGCTTGGCCATGTATGGATCAGGTTTCTCAGCTTCGGTGGCAGCAGGGGTGGATGTTGTTCCGTTTGTCTTTGCGGGCTCTGGATTTGGCGACGAAGCTCGTGCAGGAGTTGTGCCGTTAGATGGCTGAGGCGCAGATCCCCCGTTAACAGCAGGCTCCGGGCCGTCACCCATAAGTGCACCCATACGGCCCTCAACACCCTTGATCTCGCCAGCCTTGCTCTTCTCCTCAAGTAGCAGGGCATCCGTGGTCTCTGTGATACCGGCACCCTTGCGGTTCGTTCCAAACTTGGTCAAAGACTTTTCATTCTCTTCCATTTCAACGGCGTAACCCAGCTCGCCTTCCTCGAACCGGACTGCCACAATTGTGCCATCTAGCGCAGTGGCATAAAGACACTTGCCGTCCGGACTCCAGGCCAGATCTGAAATGGACTTGGCCGCCATTTCTTGGGCCACCACAATAGGACGAGCGTTGCTTGTAATCCAAACACTCAAGGACTTGTCTGCACCCGCGCAGGCAATGACGGTGATATGGTGTTGTGCCGCATGATTATCAGCCGGCTGCTTCTGGATCGGCTCCCGGGAGTACAGCCGCGGAGAAAATGAGCACACCTCGACCGGTGCTTCGTGGCCGATGAGGTTGATATCGCCATCCCATGAGCCACGGTTAACAATAGCCACCGAACTAACAGGTCCATTGACCGCGTTTGCGGCAGCGATATGCATACCATCAGGGGACCATGAGCAACGACGGAAATAGGCGGTTAAGGGAGAATTAGCGAAGGGGGCGGAGATGGTCTGTTCCAAAACAAAGTTGTTCATTTGGTCATGAGATGTCGAGTTCGGCGCAGGAGAAGTAAATCGGAAGATGCGAACAGTACGGTCATCGCTGGCAGTAGCAAAGTACTTGTTCGCGGGGTCGAATGTGATGCCCTTGACGTGACTCTGATGCACGGCGATCGTCTTCAGTTTTTCGAATGTATGTCCAGACCAAACAACCACCTTGGAGTCCAGCCCGACAGAGACCAGAATTGACGAATCGTATGACCACCCCAGATCCTGTACATCATTGTCGTGACCGATCAATCGCCGAATAGTGCGCCAGTTCTCTACAGGCGGTGCTTCGTCCGACCCTGCACAGTTCAAAAGCTATTAGTGCCTACTCTCCTAGTATCCCACCTATAGAAATACCTACCGAACGTCGAACCGTGCGTTGGTGGATTGGCATCCAGCGTATAAACGCAGACAATCTTATCGTCCGCCCCTGACGCCAGGTATCGTCCATTTGGGGAGAAACGGACGGTATGGATCGTTCCGGAGTGGTTGCTCATAGAAGCAAGCTGCTTCGGTTTACTCGCGAATTCCGGATTGCCGGTATTGTAGATGGCCTCGGTAGACCAGATCCGCACATAGCCATCTGCAGCACAGAAGCTCCATATTAGCGTCGATCTTACGGCAATTCCAGCAGCACGGGATCTACTCTGCACGCCCCAGAGCAGCCCTGATGTGTCGATCTTGAATCATTTCTCACCTCCTGCGGCAGTCACCAATCTCTTTCCGTCCGGTGAGACGTCACAGCTGTAAACCTCGAAATCTTTCCTTTCACCTATGCATATCGACAAATAATCAGCACAGCTATTCATATCAAAAAACAGGTTCCGGTTCTTTGAAAGAACCACTAAGTCCAGCGCTCAATTTCCAGGTAGAATAATCCAGCAATAGGACCACCAAGATATCCGTACCGCCATGTGTGAGCCAGACTGGCTTGATGATATGCATTGCGCAACCGAGGCGGAGTGCGCCACACCCCTATGTAACGCAGATATAAATCTTTTGAATGTATCGAATCGGCTCCGTTGTACTCTGTATCGGTACAATCCCTGCGAAATGAGGGTCGACGAGAGGAAGGGCGAAGCTGGAAGGAGTGATCAGATGGAGGGTCAGGTGTTTATCGTAGAGGACATCGCAGAGATAACTCCTTGGAATTTCTCTGTGCAGCTTCGCGGAAGTTTGAAAATTGATTCCGCTGAGAAGCCGAGGGTAGATGATGGGGGTAGAGGGAGTTGGGCGTTGCGGGATACAAAGGGAGATTGCTGATCAGGGCGCGAAACCGAAAAGTCGCGATCTCCAGAATTGGTGGCCCGAGCTCCTCTTTTCGCGTTAAGCATTTAATACTTCACTAGAACATAGTATATTGATCACATTTACGAAAATAATTCCAAATCTTCTTTCACGGTGTACTGATTCTGATAATTGTTGCTACACACTATCATACATGCTTTGTCTTCTTTTTTGGTTCTTTTTTCTTCTCCTTGTGTTCTTAGTCCCAATGCCCCGCGGTGCCTTATGTACGTAAAAATACGGGGTCAGTTCAATCCCGCATAGCAAGAAGAGCTGGTGCCTTTTTTTACTCCTGAAGAATGCTGTTGAACCAAGCAAAAGCAGAACACACATAAGAAATAAGAAAAAGAAAAGAAAAGAAAAAACAATAAGAGCGGAGGGAAAGTGGTACAAATAGAGAGACCAGCGAAGCACTGTAGGCTCCGTCGGATCAAAATGCAAAAGGACTCCAAGAAAACTTAGCTCGCACACGTCGGGGGTGGCTTATCGATTTAGCGCTTTGTCTTTTGGCTAGCCTCTGAAAATGACTCCAAGACACTTCGTGTGACCTCGTTGTTCGGCTCAGTCTCGCCCGACTCCTTAGCCTCGAACTCTTCCTCCACGAAATCAGTCTTTTCGGTATTCGGAGTGGTGTTGATCTCTGACTCCTGAGCACCGAGAGTCTTGGCAGCAATGTTCTTAGCCTGGCTCTTACTCACATTGCCGTAGACCGCCATAGCACTGGCAATCATACCGCCCAGATCACCAACGTTACCAGGGACAACAACGGAGGTACCCTCCTTAGCCAGGTTGGAGAAGGCTTCAACATACTTCTCGGCGACCCTCAAGCTAACGGCACCATGGGCATGCTCCTGACCGTCTTGCATGGCCTTCGCAACGGCCTCAATTCCACGTGCTGTAGCGTCCGCCTTCAGCTGAATAGCCTCGGCTTCACCAGCCGCCAGGTTAATCTGCTCGGCGCGCAAAGCCTCAGACGCGAGGATGACGGACTGCTTGCGTCCCTCGGCAATATTAATTGCACTCTGTCGCTGACCCTCAGATTCCAAGATCTCCGCTCGCTTGGATCGCTCCGCAGTGACTTGGCGATGCATGGCTTCCACAACACCGTCCGGCGCGTGAATATCCCGGATCTCGTATCGCAGACACACAACACCCCAGTCCTGTGCAGCTTCGTTGATCGCTTGTGTGATGTTCGTGTTGAGTGTGGCGCGCTCCTTCAGAACGTGGTCCAGAGTCAACTGACCGATCTCGGATCGCATGGTCGTCTGCGCAAGCTGGGAGATGGCGTACTCCGCATCTTCGACGCCGTAGCTACAGTCCCAATATGTTAGACATTTGATCTTGCTTCAATTAAGTAGTGCAATATGATGGGAGAACATACCTGGCCTTGTATGCATCAAACACTCGGGTATATAACACGCCATCCAGCTCCAATGTAACATTGTCCGCGGTGATAGCATTCTGGCTGGGTATCTCCAGCGCAGACTCCTTCAAGCTCTTGACGTATGCAATGCGATCCAGAAATGGAAAAAGGATAGCCAGACCGGGCTCCAGAATCCGGTGAAACTTTCCCATCCGCTCCACAATCCATGCTGTCTGCTGTGGCACGAATCGTACGATCGTGTTTGCGGGGAGGGTCGGTCGGTTAGTGAAGTAAGTGGTTGGGCCACCTGATGGGTTGTGCGAAGCCGCAGAGCTACCTCCAAACTGACCGAAAAGGGACTCTGGGGCGAGGTTGCGGCTCGAATTTGAGAGCGCGCGACATTGTGTCGTCGAAAGAGCCGTCCGGGTGGCTGGTCGGGGAAGACGGCGATGCTGCGGGAGCAGGCTACCACGGGACCGTAATAGTCTTGATGATTGCCGGTATGCACCCTCCATGTTGAGAGATTGCGGGTGTATGTGTGGGGATTGGAGGGAGAGTGGAGGAGTAAGCTGGTCGTGAGCTCGGAACAAAGGTTGAGAATGTGCTGCCTGAGGCAACACGGTGTTCTCCGCATTGACTCAACTCTGATAGGTAGACGGACACTATATACCAACGTTCCTCTTGCAAAGGGTTTTACCATAACAGCCTGTTGTTAAAATTGCTGTGTTTAAGATGGACATCTCACAGGATCATGTTCCCAGTAGAAAGCCTTTCACATCATGCACTGCAATAGTGTAATACTCCAAGGAGGAAAAGAAACACCCCACAGAACCTGATTTATGAACAAAGTACGCCGACACAAGCAGCCACAGCTGCAACTCCTAGAACGCCTCCAGGTCCAGAAAATGCTAACTCAGTAACGCTCTCTCAGGAATTCCTCAACAGGACACAACCTGATATAAACGCGACAGAAAGGTCTCTTCAGAGAAACCCCCATGGATAAATGCAGTCGGAAGAACACCCGCATCGTGGTGGGAAATTAAATGACATCATACAATACTTATTTCATTGTTGGCTTCGACCATTGCTTTTCTCTTCGTCGCTGCGCCAGTCATGCTGATAACCTTGGGAACTCGCTAAGATCTGGGTGTCATGGCGAGACAGCACAGACACATCGATCGCATAAAGATGGAAGTAATACAACTTCACAGAAAGAGGTAACAAGAAATTTCTATGACCAGAAGAAAGAGAAGAAGGGAAAAAAAAAAAAAACAGTAATTTTTTGGGCCTGAGACGCAATGGAATCAGGCGTCGAAAAGGGGAGAGGGGATATCGCCCATAAGATCATGCATGCCGGGACTCCGAAACGTTTTGAGGAGAAAGCCCATGACGGAAACGCAGCAATATTGGGAAAACAGAAACGAAAAGTAAAGCCAGTGTGAAACGCCGAGGCTTCACAATAGACGGATAAGGATGAGGCCGTAATGTTGCGATAGAAATGTGACCATTAGGCACTTGAAAAAAAAAAAAAAAAAAACAGTCGGAAGATGCATGCAAACCCCTTGAGAACACAACTATGCTGATCATGATTTTGTAAAAAGCAGAAGAAGAAAACAGAGAAGAGAGGGTCCCAGGAAACGTATGCAAAAGCGGATGACAATGGAGTTCAAAGATATGACTTTCTCCCAGTCCTTCTCCACTGTTTGCCAAATGCCCTGGTGAATTGTTTGCGAATAAAATCAATTTTGTGGAACTTCTCATTCCCTTGGTCATTGGCAACAGCAGTTTCAATAAGACTGAAGATAGCATCACGAGGTTTGAAAGCCTCATCCCGGCACAAACCAACCAGATCCGAAAGAATCCGATGGTGTATACGAAATGGGCTGCTGATGGCAAGGCGATAAAATTCCATGAGAAAATTGAAGCCATCGTCGGTATGTCGTGTAAAAAGATCATCCAGGGCTTGGCGCCTAAATTCATTGTACATTCGCAGATCGAACTCCTGCATCAAACAGTCCAACCAATATTCGTAGAGAGAAGTGTCCCGGAATTGTCGTTCTGGACCCCCAACCTCATCATTTAGAAGCATTCCGAGTGTTTTGTTGACATTAGCGTACTTTTGCTTTGAATGACCCTTTCCCTTCCACTGGGATGGCGGATGGTTTTGCTTGGGTGGCAGCTTGTTAGTTTGGCGAGCGACATAGTTGGTCGGATGACATTGCGTGTGCAGTTGATCAAAATTACTGAATTTGAAAAAGGAGAATGTCAGCTGCTGTTTGAAAGTCACAAATATAGACAGAATTCAGGCATACCCAGCTAGTTGTGCCGCTGCTCCCAGGGGAGAGGAAAGTGGGGTCGTTTTGTGCGAATCTAGTCCGAGCGCTGATCGACATTCGTCAATAAATGCATTTTCCAAATTTGTTGCCATATAAAGGGGAGATTCCGATCCGGAACCGGATGGGGGGGGGATAAGAGCAATCCTGGGGGGTTCCTACAGTGGCGACTTCATTTTGTGCCGATGGCATGAACTCCGGGGCGTTGGAGGAAAGATGTGTGCGGGCGTTGTAGAAACCTGTGCCATTGGGAACGAACTGTTGTGAGCCAGCATGAATAGAACCATTTGGTGCACCGTCGACGTGGTTGTTGATAGGGGTGTTCTCATCATTCTTTCCAGGTTGCGCCGGGGCAGCACCAGAGAGTACCCACTGGGACCAGTTCTCACGAGGGCGTAAGCGGTCCATACCGTCTTCACCAGTCTGGACCTCGACATTGCGGAGTTGACGGGAAACATGACGCAGGAGTTCGAAGTCCTCAGTCAAAGACTTCACACGCTTGAAGGTGGCAATAACACTAAGAGGGGTAAAGCCTTGGGAGTTCATCTGGGAACGAAGGAACATGTCCTTGCACAAGTTGTCGACCGAGAAGTAGTACTCAAGCTGCATAGAGAGCATGTTCATGAGCGAGTAGGGCTCCATGTACTGCTGGTAAGGAACCGCGCTCATAGGGCCGGGGTTGACAGCCTGGTAGGGGTACATAGTGTTGATGTCAGTTGGGAAGGGGTACACGCCGTATGGGTTTGCAGGTCCTGTCAAAGAAGGTGATCTCAAAGACATCCGGTTGCCCTGCTGCGAGCCGTTGGCAACACCGTGCTGGGACCGTTGACGATCATTGAAACCGAAGTTCTTAGAAGCAAAGTTGTTTCCCATGTGGCCAAACTGGCCATTCTGGCCAGCAAATCCAGAGTAAGCACCTCCACGTCCGCGGTTGGCTCCACGGCCTCCTCGCTCAGCACGAGAGTCACCACGTTCCCGGTTGAAGTCCTGGAAGCCATTTGCACCAGCCTCACGGTTCACGTCAGCCGACTTGGCGCCAGAGTCAGATCGGCGATCGTTGGCACGAGCCGCACCTTGAGAGTCAACAGCCAGGCTGCCACCCTTGGCATTACGGCCGTCGCCGTTTCGGTTGGACTGCTTGCCATCGCGTTGGGGCCGGGCGGCGTTCTCACCACCGTTGACGTGCTTGCCATTGCCCCCAATGGCATCTTCAGCACCACGCTGTGGGCGGTTGTTGCGCTCCACTGCTTGAGCCTTGCGACCCTCGGAGTTGGTCACGTCAGAGCTGGTAGAACGTCGAGTCTGTGCAGGGAGGGAAGCAGCACGGCCAGCGCCAGCTTCGTTCCGGCCACGTTCTCCGGATGCCTGCTTACTCACAGGGGCAGTGGCAGGCTGGCCTGAGGCGACCTTTTCGCCAGCGGCGGCTGCATGGGATCCACCACGACCACCATCCCGTCCACCACGAGCGGTTCTCCGGCCTCCACGGCCAGCGGAAGGGAGGGGAGTGTTGAACACGGCAGTAGGAACATAGTTGACAGGCATCCACTTCTCTTTGCCGTGGGCACGCATGACCGGGCTCTTCTCTCCCTTCTCGGTCTTGTCTGTCTTCTCCTGTGCCTTCTTCTTATCTTCGCCAATAGCAACCTCAGGTGTAGGCCATGATGAGGCATCTTCGACCGGGGGCAAAGCACCATCCCGGCCCTTAGCACCATCAGCCTTCTTGCCTCCTTTGGTGCCTTCTTGCGCGCTGTCGGTACCCTTCTTCTTGGAGTTGGTTTTGGGCGAATCTTGCTGGTTCTCCTCGGTGGCCTTCCCGGAGGTGGCCTTAGCAGCAGTAGGAGCTGGGGTAGTCTTGGCCTTGGCCTCTTGTGCCTCCTTTCGTTGCAGCCAGATGTTCACTGAGGGGAGAGGAGCGGCCTTCAACTCCTTTGGTGGGATGCTCTTCTCGGCTTTCTCAGATTTATCAGACTTCTCAGTCTTCTCGGACTTCTCGGATTTCCCAGACTTCTCCTTCTGCTCCTCGGTATCATTTCCGGCCTTCTCGGCCTTAGTTTCGGCTTGCTTCTCAGACGAAGTCTCGTGAGTTCCGTTCGGGGTATTTGATGATTCACCATCTTTGGAGTGTGCTGCCGTGGATCGGACGCTGGGGGATGATGTCCTAGAGTGAACAGCCTTCGATCTGTTGGCATGCTTGTTGGTCACAGTGGTGAACTCGGCATCCTCATCAACGCTTGTGGCCTTCTCGGTCTCCTGTGGTGTTTCGGTTTCCGAGGTCGTAGTTACCGGCTCTGCGGGGACATTGTTGGTCTGCTCTTCGGGCTTGGACTCGGTCTTTTCGGGCTCTGTAGATACCGGCTTGGTGGGCACTGGGGTCTCAGACGCCCCCTTTGCGGCTTGCGCGTAGCTGAATGTAGGCATTTTCTGGAATATGAAGCTCAATGTAGCTCAATCAGACAAAAACTCGCGGAGTTCGGATATGTTGAGAATCCGTTCTGCGTCGCAGGATTCTGCTGTAGAACAGGTATTTCCTGCAGGGAACCTGGAGAACTCAAATCAACGCCCACGCGTGAGATGACTCCGGCACCGTTTCAAAACAGAGGGAAAAAGATGGATTCCACCTTTTTGTAACCCCACTAAAGGACGGTCCTTCGTTTCTTAAGAATCGTTCTCACACAGAGGTATAACCGACAAGATGCGAGTCTTCAGGCACAGCTTGAAGACGTTCTCGACAGGAATGCGGTTTGTTGTCTGTGTTTGGATCGTCTAAATCGCAAATCGCATCGGCGGGATATCGGTTCGCAGGGAAGCAAGTCACAGCAACTTTTTTCGGATGCTCTGGATGTTTCCACCTCAGTTCGGTCTCGGGGAGATCACAACAGTCGAATCAATCCGGAGCTTACGTTGACGAGATCGGCAAATGCACAGGGATGCGAAAGAGTCCGAATATTCAGTTCGACTTCGAGATCAGAATTGGACCGTAAAATTCGTGGCACGAGGACGGCGCGAATGACACGTGTGCGACGAGTTCAAAATCCACTAGAAAGAAGATGTGAGGATCGGGAAGAATGTCGAGATTGTCACAAATCGCGAGGAGGTTCCGGAGGGTCGGAAGCAATGAGGGCTCGGATCTTTCACAAGATCACAAAATCCCGAGTACGAGTCAGAGACTCAAAATAAAAACAAGGGAGGAATGGAAAGCGAGGAACAAACACCCGAGGGAGGGGGGGGAGGGGGGGAGGTGAGAGGGGAGATGGTGAAGGGTAAGAGCAAGAACGCAAAATTATTTGGGTAATAAGGGCAAAATGGTAGCGGGGGCTTTTTTTCTTACCTTACACAAAGGTATTGGATTTCTTGAACCAAGGAAAATTGTTAGGGAAACAATTTTGCGTATGCTTTCTGTGTACCCCAGGTAGGTAATTGTGGAATTTCGCATAAGAAAAAAAAATCTCTTTAGTATAGTGGATGGAGCCCAGCGGATTAATCCCTCGGTGCCGGACGCACAAATTGACCCATTGACCACGTCTATCAGTAAGAGGACTATGATGATATCCGGGAAGGTAATTTACATGAACTGTTCGTACTACAATCTTCATCCGTCAGCTACCATCTGCTACACAGGAAATACCCTCAAGGTGCTCTCAAGGTTTGTGGGAGAATGGAATCACATTCAATAATATGAATGGACTTGGAAATTATCTTGCCTCTTTCGGACTAGTGGCTCTCCATTGACTGGATTGTTACCATCCGTTACTATTTATTACTTAAATGACAATACCTTCGGCCAATGCTCGGGCGGCTGTCCCTCTATATCCTGGTTCAAGCCCAAAGTATACAGTAACTTATACCATACAGAACAGACAATGAGCTTTGTCGCCTTGCTCAAGCTTAGTAAAGTATATGATGAATGTGTCAGAAAAGCTCCCAAAATATAAATTGGAGCCTCAAAGGATAAATGATCCAATCGTAGTGCTAGGGATAGATTTTCCGGCATCTCCCATCTGTTCAGGGTCCTTCCAGGCTGGAAGGCCTGGAATGAGGGCCCAAAGTCCGACCAATGGAAGATTGCAGAAAGTATTCTGTATACGTACACTCTAGGTACTTGACAACCGTTGCCTGTCAGACTAGCCATTAATTGAAGACACTACGTAATCGTCAGACCGAACATGCAATACCTTCAGCTTGGGCTACTACATACAGTTCTTGGGTATAATCTAACATCCATCCATGGATACCTATAAAGTATGGATTACATTTGTCATAGCATCCGTTCTAACCGCAAAATGATCAATCATTTTTTGAAATTTCGAATAAAAGCGTTGCCCATTTGCGGGGTCCACCGAGCCCCTCCGATCGCAGCCGACGATTGGTCCTTGGACCACATATCCGTTTAATGGATTATCTGACGCCGGTGCAGCGGGAAGTCAATTCATCGTGGCCTTGATGTTATTCGGTCCCTCTATTCTAAACACTCGCAACAGCTTATTCTATCCTCGATGGAAAATAAAAATCATCTAAAAATAAAATGTAAATCTTCATATTCACATAGCAATACGGTTCAGGGAAGTTCCTAACTAATGCGGCACATCTTCCCTTCTTCAGCCGTGGAGCTTCCGCCGGATAAACGACCCGTGAAATCCTCGGGTACCTGATTTGGCCCGTACTGGAGTGCTGGTATACGTAATACCAACCCCGAAACAAAAGTAAGTGCAGGATCCCTAACTCACTAGGTTCATAAAAACCTCCTGCGTTGCTTCCCCTCCTTGGCCTATACTGTACTGTACTTGTATTGATTATTATGCTTCGAGATACCCAATCTTGGATTTTGTTTCTGGTCTTCCTACTTCTCTTTCGCACTTCTTAGCTGTCATATTAAGGGTCCTTTAAGCCATTAAAGATTCAACGCGGTTCTGTGCGACCGAAGAATGCAGAATGTGATATATTTGCCAGTGCCCTAGAGTATCAGCACGTGATACTCGTTACTAGTTTTGATACCATACATATCAATCCATAGATCACGATTGTTACTTTTACAAAGATTTATTTCCAGTCTATACTACAAAACACTTCCTTCATCTCCAGTACAACACCCCTACGCCCAGAATACCGTGAAATTCACCTTCGGCAGCGCACAGTTAGGGCTGAGGGCACGCGGAATCTGTCGGGATGGGTGGAGTATGTAATCAGAATACATCGGCGGGAACAAGGGGACCTTGGAACGTGGGATGTGGTATCTGTATTACTCTGCGCGGCGGATACGCTCCGCTAGGCCGATGTGGAGGGGGGAAGGGGAAATATAGGCAAGGATCAACAGGATTATATTGAGACAGAGTATGTGAGCCAAAAAGAAAAAAAAATGGTATCCAGTCCCCTCACGCGATAACGCCACGCTTCTATAGTTCAAAGGCCAAAAATATCAAAATAATCAGAGCTTATACAGCTTCCTACCAATGCCGAACACTGATAAGCACCTGTTCCCGCGCGTCTAGCTCGACTGATCCTGTCGGCCCTATAAAGCCCATGCGGGTGAGGACCTGCCACACTAATTTACGCTTGAGGTTCTCTCGAACAGAAATCTTCTCCAATGCGTCGTGTCCGTTGAAATATTTCAGGAACGAGGGCCAGTATTTTTTGAGTAGACTTTGGAAATTTTCAAGGTCATTCGGCGCGATGTCCGGGCTCACACCTTCAAGGAATTGCGCGTCCCCAGGCTTCTCGGGGAACCGGGCGACAATCTCGTCTAGCCATCGGGATTCAAGTGGGGAGGCACGGTGCGGAGATAAGATCAAGGTTGACTGCCGCAGAGCAGTGGACCGGTCTAGTAGCTTGTGCGAAGTGCGGAGCTGTGCGTGCGGGTCGACGCGACCTGGCATGGGCGTGTCGTCTCCGCTACCGTGACTGGCGAGCGAGGAGGAGGACGAAGAGTTGGCGTCATCATCGTCCGAACTGTCTGTGTCCACGTTCGCTAGGGAACTAGGATTTCCTTTGGCGAGGTAGCGGTCCACTTCTTCTTTTCGAAGAGCCATTTCCACGGCCAGTTTGATCTCGGGTGTCACCTTGATGCGGGCGAAGGTACGTAACTGTGTTACCCAACCACCGCGGAGAAGCCATGCCAGAATAGAAAAGTATGTTTCCTTGTGGTCTTTACTCGGAATGAAGCTTCCATAAGGACGAGGGGTGCCACTGAGTGAGGAGAGCATCTTTGGGAGACTGGGAAGTGTTGGGAATGCTGCCTGATATGCAATAGTCGCTACTTCCAATTTGCTCAGGTCGCAATTGGGAGAAACAATGTATGTGTCTCGCTGGTGAATGGGAGGGATGGCTCGGGCACGACGCCAATACACCAAATGACTAGCCAGCATCTGGATAGTGGAAAGTGGGATTCCCGAAGATAGTGAAATCTGGGCAAAAGACTTCGTTGGCTTCGAACAGCGAATATAGTGTGCCAATGCTGTGGCAAGGGTGCCACCTGAAGCCTCCACATCTTTGATAATAGATGCCTCGCTATCCAGCAGAAGTAGTGCGAAGTGTTTTGCAAGGACTTGGTGGGGCGAATTAATATCGTCAATACCAGGTTCATCCACTGGAGTCGCGCTGTCAGCCGTTGTCAACCAGAGACCTGGATAAGATTTGTCTGCAGGGCCAGCAAGGTACGGCGTGGAGGTCAGCGGGGGGATCTGTAGCGAGATAGAAACATCGGGACTGAGTGAAACAGAGGCAATCTTAGATGCCGAGATGCTGGTATACACTGTATAGATTGCCCTGGCCAGAGAAGACTGGTTTATCAAGTCGGCATAAAGCTTATGGATCGAGGTTTCTAGAAGAAAGTTATTAGCTCAAACCCAATTAATAAGGGACCAGGGGGCAAGATACTTGACTCTCGAGCCTTTCGCCGTACAGACAATATATGTTGCGATTCTTTCCACACATAATCCGTTCGGGCCTGCTCCCATTTCAAAGCTTTCGCAAACTTCTTGATAGCATTCTCGTAGATCTCCTTGACACGCCCCGAGTACTCAAGCAAAGGAGGATCCATCACAAAAACTACATTAAACATAGTCATATGATCTTTGTCCTCCGGATCATCCGTCTGCTTCCCAAGCTTCACACTAGCCGTAGAGTGGCGCTTGGTCTCAGTCGGAGAAAGCGTCAGCTCAGAGATGGTAGCAATACTAGCCCCCATATCAGGCGAAGCAACACCATCCTCATCCCCAGCACCCTCAAGATCATTATGACCCAGTTCCCCACCATCCCATTCAGAGCGGTTCTTCTTCTTTTTCTTCTTCCGCCGCTGCTTGCGCCAGGTTCCATCCTCCCGCACAAAGACAGGCCACCCGATAAGCGCGAGATCATTAATTCCCACTTCAAATCGCCGTTTATGCCACGATCGCGATGGGCTCAGTAGCTTCTCCCATACACTTCCCGGTAGACCTAAAAGCGACACCCACGGTGCCCCCGATGATCCAGTAGCACCATCCCGATCTGAAGCCCCGTCATCCTCAGGATCAGACCCAGCACCACCCCGCTTCCGCAGCGACGAGCCTCGACCAGACCCTAGAGACCCTGGGCGTGGTGGTTCTGTCGGAACAGTACCCGGTGACACAGCAATATTCACACTGTCATCAACGATGCCAAAGTTACTGGCGCGGCGGGCCAGCAACAAGCTCGGCGCCGTCGGGTGGCTGCCGCTTTGTGTCTGAGCTGTGGGATTCTGGTTTTCGCGCTCTCTGTCCTCATCCTCCTCGTCCGAACTTAATCCGCTATCATCACTGGAACTCGAGTCCGTGTTCCTAGCGCCTTGTCGGTTCCGCGAGCGGGAGGTGCGCCGCCCGCCCTTGGTAGTTGTCTTGAGTCGATTCTCGCTGAGTGGATTCGGGGGGTAGTGGAAGACCAGACGGGGACCGGTGCGCGAGCGCACGATTAGGATAATGGCCACCAGGCATGGGTCTGGTGGCCGCGCAATTGACGACATTTAGTGGGTTGAGGATCGGCTGGGGCGATGTTGGAGCTGGAGGGCTCGATTTGGCTGGTGCTGTGGGCGGAACCCGGGTTCCCCGCATGCAACAAGCTCGAGCCAATCGTGACTGAAAATGAAGTTGGGGCTGTCACGGATCTTCCTACACTTGTTTAGGTGGTGAGATTGCAAATAGAGTTTCCTGCGGTATATTACAATGTTTATGTACAATTTGCTATCAACGCCTGCCCAGGTGTCGGAGCGTCCTAGGCCCATCTCGTGCGAACAGACTGCTTTTCTTCAATATCGTACAAATCGTCCAATTATTTTATATTTCCTTTTCAATTTTCTTTGCCAGTGCCTTGTGATGCTTCCGGCATATGCACAGCTGCTGGAGCTTTGTTTTTCTCTTGGTCTTCCTTGAATACAAGCCCAAGGTTCTTGAAGTCATCGGGCGCCATGAGGTTCCTATTAGAGGAAACCAATAGTCAGCAATCTCAACTACTCAATTCTGGTGTTTCGAATTCCAGAGTCCCTGCAGTGACAGGCATATGATATGTGCTGGAAAGGTAACGTACTTGTCCATCCGGCAGGCAAGATAATCCTTTGCCAATTTGCGGCATGCCTCGTCATTGGTGCCTCGGTTGAGCTTGATACACTTCAAGTAGCCAGAAATGATATGCTTGCATTCTCCTATACGACAATAATCGGTTAGTGATGCTCTTCATTGCGGAGGATTGACAGAGGATTGTCGCTGACATACCTTCATGATCGAGGGGAAAGCTACCGCGCTCAGGCCTGTCGATTGTGTGTCATGTTAGTAATGAAGCATATGGTAATATCATAGACCCTTTCGGGGAGTTATGAGTTCTCGTGATGCGAGTGGAAAGCATGCGCAAAGATCCCATGCTGGGGCGAAACTCACGGTGAAGGCTTGTAGTTCACCGAACCACCTCCGGGAGCTCCGAAACTCATCTTGAAGTGCTTTTTTGCGGTATTATGGGTGAATTTAAAGGGAAATACTCGTTCAAGCGGTGCAGAAAGGTCGATGCTGGAGTCAAGACTGGACCTCGAAAGCTCAAGCCGCGAGACAAATAGAACAAACGAGACAAACATGCGATCAGCCAACCAGCATCGTAAGATACGGCCGATGATGTATTTCCCGACAAGACCGGCATAGAACAGGACTTGAGCTGACTTTCCGGACGAATGAGCGAGGGAATGACATCCTATCTTGCATTATGGTCCAGTAGTTTGCATGTTTGACTTGTCTGCATAATGAGGGGACTTGGTTCTCCGCAAAGTACCGCGATTATATATAGCTAGAACCTGTCGCTCATTCAACCGGAGTAGACCATCATCAACAATTTCATTAACCTTGAAGTCGCGTTTTAAGGACCCAAAGAAATTCCAAAGTTCCGCTTAAATATCATTTCAGACTTTCAGCCATGCCTATGTATGTCTAAACAGGACAAAGAAACCGAACACCCCCGCATCTACTCCATATCCGACACTAACAAATGTCAGGAAACTCGACGGTAGCTGCCAGTGCGGCGGCATCGAGTTTACACTCCAGTCACAAACCCCAGTTCCCTACCAGCTTTGCGCCTGTAGCATCTGCCGCAAAGTAGGCGGGTACTCGGGTTCCGTTAACCTCGGCGGCATCGCCGATAGCCTGAAGGTGCTTAAGGGCCAAGACCTCATCAAGTAAGGATTAAGCCCAGAGCCAAAACTTCAAGATCAAAGAATTCATGTCTTCATCGAATTGTTTATGTGAATGAAACAAGAAATACATGTACTAATGATCAATCCAATTCAGAAAGTATCGCGGCATCAAAGATCGCGGAACCCCAAATGAGGAACAATGCTCTTCTGAGCGGAACTTCTGCTCAAACTGCAGCTCCATGCTTTGGCTCTGGGACCACCACTGGCCAGAGTTGATTCACCCTTTTGCATCGGCCATTGATACCGAGTTACCTGTGCCGGATGAAATGGTTTGTGTCATGGCTGGATCGAAGCCGGCGTGGGCGCGGTGGCCTGAAGGCAAGAAGAGTGTGCATGAGCTCTATAACGGAGACACCAGCATCGAGGGGTGGCACAAGAAGCATGGCTTTTTTGTGGAGTGATCTAAGAAAAATTTTCTTCAGCGAGGTGTTGGGGGTGTTGCTTGTGGGCTACGTGATGATTACAGATATGCTACAGAGATACGAATGGAGGAATGATATAAGAATCAAATGTATTCAAAGCTATTTCACGGGTATCAAGATCTGTAATGCGTATTAGCAACAGAACACAATATGAAATGAGTGAATATTGTGTGGATGAGAGAAGCGGTCAGATCTCCAAAGTGAATATAATTTTGTATCGTCAATGTAATTCTGAAAGAACACAGCGAAAAATTTTTGTTCATCAGGCAAAGAGGGTTGAATGGATAAAGGTCATACTCACAAAGAAAGTGACGCCAGGTTATCTACAGCAGACAGCAAGATCCTAGATGATTGATCATCGTCAGCAATCGCATTCGAGAACAATGCAAGCTTAAACTGTAAGATCAAGACATGGTAACTATGTCAGGCTAGAAGCCCACTGGTCAGCATATGTTTTCTTGTTCAAGAGCAATGGAAGCTAACTCACCTCATTAAATCAGAATTTTTGTTTAATGTTCATTTTCGAATAAATTCGAATCAAACAGTGTGAATATCAAGTTTCATCATAATAGATATGACCATGTTCCAAAAGCACGCATGCAAGAAAAAAAGAAGTGTAGAATACCTAGAAGTCACACAGTCAGACGGATATTCAAGACTTATTTTCGATTGAAAAAGTTGTGACATTGGGCAAAGGATCAGGTGACGAGTTCTCAACAAGTATTCCACCTCCCACACACCCACAGAGTTTGTACGCTCTGGTTTTGTAGGATGAGAGGACGTGGATACGTTATGCCCGCCCGTTCGTTCAAATTTTCTTCATGCAAGGCACATGCCGCAATAGAGGGAATAGTATGACGAGGATTTTAATTTACCTAACCAGAATTGAGTTAGCACAATGTACGCCAAATAATAGCTGGTAACAAGTATCGAGACAAGTGTTTCGAAGTCAGACAAGGCTGAAACTTAATATTGACAAGATTCCACACGATAACTTAAGCTTGAGGAATGCCTTTGCATGTCATAGGGTCATCATTCGAAGGGGGAGGGGAAAAAAAAAGTTTTTTGTCTCCTTACCTTTTAAGAGAGAAAATCAAGAACCGAGGCCGACAACAAGCATTAATTGTTCAGGCGCCTCAGTTTCAAGGCTGGCAGATGACCATGAGACAGGCATTGCTGCTCATGATGCCAGGAATAAATAAAGAATAAAAGAAAAGAGCTGGGAGCTCCAAGCTCCCAGTGGGAGATGTGCACGGAAGAGAAAATTTTTATGGGTGGAGCGCGAAATATAAATGCAGCCGAAAAGTCCGGCCGGGCGCAGAAGCTACATCCGCAGTTTGTCTGCGCGTCAAACATTGGGGCTCCACCTTTTGCTAAATGTAAGACCTTGAGTACTAAGCGAGTTTATCATCAACTGAGATTTCAAAGATCTATCACTGTTCAAGTTCAGTTCATCTAAAGTTGTCATCTGCTCATCAGGTGGTAGACGGGCTACAAAGCTTGGTAATTACAATCACTGGAAGGACTCCACACCGTCGACAGCCACAAGTGAAATGTATTCTAAGGGTAAACAAACCAATTCTTTTCGGTTCCTTTATTAGTAAAATACTGCATTTGATTTAGATTGCCATTTTTGTCACAATTTGTTTGGAATAGAAACTCACACTTCCGTAGGCGGTGCTATGCACAATTCTTATCAATGGCTTCGTGCAGTTATAAATCAAACTCTCGCTGGCTGTTCGCTTTGACCTCAACTGATGAAGCCCGTTTTAATAGAATAGGTTTCATGAGGTTGGTGACCAGTTCTACTTGACTGTAACTTTTACATTTAATTAGCATATGTTCTTGTTTCTAAATTAGGAAAATCCACTTCCGTTAAATGTACCTTTTAATGCTCTAAATTATGGATATATTAAAGTCACCTAGAATTAGGGCCTAGAATGTAAAAAAAATCACGAAATCTATATATAGTAGTTATTTAAAGCTTACTTTATGGCCATATTCCTCCTAGTATTACTAGTATATGATTCCCTTCTAACCTTTTAGATTAGTATCATAATGCGTGAGAGTAAATCTATTTGCCAGTAGCTAAGTATTAAAAATTTGATTAGCCAGTTCTAGTACCTAAGCTCTAAGCATTGAAGAATCCTTACAATTACGTCAATAAATAGCTCCTCTCCAGAATGAGTAATAATTGAATTGGTAGTGATTTCCACGATTGGGTCATCTATAGGGCACATGTTACTCTGTCGGAGAGAAGCCAGGTATCCACGGTCAAAAATTCGTCTCTAGCAACCATTTATCAGATAAAGGCTCATGTTATCTGGGATGTCTTTCTCACCTTGCATCTGAACTCGTATTTAGGAATCAAAAGGTCCCAATATGACTCTAGTTCCATAGATTTAGAAAAGAGTCAACGATAAAAAGTCTGGCGAATTGATGTCTCATACCTGGTGCTTATTTTTGAACATATTCTCGGCTCTTTCTTTCCACTGAAGCCCGGCCAATCCTACCTAATAGATTGCTTTGGAAGCGAAACCAAGTGATCTCCGTATAGAGAAAAAGCACAAGGCGAACCAGATAGAGCAATAGTGGAAGTCTACGAAAGGTCTCTCTCTATTCCGGGGATATATCGTAAATATGTCCCTCGACACTATGATGGGGAGCCTGAAGAAGCTGTCAGTTTTGTGTGGGCAATTTGTAGTAGTGGACTGTTTGGTGTCCAATCGTGTGATGGATCCTTTGCAACCAGCCGCCTGGAAACCCAACACATCCTTTTCGAACATGACGACAATGGAAGAGTGATGAAGTCCGCATGGCAACTCGATTGACATGTGATGGCCCACCAATCGATCCATCCAAAAATGAGCTCCTTGGATGTGGCAAGATTCGTTTTCCAGTGGACCATCCCGGGAATGCTAACTACTCCGGAGATTGTTATCAAGGCATTGAAAATCAAGTGTAAGGGGATGATGAAGATGGACTCCAAGCCTCCTGTTCGGAGCGGTAGTGTTGGCCGTGCAATCACACCGTCAGGAATGTATTGTCGTTGATCTGTTCCAAACCCACTAATCTTAGAAAACTCGAGCCCTTATTCCTCTCGTATCTTGCTAGATGCATTGAGGCTTTCCCTAAGCCCGTCGAGCTCACCTACCTTCCATGCCGGTCATTTCCCAACGACATTATTCGCATGCGATTCCAGTCATACCAAGAAAACTCCTCTGATATAATGCCTCTTACTGTTGAACCTGTCGATCCACAGTTTTATGCCAGACTGATCAATTACCCCGATATGAAGACATCTCTACTTCACTTCTTCCTTTACTTCACATTGCTCTTTGTCTTCTTCCCTTACCTCACATTCTATCTTACTTATTATTGTATTATATATCCTTTATACAACACTCTTAACTTCATTCACCCTAAGAATCATTCTTGGCTGCAAATAAAACGCGAATTCCAACACTGGTTAGACCGATTCTATGCCATCCCATCTAATATAGCCTGTTCCCTATTCCACCAATCCACCAGCCGCCATACCTAACCGCACCAGCCCACCAATCGGATACAACCATCTCTGGGCAGATGACATCAAAGCTGAGGCCACTGATAAGATTTCAGTCCCCGTCACTCAATCCTTCTAACAAAAGCGGAATTTTCACTGCCGCCACAGAGGAAATGACCGTGGCACGGGCCAGAGTGATTTGCTGGTGCTGTGACCAACCACAACCAGACATCTGCCATGTATTTGCCAAAGAAGGCACTCAAGTGAGCAGCAATTCCTTCTACTTGGTAAGCCTAAACTGACAAGTTGATAAAGCTGGAGGCTTGGCAACGGGCAGGGCTCATCAACTTCGATTTACGGAGTGCGGAAAACGCCAACCCACTATGCAAGTCTTGCTACGGGAAGTTCGATTTAGCTATCGATCCTGGATACATTTTCTTCCCCGTCAACATCAAGTACTTCATTGACTTTGAGCTGGCCGATAAACAGCGACGGACGCAAGCCTTAAGAGAAGGTGTTGTGTTGGAACGGCGTGTTCCAACCAACTTGGAATACCAGTACCACCAGCAACAGACCGGATTAATTCCGGAAGACAACTATGGTGGCCTATAACGGCGGGTCTTTCTACGTCCATTCCTTCTTGGTGGCTGGTTAGAGGAGTTATGGCTTGATCATTTTGGAACCGATAAACAATGGCACGGCGCCCCTATAGCTTCTTTTCGAAGGGCATTTGCTATTTTAGGCAGCGTTAGGGTCTACGTCATTGATAAATCGATTCGGGATCAGCTATACCGCCTGCGCGACCTCTATTTCGATGACGAGAAGATCATCAGCGTGGCACTAAGGAAGCAGTACACGCTTCAGCGGCCCCATCCAGACCCTGAAGATGATTCATCCCGCAGCCCAAAGAAACAGCGGTTGAGTATACCTAACTGACGGGAGGGATGATATTGATGGTAAGCCCTCCCCCCTCTATGGCAAAATTTGTCAAAAGTCCGTGGCTATGAAATTTGACTTGCGTTCAATGATGTGGTGTTTAGAATTTTGCGTTGTCTCAGCTCAATAGGATATCAAGTGATCACGCTGTGTTTGGTACCCACTCTAGTTACACCACGGAATCTATAATTGAACATCCTAACTAATTTAGGCAAGGTGCAGGACTCAAAATTCAGAGTAATAATATTATCGATTACATGCTCAAGTACCTACTTTCACTAGGCTGCCCTAGAATGTGAAGGTGAGAAAAGAGTGATACTGACTTGGCGCGTTTTCTTGCCGGAACTTAGGCTTAGTAGCATTTTATCTGAACTGTAATCACTGCATGACAAAATATGTGGCTAGTGACGTGTCTAATCAATCTGTTCAATTATCATACATACTTGTTTTGCTCAAGCCTTCGAGCTCCTCGAATGGATAATTATGGTAATATCTCCTCACCCTTCCAATCCCAACACCTCCCTCTTCCATCTTCAGGCCCAGGAGATAACCTCGCCAGGAACCTCAATAGCCGATCCGCAGAATCCAAAGGCTCCAGCATCTCACGACCAGTCCAAAATTCTTTAGTGAACTCCGTGCGCACGGTACCAGGATGTAAAGCCACAGCCAAAGCTCTATTCCCACACCGCCCACGGAGATACAAATCAAACGTTTTCGCAATTTGGTATACGGACGCTTTGCTCGCGCGGTATGAATACCAGCCGCCAGAATGGTTATCGGAGGTTGAGCCCACACGGGCTGCCATCATAGCATAGATTGTATGTGTGGGTAGTTGCAGTTCACTTTCAACATCGCTATCCTCAGCTGCAGGAAAAGCAGAAGATGACTTGGTGGGAAGGAAAGGGGCAAGGTACTTCATCAACAATAGCGGACCAACAGCATTAACCTGAAAGCTATGCAACGCGCTCTCGGCGTCGATCTGGGCTGGCGATTTCTCTACATGCAGAACCCCAGGCACAGTCAATGCTATGCGCAAGGGTGTCTCAGGATACTCTTGTCGGATAGTATCTGTCATTGATGATAGCGTTGTTTCGTCTGTTTTGGTCTGTCAGTTAGGGAGACCCACAGAGACCAGCCTGTAAGTGGCACGCACCTGTCACGTCGACTTTTAGCACACGAAGCCTCTCCTCTGCATTTTGAGGCAACCCTTTGCTGGAGAGTAATTGGTCTCGAACCTCAGCGCAGTTTTTGCGTGCCGTTGCGACGACTGGGAGCTGGGTTTGTGCTAGGAGTTGCTGAGCAAAAGCGAAGCCCAAGCCTCGGGACGCAGGGGTCACTAAAGCAAATCCATGCTTTGCTGATATCATCGGCATTCTCAACGTGGTTTCCTTTATCTCAAGGACGTTGGCTAAAAGCTGTGAATGGATTCCGGGGTATGTGGTCTCCCTGGTTTGATAGAAATATGACGTCATTACTCAGCAACAAAGGTAGAGTATGAACTTTGGTATAAACGGCATATTAGAACATTCTGATTCATTCATCGACTAAGACTTTTGTGCTCAATTTCATAAAGGCTCCAACCAAGAATCTACCCCGTCTTGTCTTCCAAGTCTTCAAAAAAGTCTCGTCCAAATGATCCACTCTCATCGTTGAATCGGATTTTCCTGTTAAGCGTGGAGATCTTTTCCATATCACCTGGGCTTAATTTGAAATCTCCCTCAAGATTCGACTTAATCCTTGCCGGGGTCTTAGACTTGGGGAGTACCGAGTGGCCCAATGTCACTCCCCACGCTGCAAAGCCAGTAAGTAACATTCCAAATGCGATAAAGACTGATGAACTCACCGAGGGCAACTTGAGCACCAGTCTTGCCATACTGCTTTCCAATCTCCGCTAGCACAGGCTCTTCAATCAACTTCCCAATCCCAAATCCAGCTTTCGTACCATAGGTGGCATTCTGGTTCCCAAATGGTGAGTAGTGCGTAACATGAATACCCTTTTGTATGTGCCACTCCGAGAAATCTCGCTGCTGTAACCATGGATGGCATTCCATTTGATGAACAGCTGGGACGACTGACGTTTTTGCAAGCAGTTGCTCCATATCAGCCTTGGAGCAGTTCGAAACGCCTATCGCTTTGGTTTTCCCTTTTTCGAGTAGCTTCTCCATAGCCCTGTATGTCTGTAATCAAAACAAGATCCCTGACGTTAGCATTTATTATCAAACTAGAGAATGCAGGCCATACATATGCTATCCCGACATCTTCCATCACAAACGTACCATTGACCTTCGGGAATAACTCGTCTCCACGTTTCCACGCGACTGGCCAATGCATAAGGTACAGATCCACATACTCTAGGTCCAGTTCATGGAGGGATTGCTGAAGCGCTCCTTCTACATCATCCGGGTGGTGCTTGTTATTCCACAGTTTGGTTGTGATGAAGAGGTTTTCTCGGGGTACGCCACTTTTCTTGATGGCTTTGCCGACTGCCTTCTCGGTGCCGTAGCTTTAATTGATTCTCAGCTGTTATTATCTGAAGTCCAATTAACATGTGGTTACTTACACTGCGGCCGTGTCAATGTGCTGGTAGCCGGCTCGGATCGCCGCTAGCACGGCTTCTTCTTGTGCATGTTCGTCTTGCCAGGTGCCGAAGCCGATGGCTGGAATCTCGGCTCCAGTGTTTAATTTGAACTTTGTTGGCATTTCAATATTGCCTCTGGGGAAATTTGAGCGTTCTCAAGTATTGAGAGGTGGCCTGTGAAGTAGAATCATGTTCGCATTTGAGGTGGTTATATAGCTGTAACTTTGCAATAATGACGTCTAGATGACAGAGAGCCGCAAACCGAACCCGACCTTTTTTGGTATCAAAAAAGTCACTTATTGATCATTGTCTCTTGGATAATGCTTTCACAACCTCCGCACCTCCTCGCTGACCGGAACGAACAGCACCCTCCATATACCCTCGCCACACCTGAGATGTCTCGGTACCAACAAAATGGACATTTTTAAACGGTGTGCTTAACTCCGTTCCCACGGCGGTCAATGTCCCCGGTGTCATTACTGGACAAGGGGCCCCAAGGAAGAAAGCCTGTTTGGCCCACTCCATCTCCAAAACATTCGCTGGCTCGGGGATCTTATCAAGAAACTGGCCAAATGCCTGGCTGAACTGCTCCCACACTTCCACATGGCGCGCAGCCTTGGACAGTTTCGACCATTGTCTTCCACGTTCACCAACGATAAAACAGGTGATGGACCATTGGTCATCTATTGGTACACTTGTATCTCGTGTGAAGGTGACAGGGCCTGTTTCACATTCCATGACACCTGAAGATCCAGCATTTTGCCACCACGGTTCCTCGAAAACGAAGATCATTTTACTATAGTAGCCCATCACAGCATGGTCGCTTAGTGCTGCTTTGTTCTTGGGTAGCGAAGGGTTGAAGGTTATTGAAATGTACAAGCTCGTTGGAACCGAAACGATGACTTTCAAACCACGGAAGACGTTTCCGGGCTCTGTCATTACCTCGCAGATGTCTCCACTTTGGTCAATTGAAATGACTGGCATGCGTAGAAAGATTGTGTCTGCCCCGAGATCCTCGGCCAGCCGCTTAGAGATTGTTTGATTTCCTATAGTTGGGTTAGCATAACGGCGACGCGTGTAGCAGGGGAGGCATGAACCTTGTCTGTTTCGGATGTATTGCCCTCCATCTTTCTGATCCGATAACAAATTATCTATTCCACAGCCGCTTTTGATGTAATGAAGCATATACAATGCGCTGAGTTCCTCGCTCTGTACGCCAAGAAGTGCTGTGGTTATCAAATCTGCGAAACCAGCTGCATCCTTTGATTGGGATCTCTCAATGCAAAATTCCTGGAACGTTAGTTCATCGATAACTTTGGCGCCTGGAGATCCAGCAGGATTGTCCAAATCTACTAGAGACGACTCTTTTCGAAGCACCTCTAGAAGCCTTTGAAGCACACGCTGGTCTCCCTAGAAGGAACGAAACCGATCAGTATGAGTAACACTTCTCGCGCTTCTCTGCTTACTAGTAGTTGGCCATATGGCTTTTTGATAGCTGATCCATCTTTCAACAGCGCGACGTCGTCCCCATAGGCGCGTTGAATCAATCCATCAATGCCATATCGTTGAAAGAGCTTGAACATCTCGCTTTGGTTTGTATCATTGATCCAAGCGGCACCCAGGTCATTGAACCCCTTTTCACTAGAATGAATTGACAAAGTTTTCCCGCCGACTCTATTGGTCGCTTCCAGAACGCACACCCTGAGCCCTGCGGCGCGGGCGGAATGAGCAGCTTGGAGGCCGCTCAAACCGGCTCCAATCACCACCACGTCATACCCAGGTTCTTGAACTGGATAACGCATTCTTAAAAAGATATAGGAAACTTCACTTAGATTGAAGGGTCAAAGCCGTGATTTGTGGTTGTGGTATTGCAAAACCCAGCAAATTCGCAGCTTAAGTGGAGATGGTAGCTTGGTGGAACCGTGAGAGTTAAGCTGGTACTTTGACATTTGAGGCCGCGAATCCCGAGCCGAACCCCGCCCTAGATAAGGACAAAAGCTCGCATGCCTGTTTTCCTGACAGAATGCTTGAACTACTGGGATTGCGAAGACAAAATCAAGTCAAGCTTTCATCATAAATGACCTCCAATTTAACTGCCATTGTAATTATGATTTAAAAACCCAAAAGGTTCAGAAGTGATTGTTCGCAAGAGTAAAGGCTGAGAAACCTTGTGGGTTGATGCGTGTAAATCACGTGGAAGATGGTACAGGTGGATGGGGTGAGAAGGAAAGAGAAAGAGGGAAAGAGAGAAGTGAAAAGTGATAACAGATAAGAGGGCGCTCGTTGAAAAGGATGCTAAGATGGCCAATCCCCTAATCACTTGAGAGGTTTGTTTTAATAGGTGAATGATGAGCGAGAAATGGAGGAGGAAATATGTTTGTATTTAATTTCACCATAATGAAAACGCTTGTAATATGATATATAGCACAATTTCCAAAGAGTCAGTAACACAGTTTGGCATAAATACGTTGAGTTTATTCCTTGTTATGTATGTACTGGGTAGATACCCTCTAGGATATCTAGATATAACAAGGTTATAGCTTGATCCAGCGGCCCATCCAGGTATCCACAACTGTTTTCGCCTCATCCACCAATCCAAGATCGAGCAACAGCTGAGTCGTACCACGGACAGCGGAGTCCAAAGCCGAGAAGATCCAAGCATGCGTATAACTAGTATGCTCGCCAATAAAGATAGTCTGAAACTCCGTCTGATAATAAGCCGGCAGATACAGCTCTTGTTGACCAACCAGAGGGTCACACCACGCACCTGCCTGGTGTCGGTCGAATTCCCAACACTGTCGATCATATATACCGGTGAACTGCTCAGCCGCAACCTCACCGTGTACCTCGACCATAGTGCGCTGGATGAGTGAAACATGCTCCTCGGGGCTGAGAGCAGCAGCAGAACGGGCTTCGGTACCAGAAATATAGGATGCGAGGACAACACCGGGACCTGTCCCGTTCATGTTATAAGAAGGGTAGCAGACGTTTCCGACACCGGCAACGTCTACAGACCCACAGCCGCCAAAGATAGGGTTCTCCTGGTGTTCCCAGAATCGGGTTTCGTAAAGAAGTGCCATTTTGCACGCTGGGTCGTAGTTGAGCGATGCAATTGCTCGGCTGAGCAAAGAGGAGTAGCGCGGAAGCTCCCATAGTCTGACCTTGCTGAATGGGGCCGCCACTACTGCGTAATCGTACTCCTTGGTGGTATTTGGCTTCATCTGGAGAGGATCATCACGCCAGGCCACGGCAACTTTACCCGAGGTCTCATTGTACACCAGCCCTGACACGGTACGGTTGAGGGTCAACTTCTCCGAGACATGGGGGAAGAAGGCACGCGGAAGAGACTCGAGTCCTTTATCAATAGTGCGCCACTTTGTAGCTGCGAAGTAAACATCATCGTAGAAGTCGCCCCATATTGGCATGTCTGTTGTTCCAGCAACATAATCAGTGATATTGGAGTTGTATCTGAGGGCATATCGCAGATAACCAGCTTCAGACCAGTGGAACATGCCATCCTCAACAGCCTGCTTGTGGGCCTTGTACATGTTCGTCGCAATTTTCCGGATTGTAGCAACGTTGTCAAGGGTGGTGTAGTTCTCAAAAGCGGCTTCTGCATCGGCAACAGCTGTCGCGTTGGAGGAGGGGGCTGTGTAGACTAGAGATGCGTTCGCTGCCACCTCAGCAGCTGTTGGAATCAGACCATTGGGGAGACGATTACCCCCCGAGTCTGCAGGAAGGTTAGGACCGTTTTGAATCCACGGGATGAAATTGACCTGGAGCTCGGGAGCTTCGGCATTCATTTTGTTAAGAACACCCGCAAGCTGAAAGACCATGCGGTGATCCATAATCTCAAGTGTTTCGTTTGTATCAGCATAGGTGATGCTAACAGGAAAACGCATTGGACCCATCTCTTGATACTGATATTGGTCTGGACGAGTATTGTTGAGATACTTGGTGCGAATACGTCCACCAATTCGCTCTGATGACTCGTATATGTGCCAGTCGTGTATACCGACAGATTCAAGTAGTAAACTTGTCATTAATCCGGACATTCCACCACCGAGGATGGCAACAGATGTACTCTTTGCCTTGGTGATGAAAGCGTCACTGTTTTCCTTTGATTTCATATATGCAACACCGTCGAACCAAGGGCCTTCCATGTCGGCCACATCGGCGATGCTTTCACGTTTCTTTATTGGTGAGGTTACAGTGACGGGTGAAGAGCGACCAAGCAGGGACATTCCGGAGAAGGCATGAAGACAGTGTTCATGTGGTGCATCAGAAGGAGTGACCCAGACAAATCGACTTGGCTGGGCCTCACGTCTCACAAACACACTGAGAACTTCATGGTGTCCTTGTGCTGGATATTCGGTGCTGCAGTCTCCGTAAACGAGTTGCAGAGGGCCTTCAAACTCATCACTGAACTCCACATGGATATTATGCAATGATCCTGCAGTCACATCCAGGGGACCATGAAAGCTTATAATATCTCTTGGCACAACCCTGGCAAGGGCTAAGCCTGAAGCACTCAGCCCGAGCAAAATATAATCAATGGAACCTCTCATCACTATGCCAATTGAGTCGATACTGAAGGATTGGTGTGCACTGAAGTAGTTCCACCCTACGGGCTTTTATATTACTGAAAATGAGCCGACAAAGTCAGGTGCTACAGTACTACCTCAGTATCATCTACTGCTCGGAACTGCTCGTCTAATCACCGAGATATTGGGAGATACTGCATTGCCTCATCCTTATCATCGTCAACGAGGGCTTGTTTGCCTTGGATAGGAAAGAAACTCTCTAAGCGATGGTTTGCCAAGCGTCCAGACGCAGCTAGTAGCAGAAAATCTCTTGGCGATTACGTCGACTTGTTAACCAAGGGCGTGCGGCGGTTACAACCACAGCCCACGGCCGAGATCAAATAGCTCAACATGTCCTCGGATTCGTCCAAGCGGCCGACATAGCTGTTATCAGGTGTACTTCAGCAGCATATTATCAGTTTATCTTATCATTCAAAGAGGGGGTCGAGGGGTAATTATAAGGCATCAGGCCGGCGGGGTTCATTATTGGACCCCGGGGAAGTTATGCGGGGTGTATAGGTCCCCCGTAGCCGGGTGGTTATGACTACAAATGCCTTCTCTCTTTGGTCGAGGTCGACCATCAGTGTCTTATCATTATCATCAATGCGACATGGGTCGGCTATTCTTGGCGTGCTTATCTCGGATGTATAGAAGTGCCAAGTGCCGCGGTTGCTAAGATGCGGGGGGTTTGTCCGGTGCTTGGCTATTCTCAGACCCAATTCATCCAGAACTGCCCTGTGCTAAGATGAGTAGACACAAGAATGCCTACTTTGGCCAGAATTTCAAGCTTCAAATTGGACATCTTTAACCAGAGACTATGCACCTATATAGACAGGTTAATGTCTGCCGGATAGCGCCTTCTGAACGGGGCTACCGTCGCTTGTATAAAGGCGTTTAGGCTCAAGATCAATAATGAAATTTTAGCATAGGCTCAGACTTTATGATCGCGCTCGGTGTTGTCACATAGCCCTAGTCGGGATTGGTGTTATACCAACTAGAGACACTACAGATAATGTTTCAGTAGCGTTGATTCTAAACATATCTATCTGAAGCACTGAAAAGGAGGTCATTGATGATTTCTTGTCTAAGAAAATAGTTTCCCGGCAGGGTCATTGTTGTTTCAAGTACAATAGATTATTAGTCCTTTTACTACAGAGGTAGTCGTTATCAAAAGTAATCTAGAGTCTGCCGTAGTCCCCTATTTATGCATTACCACATCTCTTGGTCCCTCCTCGGGTAACTAGAGGGCGCATTAACGCAGACTTAATAATTCAGCCACAGGGACGCACAGCGTGTCACCACGTATGGATTCCATTCTTTGAACTGTTCCATATTAGTCCTGAGATCTCAATTTGTTCCATAGAGATCAACCACGGGAAAAGACATATTGAAGAATTGGATGAGTATGATTCCGGTCTATAGCGTGCCTGGCCGTATGGAGAGTCCACATGGCTGCCTCGTACTTATGCATGCACGGTGAGCAGTGCGAGACATTGCCTATGATCAGGGCTGACAAACAGTAGATCAACTCACTCGTGATACAAGCGGCCTCCCAAGCGCAGAGGAGGAGCTCGACGAAGCTCTGCACCGTCTGCGAGATATTGCAGGGGAAGGTGCAAGTGGTAGTCCCACAGGCATCGTCTACATCAGCCTAGAATGACAGTAGTGAGCATGTATAGTTGAATGAAGCACACGTCGTCTAGCAACCACCAGGAGATAGTGCGACATCGACGTCTCAAATACTGAACTAACTAGGAGATATGTTAGATCCCATCAAAAAATGGCTGAGTGGTTAGCCCTGGCCCCTCAGCGAGGCTTATCAAGCATGCGGGGGACACAGACCCACTGACCTGCCCGACCTGCGGCTTGTTCTGTCCACGGGTCTGGAATTTTGATCAGGGTAACATTAACTGCGTGCTCCCGATCTAAAATTCATCTCTCTTAAACCCTCCAAGCAAACGGAGATTGCATCTCCACCTCGCCAGCCACTCTCTTGCCTGTCATGTCTAACGAACACGCCCTGGAGCGCACCCACGGTCAAGAAACGGTGATGATTCACGCTGCCGACCTGTATCTTTTGGTATTCACCACGCTAAATCTAAAGACAAGGCTATAAGCTAACGCGATTGGCTACTAGGAAAAGTGGAAGGATGGCCCTAATATCTCAGACGAAGCCCAGCGCTCAGCAATCTTTGGCAAGTGGCTAGATATTGGCTCGCGTGGCCGCATGGTTAGTCTATCTGATTCGCCCTCTATCAACTACTAATCACTCATAACAAAATGCAGCCTTATCATGACCAACTAGAGAAGATGTGGAGGGCCGATGAGGACATTACGGAGGGCGAGAAGGATTTACTCTCTCGTGTCCGGAATCCGTTAGATCGGCAGGGGGTCAGCTATACACGTCTTGTCCGCACTTTCTACGGCGACCAGTCGGACATAGCCTTTCCCGAGCTAGTCACCCAGAACGAGTACGACGGGATAGTCTTCGACAATGCCATGCTATACGACGCGGGATCGGACGACGGCCTACAGTCGCTGCGCAGTATCCTAACCCGGATCCCGCAGATCCTTGAAGCGACTGCAGTTTCTGCCTCTAAATATGGACGTCAAGGGCGGAAAACCCTAGAGAAGGCCAAAGAGAAGGACGATTACGATATTGAATTCCATGTGGAGATGGCTCACCAGGCGGCTAGATGGTGCCATTTGCTCATCTACGATAAGGAGGCTTATGATAGCCCGGGGCATGTGCTGGTAGTGTATCTCGACGATCGTGGTAGGGTCCTACGTTACTCCCGGCTGCTAGACGAGACCGAGGACTTGCAGGCCATCGATGGTATGTTGTTGTCGGGTCAGGATATTATGCATGGGTGGTGGGAGAATGGCCGCTACGGCGAGGACTGGGAGCCCCAGCAACTTGCTAAGCGATGGGGCGAGGTTGAGCACGTCTGATAGTGGCGCTAGCGAGAAAACAATCTTCGAGGAACAGTCCAAGTAAGCGATCAGGGTCATTGGCAACTGCAATGCCACGGCCCAGTGCGGCCCTATGGAAAAGTGACTACGTTCTCCCAATGTCTGGTGCAGCCATTATGGCTTTTGCGGCACGATATCGGGCTTTTGTAGCAAGAACCGTACTTCTGACTGAATTAGCGTCACGTAAGTTGGTAGCGAGCTCAGCAGCTATCCGAAGGTGGCAGACACGCGCTGATAACAAACAGTTGACCTCATGCACCAAAAGTATCGACGCCTTGAACCCCCGCAGAATCGGCTACTACTCACTTAGCGCCCTGAAGAGGCCCTGTGTGTAATGGAGCCGGCGCAGATTCCTGTGGGTGCCCTGACACAGATCCATATTGCCTTCATCTAGTTCACCGAGAAGTGGAGATGGGAGATAGCAGCAGTGGCTTCCAGGTAGCCGAGATCGCCTCGCTCGAGGACACGATTCAGGCACTAAGGGTCAGTATCTCCGTCGGTGGGTGGGTCTTCGACGACGGTCCCATAGCCACCTACTTCGACATGGCGTCGACCTTGGCCAATCAGAAGACGTATATCGACAGCGTCGTGAGCCACCTGGTCAAGTGTGTGCTTGATGACATCGATATTGGTGAGCGTTGTAGATCTTAATCGTGATTTTCATCTTGCTCACCAGCTTTTAGATTGGGGGTATCTAGTATTTTCGGGCTGATCTGGTGTGTCGGCAGACACGGGTAATCACTTTTCGCTTGTCAAGGAGATGCAAGAGGTATTTTCCGAGTACTCTCAAGAATAACGCTTATGTGTGTGTATTTCTACCCTTACGCAAGTTTTAGAAGCAAGTTAAATAATAGTTAAACAAATGTCTTGGAAACATGCTTTATTCCGGTATGACGTTCTATGCTGCACACACATGTCTAGTAGTCGGAGCAACTCCGCTGTTCGGCACTTGAGGGCCTGGACTGCCGTTGCAGATGCATAAATTAGTGAAAGACCGGGACATAATATTGTGTCAAGTCAGACCGCCACATTCACCTGTGTTCCGTTCCTTGAGTAACAAGACACTGCCCAGAAACATGAACCCCACTCAAAAGCTTTGGAGAAAATGTGGAATTGGTCACAGTCCTAGGAGAAAGACCACCCTGATCACGCGGTTCATGGGCAGACGAACAAAGCAACATAGTAGACTTTCACTGAACGCCACCTGAAGCATGGAGGACGTCCAGCCAGGCCCATCCGGAGCGCCATGCAACCTTCTTATATGTCGTAGAACCCAATGACCCTTAAAAGCGAAGAGCCCAACATATAGCCGACTCAAAATCGTCGAAAAACCTCGGTTCCCCCCGGGTTTCGCGGGCGGACAGCCAATTCCGGGGTCTCGAATGCCTATCCCCGCATTACACCCCCACAAAATGACCTCTTCGGACCCGCTTGCCTCGGACAGGACGGGCTGAGCTAGATCGATCCGCGAATCAAAACTCGCAATGTTGATCCTGCAAGGCACCTGCATACATATCGGACCGGTATACTTTTTTATCTTTTGATCTTGGCGTTGGGGCCATGGAGTAACTCCGGACCCATCACTTTTTCTGGGGTAAAATGTATGGGGTATTGACGTATGGATATGCGGACCGGGGGGATAGGGATAAATTTGGGGTTTGACTTGTGCACCGCGAAAATATAAGATCGATGGATCGCCCGGATTTGTCTGGCATCCACAAAACCTCATTGTCAAGATTCCTGGGGCCAACCTTTTAACCCAACATGTCCGACGACAATATCAGTGACAAGCAGCATGAGTCCTCCACGGTGGAGATGCTGCGCCGTATGCAGACTGCGGATAGTGTTTTGCTTCCAATTCCGCGAGATGCTTTTGAAAAACTGTATCTTAGTCCCAAGCTGCCAGCGGCAGGTAACTTGCGTCGAACATTCGGTAACCCGACGCCAATTTCGTTGATGGGCTTCTTGCTCGCTGCGACACCAGGCGCGATGCAGACAATGGGCTGGCGAGGTTCTGGTGGCAATGGTGGTGCTATTTTGTGAGTGTAAAATGTTCTATCAGTAGCCGTGACATGGCGAGGAAATAGGCTGACTCGCGTTTCTCCACTAGGCCCGTGTTCATTTTCTTTGGTGGACTTGTACAAATTCTGGGTGGAATTGGCGAGTGGATCATTGGAAATACTTTCTCCTGCGCTCTGTTCTTCACATACGGTACCTTCTGGATTGTTCAAGGCACTACCCAAATGCCATTCTTTGCTGTAGGCACCAATTACTCGTCTACCGGGAATACACTTGAAGGGGTTCGGACACCGGAGTTCGACGCTACTGTTGGTACGTTCTGTTCCAGCCCAATCCGCCAGGGAGTTATACTAACCGGATATACAGGCTTGTACTTTGTCTGTCTAGCACTTATCACCTTCGTCTACCTGATATGTTCGCTCCGCACGAATGTCTGCCTCTTCCTCGCCTTGTTCCTCCTTGTTATCACATTTGCTTTGACTGGAGCCACATATTTCCAACTGGCCTTGGAGAACACGGCTGCTGCGGCTAAATTGCAAATGGTATGTCAACATCGACTGCTCTAATCATGGACGAAAACTGATGTTGTTATATAGACTGCTGGTGCGTTCAATTTCGCACTTTGTATACCTATCTGGCATATCTTCATTGCGCAGATTCTGGAGGCTGTCGACTTCCCATTTGCACTCCCAGTGGGTGATTTGAGTACTGTTATCCTGGGCAGGAGTCAGCGCGCTCGGAAGAAGGAAGCAGAGACTCAATGATGATGGATGGATTTCATACATGTGGTGTGCAATTGGTATAAGAGGGAAATTGGACACTCTAGTACACAAACACTCGTATCCAGACTTATAATGGTCAACTCGTAAATTCGTAGGCGGCATGGCATCATAAAGGCAACGTGTGTTCTAAGGTTGCTCATCTATTTACAAAGGTGATCTTCACCATATCAACGCCAACCTCCAACTCTCCCCTCATCCCACCGCGCCTTGGCCTCTTTCCTGGAAGCCAATTTCGACGCCTCGGCCCTCACCCGGCGCACCCAATCAGCAATCTCCTTCTCTGTAGCACGGCCGTGGTGATCCTCGTCCAAGAAACTCTCCTCCACAGCCTGACAGACCGCCTCTTGCTCCGCGATCGCGGCACTCAACCTTTGATATAGTGCTTTGGGCGACCACGGTGCCAATGCGGCGTCCATCTCCGTTTGCTTTTTGCGCCAGGAGACTTCGAGTGACTGGTGTTGAAGGAGCATGGTCTCTGTGGAAGCGCGAAGCTCTGCGACGTGATTTTGCATTTCAAGGACGCGCGTTGCGAGCTCCTTATTTACTTGGAGGAGGGACTCGAGGTTTTGTTGGCGTGCTGTATGGGAGGGATGGTGACTTGAGAGCGCGGATATGAGGCTTGGGTCTTTAAGGATGGATTGAAGATCGAGGGTTCTGAGGTTGTTAGTTTATTGTGGTGGTTGGGGAGTTGCGGATCTTACGACTTGTCCTTGACTGCTTCAGGGAGCCAGCCCTCTTCGATTGTTGGTGGCGCGGGGAGCGGGCTTGATTGAGGATATGACGATTGTTGGGTCCCTGTGCTCTGGAACTCGGGTGGATAGCCGGAGGTTGGCTGTTGAGGAGTTGGTAGGGAGGCCATGTTCTGGGGGGTGCCTCCTCGGCTTGCCTCGTGGCTGCTGGGTTTTGGGGGTGGAGGGGGAGGTGTGTCGGCATTCATAGTGGTGTGTGGCATTGTCGGAGTTGAATAATAAGAGGATTGCGTAGGATAGGGTGACGCTGGTTGAGACATGATGCACACTGGTGCGGTCGGAGACTGTTGGTATAGGTGTGGGGTTCTGAGGTCGGAGTTGGAGAGCGGGCAGCTCAAGCTTGGCGGAGTATCTACAGCCACTGCAATTGTTGCTTCACAAGATTACCTCACATTTCCTTCCCTTGAATGGCGAGAAATCTGAATTATTGCGCCAAATTTACTGATCATGGAGTTTCATTTCGTCATATTAATTACAGCACAGGCGCCAGTGTTGCCCATATTCAGCCACTAGTGAAGCAATATGCCTCCTGCTTCATCTCTTGTAGCAACAGTGGACTCCTGCATTTGTTGACTCCACTCCTTGTACCATATCTGCATCCCAAGACTACCCTGGTATCTTCAGATTACTAGAGCTTCTGAAAATGTATTTTTTGGGGGTGTGTGGGAACGACATAGCGTGGAGAACAAAGCCCATGATGTAGATGGGTACAATTCATAGAGTCGTGAGATAGTATGGTCTCAAACATGCAGTCTTTCCAAGATTGCGCCGAGACAAAAAAAAATCGCCAAGTATATGCTAGGAAATGTTCCTTATTGCGTCCGTTGGCGTGATTCGCGCTCATTGGTCTCAATACTCGAGCTAGCGATAGCATCCATCACAAGCTCACGTAGCTCATTTTGGGTGGCTTCGCTATTGAAGTCATCACGAGCCGCCAGCTCATCAATCCGTCGCTTGAATTCGGGATCCACCTCGGCTTCGCCTGCATTCATTTCTTGCTCTGACATAGTACCGACGTTGACTTGCATGTTGCCAGGGATCGGCGGCGGGGCATTCAGCGGGCTTGCAGGCGAATCGGCCACAGGAGCAGCAGGGGCGCCACTAACTTCGCGGAGGTAGGTAGACACGTTGGGGTTCTCTTCCTCTGACTCCATCTTCTCGTATGCCTTCATGCCTTCGTCGTTTGTCTTGTTATAGTCCACACCGAGCTCTTCGACCAGGCACCGGGCGACCTTAGGCTGCTCTGTCACGAACAAGCATGTTTCGCCGTCTTCGTCCACCAGGTTGACATCAACGTTGAACTCTTTCACAAGCGCGCGGAGGAGATCAGTGTGACCGTAGGATGCGGCAGCGTGTAGAAGCGAGTATCCAGACTCATCTTGGCAGGATGCGATTGCGGGATTAGACCGTAGCAGATCCAGTAGCGCCGCGGGGTTGTCGCAAGCAAGGAGGTAGGGGTTTGGCTGGGCCATGATTGTGGATATAATGAGTCGGATATTGGAAATTGTGCGATCAGTTTTGGAAATGTGTTTCTCAATGAATCATCAAAGTCTCATTTGAATTGCGGAGAGAAATTTACGGGCAAAAAAAAAAAAAGTCGCGATAAGGCTTTGTCCGCCTTTCCTATTTGGTTCCCCGCAGAGTGACACACACAGCCTTATGACTCTTAATTGACTGCTCGTATTCACAGCCTCATTAAAGGCTCCACCTGGGCAGGGAAATTCAAATAGCGACGCCTGACAAAGCTTTAAAACCTTTCGTTCCTGCCTTACCTTTTCTTCCCATCGCTCTCCCCCACCCCACTTCGACTGCCCCTCCAGTATTTCACCCAAACCTCACCACACGGCATTGGTTTTCAAGCCGCAGTCATGGCGTCTCAAGATCCCCATGTCATAGCGCAGCTTGTGAAAAGCTTAGAAGATGCCCGAAAGATGCAGACGGCAGAAAAGAAGCGGACTTACACTTGTAAAAAGTCAACCTTCACGGTCCATGGGACCAAGGACGTGACGGTTGACTCTTGGAAGTTTATGGATTGGGACTACAAACGAACCGACCTTCCGACATATGCCCGCGGTCTTTTCACCTCCCGACGCAAAGATGGTATACCCGAGATTTCTGTGCGAGGATACGACAAGTTTCACAACGTGGGTGAAACTGAGAACACGCGTTGGAGGAATATCGAGAATAACACACGAGGTCCATATGAGCTGAGTGTGAAGGAGAATGGGTGCATTATCTTCATCTCGGGATTGGAGGATGACAAATTGCTGGTGTGCAGTAAACATTCCACCGGATATCGTGCCGACGTCGAGATCAGCCATGCTATGGCTGGTGAGAAATGGGTAGAGCGTCACGTCGCCGCCGTGAACAAATCAACGAAGGATCTTGCCCGGGAATTGCGCGAAAACAACCTTACAGCTGTAGGTGAGCTATGCGATGACGCCTTTGAAGAACATGTTCTGGCGTATGATAAGGCCGCTGCTGGTATCTACCTGCATGGTCTCAACTACAACCTCCCCGAATTTTCCACAAAATCCAGTGACGCAGTACATGAATTTGCCGACAAATGGGGGTTTAAGAAGGCAAAGTTCGTGAAATACGATGACCTCGACGATGTGAAGAAATTCCTGGAAGACGCCGCGGAGACCGGCACATGGGATGGCCGGGAAACTGAAGGCTTTGTGGTTCGCTGCAAGATGAATGACGGTGGTCAAGGTCCCTACCATGACTGGTTCTTCAAATACAAGTTTGAAGAGCCTTACCTCATGTACCGACAATGGCGTGAATGCACCAAGGCTGTGATTGCGGGAAAGCTTCCCCACATCAAAAAACACGCGCAGATCACCGAGGAATATCTTAAATTCGCGCGCAGAGAACTCATCAAGGACCCTAAAAAGGCAAAACTCTACAACCAGAACCACGGCATCATCGAATTGCGAGAAATGTTTTTGAAAGAGCGAGGCCTGAATGGCTCTGAAATCATCGCCATGGAAGCTCAGCTGAAGCCGAAGAGCGACAATGTTGAGCGCGACGTTGTCATCGCTCCAATTGCTTCTCTAGGATGTGGAAAGACTACTTTGGCATTGGCTCTCGTTCATCTTTTCGGATGGGCCCATCTCCAGAATGATGATATCCCAAAGCAGAAGAACAAACCTAAGAAGTTTGCATTCGAAATTACGAAAGCCATGGCAACAAGTCCAGTGGTGATTGCGGACCGCAACAACCACCAACGACGCGAACGGAAGCAGCTGTTCGATGACATCTTCCCCGTCATCCCCAACGCTCAATTTGTCGCTCTTCATTATGTCCACGAGCCGAAGAATGAACTGCTACCAGCTATCAAGGAAGTCACCCGAAAGCGAGTGTTGGAGCGTGGTGACAACCACCAGACCATTCGGGCCGGAACAAAGAATCCCGAGGAGACCATTGGAATCATGGACGGGTTCTTGCATCGATTTGAGGGTATTGACACAAGCCGAGATCCGGACGAGCATTTCCAACACGTCATCGACTTGAACGTGTGTGCATCTTCACGAGAGAATCTTGAGACAGTTGTGGCTGCTCTTCATACTGTCTACCCCAAAATTGTGCCCAACATGCCTTCGGCTGAGGATCTAGATGGAGCCATCGACGCTGCTATGAACGAATACCAAGTCAAGCTAGACTTGAGCGGATCATACTCACAGAACAAGAAGGAAAAACTGCAGCATGTCTCGGGTGCTGATGTCTCTCCCACAATTCTGGCCCAAAAAATTGAATTCTTCCAGATTGCTCTTACAGCCAAAGATATTTTCTCTGTCCTCCACTCTCTCTTCACTCCTGAAGTACCCGTGGAAGCCGCACGTTTGTACCACGGCCTTGTGAACCAGCGACGCATCCAGCCAAAATGCCATGTGACTCTTATCCACCGGGCCTCGAGTAAAGATCGCTCCGATGTGTGGAACCACTACACAAAGCAATACATTGACACTATGACTGTCAATCAGGTCCAGAGTCCACCAGTCCTTGGGTCTGCACGTGTTCGCCTGGAGCGTCTTGTTTGGGACAATCGTGTTATGGCGTTCGTTGCGCGCATCCTGCCCGCAGTTGACAACAACCCCGAGAACGAAGTCGGTTGGCCATGTGCAAATAATATTCCTCACGTCACCATTGGAACTGCCTCGCCTGATATCAAGCCAAAGGAAAGCAATGATCTTCTCCAACGTTGGTTGGAATTTGGGTCTGGTGGTGATACCGGGATTTACGAAATGGAGGTCAAGGGCGTTAAGGTTGTGAATGGAATTGTTGGGCCGGTCATGATGCGTGGCAAATAAACCGGAGCATGGGATTAGAGTTGATCTTGATACCATTACCTACATTGCATGTTACTATTTGACTGGAAGGCTTCATTCAGTCAGGCGCAAACGGTTTTTTGGCAAAAGAAGAGTTCTTATATGTCTATTTGCAGGGCTATCGTCCCTTTTGCTAGGTAGATACCACCACCTGAGTTACTTTCGAGGAATCAACATACTATTCTTGATTCCATATGCCTACTTAACGACAAATCGGTCTAAGCACCAGCCTGCATCACGAACCAGAGGTAATGATCTCACCATAAATGATAGCTGGAGTCATATAAAATTCTGTTGAAATATTCTCATTATGACCATTAGAATTGTACTAGGCAACACAATCAACGCTAATACCCGAAGCTCCAAATCCCTTACATTATCTAAACCAAACGCGCAACCAATTTGGTACCTGAAACCTTTCCGTGGCGTAGCAGGTCAAGCCCCGTACTCAAGTTCTCTAACCCACCATCAATAGTCTGAAGAGGTGGTGGCCTTAGAAGTTTGGAGATTCCCTGCAATGATGCATAAAATCTACGCAATGCTTCGGTATCTGAAGGAACCTTGTCAAACTTAGGCCCGAAGGGGGGAAGCCATTGAAACTCAGCCCCCAAAGCCGTGTAAGCAAGCAAGAAGTCGACCTTCACACCATCGAAATCTGTCTTTCCAGAGTCCAAGAGTGTCACTACCCATCCTCGATTTTTGCGAACAACATCCGCACAAAACGCGGTGGAAACCCCCTCAGAAAAGCAGTCCATTGCTCTGTCAATGGTAGGGTATGCGCGAATAATCTCTTCGACGGCGGTGGGTGATCGATAATCGAATACATCATCGGCACCGTATTCCTTCACCAAGTCATGAGAATGTGGGGATGCAGTCACCACCACTTTCAATCCGGCTAGCTTTGCCAATTGGATAGCATAGAGACCAGCAGAAGTCGCACCGGAATAGATGAGAATAGGTGTTGTTGATCGCCCTTTGTCCTCGCCTCCATCTGCCCAGGGAACACCCAGTCGAGTATTCAAGGCCAACATGGCTGTAACGGCAGACACACCAAACGTAGCGGCCTCCTCATCACTAAGCGATGAAGGAACCTTCCATGCAAGATGCCCCGGGATTTTGAGATACTCAGCGAACGATCCTCGATCGGTGTATAGTCCTCCATGTGTTGCTCCAGCGATTCTATCACCGACCGCCCAATTCCCAGCGGCCTTGGGTCCAACCTTCGCGACAGTACCGGCGTAATCACAGCCAACGATTGCCCCTCGAGGGGATAGAATATCGATATGCTTGAAGTCGGTAGGATTGAGGGCAACACAGTGCACCCGGACGAGGATTTCGTGCTCCTCTATCTTGGGAACAGGCACCGTAGCGACTTTCACTCCATCTCCAGAGGAGCTTGAGCACGCATAATTTGACAAGCGAGTCACGATCGAGCGATTGCCCACCAGGGCGTTCATTGATTCGGGAATTTCAACGCCCATTTTGTTTTGCTTTGACAACGATAGAGGGATTGAGTCGTGGGAGATAAAATAGACAGCAGGTCAAGACCATGTGAACTTGATAAATAAAAAAGAGCTGAACAGAATCGCATGTGAATGCGATGGTGTCAAGCTGAAAATAGTTTAGTGCTTGTTTATAGTTGCTTATCAACCTATCAGGCCGATAATCACGTTGATCCCGACCTCGGCTCAGAGGAATATCGGGATGGTGTGACTTTTTCATCCCGTCCCGACGGCTCTTTTATTTTCCCGACCTGCTCCGTACCCTGTCAAGCTTTGCTTGTCGGTTTTTATCGGAGAATGAAGATCTTGACTGTGAAACTGGGACGTAGCCCGTAGCCCACGTGCAGAGTTTCCTTTGGCTTGACAGTTTGAATGAATCGGTTTCGCTCTAAATAAGGTTTTGAATATGTTCACCCGGCCCTGATCTACTAATGCGGGAGTAAATCCACTCTAGGCCTAGCGGCTTTACGTTTATGCGCCGCCTTTATAATTTTACATTACCCCTGGGAGATGGAGCAGAAGACGCGCCACGGTCATAGTCTATCAATGTTCTGCTGCCTATATAGCAGATTCAGATATAGTATTCCTAGAGCCTTACGATAACTAGCAGGTTTTGGCTTCGATGTACATTACTGGGGTGTCTTTTATTTTGTATCAGATATCGCTGCCTTCATTAGTGAGAGGCTGATCAGACAACTTGCATTTGGAACCCATGGATTGCACTAGCATTATTTAGTAGGATTTATTGGGGCATCAACTTAGTGGGTATCTCCTGGATCACTTTCATATTAGGTATAGCAGCTGCATATCCAGGCCCGGGCTAGCTTACCGTGGAAGAAAAAGGCACCTATTTATTTGCTCGACAATATTACAATGAATTCTGAATACTGCGTCTTTCAACTCATACCCCTGGTGCGGTGTTCAACTAACACTTCGTGATGTTCAGATAGAACTCCCTTCTTCTTCTACGATTTACTTGATAATCCAAGTATGCTGGATTATCCACAGCTTCTGAACGGTGTCATTTATCATTTGTAACGTCATATGCAAGGTCATATGCTCTGTATCCTAACCTATACTCCGCACTATTTGGAATATAAGGTTGACCAGTGGATCAATTTCTCACCTGATGCATTTCTTCCACAACCTGTTTCGCCCCACTTGACAGGCTCTATCATACATTCTATTGGCATGATCGATATACAGAGACAGATGTAATTGGTCACCCATCTCTGTCCGAAATGAAAGCAAAGATCGAATTACCCGTGTGAAGCTGAATATTTTCAACACATCGGGCGGAACCACAATTATGATGACATCACAGCCCATCAGTAAAATCGAATGAGGAAATATTATCTTCTCATGTTGAGCATTTCAAATAAAGGTTGTGTTGGACGGAGAACGGAGTAAAATATGAAGAATCAAGCCTCGGGAGTAGAGTATCATTGTTTTAATTGGTCTAGAGGTGTGGGTCCCTCGCAACTGCCCCCAAATCAGTCAAGGCAGTGGCCCCAAACCCAAAACAGCATACAGAATGCAAGAGTAAGATCTAAGCCGGTCGGTTTTGACACCAACTCCGAATGTCCTCGGTTGGATTTATGTTTTACATCGTCCTCGCCGTATTTGAATTTTATTCAAATTTGTCCCATTTTTGAAACGTCTCCCCACGCACAGGTGTACAGGATCTAGAGACGTTGAACCGAGGCAAGCGAAACGTTGTTCTTGATTGTTATACCTGTGCACCGTGGTATATTAAGCTGGGCAATTCAGCGCTCTGTTGTTGTGTCAGAGCAGCCCTTTTCAGACCAAACACACATCATGGATACCGACTTTGACGTGATCATTATTGGTGCTGGTATCTCTGGCATCAACGCCGCATACCGACTTCAATCTCAGTTTCCCTCCCTTCGCTATGCAATCTTGGAGTCCCGTGAGAAATTAGGTGGCACCTGGGATTTTTTCAAATATCCGGGAATTCGATCGGACTCGGATCTATTTACCTTCGGCTTTCACTGGTATCCCTGGGACCAGAATAATCCTATCGCCGAGGGTTCAGCTATTATTAATTACATGGAAAATGCAGCCAAGGAACATCACATCAAAGAGAAGATTCTATTCCAGCACCGTATTCTCGGTGCTGATTGGTCATCGGTCGACAAGACCTGGTCACTGAGCGTTGAGCGAGCCGACAGGCCCACCGCATTATCTTTCTCAGCGCGATTCCTGATCTTCGGAACAGGATACTACAGCTACGAAGAACCTCTGCAAACCGAAATCTCAGGCCTAGACCAGTTCGAAGGCCAAATAGTCCACCCTCAATTTTGGCCCGAAGATCTAGACTATAGTGACAAGAAGATCGTTATTATCGGAAGCGGTGCAACAGCTATCACGCTTCTTCCAAAACTCGCCGAAAAAGCAGACGTCACGATGCTCCAGCGCAGTCCCTCATACATCATTTCTATACGAAACAGAACCGGCTCCTGGCTCACATCTCTCCTCCCAATAACCATCCAAAACAAGATCCAGCGCCTCAGGTCCTTATACCTAGGCCGTCTATTTTACCTCTTCAGTCGCTCCTTTCCAAATGCCACAAAACGCATGCTCCAACGTGGCGCCGCCCGCCAGCTTCCAAAGCACATCCCTGTCGACCCGCACTTCAGTCCGAGCTATAACCCCTGGGACCAGCGCCTATGCGCCTCGCCAGACGGCGACTTCTTCAAAAGCTTCCACACCGGCCGCGCGCATATCAAAACAGATACGATCAAAGAGGTCACATCTACCGGAATCACACTGAATTCTGGCGATATGCTTGACACCGACATGATTATCACAGCAACAGGCCTCAACGTCCAATTTGGAGGAGGTATTTCTCTCTCGCTGGATGGGATCCCGTATTCCCTTCCGGAGAAATACACGTGGCGTGGAATGATGTTCCAAGATCTACCCAACGCGGTATTCCTGTTTGGATATGCAAATGCATCGTGGACGCTTGGTGCGGATGCGACCTCGTTTTTCATCTGTCGTTTGTTGAAGGAGATGGATGGTCGGGCTGCTCTTGCTGCTGTGCCGCGGTTGGATCCTGTGGAAGCTAGAAACATGCAGCCGCAGCGGTTTATGGGATTGAACTCGACTTATGTGCTTAAGGCTCAGGGGCATTTGCCAAAGGCTAGTGATCGGGAGATCTGGAGACCGGCTTATAATTACTTTGATGGGATGAGGTTTGCGAGGAAGGGGAGTTTGGAGGGATTGACGTTGTTGGGCGAGAAGGACTGATCATTGAATATGTCTCTGTTTGTTTTGTTTTATAGATATCCGTGATTAATTGGATGGTTTCAAGGTCTTTAAAATCTTACGCTCTTGAAGTCAACATGATGATGAATGAAGTTCAAAACACATAGTTGAGTCTAAACTTGAATCTGAGTATGGTTCCTGAACGGGTCATGATGACAGGATTTAGGAAAACTAAGGTTTAAAATTTATACTGCACTTTATGCCTGGTCATTCTTGCTACACCTCCAAAAATAACTCATTTTGAACTTCTCCTCGTCAATCCAATATCATGTCCGCTCCCCCAGTCCCCATCTCGAAACGTCTACGAGAATCTTCCCAGGGATGGGAAATAAGCCTTTTCTGTGGGATCGTCATACAGTTCCTCCTCGCAAAATATTATGATTATGTTCAAAGACGGCGAAAAGAGAAAGAGGAGTTTACACCTGTCCACGCGGACTTCGAGTTAGGGGAATGTGATGATTGTGTGGATGTACTTGAGGATGGAACAAGAGAGACACTAAGGCAATCTACGGGGAAGGATGGGGGTATGGAGTTTCCTAAGCGGGTTGTTGTTAGGAAGTGATTGGGGAAATAGTGTGAGATCTTCGCAGCTACTACCTTTGTACGATGTGCACATAATAGTGAGAATAAATCGATGGTGTTGTAGGGTTACAAAAAGGATGTTACTTGATTCCGAGGCGTACATGTACGCCTTAATCAGATGTGATAGAAGCATTGAATTGTCTCGTAAGGACGGAATCGGTGCTTTGATGGTTGTTGCCTACGTACGTATGATTCTAGGGCAGGTAGTAAGAGCAACGTCTACTTATATTTGCGAGGAAAGTATGGTACGGATGGAAGACTTGCTGAACAGGTAGAATTCTTGCATGAAATGGGTATATGCCCCTAGGCTATTAAGAAAGAACGCAGAACAAAGACAAGTACCAAACCTTCTATCTCCAAGATGGGCATCATTACATATACAAGAAACGGGGAAAAGGGAGGAATGATGACGCTTGCAGGTAGATGCAAATAACTGCGCGACAGCTTTGCGCTCGCTGAATATTCATCAACCACTTCATGGGTATAATGCCATCAAGTCTCAACCGGAAATCCAAGCAGACACGCGCGACGCACCGAAACGGCCCATGAACTGCAAGCCGGTAGTGCCCATGGGGAAGTAGCTGACCAGATACCAGACCAGGGCGGCGAGCTGAAAGATAGACGAGATGAGAGTAAGAAAGAAGTTTTGGAGCTATGAGATAAAAGTCAGCTAGGTTCAGGTTGTGATTTCGAGGGAGGTGCAAAGGCTCCATGACAAAGGACAGTAGAAGTGTTGGAATTGTGAAACATTTCCAGCGAGCCGGTGCCAGAAACAGTGAGATGTGTACTCTGGGTGTCTGAGGCAGATTGAAGTGGCGCAAGGTTTTGTTGTTGCAGCAGCGTGGTTGCACAGAAACCGATGATATAGGGTGTTATTGACAATAGCCCCACAAAAATGTGTGCCGGCGTGACGGTGCAGGTCATGTAGTACTGCGATATACCATAGGAATGCAAGATTCCCCTTTTCCCCGGTACTGTGCAACCAGACTGATGTACAAAGTAGTGGGTGTGTGTGGACTTGTTGATTGACAAAGAATGATACCAAAATGGGAACAAAAGACTTACCCCGATAGCAAAGTACAGTGTTAGTCCGATCGATCCGAAGTAGGCTGCCGTGAAGGGCAAGCGTGGTCCCGAGACCAAATGTCTAGCGTAAGACCAGGGTCCCATGAGGACTGCCCATGATAGCAAAAACAGGACTGAACCGACAGACCATCTACAGAGAAAGACATTATGTTAGCATGAAGATATCCTAGGGCGTCTTGCCTTGAAAATGCTTGGCGTGAGGCGCAGGACGTTGAAAATGAACGAATAAAACCAGGCTTGCCCGGCCATGAATTCCCACATGGTCCGAGCCCCAGCCCGCTCATGACCAGGATCATGGTAGCTCGGGATTTGACTGGCTGGAACAGAAGCCGTAGACGAGCTGAACGAAGATGTGGAAGGGTGGGTGGGGTCGAAAACGCAAGATGCAGAAGGGTTTGATGGCGCTAAGGGAGGTAACTTACAGAACAGCGAATTTGCGGGGCTTGAGCGTGAGGGCTGGAAACAGGAAGAAGCAGATCATAAAGCATACGGCGGCGCCCAAGTTACAGGCGCCAAAGATGAGCATCCGATCCCAACGACTCACTAGACACGGATCTCGTTAGCGCATTTCGAGATCTCCTCTCGGATCATAAACACATAGACAAGCATAGCCATGATGAATCTTCCCGGCGCAGGAACTGCATATTTGTCACCTGGAACGAGGCAGCACCGAAACAGGATGATCGTAGGTATCGATCACGGGATAGAGTCGAGTAGTAGGAAATCGAAAAGGGAAATAAGATAATTGAAAATAGAAAAAAAAAAAAAAGAAAAAGCAAAATACTTACAGGCGAAGAAACCCTCTTCCTCTTCCCGGCGATTGGGTGCAGGCAAGGGCGCGCCTGGGGCCTCATTGTGAGTGGGTAGTTGAACATAGCCACCCTGACCGAACGGGTTCATGGATTGTAGCCGCGAAAGGAACGGTGTCTCAGAGGAGGCATTAGTACGGACGGGAAAATCCGGGTCTCTGCGCGACCATCCTAGCGAGTTGACTGAGTCACGAAAGGAGTTGGTAGCCATGGTGAATGCTGGCTACTGTCTAGTTGGAATGAGAGAAATCCCAATTGAAAGGCAAAGTGGGAGCGAGCACGGCCGCGTCTGCAGACAAGGCCCGTGGCCCAAAATTTCACGGTAAAAAACGCCTGCAGGGACTATGCACGATGGAGTGCAGATGATCTGCGGCGGATGATGGGCTGATCCCAGAGGATTGGCTGGAGTGTGGAGACTAGAGCAAGCCAACGAAGGAGCAGATGACGCCCACGCCGAACGCGGATTCGGCTTCCCAACTTGACTACGGCCCCGACTTGTCTCAAGCACGGCTGTGATCAGAGCTAGATCGAGCCCTACAGGATGACGACAACGGTCACCGAAAAGAGAGGGTGTGCGAGACCACTGAGAATGGGCAAGGCGATCGAAAACCTTACGGGTGATCCACACACTTCCAAATAGTGGATTCTTGCCTTGTCTCTGATACGCGCCAGACCGCTAGATCTTCCACACTATCCGGAACACACGCACTATTGCTGACCTGTGCCAGCAGAGGGGTAAGGTTATGAGTGGAGTAATCCGACGCGGCACAGGCGGGATTTGAAGAGAGTACGTCAACACAGTGGACTCGCCAAGCGAAGAGACGTTGAACCTTCCCGGGTACAATATGAACTTCAAGAGGGGAAGTCAATCACGGCGAGGGAGCGGAGTGGTGATTGGATCAGGAAGCGCTGCACTATTCGAGAGGGGGGTAGAAAGTTGAAGGTCGATCAAGCCGGATGACGAGATGGCGTAGAGCTACCGATGCGACCAGCCCAGATCGGCGCTGAATGAAGAAGCTGTCAGATGATACCCGTGTTTCGGAACTAGGGTTTTAGTGTATAGATGGTACATACTTTGGGGAGATAATGGTGTGGAAGGGGGGAAAGGGAAGTCAGGAAGATCCGAGGTCTCTGACCCCAAAGAAGGTGAGCACGGGCCATCGTCTCCGCAAGTTCCTCTCCACTCGTGGTTGTTTCCTCCACTCGTTTTACTTCTTCTTCTAACGCCGCCTAAAAAAGCAAAAGCCTAGGTTGGAACTAGTGCGTACACTATCTATCGAGAAAACATTCGGTATTTGGAAAGTCAGACTAAATATTTGAGGGGCTGATGCGGCATGCTATAACCGGATTTCCGTAGTAATAATATGTCATCAAATAAATCGATTCAATAATTAATGCAAAGTATGTATGGCCCATATTTGAGCTAACTGTGATAGTAAATTTAATGTATTTCATATGACTCAGCTACCCTCCATGATCAATAATCTATGTCGATCTTTCTGGTTGGTGCACACCCTGTTGGCGATCGCGTCTTGGACCATGAGGACTGGTACACTATATTAGTCTGCAGAATTTCATCTCGCTCTTTATAGTGGCGGCTCCGTCCCGCAGTCGTATCGGAAGCACTCCCTGAAAGTGTTAGTCGATATGAGGTTGCATACCCTTTACCTCTAACGTCGCTACCCGCATGTACGACCATAACGAATTATCCGAGAGCCGAATGGAGATATTGCCCTGTAATCCCTGGCTTTGGGTAACATTGACTGCCCACTAGCTTCATTCCATCTGGTCTGGCCTTTTCTCCAATTTGGACTTAGAATTTAATTTTTCTTTTTCTTTTCATCGATTTTTATAATTCCTCCGTATTATGCCCGACGCGCATGCATCGGTACAGCATGGACCGTTATCGACGTCATGTCAGAGCTCTGTGCACTGTATGCATGCTACTGCGTAGAAGAAACGATTATGCGAGATAGAAACTCTAGATATCTGGTTTCAGCCCGGAAAACCCCAACTGAGTAGTAGATGCCTCCTTGCGTCAACCGTGGATACTCGGCGATACCCTCCGAACCTTGACGGGACGGGACGTAGTAAGAAGATCCACGACCCCATCATGATTTCCTTCTATCCGTGCATCATCCCACGGAGATCATCCCGTACTAAATATACAAGCCTGGGTGATCGGGATTTACGAATTCATTATTACTTACCCCCCTTCTCCTCCCCGAGGTGGGGTGGCTTAGACACATTCCTATGATACGCATGGAAAACTTTCGCGATGTGGCTCAGTCTCCAAAAGAGGGGACCAAAACAGGTTCGCGCCATAAAGGTGGCCCCCTCCCAAAGATTATTGGTCGGTCATCTCAGACACATTCCAACCCCTCCAATCGTGTGTCGCCGCCACATTCTTGAGATCGCGCCTCGACAAAAAGCGCATACGCCAGTACCACACCGGGCGGCCACAGAGCTGATATCAGGTTGCGCTGGAGCCTGAACACACGGACCTCTAACAAAGAAAAAGCATCAAGGCTCGGGGCTTCGCGGAGAGAAAGGGCACGGTCCACGCTCTGATCATCGCAGTATGATCGCCACCGGCCTGCACGACATTTGCATCCACATCACGCACTGGATAGAGTTGATGGGGCTTACGTGAAATGACGAAGGTGAGATCCGACGCCGTGGACACTTGGTTTTTGCATCTTACACTCTGGAGTCTGTTCAATGGGTTATATTCTCCGCGTCTCATGTTCGAGCTTTGTCGATCGCCGGCACTCCTTCCTCTAGAAACTAAAAAAGGAATTTATGGATAACTGTATTAATGGATTTGGTTCTGTACCAGATTATCAACCCACTTCTGCATACCTAGAGATCGTCTCCTTATCATATCCACATGGTCTTATTGGGGGATCTTTACTCCCACCCTTCTTACCCCGTCTACTTCCGGGGACACTAATGCACATCCTCTTGATAGATTAGGGTTTCCTTCAGACCTCACTGGCTCTGGTGTTTTCCCCAAACCTACTATGTTTTTCCTCTGTAACCCATGTCCATCTGATACATTCTTCCCCTGTGCAATCAAGGTCTAAGGTTGTTTTATTTATAATTTTTTGATTTTCTGAGTCATGACGCCAATACAGGTGACAAACATCTACGGCATCATGGGATAGACGCCGTTAACTACATCCGGCTGTATCACCCTTCCCCCCTTCGTCCCAGTTTCTGTCTTTTTCTGTACAGATTAGGTCTATCATCTTCCCCAAATACCAAAAACACTGAAAACCAGAAGACAAGAGGCTCGGGGGTTTACTGTTGCCACACCTCATGCACCCCCCTCCTTTGTCCATTTACCTTCCACACCTTTTACAGATACAGTAATTATAAATTGAAAAAATCCAAAATAATTAAAAAAAAACCAAGGCACCGTATGTCCGATGCCGACGTCCGGCAAGCCTCATCGATTTCCACCGATCGACGGGCTGCATGACCGATGCTGTAATATATCAAATGAGAGGCTAGGGGCTTGAGTTCTTAAAGTCTCCATCTCCTCGATCTTTCTGCAAGTGCTTTTCCTTTCTGCATCCACGGCTGCTGTGTTGTCACTCCATCACTGGTTTCTCGTATCCTGCGCCCCATTCCTGCGCCCCATGATTCGCAAAGCCCTACAAGTGGATCAAGACATACTTCCGTCGTCTCAACGCAGGTACGTTGCCTTCTAGGCTCCTTATACCCCTTCGACCTTGGGTTGTGCCTTGGTTCCCCCCGGTCGTTCCTGCATTGCTGCCTGCCCAGAACTTCACCCAGTGGGCCGTGGATCATATGCCACGTGTAGGGGGCTCTGCGGTTATTGACATGCGAGCTGTCTTCATGATCTTCCATCTTACTGACATCTCTCTACCTACAGACAACAACATCCTCAACTTGAGATCCTTCTACCTTTTCCAAACTCTTTTGGTTGATCAGGTAAGAACTTATAGTTTTTTTGTTCTTTTTTTTTTGAGCTTTGATTTCTTTCCCCTCCCACACCGAGTGTGAGATGACGTGGGCTTCGTATTGTATTGCAATCCGAGCGTGGGTCTGTACACATCGCGATATTTCTCTCCAGATTGCCACTGACTCACCGCCCTCTCTCCACCGCTTGTTGCTTTGCTTTCCCCGCTCTCCGCTTTCTACTTGTTTCGCTTCTTTGCTTGTCATTTTTATCTTTTGTCTAGCTGGAATTGACAGAGAAAAGACGGGACTTGATTCGCTTGAGTATAGCGCAGGACCTGGTTTCTCAACTCTACTCGATTTCTGGCTGCATTTTTTACCCGCGCTTATCTACCTACTTCCCGCCCTTTTTTTCTTTCCCTTGTTCCTCCCCTTTAAACATCTTGCCCACTATCCTTTTCTTCCTCTGTCCTTGGCTCATTGAAGTTTTTCGGATCTTACAGGATCTTCTTTGATACTCCTTTGTCTTCGAAATTTCATCCCCGGTCTATTCGGCCTGGGACCCTCCGATCTGCAAATCCCCGGACAATTTGTTCCCCGAACCCGTCGACTCATCCCACCTACGCGACCAAACAAATTTTATCGGAGTCCTCCGACATCACGATTCTAGGGATCAAGATATCTTGCACATCTGGTTTAGAAAGGTAACTATTGCCACTTCATATTCGTCATAAGTCGGCCCAAAGGGGTTGCCTCGTCGCGCGCCTTGCCGACGCAGGCAATCGCATTCTCATTTGCCGACTTATCCTGCCCCCTTCCCGCGGGTGAAACCATCCGAAGCTAACTTTCTGTATAAATAGATTTTCCAGATCTTTGATCCCCACTTGATTGTTGTGACAGTTACCTCTGTGCTGTTCATTTTCGTCTATCTAGAGAGGGTCAGTAATCCGGCGCGACGACTTTCTCTCCCACTTCGCCGACCCCGCGCTGCCCCACAATCTTCATACACAACCCTTGGTGTCCAGGAAAAATGGCAGAAGCAAGTCTTTTCATCAAACACGAATCTGACGATCACAGCAATCCTTTCATGATGTCTCACTCCGGCTACTCCATGGGTAACCAGTTTGGCAATCCCAACGAGGCCGTAGACCCCTCGGACTTGTCCATGCAGCAAGGTGGCTTTATGAATTATTCCTATGGCTCGCAACAGAACATGTCCTCCAGCTTCAACTTTGGTAATTCCGGAATTGATACCGATGAACTCCTGGACTTGGAAATTAGCCAACCCAATGGCCACCAGCGCAATGACATGAATTACATGCAGGACCAATCCACAGGAGGCATCGCCATGAGCCACCAAAGCCAGATGTCACATCTTTACTCCAATACCCCGGACAATGCCCCAATGGCCAGCCCTTTCGTCCAAAACAGCTTCAACTACGAACAGTTCCGGATGAACCAACAAAACCCCCACATGCACGCAGGTTCTTTTGACCAGAACTACGCCAAGAGCCGTCCCGGCTTGCAGAACATGGATCGAACTTCTTCGGATACCCGGAGCCCTATGACCCCGAAGACCCCTGCCCTTGGATCCCTGAACCTGGGCACTCCAGACTCTGGCAGTTTTCCCGGTCAGCCAATTCGTACAGGTGGCCTGCAACCTCGACACCAGAAGACATTGTCAAACCAATGGGATGGAACCCCGACCAGCGCACAGTCTTATGTTGACTCACCGATTTCCTCGCCTTCTCAACATCACCATGCCGGAATTTCGGAAATTCTGAAGTCCGGCAAACATGCTTCCTTGCCTGCCAAGGTCGATAACCACATGCCCGGCAGTGCTCAAGATCTTGAATCACAGGAAGCCAAGCGTCGGCGTCGGCGGGCCTCTCACAACCTGGTTGAGCGCCGCCGTCGCGACAACATTAACGAACGCATTCAGGACCTTTCCCACTTGGTACCGCAGCACCGATTGGAAGATGACAAGGTCCGGAAGCAGCTCGTGAATAACAGCGCCCTTTCCATGGCCGGTGCTGGTGGGAATGCTGCCACCTCCCTTCTTGCTGGGGGCAATGGACGCCGCGCCACACCCGGAAATATCACTATGGGTCTCCCTATTGAAGAGAAGGAGAAGGGTCCCAACAAGGGAGATATCCTGAACGGAGCTGTGAGCTGGATGCGCGATCTCATGTGGGCCTTGAACGTCAAATACCAGCAGGAAGCTGAACTCGCCGAGATGATCAGCAGCCTTGGTGGCACTTGGCCATTTGAACCCACCGAGGAGGAGAAGCGCATGCGCACTGAGATCCTCGATGCCTTGGAGAACAACGACCCCACTTCCTTTAGCTACACACGAGGTCCCGGCAGCGGCCTGCGGGTTCCGAAGCACACCAACCTCGCCGGTGATGCTATGCAGGGTGGTGACGGACTCACTCCTCCTAATCTGAGCCCCTCCTACCACAGCGGTGCCAGCAGCACCAACGGCCAAACTCAGTACTGGAGCACTTCTGGCCATGCTGGAATGAGCTTCAAGGAAGAGGACGAATATGGAATGGAGATGAACTGAGTGGCAGAGTTACCTCATTTCGATTACATTGTGGTAACATGTTGCATACACGGCGTCTAACGGAGGTCCCGATTAGTCGGCGTACAAGGAGTGAGAGAGCTATGGCTCTTGAGGAGTACTTTTCTGTTTGTCTGTTTTGTTTGTCTTAACGCATTTACTGTGACTACGGTTTTACGGTCTTTTTGTATTGTGTGTTTTTGATTTCCCTTTTCTTTCGTTAGCGGATCAGGTAATGATGGCAAGGAACACAACCACAGGTTTTAGAATGTTCGCCATGGTTTCTTTCATAACCTACAGCTGGAGCCTCGATCCCTCATGTCTTGATGATTCTTGCTTTTGGGTTTTGTCTTTTTCAGACTGATCTTCGTTTTTATTGATTTCATTATCCCATCGATACCCCCGATTTCCTTTGACTTATTTCCTTTTACACTCCAATTGCATTTATCTTCAGTCTTACAAGATGATTTTCGTGACTTCTGAACTGCTGTTCAGCTCTATATTTCAATTTTGGATTCTTTTCTACAGAGATCGCGACACGTCTTCTTTGGCTTTTGCGCGTTCCATTCTGGCCCTAATATTCCCCTGCTCATTGCTTCCACCTGCGCGTCCTTGTCTTGCATTTTGGTTGGCAGTTCTCGTAATCCAGATAGCAATTATCGCTATGCCCTCTATTGAAAGTTTATCAATGACGTACTTTTGTCTGTCCGTAATTGCCTTCATATGGATAATCATCAATAGCGTTTCTCAATTTGGTCTATATTGTCATCATAACTCAACCCTTGGTGCTCAACGGCTAAAGCTTTTGAACGCCAACACTCACTATATATACCCAGGCACTCAATAACAAATGCTCTCTCGCCTGGTTTTTAATTGAGCAATAACATCTACGTCATACGGTTCTCTGATCCTGACCATCGACGCTGCAGATTCAGGATACCCTAAAGTAAGCCGATCCAGCGTATCCATATCCAAACTCTTCAAAAGATCTTGCGGAGAAGAACCCAATGGTTCATTCTTATGACCTCCAAGGATAGATGTGAGAAAAAGCGCACAGCCATACACCTTACTAAGCTGCTGTAGAGCGCGAATGCACTGCAACAGACCTTTCAGACCTTTACGCTCCACCTGGGCATCACCACTACACATCTGCTGGATGTGAATGATACCCGCGCGGAGAACCATAGCGACACTGCTGGTGGGTAGGTAGCATATAAGGTGCTTCTGACATAGATCTTCAATAACGGTTGTCATCTCCACAGCACCGCGCAGAACCGGACACCCAGGAGGATCTGACGAGAGGACTCGCCGAGATGTATCTCCATGCTCAGCGAAGAATTCCAATTGCCGATGAAGCGTGCTGTGAATCTCACAGTAAACCATCTGCAGCCATGCACAGTGGACATGGAATATCAGATCTGCGTCGTTGGGCGTTAAGAACGGTTTCGGTCGGAAGGCGATTTTATCTGGTAATCCTTCGAGCCAATCATCCAGATCCAGTTTAGACAGAGTTAAACTTTCTCTTCGCGCTTTTATACCCCCGGACCCGAGATCTGGTCTTTGCACATCCCATGAAAACATATCATCTCTGATGCAGCGACACAGTTTGATTTTCTCGATGAAGATGAGAGCGAGGCTGTTCTCGTTGTCTTGATAACAGGAACTGGCGTAGTCGCTATCCAATGCTGATCGTGGAGGAAATATTCCCAAGTCTTCTGCTGTGGGGATCGGCAATGATAGATAAACTTCGTTTTTGATCAGGGGCGCCTCTTGCAATGGGAGCGCAATTAATCTGTCGCGGGTGAACATGCTCCACCATAGGAGATTCTTGAATCGCCCCTCGACAGTCTTGTTGTTTGACTCATTGGGGTAGAGGCCCACTTTGCTTGCAAGTGAGACGCAGATACTAATCCAATACCGGCCGTCTTTGTTGCGGTCTGGGTTTTCGTACCAGTACGTCATGAGAAGAAGGCTTTGGAGGACGGCGAATTCGTCTTCTTCGCAGTCGAAGTCATGGAGGGCCTAAATTCAGCCCGTTAGTAATAAAATATAAAAGTGAGGGATACTGATATCTTACTCGGGCTCTTTGGAATAGTGTTTCCAGTGCACTCCGTCTGGAGAGAAACCCAGCAGCATAAAGGTGTTTCAAATCAACAAAGAATACACCGGCAAACATAACCGCCTGGAACAGAAAGAGACTGATGCCCTCTCCATCATATCGAATAGAATTTTGATTGAAAATAGCATTTGAAAACAGATCCAGATCCAAAAATGGCATGTGGGGGTGCACATGCCGAATATATGATTTAAAGATCTCCTGACCAAGTGCGCCTTGTGGAACATCAAACGCGCCTTTCCTTACAAGGTAATTGAGATCTTCAATCTGCAGCCGCGATGATGGTGGCTTGATAAATGCGGGTAACAGGTTGTCGTAGGGAGGCAAGGCCCAGGTTGGACCGAGGAGCCGGTGAATCTCGGTCAATAAATTGTCGAGCGGGACTGTGGTGAGAACAGCCGGGGTTTGGGCCATTCCTGGCGTAGGCTTCCTACGCTTCAGCGCGCGTTCGGCCATTTTGGACGGGTTGAGGTGTGTGTGAATGTGTTTTCAGGAGCGTATCCTCGGTAATGTGGAGCTCGGTTCCCTTCGGCAAGCCCCGAAAGTGCGGGGAGGTTGGGGTTTAAGGGTCTGATTTTAATTGGTAACATGGGGTATGATATTGCTACTTGATATTTCACGTGTGCATAGTGTCTTGCAGGTATTATGAACGGTGAACTTATCTTCGAGCCTCTCATGGTTTTACTCCGATTTTCATCACATCGATTCTCACCGAGCGGGCTATCACATGCACCGGAGGGCATTTGACAAAATATGTCATTATCGACTTTTTCGCTATGGAGATAGTTCAACGTGAGACTGGATTGCGTTAATGTTAATTCGGTCTTGCTTTTATTATCCGTCTTTATAGGTAGTGCCTATTTGCCTCGGCCTGGAGATTGCCCTGGGGCAAAGGGTTTGTGGCAATACACGGTAGTACGCCCCATCTGCAGCTTATTCACGGCCCATACAATCCAGATAACGTTGTCTGGGTCAAATATCTTTCCCTTGAATGCGTGGTCGTTAACCTGGTATAAAAGCATCCCCAGTAGTCCTGACGGCGTCATAGACTCAGCACTGGGTTACGGATTCATCATTCGAAGTCGACTTCATGGCGTCATTAGATACTGGGAAGAGATTGAAGAGATCATGGTACTCATCAGTTGGTATCACATGGACGTAAAGCAGCTAGGGGCTGCTCAATATGATAAACAGTACCATCGCTGGATAACATTCGGAAACGGCCATATGACAACGCGAGTCAGGCGGCGACCAACTGAAGTCACTTATCTGATTTGCATTGAGCTCGGGTCATTCGTCTGAAACCTCCAGGCTGGTTCTCCGATCTCGGAGACAAAATGAAGTCACAAAAGGGCTCGGCCCAGTATAGGCTTGAATCATACTCGGCTGATCACCTGGATAGGCAGGACCCACACCTAACCACCCACATTATGCCAAGTACCACAATTTAACCTTAAATATCCACATCCAGGGTCTTTCATTGTATTATTTAAGGTTCAAAACTGTCAAAGGTGAAGATATGGAGCTAGTCCTGATTGGGTTAGAATGGTGTCGGTTAAAGAAACTGCCGAGCTGAGACCAGGAGTCGATGGGGCCATTCAGTCGATTTCTCACAGCCAAGAGTGAGAAAAAGGGGAGAGGCCAATGTTAGTTGAGCCAGCCTCATGGTTTTTATTTGAAACCGATGTTTTTCTCCCCGCAAACTATGCAATTTAGCCCGATGACCAGTTTTCAGTCTCTCCTTCCTCTTCCTACGTGAATTCTGATCCAAAATTCTCTTCTCTGAATGAGCTCAATTATATTTCCCATAGCCGTTCTGCGGGTAAAATTGCACATCTATCGCGTATTCATGTCACTAGCCACAAACGACAAACAAGTGCCAAGAACGAACCTATAAGGACCTCGGGAGCAGCCTCATAATATCCGTCATATGAAATTTAATCATAGATAGAAGTTACTCGGGAATAGTTATTATCGCATAAGATTCATTCAAACCTGATTCCGAGTTGAATACCTACAGCACACCTGCCCAGGCATCCCGAGGTCGACTAAGACCAACATCAAACTTTGTTCAAATATATATATACACAAGGTTATCGCGGAAGGTTGTACAGGTGTCACCAAAGTGTATAGCAGAATAAGCTTATTCTAACAAGAAGGCAGCATCAAGCGAAATGATGAATCATCTACGAGAAATTTACCCGGGTATCAACAGGCTCATTTCTTGGTTATCAATTGACGCCCTGGTGTCTGAACCCGGGTGGTGCCTGGGTGGGGGCTGTGACTTCCAGACCGGCCCCGCATGGGCGATGCTCGCGCGCGGTTCAATCCAATCAGTCTCATTCGCTGATACGCCTGCGTGCATGCTCATCCGGCGCACTGACGTGTAAAAATACCCAAGAAATTAGAATGCAGGATTGAGGGGTAATCGCGAAAAAATTCGGTCTGTCAAAATTGCCTTCACAGCCACCCTATGGCAAGGCAGATTTGAGCCCGTCCCTTGGCTACTAGCACTGCCTAGAAAACCTTCAGGACCCCCCTAAACTTTTTTTAAAAGTCTCAAGCATTACCATGGATGAAAGAGGCAGTGCGACATGTCGGAATATAGAGGTTATGCAGTGGAACGAAGGTGATTTGTCCCTCCTTTCTGCTTGTCCATAGCAATTGAGTGGTAACAGTAGCTATAGGCGGGTGGCAGCCTAAAATCAAGGTTGGCCTTCATGATCTACGGACGGAAAGCCCAGACAAGGCGCCTCAGATAATTTCGCAGGATACACAAGTGTTTATCATGTGTGTTCTAAGTTCCAGATCGCTTCCGGCACGAACCAACTAATTTTGTCAGAATTGCGCACACACCTGACCACCTTTCCAAAGAAGACCACCACCTATATCGTAGAGAGCTTGCGAGTTCTTTTTTCATGCCCGAGGTGTGGCAATCGGATCATCTGAACAATGCGAACGGATATTTTGGATGCGAGGCCACTCGTGATGCTCTTGATGCTGGCAAAGTCACCGGTTTCAGTGAGTTTGCTTGACTATTACACCTACGAATTATGATATTAATCTGATTTAGATACCTGGTCATTCTTCGAGGTGAAGCACCTGCCCAAAGAATTGAAGAAGTATACCTGGTCCAAGCTCAGTATTTCCACACGGTGGCTACGATCAACAAACCAGATGGGTATTCTCTTACTGGACCCAAGCGAGGATATTTCGACTCCACTGTTAAATCCAGACCCGCGAAAGCTGAGTGATCCATTTTGGGTTTATTCGGGTATACTCCAAGAGGTTGCTCGTCTCCAAGAAATCGCCGTTTGGAAAATTCGCTACCATGTTCGAGAAATTGAGAAAGAGGCTGAGAAAGAGGAAGAGAAGAAACAGGCTGAGAAAGCAAAAGAGAAAGATAGAGGGAACGAGGACAAGCCTCTAGGAAAAAGACCCGAGCCTGAATATCGGCGACTACACGACATCGCACGCCATGCAATCCATGTTACTGAGTCACTAGATGTGGCTGTACAAAATGTGAACCATATAATCCGGCAACACGAAATGTACATACACGCACGGAGAAACCTATACGCACCGCTTACTTCCCAAGATACACCCTTCGAGGATATCTCCAGTCGCTTGTCGTTCTTTCAAAGTCATATTGAAAGCATCCGACACCGGTCAATATCGAACCAGAAGAGACTGCAGAACGAGATCCAACTTAAGTTCAACGAAGTCGCGCAATACGATGCTGGTGTCACAGTTCAGATTAGCCATGCTGCACGTTTGGACAGTGCTACTATGAAGACACTCTCGTTTGTGACTCTGACTTTCCTTCCACCGACCTTCATTTCTGCCATTTTCAGTATGTCATTCTTTAATTACGACAGGGATTTGGGTTGGGCTGTCTCTGATAAATTCTGGATATACTGGGTGTTCGCTATTCCTACGACCATTGCAACGGGGCTTATATGGCAATATTGGAGTAGACTCTTCCCGAGGCATTCTTCTTCACATGGCGAGAAGGAGAAGCCCAAGAAGATACCGGAGCAGGTATCTGAGAAGCAATCAAAGTACTATGTCTGAGGTCCACGCTCGGAAGCAAGTGGCTGTTGTTATCTACTATCTACTGTCTAGTATTCAAATGTCAGAAGTGGAACCGCGTTTTTTCCCCTCATTACGACATATTTCTCTCGCCCCCTCATAGTGAATAGGCCTCCCTTCGGATCTAGTACTATAATACCCTGGAGCAAATCTACCACGTACATCATTCCACCCCACATGGTGATGATCATTACCCCAAACAGGGTTGGTTGCTAGCCTCCATAGTCAGAAATTGTCATTTAGACGGTCCGCTACTCAGCTAGATGCCGAGAAAGCCTCGTTCGGTGGTCAAGCAAGCAATTGCTGTGGATATGTGCGGAGAGCTATCGGATATGTAGGTGCCGACTGTCCATGGGACGCTGTACCTGTTGGCTTCTCCATTAACGAGAGTGCCCAACTCTATACCGTGCAAGTGAGGTTTCAATCTTGTTGATAAATCCATTAGCAGATATCATGGGCAATATATGACGACTAAAACCAAATACCTATTCAAGAAGTTATCAGAAATCTACGCGGTGTTCAAGTGAAGGGAAATGGCTTGTATCCCGAGCGGTCAAATTCTTTGCCGAACCCCGGCAGGGAAAACCCTCCTTGGTACGGCGACTGTTAGCCCCGAAAAAACTCTCCGTGGGGTTGTGGGGAAGGGGCCTTGGTTATGAAATCTCGGGATCTTTCCGAGCTCTCCGTTCGGAAGGTAACCTCATGAAAGTGTATAAGGAACATGGAATCAGCATCAATCGAATTCTGAAATTGCGTTTCCAGAGAACTAATACTGAGATGCTTAGGATCATCAAATTTCAAAACAGCTACATCTTATACATGGTGGGTTGGACTGGCAACTGAGCCGGGGATTTAGCCGAAGTTGACCCGGAATGGATTTCAGGAACACGAGATTATACAACGTCATCGGCAGCATACCCCAACGTCACACCACTAGCTCGGCCCATGCGCATTATTAGCGTGATTTAATTTCCCCAGAGTTCGAATAGTCTTCATACATGATTAGAGGCCTTTCATGGGTAAATCACAGGATTTTCATCTATAGTCCAGGTCCCTCGGCATACCGAAGCCAAGGAAAACGAATGATGGCTTGCCTTTTGAACTCGGCAAACCGTGATTTTCGGTTTATACTTGCTCATCTCACCCAAGCACGGCAGGGGCTTGGCTTGGCTTGTCGATCTCTTTCCTGAAAATGAAGGGACCCATCTGTGGTTGTAGAGTGTTTCTCGGCACGAGGTCTTGTTTCTCCGGATGACGGTGGGTCCTTCCCCCCACGGGTGGGACTATGAGCCATCCGGGGTGGGATGGGTAGAATCTTGGGCAGGATTGACCAACATATTTAAGAGTGAAGTCATGTCCGGGTTCCTGTCTGATAATTCTGGTATGCTCTACTAGAACAAGGCCGGGGGTTTCACTTGTCACTATGATATCTCCACACACTCTTCTAGGAGCTTGGCTTCTTTTATCGGTTCCTTCACTAGGGTCCGATGTCTGTGAGACTCCTCCTATTAACCACCCGGGTACCCCATTCAGCTTTGTTCAGCCACTGAACACTACCATTTTGGGTGTTGATGGCCACTCCCCTCCTGTTTACCCTTCACGTAAGTTATAACGCACTTTCAAAATATGATGATAACCTTTCTTACTAACATCACACAGCGAAGATCAATGGTACCGGTGGCTGGGAGACAGCTTTACACAAGGCACAGCAGTGGGTGAAGAAGCTCACAACGGAAGAGAAGGCCTGGATGGCAACGGGTCAACCTGGTCCCTGTGTTGGAAACATCCTCCCCATCCCACGTCTCAACTTCACTGGTCTCTGCCTCCAGAACGGACCACAGTGTGTTGAAGAAGGTAGCTATTCCAGTGTCTTCGTGAGCGGTGTCTCTGCCGCCGCTAGCTGGGACCGAAAGTTACTGTACGAGAGAGGCAACGCATTGGCGAAGGAGCACAAAGGAAAGGGTTCCCATGTCATTCTGGGTCCTATCGGTGGACCATTGGGCCGCAGTCCCTACAATGGTCGTACCTGGGAGGGCTTTGCCGCCGACCCTTATCTCACGGGTGTTTGCATGGAAGAGACTATCAACGGCATGCAAGATGCCGGTGTCCAGGCCAACGCAAAGCACTTCATTGCCTACGAGCAAGAGACACAACGCATTCCCACTTATGCCCCCGATGCCAACGCGACTACTTACATCCAGGACTCGGTTTCTTCGAACCTGGATGACCGGACTATGCACGAAATCTATATGTGGCCGTTTGCTAATGCGGTTCGAGCTCGTGTCGCTAGCGCCATGTGCTCGTATAACCGTGTGAACGGTTCTCACGCTTGCCAAAACTCATATGTCCTCAATCATCTATTGAAGACCGAGCTTGGCTTCCAGGGATATGTCATGTCTGACTGGGGCGCCACCCACAGTGGAGTGTCATCTATTGAGAGCGGTATGGATATGACCATGCCTGGTGGATTCACTGAGTATGGTGAGCTTTGGACGGAAGGGTCCTACTTTGGAAAGAACCTCACTTCGGCGCTGAAGAACGGCACTGTTGATATGGACCGCATGGATGACATGATTGTCCGTATCATGACGCCCTACTTCTGGCTTAACCAAGATCGCAACTACCCGAGCGTGGACGCCTCCGTCGGTCCGTTGAATGTGGACTCGGCTCCTGACACTTGGCTCTACGACTGGAAATTCACGGGCACAAGTAACCGTGACGTGCGTGGCAACCACAGTGCTCTGATCCGTGCTCACGGTGCTGCCTCGACGGTTCTCCTGAAGAACGAAAAGAACGCATTGCCGCTTCGCAAGCCTCGTAACATGATCATCGCAGGAAACGACGCTGGTCCTCTGACTCAAGGGCCAGACACTCTAGGAGACTATGAGTTTGGTGTCCTCGCCAATTCAGGAAGCTCCGGTGCCTGTCGGTTCAGCTACCTATCCAACCCCCTTGAAGCAATCTCTGCTCGAGCCCGCAAAGACGGTACATTAATCCAATCGTACTTGAACAACACACAAATCGTCGATACTGGTCTGGAAGCCCTGGCCATTCCCCAACACCCTGATGCCTGCCTTGTCTTCCTGAAGTCCTACTCCTCAGAGGGCGAAGACCGCAGTTACCTGGAGCTGGACTGGAACGCCAACGCCGTCGTGGAGGCTGTGGCCAAATTCTGCAACAACACCATCGTCATCACCAACTCGAATGGTGTCAACACCATGCCATTCGCTGACAATGAGAACGTCACGGCCATTCTCGCCCAGCACTACGCTGGTGAGGAGACCGGAAACGCAATCGCAGATGTTCTCTACGGCGACGTCAACCCATCTGCCAAATTGCCTTATGTCATTGCATACAACGAGTCTGACTACAACGCGCCAATCACCACAGACGTGAAGACCAACGGTACATACGACTGGCAAAGCTGGTTCAACGAAGAACTCGAGGTTGGCTACCGGTACTTTGATGCGCATAATATTTCCGTACGGTACGAGTTCGGCTTCGGTCTAAGTTACACCACATTTGACCTACAAAACCTCAAGGCAAAGACCAAGGCCGCCGGTAACCTCACTGCTCTCCCTGAGAAACGCCCTGTCCAGCCTGGCGGTAACCCCGCTCTCTGGGATACTGTCTACACCCTTCAGGCGGAGGTTTCTAACACTGGAGATGTTGGCGGATATACTGTGCCGCAGCTGTATGTCGAGTATCCTTCCTCGACCCCGGCCGGTACACCACCTAGCCAGCTTCGCGGCTTCGACAAGGTCTGGCTTCGTGCTGGCCAGAAGAAGACTATTACTTTTGAGTTGATGCGCAGAGATGTTAGTTACTGGGATGTTGTTGCTCAGGACTGGCGTATTCCTGCTGGACAGTTCACCTTCAAGGCTGGATTCAGCAGTCGTGATTTCCGTTCCAATGTGAACGCTACTCTAATTTCAGCTTAGATTTAGATGATATATGAGAGTTACTGTCAATACACCTTTTAACTTTATACATAAACTTTAGTCCCCACAAGCAGACTTAGTTAACCTGACCACGCATCATTTGCTAGAGTTTCTTTTCATCCTCATAACGTTAACTCATTTCAAGGTTATACTGTAATTTGTAGAACACCAGAAAATCAATTAGCGCACGGGATCTGCAACTATATTCCGATGGAGGGTCATGACAAGCATCCCGACGCACGGATCCCGTGGCCCGAACCACGGAAGAAAAGTCTGATCCAATCAGAACGAAGGCTTATTATGGTTGCCTGAAATGGAAACAGCCTAAGCAGAATGAGCCTTTAACCGGACTGCCCAGCCACTTCTACTTAGTCGTAAGCAATTTCGGGTCTCATCGTCATGCCATATTTGCCTCTTGCATACACCAACTCTTGATCACATTCATTTCGTGATATATCCATCTACTCTACACCCTGTGAAATTAAACTCTATTCATCAATCATAATGGGCGGCCCATCGACCCCTCAAGAAGCGGCTCCAGCTTATGAAGAGCTGTACGAGCAGCGTCCCTCGAATTCTAGGACTGGGGTAAGTGGATACGATACCCTTCCTAATTCAGCGCATACTGCATGTGAAATTCATAGTATCGGAATATCATACTAATCTATGACATAGTACTCCCACATCCCCGTCGCAGATGAAGTTGACGATATTGAGCATCAAGGACACGAACATCACCTCCATTCCAACGATACGCCCGTTCTTCAACTTGCTTCTCAAAATGAGGAGCTAGTACACTTCCACTGTGAGGAATGTGATCGCCGACAAGAGCGTCGGGAGCGGAGGAAGAGTAGTCAGAACTGTTGTATGATGGTGTCAGTGACGTTTATGGTCATCGTTTTTTTGTTATGTTTCTTTGGGTTTCGGTTGGTTGCGGAGCTTCACAAGAAGGGGAATGAGAAGAATCCTCGAGGCTTCTTGGAAGATGTTCATATCTTGGGCAACTGAGGCTGAGGATTTTCTGGAGTATTTTGGGGCTACGGGGGTTTACTAGTCACCTGGGGGTGTTTACGCAGGGCGGACTATGAAGACAAGCTTGATTCAAATGCGATTTTCTCTATATCCATCTGGCAGTCATATGCTCTATTCTGCTTTGTGGTACAGTGGACAAACGAAATAAAAAGTAACAAGCTCGACATGGTCTATCAAACTCATGTGTGTTTGATAGAATGAGCGGTTTGCAAAGCAGGGTATATAGGGACCATGGGTTGGCCAAAATGCCCTCGGCGGTTCAGGTTTGACCGTATAGACCAAGCCTTCCCTGGTGAGGCAAATGAATTGACGGCAAGAAAAGAGGTGGATGCTATTTTTTTTTAAAAAAAAGAGTCTGACACTTTATGTGCTTACTCGTCGCGCATCTTGCGGAAGAAGTCCATCACATTGGTGAAGACGACAAGCAGGATACCACCACCAGGTCCGAGACGCAGCACCTTAGGGGCGAAGCCCTTGTACAGAGCGGCGAAACCCTCCTCCTTCATGACCGTGCCAAGAGCAGGCCAGGCCCAGTTGTACTTGGGAATCTGGCCTGGAACCTTGGTGGTGTTCTGGATGCGGGACTTGACGACGTCCATGGGGGTGTTGAGGAGAGTACCAGCGATACCACCAATGGAACCGGCAATCAGGTCGTTACGGGTCTGTTGGCTCTTGTTGCCGGGCTCGGGGGTGGGCAGCTGGGCGCGAATCTGGAAGATACAGCCGAAGTAACCGGCGTTCCAGAGGATGTGACGCCACAGGGTCGACTCGAGGCCGTTGTACATGGCCAATGGGCCCTCGGTCTGCACAATCTTCTTCACAACATCAAGCATACCGTTGTACTTGCCAGCGGAAGCCTTGTCTTGCAGACGAATCTTGACCAGCTCGAAGGGAACAACAACGAACGACTCAGTGGCACCAGCGGTGGCACCGGTCAGAACCGCCAAACTCTGGGTCTGCTTCTCCACCTTGAACAAGTCGCGGTAGAAGGCACCCCAACTGTCATTGGCGGCGAACTTGGTCGCACGCTTGGGGGCCTCCATCAGGATGGGCGCGGAGATACCGCGGTACAGGGTCTTGAAGCTGTGGGGATCATTTCGGGTTAGGTCTGGTCTCGAAGACAATCGCAATGTGGATTGCTATAAAACTCACCCCTCCTGCTTGATGATCTTGCGGAAGCAGTCTACCATGCCATTGTAGTGCTCGGCGCCAGCGGTAGCGGCTCCGCTCTGGAGCTGACTGAAGCGGGGATGTTAGTGTCGTGTGCTGCATCCGGTAACTCATTCCGATCGGAAGGCATCCTTACACTCGAGTCTTGACCACATCCAATGGGTACCTATAGAGCGCTTATTGTTAATTCGGAGGTTCTTTATAAGATAAAGCGCGACATGCCCCTTGCGAACGGGGCATTGTGCGCCCGCAAGATGGGGCGATTGGAGTATCGTACATAACAAGGATCTGTCCGTGCGGGGAGACACATTAGCCACTGAGGATCTCACAGAGGAAACCAGCCTCAAGGAGTGGAATTGATTGCATTTGATGTTCTGCAGTATCAAGAAAGTCTTACCTCAGACACACCAGCCACCGCACCGGCGGCGAACTGGTAGACGAAGGGGAGCGGCTTCTGCGGCTTGTCGGACATGATGGGCTGTTTACCTGCGAGTGATCAGAATGCGATTCAGAGATAATATAGAAATTTACAAGAATATGGGTCATGAATGATTACTTACTAAGCGATGGACACAGATTTCAGAAGGAAAGACCGGAAGAGAGCGAGAGAAGAGAGAGAGGATGATACGAGCGGAGAAGCGCTAACCGGTGTCGGCGAGATTCGGTGATGGATTGGGAGAGCTTTCACCGCAGGAACGAACTGCCGGCTATTACTAACGGGTCCCCGTGGGGTTTTCGATTTTCCATGTCATTTCCATTATCAACTTCATTATTCGTACATCGCTTTTCTTAACAGTACCACCACGCAAGGACACTCATACCCATCAATCCCCATGAAATCAACATCTTGCTTCCTCCGCTAGCCGCTTGTTCCTTGGCGACCGTTGTCTTTGACGCCGCAGCCGTACAACTCGATCCACAGGTGTACCCTGACGGACAACACCCACCGCCGACCGTATCGGCACAATTGAACCAACCCGTAGCGCACTTCCCCGTACTCCCACTATCAGATTTCCCGCTTGCTGTCGTGACGGGCTCAACAACTGTCACGCCATCTGATGTGAACGTGGTCGAGCTCGTTGTAGGGCACGAAGTCGTGTCACAGTCTCGTCCAGTTTGGCAGCAACCGCCGTGATAAACAGCGGAGCACGCATAGAACCCGGTTGGGCAGACACTCACATGACTTGTAGTTCCTTGCGTAGTAGTCGAAATACCCGTCGGTCGCGCTGGTGGCACGAGATTGTCTGTAGTTGCAGTGTTGCTGGTGGACTGCGACGAGGACTGCGACGAGGAACGGCTGCTCTGCGGAACGGTCGAATATGTCTTTGTAGATAGCGTCACTGTTGAGTGGATGGTCACCGTAACAACAGAGATAAATACGCCTATATGATCAATTGTTAGCCAAACTTGACTGCTTATATATCTCAAGGTTTCGCCAAACAATGGATTTTCCCAAGAAGACAAAACAAATTATACTCACAGCCGCCTGTGACACATTCATATCCAGGTATACAGCAACCTCCCCCAAGAGCCTCAGAGCAAGTTGTATCACTACCCGGACACGCTCCTACTACATTGGAGCACGTCTGCCCATTGGGACAACACCCCACATCTCCCGATCCTGTATCCTCGACATGCTCACATGTATCCGCAGTACTGCAACACCGATCGGATCGCCCAATCGAAGTACACGCACGCGTTCCAGTCGGACACTTGAAATCCCTAGAGCCCAGAAGATTCCAGCGATTTGCTTCGAATGGAAGCGAAGGATGAAAGGGATATGATCGGGGATAAAATAGATTCGACGGGAGGTCATCAATGCTCAGGGTGTCATTGTCTTGAGTCTGTTCTTCCTCTCGTTCTGACAATTGGCCTTGTGAATCGGGTCCAAAACTCCAGTAATCCAGAAAGAATTTTTCTCCTTCGTCAGGACTCATTTTCTTCAGTCCGTGGATGGGTGTATTGGCAAGTCGGAATTCGATCTCGGTGATGTGGCGGAGGATATCATTGTCGGAATATGTAGAGGCTGGGCTGCTCTTATTTTCCACCTCCAATGATGAGTTTGTAAATTCTGTTGCTGAGCAGGAAGATCCTGCGTTCAAGAGCAAGAAAGCAAATGTCGGTAAGAGCCGCATGGGGGACCAAATGAGACCAAAGAGGAGGATCGAACACAATCACTAGCCAAGGCTGGGGCGACGATAACGGCGCAAAACAAGCAATGTCGAGATCTGGATGCTAATGTTATTGTCAGCAGGTGTTGCGTCATGATCGGATCCTGACGATAAGAAAGTTGAACATAGCGTCGTACAGGATGGCTTGGGCACCCGTGTCTTGGATTGGACCTGTGTTTCAGACGTGGCTGATGGCTGATGCGGGCCTATGTAGTGGCTTGGCGAGGAACAAAGCAGATTTAGGATGAGAAATATAGTCGATCACGAAGATCATGGACTATGAAAGGAGAAAAGAGTGGCGGTTTCGAGCTAAATACGGTGAGAAACGAGGATGGCTGGGTTTCTTTTGGGTCTAAGCTCTACTGTTTATGCGCTCCACTCTTGATTAGTGCGAACTAGTGGGAAAGATTATTTCCATGTAAGGAATTAAGATCAATGAATCACATTCAGATAACCTCATATGCTCAACGATTGGATGGAATACTTGGGCACAAACTCCATGCTTCGCGAATAAACAAGGAAAACAGACCACATATGTGGTAGGGTATCGTCAGTAAATGACAGGCAATGCAAGGACACATGGTATAGGAAAACACGCCACAGGTATAATCGAGAAATGCAACGACATGGGACCCTTCATAAAAAAACGCACGAAAACAACAAGGAGAAACGTCTCTAAAAGAGGAGCACCAAGCAGCTCGTCTAGACAGATCCAGGTTCATGTGCTTGCTCGGGCTCTGTGGACTCATCGGGACTAGCCTCCTCTCCTGCCGGGGCCTCATCGTCATTCTTCGGGGACTCTGCCCTAACTTCTTCCGATGCCGGCTCACTCGAGTCTGCCTCTTCTTCAGGCTTTTCTTCAGAAGCAGCGGCTGCAGCCGCTGCAGCTTCAGCCTCGGCCTTCTCCATCTCGGCATTGCGAGCCTGCTGCCGGTCCCAAACTTCCTTTCTAATGCGATCATCCTTGGCAGTGCGAAGGCGTTCGGCCTCCTCAACACCACCACTCTTCTTCAATTTGCCCTCTTGGACAAAGGTACCGAGTTCTTTTTGGAACAACCCAATACGTCGAGTCTCAAGCTCCTTCTTCCGAGCCTTCTCGGCTCGCTCAATAGCCTCGAGGCGACTTTCATGGTTGGGCTGTAGCGCACGGACTTCACCCAAAACACCGTCCTTGGCCTTCATGGGGTCGACCGTAGGGTCAATACCAAGAGTACGCGAAGGGGCCCGCAGAGAAACTGCGCCAACGACACCGCCACCGTTGGCCTTCTCCATGGCCTGTTCCTTGGTTGCCTGTTCCACTAAAGCGAAAGTCTGGGCTGCCTTCTCAAGATCGTCTTGCAGATCAGCAGCAAGATCTTCTTGCATGGTAAGCTGATCCCGCTCTTCGCAGACCAACTGCAGCTCTTTCTCCCAGATCTTGGTCCAGATGGGCTTCTCGCGTCCAAGGAAGTCCTGCATCTTTTTGATCTCCTTCATGACGTTGCTGATATCACGACTGACACCCTCCAATTGTCTTGGGAGAGGTCGGACACCTCTTGTAACCACGTCCTTCCGAAGATCCTCGACCAGATCCTGTAGGTCATCCACGCGTGCAACAAGACGTTCGGATTCGTCACCAAGCTCCTTCTTGCCAGTCTGGACCCGCGCACGGCCAGCATCGCCCTCATAGGTGGGAACAGCGACATTCTCAGCTGCGGCCTTGACCTGACTAGCTTTGGCACGAACTGCGCTCATAGAACTGGTGACATCAGATGTAAAGTTCGAGTAGGTTTGACGCAAGACGGCCAGGTCACGACGTAGGCTTTGCAGTTCCGCGATTTGGCTTCCACTAGCAGATATCAGAGCCTTAGGGAATCCGCCAGAGCTTGCAGTCACGGGCGCAGATGCTGGGGGAGCAGCAGCCAAACGGGCCATTTCCTTGGCCGCTTCGAGCTGGCGGGCTTGGACTAGCTGGATGACGGTGCCTTGGCCAGCCAGTGCCTCCTTCACACTTTCCACCAAGGTGCGAACGCCTCCAAAGCTCTCATCGAAATGCTTCTTGACTTCGTCTAGACTGTCCATATTCAATACAAGAACGGATCGATCCTTGACGTCGGCCAAATCTTCCAATTCATGTCGGATCCCAGAAATTGGATCCTGGATGTAAATCTCAGGTAGATCGGCCCCATTGTTGTGAGTGTTCCACGCAAACTTCTCGATGAAAGCCAACTGGAGGCGTCCAATCGTGAGGTCTGCGATGCCATCCGGCAGTACGTACTTCTTGATCTTACTTTTGTACTGCAAGAAAAGAGTCAACTCTTTGCCTGGAGACGGTTGCTCTGCCACGTACTGGGCAACCGAAGGAGGAGTAGCAATGTCAGCTGGGTCTAGACGCGCTATCTTTGGCGTTTCTGGGCGTGTGTCTGTGGCGGGGGCAGGAGTCTTCTCGGGGTCAAAGGCTTCTTCAAGCGAAGGTCCCTTTGGTGGCCGCGGGAAGCTAGGATGAGCTTCCTGATTCCGTGGAACCTCAGCATGATCCTTAGCGGGCGGTTCAGGCTTCTGATCCAGGGGCCGAGGGGTTTCGTTACTCTCTGGCGCTTCAATCACTTGGCTAGATATTTCGCTGCGTTCCTCCTCCACGGCCGGGGGAATACCGGCTCCTGGCTGGGGCTGAGCAGCCTTGGCAGTCTCCTGTAGACGATTCGAGGACCGCTGCCGGGTGTGGGCGTATGATCCTCGCAGACGGACTGCATTGAGAGATTCACGGACATCCCGTCCGCGGTTAGGAATGGGAGAATTCTGAGTAGGAAGAACCGGGACCCCGTTAGATGAGGTTCCCAAGTGTTTCTGGATTTGATATGCGGAGAACCTCCGGGATGCCCGTCGCTCTAGCTCCCCACTGCGTTGCAAAGCACCTAGCGCGTCATCCTCCTTGGGAGGTGGCGGCGGGGCCGGGAAGTCTGGAGGGGCTGAAGGCGGGGCGTTTTGGGTGATTGATTCACCCCCCGGGGATGGCTGGCTGAGCATTTGCTGGGCCTCCCGTCTTGATGCGTCCCGTTCGGAGTAACTGCGTGGGTCTCCTGGTACCGGGGGTGATGTACGACGGGTCGCCTGAACTTCTTCCAAAGATCCATTGCTGCCATAACGACGGGCTGACCGTTTCGGGGATTGGATGTTCGAACCAGGCATAGTCGAAGCCGCTGCTTCATCGTAGAGTTGGCCTATGGTGGAGTTGCTGCTAGAAATGCTCCCCGCACTGGCTTGTCTCGCAGGAAGACCTCGCCCATCTTCCCGCTGATGCCGTGAACGAAGACGCGCCTGCTTCTTCTTCAAACCATGGAGCAAGTTGATGATAATGTCGCGAATCTGGGGTAGATATCGGTCGAGGCTTTGTGAAGAGGCATCCTGGCTTAATGTGTCCTCTAGAATTGTGCGCAAAACATCTGGAACCGGGCCTAGGTCGGAAGTCTCAACACCGATGGCATTGAAAGCGCGACAAGCCAGATTGAACTCATAACCCAGGCGCACGTACACATCGGACACGTCCGTTTCAGAGGCTTGCTTTCGAGACCACTGAGTCAAGGTCTCAAGTAGCTGTTTTGTCGCGACAAGCAGGTGCGTCACGCTCTTTTCAATTTGAGAGATTTGTTTATCGGGCTATCGCGAGAAGAAAGGCACTGTTAGCTTTATTGTGTACTTTGGGGATGATCCCACACGAATCCGACACTTACCACGCCCTTTGCCGATTGGGAACGGCCAGAGGCCGACGAGCTGCGACCGGAAGTTGACGCCATAAGGTCAGTCTGTCCCAGAGAACGTCAAGGAAAGGTGATTCTCAGCAGGGTCTCCAGAGAGCCCGAGGGTGTGTTGACATTGATAAGCGACGATGGGGGGCGAAAGAGAGAGAGAGTTGGGATGCCAAGCAAACAAGGCACCAGACCCAGCCTCCCGAATACCGCGTATAAACAGCCACAGGGCAGATCGACGTGATCAGTTCCCGCATTTTGTCCCAACTGCCGGGTAAATACCGTGTATTCATACATGATTCCACACATGTGATTTTTAGACAAAGAGCACGGACTTAATTATGGAACCCTATCCTACACTAAACTCTTAGTATAACTACATGTACTGTATCATCTTGCAGGTTTGCATGGATCTATTGGATCTGTATCACCACGCCTTGTACTCGGCAGCTCCCGCACTTATCCACTTGTTGACTTGCATCTTTCTGAGTTTTTGTCTTTTGGGGCCCTGATGGAAAGAAAATCTCTTGCCTCCCCCTTTTTCTATAATAATATCTGTGGTTCTCTTTGTCCTCGTCCAGGCAACCCATTGGGCATCACCGTCCTGCAACTGGGCGCCTCCCAAGGTCTCCCACTCCTAACATACATTATTCTTAGATCGACTATCCATGTCTATTTGGGGAGATATGGTTGGCCAATCAATGGTAAGCGAGCCACTTGGTTCACACAAAAGAAATCTACAATGTACATGTATCAGAAAGTCGTGCTCCCTGCAGATCCCTCATTGGCTTTGTTTTGGTACAGATTCCTACGATGATGTGGGTAATACCGAGCGATGTTATGATTTCTTTTCCTCTACTTAGACCTCTAGCAAATGGAACGAGTAAGTCGAAATTTCTACAGATCAGATCGTGCGATCGGATAATTAATTCCTATAGGCAATATGGTGGTGCAGCTAGCTAGTCAAATGTTGCAGGCTGTAAGTTACTGTGTATTGGTAATACATATAGTACCGTGGTTGACAACTGAACTGGCGCAGGGTTGGAGCCCAAAAAATATATAGCTAGCAGAGAGGAAAACAAAGCATATTTGGTGAATAAGAGTGAAATGGTTGAATGAAAATTGGTAAAAATAGATAGATTCTAAAAGGTGATAGGAAATCATTACTCTGATGAGCCTAGTAAGAGCAAAGTAAACTAAAAAGCATTACATCAGGGCATCTCCATAATAAAGATCCATTCCTTGTCAACCCCATAGAAAAGCGATCCCGCTGTCAATCAGGGTCGCACCAGTACCGTACATTACCCAGTCCGCACCTGACCTGCTTTCCCCAAACAAATCCCCATTTTTGAATCTCCATCTCCCCCCTTCTTCTTTTCTCTAATATTCCCCTTGCCATTGGACTCCTCTATCTGAGTGTCTCTGTGGTTGTGGTTGTGTTTCGACTCCCTTTCCCCTCCTTCCAAACACGTCTTGTTTGTGCAGGCGGTGTGAGAGTGGCTCCGTGCCTCATCCTCGCGGACCTTCCGTGTGAAGTTCCACGACCGCAAGCCTGCCCTGACTTGACCACCCGAGTCAATCAATGGCTTCTACTCTCAACTCCGTGCCAGCTGCTAACAGCTCATCTGGCAATGCTGTCAATGCACAGAACTCTGGCAGGCCTTCGCTGAGGCCGAGCGCCAGCACCAAGGGGGACGGTCGCCGACAGTCTGGCAGTCCTGGGGATGGTGGTCAACGGTACGTCCCTCCCTTTTGAACTCCCACCCCCACATCCACTCGCTCCACTAGCACCAACCCCCCATTTTGCTACTTTTACCTGCTATTGAAGACCGGCGACATGGTGCCATGACCTTCATTTTCATCCTGTCCACTCCGGCCCCTCGGTCACTGCGTCTATGCACGTGCTCTTTCGTTGCGAGCTGAGGCACAGGCCAGGCATTGTGTGCCATCGAGAGCCAATTGCGGACCCCGGGATTGAGGGCAACTTCACTCTGCTGTCTTTTTGTTCCATGATTGATGGTTGCACCTACTGACCGAAGCATGTTCTATCCTTAGGCGCACAAATTCGCACAAGGCCTGGACCCAAGGAACCAACCCCATCACGCAACGCTCCTCGCACTCCTCATCCAACGGCAATATGGCTCGACAGTCGGGCTCCCCCCGTCCGAACCAGAAGGAGTCGAACACCCCCGACAGCCATGCTCATGACCGCCTGGTTTTCCTATTTGCTAGTTTCATTGTAAGACTGCTCCTCGATCGTGGCTGCATGATTGGCACTGACACAGCTGCTGTAGGGCCTGCGGACTACTATCACCACAAAGAACGGGGACAAGTTCACGGGTATCTTCTCATCTTCGACCCTGGAGTCGAGTGATTCGTCGTTTTCCCTCAAGATGGTGCAACGTGCAGACGAGAATCAGTCTAAGACCAACGGTGCAAGCGATGTGGCCAGCCCCTATTTAGGGACTGGGATTGACCATGCTATGTCATTTGATATCAGAGATGTTGCAGATATATCGGTGCCCAATGTCGTCCCTGCGGAGGTGTCAGTCAAGGAGTCAAATGGTAAGACATATGACAGTCTGGTCAGAGATGGCATCATGCTGACATGTTATTTACAGGAGCAAGTGGATTCAGAACTGACAGTGACATCTCTGGCAATCTCGCGATGCGGGAGCGTACATTGAAGCGCTGGGAACCGACTGAGATGGATGTTAACATGTCGCTGGAGAGCACCACTGGCGATTCGTCCAATTGGGATCAATTTGAGACCAATGAACGACTTTTTGGTGCCAAGACCAGCTACGACGAAAACCTATATACAACTGCCATTGACCGTTCGGATCCATCCTTCCGCCAGAAGCAGGTAGAGGCGGCTCGTATTGCGCGTGAGATCGAAGGCACTGACACCGACAACGCCCACATGCGTGAGGAGAGAGGTCTTGTGGCCCCAGCCACGGGTGACGACGAAGACGAGGAGGCCAAATATAGTGGTGTCCATCGCGATAATAAGGCTTTTCAGCCTCTCGTTTCAGGACAGCCGAACAGATACACACCTCCGGGCCGCAGACAACCTGGGGTTCCTGCTCCCCCGACTAAGCAACCGGCACCTGCCCCTACTCCTGCAGCAGTTCAGGTTCCGACCAAAGAGCCTGCTCCCGCAGAGAAACAGCAGACGCCGGCACCTTCCAAGGCCGTTGCTGAAGCCGAACAAAAGACGACGTCGGGCAATGCCCCGGCGTCCACACCTGCTCCCGTCCCCGCTGCTGTGAAGCGACCAGTTGCTGAGAATGCCACCGCGAATGTGGAAACAGAGGTGCTTGACCATTTCCGTCAGTTCGCCAATAGCGAAAAGTTGAAGATGCAAGAGCGTCGGCGTAACCAAGCATCCTATGATCGAACGGTCAAATTGAACGAGCTGATGAAGTTTTCCAAGAACTTCAAACTCTCGACCCCTGTGCCGAAGGACTTGGTGCCAATCTTGGCGAAGGATCCGCATAGACAAGAAGCTATCATTAACCGAGTCCAGACTCCCGGGGATGTCAAATCGCCCACGAAAGCTGTTGCCCAGGCTGCCGAACAGAAGCCCGCAAGTCGTCCCGTTGCACCCACTGGCCCTGCCCCCCCTGCAGCGCCGTCTGATCGCCAGAACTTCCCTCGTGGTCGCCAAGGATATCTACCCACAGGTCCACTTGCCGGACCAGGTGGTCGATTCCCTCAGCAGCCAATGCAGCCTGGTCGTCCCGCTACGGGTATGCTCAGTCACCGTCTGGCCGATAACCTACAGCAACGGAAGGGAGCTGCTGCTATGGGCCCTGTTCCTACTCCGCTACCTATCCAGGATGCTCGTGGACCTCCTACTGGTCCGGCCAGCGAGCAGCCTAGAGTCATGAGCCCTGGAAAGACCCAGGCCCAGACTTCTGCTGCGGCCAAGTTCAATGTTCGCGCCATGGAGTTCAAGCCGAATCCGGCTGCTAACACCTTTACTCCTGGTGGTGCTCCTTCGGGAGGCCCCGCTGCTAGCCCACGCCCCTTCTCGCGAAACCGGTCTTTGTCACGGGCAACCACTCCCTCCACATTTTTCGGAGTTCGAAAGCCCCTCCCCATTTCTGATCGGCCGTCTATTGATGATCAGTTCAACCCCATCAAACGCATGAAAAAAGAGAGTGCTGAGTCGGCAGAGAGGGTTGTCATCTTCAACGGTGGTATCCCGCCTCCCTACAAGACTCTGCCAACATGGGATGCCCCTGAGGGTAATGAGGAAAAGACTTATGATCAGATGTTCAAGAGCTCGGGAGTGCTGTCCGCCTCGCCTCAAGGTCGGTCTGCTTCCAACAACCCCCACCTCCCTCAACAGCACCAGATGTCGTTCCAGTTCCAGCAGGGCAACCCTGGCATGCCGCCCTCTTCAGGACCACCGAATGGGCCACACGCCCATCACCCCCATGGCCCTCACGTGGATGACCATCACCGTATGCAGCTTTCTGCATCCTCATCTCAAGTCTTCCCCTCCCCTCGCATGCAACAGAGCCACATGGGATATCCCTCTCCTATGGCTCCTCCGGCACAGCTTGCATTTGGACAGCCAATGCCGCAATTTTATGGAGGCCCGCAGCCTGCTCATATGAGACACTACCAAGGTAGTCACGGCCCGCAATTTGTAAACCCTCAGATGGGAGCCCCTATGATGGTGCAACAACCGTCTAACGGCCCTTATATGGGTGTGCCTCAGGGCATGTCCCCCTATACACCTCAGATGCAGATGTACTCCCCATCTCCAGGCCACGCGTACCCACAGCACGCACCCCCTCAGCCTCATAGCGGCTACCCCAGCCCAAGCCGTGGCGCTCCTATGATGATGCACCAGAACTCGCAGTCCGGCCAGCCACCTCAGCAAATGATGTTCATGTCTCCTGGCCAGCCTGGATACGGAGGTCAACAACCGGGACACGGTTAGTTCCTTTCTTTTTTCCACATTTAAATACATAACTTTATCTGATTTATTCGTTCCAGCGCCTCCTGGTCGTGGTGGCTACCCCCAACAGCCGCACTTTTCCTCCAGCCCGCACCAGGCACACCATTTCCCTCCGAACCAGCATCGCGCCCCGAGCAATAACTTCAACCAAGTGCCTCAGATACCCCCTCAGATGGCCTCTAACACCGCCGCCACCTCTGGATCTGGAAGTCACTCCGCTGAGGCGACCGATGAAGGCAAATGAACTACATACTTTGATTAAATATCGGAGCTTCTCCCTTCAATGTCAATATTTATCGCCGCCCTCTGACTTTGGCAATGAACATCTGCGCCGTCGTCAATCTTCGGTTGACAAATTACCCCGGCCACCTGTATCTTGGCTTTCGTCCTTTCTGTGAGCTGTGATAATCACACCAGTGTGCCAAATGATAATGCACACGTCCATGGGATTTAACAGGTAATATGGACCTGTATTTTCTCATACGTCAATGACACTTTCTAATATGTGTTTCCAGATTCAATGAGTGGTCCTATCTATCTTGTCTACTTAACCCCCAGAGCCGTGGGCTCGGTGGTATACTTGCTGGTGAAACCTTACTGCATTGCGCAGCATGCAGCCACTGCCGTTGACATCTTACGAACCATCACAGAGCCTCCTCCTTGTCAGCTGTTCCTTATGGCAAGACTGGCAGTTGCAGGGGGCCTGGTCAAGATTTGCATTTCTTTCCCGTCTTTGCTTCCTTTTTACCCCTTGTTCCCTTTTTATTTTTCTGGTTGTTGATATTGTGTATGCCTAGAAGGCTCTGGAGGTCGGGCTTCCTGCCTCCAGTGGATCGGCATGAGAAGTGTGAGAGAGGTGTGACGGGTTGTTTCAGAAACGGATGGGATAGTGGTCGGAATCCCAAGCTGATTACGAGCAGTAGTAGGCGTGGTATGTACGGACGGTGTGTAGTCTCCAAGTGATCGCTAGTGCTCCTGCGGGATGCCAATGAAATGATTTATATCAAGTTAAATTTGGTCGTTTGAACATGTAGTCTGAGCGATACTGATTGGTTTGTTTGGCACAACGTTACGCTTTGATGTTCGAATATTATCTCGGACCAAATCTGTTGCAGAAGTTAGTAACACTTTATCTCAATCAAGCGCAATCATCAAACAAAAGCACGTCTCCTCAGGTCTTTTCAGTTTATTTGAGTCATCATTCAAGTCCCAGACGAACCCACCCCATCCACCGCGGTGCTCCTGATAACTTCTGCCCAAACTCAACACCCAACCTCCCCACATCAACAAGGAGTACGCCCACCGTGCCCCGACAAGAACCACAGCTCGCAATAACCGATCACTTGCCCACTTATCTCTTACTTCCAGCCGCGTCTAACCCGTTCCTCATACCAAAACCTGCAACTCTTCGCGCAATGAAAGAGCCTGAAGACTCCCATTTTCCATATATAGACCGTAGCCATTGGTTCCTATCAGTCTTCATGGAAGCAAAGCAGACTTAGGAACCCCAGAAAACGGCCCAACATTACCCCATGTAAACATGGAAAATGTATGTATGTATACATGGATACTCCCAAGACCCACCACAGTCCTCTCCTCTTCTCGATCTCCAAGAGACAGAGAGGAAGGAAAAACCCGAGGTGCCTCAATGAGGAAGCCATAGACTTTTGGCTTGACCTTCTGCCTTTCGGCCATGTATGTGCGCTCGCTGAAGAGTTGAGAGTTGAGGTACAAAGTTCGAATTTGTGGACCAGGCATAAGCCTGACCACGCGACGACGGTAAGTTGCAAAATCAAAGCAGGTAGTGGAGCACCGCGTATGAGTTGGGTCCAAGTGGAATGAGCTCAACCAGTCGATGCGTTGCGGGGAAGCTCGAGAGTCTGGAGTACTTGGAAAAGGATGAGAGTACCTTCGGTTTGGATGGGATGTTTTGGTTTGTCGGTTCTTTGTAGAGTCTGACCTTTTACCAGGTGGTCATCACTGGAGACGCGACGAAGTCGCTTGTTGTGGTGCTTGGGGTAGAGATTGAGGATTAACATACCGAGGTGCTCATAGGATTTGTGGAAGCCCTGCGTGATCAGTTTATAAGCATAGGGTTAGTGACAAGAGAAAAGGTGGACATCATTATGTCGTGTAAGGTGGTGTGAGGAAGAGCTTGGAAAGCTTAGAGAAACAAATCAAGGTGGACCCTGCGAAATTAATCAAAGGCCAGCTTAGGCCGATAAGGCGGGGCCCGCATCCAACTTTCCAGCTCAACCACATAACCCATAACCCCCCTGTCACACTATCTCCGGATCTAAACACCTTCACTGAATTTTGGAGCCATTCCTCACGACCTCCTACTCCAATCCTCGAATCATAGTCCTCGGCCATTGAGCCACCAAAGCCCCCGGGGCCTCCAAAACAACACCGCAACCACCGGGCAACCAGCATCCCGCGGCCATGGATTTCCTCAAATCCGCCGTCGCATCCGCGATAGCAAAAGGCAGCTCGCTCCCCTTCTCTCTCGGCGATAGAGTGGATATTGGCGACTCGATCTGGACTTTGCACAACGGTACGAAACGGGTAGGGTGGTTCTCTGTTCACCCCGAAATAACCATGGACTACAAGGCTGATGGCTTCCTTGGTGGAATTAGGATGATAGCTCAGCGTGCAGTGTATTCACATTCGATATCGCGGCGAATAAGTCGCGTCTTCCCTTGGCGAAGAATGCGGTGCGGAAATCGAGGACCTTGCGCCATCCGGGTGTAATTAAGGTTTTGGATACAATCGAGGTATATCGGCCTGCTGCTGGCCTTGCTGTATTGGCTGGGCTGCACGTTGGAACATAGGGGCTAATCTTGTCCTTAGACCGAGTCAACTCTTTACATCGTTACCGAACGAGTTGTACCGCTTTCGTGGCAGGTCAAGCGTCGGAGTTTGAGCGAGGAGACTGCAAAATGGGGTCTATATACTGTCTCGGTAAGTAATGTTCTACACTCTATCTATGAAGAAGCTATGCTGACTTGCCCTGCCCCACTAGTCTACGCTCAAGTTTATCAATGAAGATGCATCTTCTGTCCATGGTGCTGTTCGCGCGTCTTCGGTCTACACAAGTGAAAGCGGGGAGTGGAAGTTAGGTGGATTTGACATCCTGAGCTCGATGAAGGAAGATGATGCCATTATATATGTGAGTATGGGACAAGTCGACGAAATGTGACCCTTTTATTCTAACAGAAACAGACGTATGGAAGCATTGTACCCAATGCAGCTCGATACACACCTCCGGAAGTGGTCAAAGGCGGCTGGGAAGTCATCAAGCGCCATCCATTGACAGCAGTTGATGCTTATGGCTTGGGAGTCTTGATTATCGAGGTCTTTAATGGCCAATTTTCGGGAGGTGATCAGATCGGCAAGATAACAAATATCCCCCCGAGCATGCATCAAAGCTACAAACGTCTTTGCACTGCAAACCCCAAACTTCGATTGAGCCCAGGTCACTTTGTTGAGCAAGGAAAAAAGCATGGCGGGTTCTTCCAGACCTCATTAATTCGGTTGACGGAGGATATGGAGAGTTTAGGCCTGAAGACTGATGCCGAGAGGGAAGAATTCATTAAGTAAGTTTCTTTCTGGTTGAATCGGTAAGCTCAGATGCTGACTGTCAATAGCGAACTTGATAATCTATCCGATGACTTTCCCGAGGACTTTTTCAAGATGAAAGTTCTCCCTGAGTTACTTAAGTCTGTTGAATTTGGTGGTGGTGGACCAAAGGTTCTAAGTGCTACCTTGAAGATTGGATCCAAGCTTTCCGCAGACGAGTTCAATGTTAAGTTGACTCCTGTCGTTGTGCGCTTGTTTGGCAATCCCGATCGAGCACTCCGTGTGTGCTTGTTGGATAATTTGCCTTTGATGATTGATAATCTTCCCCAGAAGGTTGTCAATGACAAGATCTTCCCCCAGATGGTAAGTTGTAAGCACCCAATTCTTAGAATACCGCTAACATTATTAGACCTCCGGATTCACCGATGTTGCCCCGGTGGTGCGAGAACAGACTGTCAAGGCTGTGCTTTCAGTCATCAATAAACTGAGTGATCGAGTGGTCAATGGAGAATTGCTCAAATTCTTGGCTCGTACTGCTAATGATGAGCAACCTGGTATTCGAACAAACACTACCATCTGTCTTGGACGGATTGCGAAAAACCTGGGACAAAGTGTACGTTTCCGTAAGCATGGCTTGATGATTCGTTACTGATGTTGCTTTAGACCCGGTCTAAGGTTCTTATTGCTGCATTTACAAGGTCTATTCGTGACCCCTTCGCGCACGCCCGAGTTGCGGGCTTGCTTGCCTTGGCTGCAACGATAGACGTCTTCAGCGACGAAGATTGTGCTGGGAAAATTCTACCTGCCATTTGCCCATCCTTATTAGACAAAGAAAAGTAAGTCAAGAAGCCTTAAAGTCTCTTGCTTCTTGTGCTAACCCGTGTCTAGGCTTATTCGCGACCAAGCAAACAAAACCCTCGATCTCTACCTCCAACGGGTCCGCAAAGTTGGCAGCACAATGGCTGACACAGTGCTTCCACCCACTGTCCCCACAGAAGCAGAACCCATTAAGTCCGATCCCCGACCCGGGAACTCGAATGATAAGTCTTGGGCTGGATGGGCAATTTCATCATTCACCAACAAGATTGCAACTGCCAATGGCGAGATTGAACCAACCGCCGGGGTCGCCAGCCCTGCCGAACCAGACCATACCCGGTCTGCATCTGTTCCCCGCCCCGCCAAATCATCTCCTTCCACGCAGCTTGAGTTGCCCAAACAAACATCACGCCCCACTGTCCAGCCGCTAGGCCGGTCTATGTCCGACCGCCCTCCGCAAGCTGTCTATGAACCTCCGGAGGAAGATGAAGGAGATGATGTATTCGATGCCTGGGGTGCTATGGACGACGACGAAAAAGAAGTAGACCCATTTACTGCCGCCGTGGCCTCCCCTAGCCCTTCATCGCCTGATCCCTCAGCAAACAAATCTCCTGCTGTGCCTTACGACGACGGTGGTGAGCCTGACTTTGCAGGGTGGCTGGCTGCTAAGAGCCAAGCTAAAACCAAGAAACCTTTACCTAAGGGTCTCGGCAAGGCGGGTGCTTCCAATGTGACCGTCGCTAAAGCCACTCCCAAGCCGCGCGTCGTGGCTGCACCGGCCAAGAAGATTGATACCAAGCCAAAGGATGAAGATGGGGATGATGGATGGGGAGACGCGTGGGATTGAAGTTCGGTTCTTTCTAATTTTCTCATGGTTGTACATACGTATCGTGTGCAAAATGCCGGGCTGGCAACAAGGAAAATAGTGGGTAGAGCGGGTCTTGTAGAGTTTCTAGCGAATAATTAATGTGCATCGTCATTAAGGGATTGTCGATCGGGTGGACTCAGCCCTATGGCTTATGTAGGCTGGATTACCCCGCTATCTCACCACATAATCATGATTTTGTTCCATAAAAATCTCGTTGGTTCTACGCAGAGAGCCATGCATGATCTTACTCATTTCAGGGCGCATTTTCTCCAATCCCAATCCAAGGGTTATATAATTTCGGTGGAGTTCTGTCGCAATCCGCGGAACCCGTGATTATCTTATCGTACTCCGCCTTTCCAACATCTCCGACCTTCTCTCCAGTTACCATCTCTCACAACACAGAGTTCAAGGCTACCGATACGCCTCAGTGGTCGATCACATGCAGCGTAAGAAGATTGCGGAGACTAGTTCCCATGCCAAGCTTTATCCGCTTACAACCCTCCCAGGTGTCAGAATCCTGCTGCCTTCGAATTGGTAACCTCATTACCCTATCGCAACATGTCTGGCGAGCTGTGACGGGCTGCCAGATACCCCTGACCCTTTGAAGACCACTAGTGGGATCCCATTGCTATATACCCACCGTCTCTTACGCATTAATTGCCGAAAAGGTCTCAAAATGGACCAGGAGGAGGCCCCACCGCCCTACTCTGCTGTCGATCCATTAGAACCGCCGGCGAATAACAGGAACAATACCTCGCAGCGGGATTCAGCTCCTTTACGCAGAAATAATGCAGAGTCACAAGGCGCCAGCAGCTCCCGGACTGCGGAGCTACCTTCAACATCGCCTGCCATTGTGCCGATCCATTTCACTTCCGCCGTGGCTTACTTCGAGGAGAGACCCCCACTCGTACTGGACGACAGTCGGAGCATTCTGCACCACCACATGACCATATACCCCCGCAGCCAAGCGAAGGACTTTCCCCGACGGCCCCGCTGCTGGGCATCCCGTACGAACGAGATATCTCAACAGGATTGGGACGCTTTCCTGCGGTACCTGTTCCCGCCCGAATTAGGTTTAGCTGCTTCCTCGCAACATCTTCCCCGCCAATTGCGAGCGGAAATCCAGCGGGACCGCAAGGACAGGCCTCAGGAGACAGATGAACAGCGACAAGCTCGCATTGTGGCGGTGGTTGATGAATGGAATCAATGCTTTTTCGAGCCTCGCGCCACCAACATTACATTTGTTTACATTGGAGAGCCCGATGCAGCTCCTTCATCAGCACTGTGTCCCCATTGTTACCCCGCGGCAACCAAGGCGACACAGGGCAATGGAGCCCCGGCTTCTACAGAAGGACAGTCTCCATGGAGCTCAAACACGCCATCCCCTGTGCCAGGGCAGTATGCCCAGTCGCAGTCGCCAACAGCTTGGCCTTATGCCCCAGCTGCTCCATATGGACTGCCGCCCGGTACTATGCCGTATGGCAGCCCTTATGGTGTTCCCCAGTTCCCGGGTCACGGTCACTACCCCCCGCCACATCCGCCTCCAGGCGTCGCACCCTGGCAGTGGAATAATTGGGCATATGCCCAACCTCAAAATGGGAATTCTGGTACCTCCAAGGGTGCATTTGGTTGGTTTTCGAATATAACAGCTCAAGCACAGAAATACGGCGAGCGCTTTGCAGAGCAGGCTCAACATTATGGTGATCAGATCAGCGCACAGGCTATGCACTACGGCCGGCAGGTTGAGGAACAAGCCTTAGCACATGGTCGATGGGTCGAAGAGCAGGCTCGATACGGTCGAAAGCCAGATGCATACCAACCGACTGGTTATCCTCAGCCTACTTGGCCCCCTGGTCAGACAACTGGGTCTCTGTATCATACGCCAACTCCCCCAAGCCAACCCTCATCAACTGAGCTTCCGGTGCAACCGTCACCAACCGAACCTCCGGCGCAACCCACAGCCATGGCTACAACTACTACTCAAAACCAAAGTCAAAGCCAGCCCCAAACTCAAGTTGAAAATCAAGATCAAAGTCAAATTCACGGTCAAAGTCAAAGCCGCAGCCAGATTGATGCCAAAGACATAGCTCCCGCCGAAAAAATGCGCCGCCTATCCATCAGCTCTGCATCATCCGAATCATCTCTCAGCTCTCTCGACTCCCTATCTACCACTTCTGATCTCGATGCCTCCGACCTAGCCACAGTCCGCACCCAGCTCCAATCTTTGAACGACCGGCACGACCGTACTCTATATGACGCCGCGGCTGATCTTCGCCGTCAGCTCGACGTTCTACAAGCGTCTCGCCGCGAAGCACGGTTTTCAGGCCGGCCAAATTGGCGTCCTGGAGCCAAGAACCAAAACCCACAAATCCCCAAACCTGATAATAGTGACTGGGGTCGATGGGACTCACCTGAGCAGCAACAGCGACAGGCTGCTGAACGTCGCGCCTTCAAAGAGGAACACCGTGCGACCAAGAAGGCTTTCCGGGATGTGGTTCGCCGAGCGCGTGAAGAGCATCACAATCTAAGACGGGCTCATAAGAATCATCGACGCCATGGCCATAGTGTTAGCCATGGAAGGCATCATTGGTCTATGGATAGTAGTAAGAAGAAGGATGAGGGTGCCCTGGCTGGGCGCATGGAGAACCTTGCCCTCAACGAGTCTCAGCAAGCTCTCCCTCGTGCGCAAACGGCACCTGTTGTTCAGACTTCTAATCCTAGTTCAAGGATTCCGCCTTTGCGTGCTGATACTAGCTCGGGCACCAGCACTCCTCGCTCGAATACGCCTTCTTCGTCTCAGGCTAGCATGCAGGGGTTTCCGAGCGAGCTTCCTGATCGCAAGGGCAAATCGGCCCCACAGACAAGACTGAGGGACAAGCTGAAGCCACGCCTCTCTAAGAAGCCGCAGCAAAGTGACTCTGCAGCATCCCGAAACGAAGAGTCTGACAAGAAGTCATCGAAGAAGAAGTCGAAGGAGTAAGGTTTTTGTTTACTTTTTTCTTTTTAGCGGTAAATATTGGCGAGTACGACTTGGAAAGGCAGCCACTCGAGCTAGCCCGATGACGTTATGATTCCCTTGCATTTGGAATGATCTCCATTTTTTATTTTGAGCATTTGGGGCATATGTACATTCTTTCAATTCGAAGTACAAACATGAGTGCACTCATCTGGATATGTTCTAATCATTCATCCCGAGGTCATTTCACCTCATGTATCCATTCCAAGGTTGCAGACATGCATAGCGTTGACCCATGACAGACTATATAGACCTTGCAAAAAGCCCATTAGCAACAAAGAATAATCCGACTAAGATTATTATTGCTGCGACTCATTCTTCTCAACCAAGTCACCAACTCCCAAAGCACGTCCAATCTTAACCTTGACCATCCGCTCCTGATCCTTGACATCATCCTTCTTGCCTAGCTCGCCAACCTCCTCACCCTCATCCTGTGCGTCATCATCGTTCTTCTCGTTCTCCCGGTCCCGCGCCTCAATGGCCTTCCAGTCCATCCACTGGCCCGTAAGGTCCAGGCGCATAGCATACGCATTCTCGCCATCAGCATAGTACTTGTCCTCGACCTTCTCAACCTCAAATCCAAGGGTATCACGGTATAGGCGCAGCGCAGCTGTGTTGGAGACACGAACGTGGAGCGAGACGTAGTTTGCGCGGTGGGACTCAGCCATGGCTCTTTCTACAAAGCAAATAAGTTAGCGACCTCGTACCTTCAAACATTCTAGTCCGCATAGCTATCCTTGTGCCACAAGAATCCCCAAGTAAAGGAACAGAAAGCAAGAAAAATACTTACGGCTCATGCGCATCAGGCGCTCCGCAATTCCCAATCTCCGGTGCGTCCGCATAACACTCAAACTGGTGATATGTCCATGCTGCTTTCCATCCGTAGGCTCTTCCTCCATCTTCGCAAGCACATATCCCACAACTTTAGGGTACTGTCCCGAGACATCGCCCGCAGCACCTCTTCCAGTTCCAGCCTTGTACCCGCCCTTCGGCCGGACGATTGCCACAAAGCTCAGCTGAGGCCATGTCAGAGCATGGTAGAGGTAGTATTTGAGGAAGTAGTTCTCGGGAAGGTTGGTGATGTTGCAGGTTTGGATTGAGGGGAGGAGGTCGATGTAGGAGGGGTAGGAGCTCAGCGGGACAATGTCGACCATTTTGGGTGGTTATTGACGAGGGGTGAAGACCTCGCTGTGGTTGGGATTTGCGGTGGTGCGTGCCTTTGGTCGCGGGACGAGAGGAGGAATTGAGGTGGTGTGGTTCAATTGGACTGATCGGCAGTGGGATTCGGATTTGGATTTGGTGATGATTGCGGGGGTCATGTGATTGTGGCCTGAGGTTTTGGTTTGAAGTATACCCACGCTTGAAAAGAATCTTGGATACAATTCACGGCTATTGAATGTCTTGCTTTAATGTATTGCTTTGAAATATCACCTCAATTTTAGTCTTCACTATCTCTCCATTTTCTACAGAAATCATATAAACACCTGAGATATCTAATCTAGACAGTACGCCCTAACAACAGTCACAACTATTTGCAATCATCTTTACTTTCTTATCAACTCAATGCCAATCAAGCAAACTACTTGGATTGCAGAGGTGCTAAGACCAACAGGATCCTCAAAAATCCATACAAATCTTCTAAGCCGCGCATTGATTACCTACGATGTATGTCAATATTCTCCTTAAGGAATTGGACAACAGCATGAGCGACATGCAGCTTTTACATGCCTTTCAGACCCGCATTCTAACCCACGAGTATACTCTTGAGGTTTTTCCTAATGCTGTAATAGACCATGAACGTTGGTCCTTTGAGGTTTCCGGAAATAGCCCATTGGATTGCCAAGCTGATGCACTCATTCGAATATGCGGTTGGATCGATGACCTAGAAGGTGGTGGGCAGCTCCCGTTCGATCGCAGATTCCTTTACTCACGATTTCTTGCGCGTGATCGCTGTGACAACCTTTAGGAGGAGCCATGGAGGGGGTCTAAACATAGCTTTCTTTCAGTCAAATGCCGTTTCCTTCGGATTTTCTTGACTTCATTTCGGGTTGGTTGCCTATAACGTGAAGTTTTTCGGTCTAAATCAGATTAGTCTAGGAATTTGGTGAGAACGATGGTTGTTTCTGATGGATTGTTCACCTAAACTCTATTTAATAGTAGGGTTTAATAACTACCCACTTCAATTCATCGAACTGATGTTGGGAAATGATCAATCTTCTTCAGATGTAACAACCAGCATACTTTTAAACTTATGATAACAGCTAGAATACATCACATTCCACAAACTTGGATGTCTTGACATATCTGCATCACTTGATCCAATCAGTCACTTTCTTATAAAAGCCTTGGAAGTCCCTGGAATTGCCCTCAAAGTACCATATCCGTCTATATGTATATGCTTATACATTGCAGAGCGTGAGCAATTACTGAATATTGATCTGGGCTTACTCAATGGACTAGGGCATTTTCTGAAATATAAGTCTCCACAACTTTAGGCAATGTTTGAGACGAAATGTGGTCTTGGTATGAGATGAGAAATCTACATTTGCAGCCGAGACTAACTTGAAGCTTCAACTTTGAGTTGTTGAAATATTCACTATTCATATTGCATGATGAATTTGGATGATTCCCGGGGCCCATCGAATATAGCGCGCCAAATGCTTGGACGGCTACCTCAACAGCCGCTCTGGGACATGATAAGACAGCGGGCCCAGCTAAACTTTTTCCGCAATTACATGCTGTCTAATGTAACTTCATGTAACTACTCGCCACGCTCCTCATTGTTCTTCTCATCGAAGCATATACACATGGCAGCGATCAGTGCTGCATCCACGCCAGGTGCCACAACAACAGCGTAGGTCTGCTGGCCAAACACAAGATCACGGCCAGTAAGCAGTTTCCGGTCAATACGAGCCACGGTTTGGCCAGTTTTATGATCAACAATATCAGCACTGTGATCGAACCAGCCTCCTTTCATATTGAAAGTCTTTGCATGGTCGTTAGCATCAGTGAAAGTGGCAGTGGCTTTGGAGCCGACCACTAGTTGCAGTTAGTGACGTGTACAAAATGGCGAGTCTTCATCCAATTATCAAAAGATGGCACTTACATGTAAGATTACTCTTCACCTCACAGATCTTATTGCGGTGGGTGTCTTCGATCGCATAGGTCGTGTGGAGATGCAAATGCTCCTTGACAATATCAAATAGGTGTTTGCCATGGGCGTCTTCGACCTTCTTGCGACCAGAAAGCGAAATCCAGGAACCGTGCACTTTCAAAAGTGTCTCGCCACTTGCCAATTTGATTTCAAAGCTATCTCCAGAGACGGAGAGCACCTTTTCTCTGAGAACTATCGTCTGTGGCTCCTTCGCGACGAATTGGTTGAATATGGCGATAGGCTCGACCACAGGAGCGAGATCATGGTGACCCATGAAACCCATGATGACAGGTGGAATTAATGAAATTAATTAAAGCTTTTCGGAAAATCAGGGATCAGATAATCACTAGGGTGAACATCGATCAGGGGAGCGCGGGGTCACTGAACCAGATCGTCGGTCTGAAAACAACATCACGTGATATATACTTCCAACTCATGGCGTCATCGGGCGTCACCATCTACTTTTATTGTTCTTTATCATGTCTAGTGTATTAAGACAAGGATTCTATCACGAAAAACTAAGATCTGTAGTATGAATGTAGGCGTGCAGAAGAGTATGTGGTGATCGAAGTTTCTTAGGCATCGCGCCGATCCACCAGTCCCCACTTTACCCTGAAAATAGTGCGTAGCAGAAGTTAGAACCTTTGAAGCTAACGAAATAGCGCAGCACGAAAACGTATTAGTACTATGCACCTGCGCCGCATAATAACACAGCCGCAACGTCTTCAGTAAAGAAAGAGGGAAAAGGCCGAGATAGTCTATTTATTTTGATTGGCCCGCTTTTAACAATGTGTTTTTACATTGTGGCTAAGATCAGTTCTAAAATAATCAAAAGTACGGACTAAACAAAGCTAAGCTGATCGGACTATATGTTGAGCCCAGAGGTAGGTAGAATATTGGCTCTCCTCATATCTCGTAAGTCACGTACGTTTCGAGCAAGCTGTCACATAATTAACGCACGAGGTTACTTCAGAATGTGTAGTAGTAGCGGTCAATTGTGATCTCATCCATTTGAACACAGTCTCTCCAATATGTCGGCTCTTCTCATCCCAAGTTCGAAAACTTAATTAAAAGACAAACTTTTTTAGAAGACAAAGCTCCTTCCATAATGTCTTTGCATCATCATGCCCATCACCATGAGATTCCAAACGCTTTTGGAGCAGCTTTCTCCACTGGGCATCATCTTCAGTCCATCCCCAAGAAGCGAGACTTATTCATGCCAGATAGGGTAATAGGCAAATACTCTCAATCAAGTATGCCGGTCAAGTCTCCATCTTTAACCATAGTATTACCCAAATTGAGATCGCAATGAGTGAGGACAGACGGCTCACAGCTAGGCATCCCTTTCTTCAGATACTCTAGGGCTTCCTGCGGAAATGTTTTTCGAGGCGGATCATGAAGGGTGAGGCTTGAAGCTTCCCACAGTTCGAGATCGGAGTGAAAGGGTCCGTGAGGCTCGCTGTCAAAGAAAAGTAATCCCGGGTTACCAAGGCCTTGGTCGACACTTCCCATGGACGCCGAGGTGATAGATCGTAGCTGATTCCGAAATCAAACCGCCTGGTCTGCGATGGCTATTTTCTGCAATTCCGATACTGAAGGCCAGGCCTGTTCGAGCGTTTGTCCTGGTATTCTTTCTGAAGGACAAAGTATCTCCCGTCGCTGTCCACCCGGTCACGTATGACCTTCGGAGCTGGGATATTGGGGTATTTTGCGAGGTAATTGAGTGTATCTACTTCAATCTTCGGGCCTTCGTCAGGGCGCTCTTTCATAATCACATCGGGTCCAATCGACCAAGTGCCTCGTCTGCTTGCACCGTAGACGAGCTTGACGTGGCTCGAATAAGAGCATTGTTCTTGTTGTTCGAGTGTCCATCCGCATGCGATACAGCCCTTCAATGATTCATCGGCCATCATGGGGTTTGAGAGAGGCGACAAGGAACGAGTGAGGGGATTGCTGCAGAGTGCGGCTTGCTAGTACATATCCACCGCCCTATCAGACTGTCCACTTAGGAGTCGGACCAATAAAATGTATACATCGCAAGAATGCTTTCTCCGTTAGAGCAACCATGTAATTAGTACATGGTCCGTCATCTGAACCCTTTGGATCCGAGCTGATATACATGGACGGCCCCGATTCGAAAGTTGCATTTCTTATTGACCAGGATGTTTCCTTGTTTTAGGTCGCGTAGATCATGCCAGCGAAAAGCACGTCTTGCGATCAGAAGATGAGAATTAGAATCTATCTTCAATTGGATCAAGAAGATATATCATGATATGCCACAAAGCAAGTGCACTGATCTTCCCCTTTAAAGGCAATGGAGGTCATCTGCAAGATCCGTCACGAGATAACTCTAAAGCCAGTTAGCGGTCGCGCCACAACGGTAAATTTTCCACGTGCCTTGAAAGATACACATGTTCTTTCAATGAATGGTCTATATTACTTCCACAGTATACGGGATTGGCGGAAAGCCAATTTAGGCTTTAGGCTTGATTAGCGCCATTGCTATCGGGCTTGCTTTGGTATCTACTGTATAGTCTAGATTGAGGTACATCCAGTTACTCCAAACTTGAAAGGGCCCCGTGCCCTCAATCAAAATGTCACACTCGGCCCCACACCATTGCGGAATCCTCAGCCGTTAAGCCCCTTGATCGTTCAATCTGCTCGATTACATGGGGGTGACATCAGCGGCGGTTCTCGTGTACCGATCTAGTAGAAGATCAGTAACAACAAACAAAGCAGCCGCCCGCGAACAGTACAGTTCTCCACTCTTTGTATATTCAGTGCGTAAGAGTATCCCCGCACGATCGTCGCTTTTTGATAACCTTGGAAGCGGCTGTCTTATCCGCCAATCAATTGATTACAGTGGACCAGAATCGGGACAAAACACCCGCATCAATAGAAACCAAATATCTAGACAAATATCTAGACAAATATCTAGACAAATATCTAGACAAATATCTTGATCTATAAAGTATCCACATAGTTGAAGGACGGGCCGGGTGTATTATCCCGCTCAGGCCGTATGGCTGCTTACCAGCAGATCTTTAACGCCAGGAGTCGAGAGTAGCCAACAGAACTTGATTTGTTAATGTTCTCTTACATCTAACTGGTCGGCGCTTTTACCCGGGTTTATGATGAGCAGCAGTATATACCCGTACCCGCGAACGAATTACGAAACTCGCTAACCAGGGGGTCAATTCCCCTTGAAACCAAGACAGGTAGGTACTGTGCACATTGGATGACATCAAATAGATCTTCATATGTGGATTGGAACCGGCCACTATCACACATTCCCCATATTAACTTCACATATTCGGTACATCAACAAAACTATCAAACAATCCACCACCATAGAATTCCCTTGCCTTCTCCTTATCCATTGCCGTCTTTGACGCCGTCCCATGATCCACTACGGACTGGTCCGACCGCGTACTAACCGAAAATGAAGGCGATGGACATCGAAACGGGTCGCCCGCGCCATGTGCAAATCGACTAGCCATCTCGTCCAGTTGGGAATTGATGAACCGATCGTCACATTTGGCGTGAACAAAGAGTTGGTTTTTCAGATACCAGATTTCTTCCTTCAGGAACCCCACCTCGGCTTGGAGGTTTTTGTGCCGGGCTGCTTCGATGTCCAGGGCACTTTGCATTCTCGCATGCTCTTGCTTTCTTTTCTCACGACATTTGTTCGCAGCAATGCGGTTCCGTTCGAGTTGTTTCTCTCTCGCGGAGGAGACCTGGGGGTGAGGCATGGTAGATTGCGTGTAGTGGCGATGTTGGATGGGTGGAGGGTTGGATTGAAATCCGGGCGTGGGATTCAGGCTATTTGTTGGCATTGACCAGAGGGGATTGAGATGGAAGGAAGAATCGAGCAAGGATTGTGGGGGGTGAATAGTTCGGCCAGCCATGTTTGTAGATCATGGGGTAAACCGATATGCGGTCCACTGGGCCATGGGCGAAAGAAAAAAGGGAAAAAAGATGGTCGTTCGCAAAGTTGGAGGACTGCGGGCTTATATAGACCCGGACTGGCCCCTATCAGTTCTAACCCCTCCCCGTCCCCCTATACTAGTGATTCCTCCCCCTTCCCAAAAGGGTAGTTTGATATTTGAACCCCGTGGGTGTACGTCATCATTTATAGATACTCTTTTGCCATTCCTTTTCATGAATGGAGGAGCCTTTAGTCAATGAATGATCTATAGAAATTAAAATCATGAGACTGAGTTTAGATATGGCCCCCGGGCCTCCCACATCTGTACTTTTTTCCCAGGGTTGCGTAAGTGGGGACCGGGGCCACCCATTATTATTGAAATACCGAATTGGCGGATCGAGGCTAGACAGGGATGAACGGCACGCCTGTTCTAGAATGACGCCAATCATGCTTGCTTGCGGGTGGACACCTTCTTGGCCTCGTGTTGTTGATGAGAATACGTCATTTGTTGGAGCTGCGGATCTGTAGACGGCATGTAGAACAGGGGGGGTCTTGACTCTGGCCCATAATAACTGCCGCGCTCTCAATCCGGGCCGACGTGAATGGTCCCGAAGTACAATTCTCGAAGCTCGCTTGATCTATTCAGGTATTTTTTTGAAATGATTTCCGGGCTTTCTCTCAGCACCTAGGGAGGGCCTAAGGATTTCCCAGGGTACCCATGGCTGAGTAATCATATATGGCCATTTGATGATCGAGTTGTTAAGTGTATGTAAACTTTGATTTAATAGGAAATATGCAGGCTATTAATGCCATAATGCTGCTCTTTCTCATAGGAGACTGTAAGTGTAACTAGACATTTCTGTTTTTGTTTATGCCTGAGGTCTAAGGCACCACATGGCTGTCATGCCAAGAGACAGCTAGAGCGATCTTCAAAGCTACAGTGACGTTCCATGGGTTTGAAACCAGCCTTTCAGACCGCTTACTATATAGCTTACCGCCTACCAATACGCAGCACGCGGACTCGACAAGTAAACACAGGTTAACACACGATTCTTGTATATAATGCACATGTGTTACGTTATTAAGAATGTTCTCAATAATGTTCAGTGTCGTAAGTTCTACGCAATGAGCTTATTTAGCCAAGAACAAGGTTTTGGCTGGCAGGAAACATGGCAGATTATTATGGAAGGAGTGGAGAAGGTTTCAAACTCATGCAACACCACTATAGCATTATCTGCTGTATAACGATACTGACCAATTTATGTAGTAGCTATGCACGGATGCACAAACGAACTTTTTAGTGCAACAACCATGCACTACTGCCTCCAGGCCCACAATTGTCATTTCTTCGCGACACCTACCATATATAACTATCCCTGCTACGTCAGAGTACTTTGAAAACTAGCACGCAGAAAAATGCAGATCTAGTAGGTATGCCTTTTTTACTCTCATATCGATTGAGCTTTGCCTTCACCCTCGATAAGCACAACATAATCTAGCATAGCTTACAGATAACATTGATTTGACTCATATACTGATCTGAGAACTTCGCATATATGCCTGTTGATAAAGTATAGCAATTGCCTGATTTCACAATCTTTTGTCTCAGATAAGGAGTCTAGAACACATATCTCCCCTAAAGCGGCATCGTATTGGGGTAATTTGGAGAGCGGCTCGACCCCACCACGAATTGACTCATGTGGAGTGCGGAGAACGAAATCAAAACATTCACATCTCACGACTAAACAGAATTCCCTTGTACTTCCAATTGATCAGTTGAACCTACCAAAATGGCTACCCCATCTTCAATTCTGAAGAGCCACGCACTAGATCTAACCCCATACGAAGACCTCTACAAATACTTCCACGCCAACCCCGAACTCTCCCTCCAAGAAGAAGCAACATCCAAAAAGATAGCGTCCCACCTTTCAAACCTCAACTGCTATGACATCCACACGAATATAGGCGGTCACGGTCTGGTCGGTGTCCTTCAAAATGGTCCGGGAAAAACAATCCTGCTTCGCGCAGACATGGACGCTCTCCCCGTGAAAGAACTCACCGGCCTCCCCTATGCAAGCACCGTGACGATGCGCGACGCAGATGGAATCGAGAAACCCGTCATGCACGCCTGCGGCCACGACATGCATATCACATGTCTCCTCGCCGCAGCAGAGACTCTGGCGAATACACGAGCCGAATGGAGCGGAACAGTCCTCGTCCTCTTCCAGCCGAATGAGGAGCGCGGAGGCGGTGCGCAGGCGATGGTTGACGACGGACTTTATGATAAAGTCCCGATACCCGATTACTGCTTCGGGCAGCATGTTATGCGACTACGGGCTGGGAGTGTCGCATCTCGACCTGGGACTATTATGGCTGCGGCGGATAGTATGAAGATTACCGTGTTTGGGCGTGGAGGACATGGATCACTCCCGCATCAGACTGTTGATCCGGCGTTACTGGCTGCGCATATTGTGGTTAGGCTGCAGGGGATTGTGAGTCGGGAGGTTGATCCGAGTGATCTGGGTGTTGTTACAGTGGGTAGTTTGCAGGCGGGGCAGACGGAGAATATTATTGCGGATCGGGCGGAGATAGGGTTGGATTTTAGGACTGTGAAGCTTGAGACTAGGCAGAAGATTATTGCGGCTGTGAAGAGGATTGTGGAGGCGGAGTGTATGGCTAGTGGGTCGCCTAAGCCGCCGGTGTTTGTGCCTACGCGCAGGTTCCCGCCGACGGATAATGATCGGGGGGTGGCGAGGAGATTGGCAGAGGCGTTTGGAGGGCATTTTGGGGATTTTGATGGTGATACGCCGAGGACGAATGTTAGTGAGGACTTTTCGACGCTTGGAACTTGTAGGGGGATTCCGTGTGGGTTTTGGTTTATTGGGGGAATTGATGCGGAGCTATGGGATAGGGTGCATGGGCAGGAGAATCCGACTGAGGAGATCGCGGGGAATCACTCCGCGCTTTTTGCGCCTGTTATTCAGCCGACGATGAGATCGGGGGTTGATGCACTTTGTCTTGCTGCCTTGACATTTTTGAAATAGATGTATACATCTCAACGCAGAACCTCGATGTGGAGTTGGTTATATAATTTTATGCGCAAAATGCTAGTCTAAGGTTCCATATATACACGATCTAAACGTGCCAATATCCAAGTATTAAGTACCAAGCGCCGATGACAGCGGATGCCGGAAAGACAAAAGGGGTAACTATAACAAAATCGTAAAGTCATCTCAGATCAGAACGCGGAAAGGAAGAACTGCACACCGGCTGCCACCAGCAGCATCGTTGAGACAGTGACAGCGGACATGCCGGGAACGGCAGCAGATGCAGTTCCACAGCAGGACTGGTTGTTGTAGGTGACATTGTTCATCTCCGCGGCGACCTCAAATACTGAGCCGTTGAAGTTGCCGTCGTTGTAGTAATCAACGAGAAGGAAGTTCGGGGGACGGTCCCATTCGGCTACAAATAATGTTAGAATCATGTGATATTCACGGGATTAGAGTGAAAGCTTACCAGAGCAGTTCCTTGCCATCCTACCCAGACTACCAAAACCACTAACCGCATTGGTCTCGTTGAGCACAGCAGAGTTGGGAATAAGCAGATCAATGGAGCCGAGATTCAACTCGATGTTCAGGTTGTGGTTGGCCATGTACATACGATCCTTTGCCTGTGCCGTGGTAATACCTGGTGGGCGCTGCTCAGTGCAAGGGAAGTCCCGACTGGTGGGCGAAAAAGGTGTTTCCCAGATCTGGGAGAACTCGTCCATCAGCCACGGATAGGCGGTTTGATTGGCCTGGTAATCCATAAAGATGACAGCGCGCTTGCCGGTGATGATCATCTCGGAGAGAGTGGGCCAGTCACCCAGGGCCATTGGGATCTTCGACGGTGTGTAGACGTAGTTGTATAGACCGGATGACTTAATCGGGTCCACGAACAGGCTTGGCGAAACATAGTCGTAGTTACCCATTAGGATAGTTACGACATCGTATGGGTTGTTGCTGATCCACTCGGTCACCGTGGTGAGGTAAGCCTCCAAGGTGCCGACATCGAGCAGCGAGCAAGAGGTATGGCAAAGTTCCATCGTACCATTCTGGTTGTGGACCTGGAATTGCACTAAGAGGAGGTTAATTGAGACATTTCGAAACATAACAGTGTATCAGGTTGGAACTTACGCATGCGAACTCCATCGTCCAGTTGGTATTTCACAGTGAAATCCTGGTTGGCGGCGGCATTGCCCTTACGCACGAACGGGCTGTTGTGCGCAGCGACCATGGTGATGTTGGAGTAGCTGCGCCCGCAAAACTCGGCGTAGCTGTTGCATGGTCGGGTATTGGTGGCCACGGCCGTGGATGTGCTTGAGGTGGTCGCAGTTGCATTCATACTGGAATTGCCTAGGGTGGTGGTCCCGGCACCTCCGACCAGGACTGTGACAGAGTTGTGGGTGGTTGTGACGACGGTGCCATTGCCGGTTGTCGTCGCGGAGGAGTTCTGGGTGATGGTGGAGGTGAGCTGATCCCCGTCAGCGAGGGTGATTGTCGTGCCATAAACCTCGTAGCTACCCGTAGGTACGGCGGCACTGGCATCCGTTACCGTGGTCGCATCGCTCAGGGCCAGGGACGAGGTGGTTGAATCAGAGGATGCAGAGGAGTCAGATGTGGAAGTAGATGTGGAAGAATCTTCGGCCCAGGCCACTCCAGCGAGGAGGGCAAGCGCTAGTGACCAGCGCATGGTGTGTGTTGGTTGATTATAGCAAAAGTTCGGGGAAGGGAAGAAGGGAGATCCCACATTATCTTCCCCAAGGCTGGACCCCCAAAACCCCGAAACCCTTTTTCTTAAGTTCTGATTTGCCAAGAAATAGGCCAGGGTTTAAGTGGGATCTAGTGGAGTTGTAGTGGAGTTGCCAGTACCGAATTGACTTAGATGACGTCCTCCGCCACAGCTGCTAAGTCGATTAACCAATAATAGATTTTAGCGGTGATCCAAAGAGGCCAGAACACGAATTCAATGATAAAATAGTCTCCGCTATCAATGTTGGTCAGTGTTGCCTGATATTAAAGCTACACAAGGACGAGTCATGCAGCACAATTCATGGTGCAGTAATTTCTCAGGAATCAACTTATGCCAAAATCATAATTTCCATCCCCTATGCTCGGCACAACTAAAACAATGCAAGGCCCCTTGATCCGAGTCGGCTTTGCATGATCGGCGCGGCTAGACAAGCTAGTGTGGCCTCCACTGACGATCACACGGAATTGGCTGCGGATCGGATTTGGTGTAGACGCCCCTAAAGTTAAAAAATAATTCCCCCCTGCCAACTGTTCCAACAAACGTCATCTCTGGTGTCTCTCAGCTCCCCAAGGTGGGCTTTGAACATTTCCACATCAAACTTCTCTCCTCCACATATTCCTTTTCCTCTCATCACCCTCAATCTGTCATGGCTGAGGGGACAGAAGCTCCCAATGCCAGGCGTAGGCTGCCGTTCTTCCGCAGTGCCCGGGCCCAGCCCGCCCAGCCTATCGCCCGACGCCGCCAATCGACGGTCCACTGGCATCGTGGCATTCGCTCCTTGTTCTACCTAATCGCCTTTATCTTCTGCCTTTTGGTGGAGATCGGAAATATCTCCAACAAGCCCGTTTTACGCAACACCTACTTTCTCTACCTCGATCTTTCCAACATTATCCCCGTTTCGGTCCCCAATGCCGTCTTGATCAACTCTATCGCTCGGTCCATTGGTCTGCACGATTTCTACCAGGTTGGCTTGTGGAACTTTTGCGAGGGGTACGACGATGAGGGAATTACACACTGCTCTACGCCGGAGACCTTGTACGCCTTTAACCCGGTCAAGATCATTATCAATGAGCTATTGTCGGGAGCTAGTAGTATGTCTTTCCTTTTTTTCTTTTTCTTTTTTTATTCGAAATCCTCAAGAGGATGATATTCGAGCTTCAAAACTAATTGCTGCCTAGTTGCACTGCCCGCCGACATCACCAGCCCACTCAAGCTCGCCCGACTCGCATCACGATGGATGTTCGGCATTTTCCTAGCAGCGACAGTCTTGAACTTTGTCATGATTTTCGTTAGCCCTCTAGCGGTCTCCTCCCGGCCGCCACAAGCGATTAAGTACCTGGTCGGCAACGATCAATCCATTGGCACTAACGGAGATCCGGGCCGCATGCCCCACCGCCGTCGCACTTTTATTTTCCTGCGCTCTTTGCCATTCCTCTTCATCACCTTTTTCACGGCGCTGCTGACCGTTGTGGGATCCGTCGTCGCGACAGTCATGTTCATCATTTTCGCCAATGTCTTCGAAAATGCGGACCCCAGCTTGAACATCAAGGCCCACATCGGCAAGCAGATGTTTGCGTTCATGTGGATCGCTTCAGCGTTTAGTCTGTTTGGTTTCATTATTCAATTTGGTGACTGCTGTGCGGCTTGTTGTGGCGGCCGGAAGGCGCGCAAGAAGCTTAAGCAGGATGGACATTCGGTGATGCGGGAGAAGTCTCCGCAAAGTAGTGGGGAGCACCCGGATGCGCATGTTCAGCAACATTATGAACCGCACGCCGTTACTACGGATTAATTGGCAAGTGTCTGGAAACAATTTTGGGGAATTTTTGTTATCCGGTTAGGCCGGCTATCTACACTTGGGTTGTGGACATTTTGTCGATCTACGATGTGGACGATTTTTTATACCTGGTCAGGTTGATTTTTTCTCCTGTGATTATTGTTCACGATACAGTTCGTCATGATTTTATAGATCAAACCATAGTATCTATACATATTCGACTTTTAGATTTATTCAATACATGAGATTTACCGCCCAAACCAAACACTCAAATGGCCTTCATAGGGCTACTAGCACGTGGGAATAATACTTCGAACTTTAGAAGCACTGTCCCAGGCCAACCTATCTGCGATCAGCTCAGGGTGGATTATTCTTGATATTGATTCAGCAGGAAGTTATTATCACTAAGAATACAACTTGTTCGGTTTCTCGTATCTTGAGGTGTATCCGAACACGTGAACCATTGCAAAGAAGCCCTAGACAACATGTTGCTCTTCGATACTTGGCCGCATAAATTCCACCACAAACATCCCGATAAAAAGGTCCTAAGAACTCCAGCAAAAAGAATCAAGGGCATCATGATAGTCACGTCCGTAGTCACATTCGCTTTTCATTTCATGCATCCCAGCGCGGAATGAACTCAACCTCGATTTCCAGATCTTCCGAAAACCCAGCCAAAATCGTCTTGCGCAGATCAGCCCAGCATAATTCAGTCAAACGACGCACCAGAATAACAACACATGGAGTACATGCCTTTTGATGCCATCCCACATCGGCGAATTTGACTGGTGCACTGCCAAGATGAGGCTGAACAACACCACGGATCCATTCTTTGCGTTCGTTAAAAGCCTTGTGGGCCGGATGACTGGATGGGACGTCGAAGAATAATGGATTCCAGCGGAGCCGAGGGTTGTAGATGTCAACACGAACGTCTTCACAGCCGATGTTATCAAGAGTCTTCTGCATTTTGAGCATCACAGGATTCAGAGCATCGGGACGAACAATCTGTCCGAGAAACCGGATTGTAAGAAGCTTCTGAGGTGGCTGATTGGAGTATCGCTCTGCTGAAACAATGGCGACAGTAACAAGGCCTTGATTGTGGAGGCCACCGATCCAGAGCTGCTTGGCGATATCAGATTCCATAGGCTCAATGTCTCTGACAAGGTTGGGGTCGAACAGGAGTTTGAGTGGATGCGGCCAGGCAGGTTGAAGCGTTGTGGCACGGTATGGATCAATGGTGGCATTGTAGTTTTCCACGGTCATGCTAACGCAGGCTCTCTCGGTTTCACGGGCTCGCTTGCGAAAGTAGAATGCTGTCTCGAATTCATTTTTGGTCAACGGGGGGTCGACGGCATTCATCGCAGTGTTCACGGGGGTGCTGATCTCTGTGTGTTCAATGTTCAGTGGGAAAGGTTGCAGTCAAACGAATGAGCCTATGAATCTTACGAGCTGGCATATTTATGCTTGGACATGTTGTGATCATGGGTGAAGTAAATTGAGCTCTCCAGGAGTCGTGAAGCTCGGGTGTGATTGCACTTCTGTAGCCATTGGTCGTGAATACTATCGTGTGGAGGCGCGTTGCGACGGAATAGGTGAGCCAAGTCAGTCCTCAGGCTTGCTAGGGTTAGAAGTGAATGGATCCACCAAACTGGCAATGGTGTGTCTAACCAAGATTTGGGGGTTAGATCAGAACGTGAATTCTTGAGTTGCTAAGTCCAAGATGAGCAAATAAGCCCAAAAGACAAAATATATCATATTTATGGAGCAACCACACAATTTAACGGCCTTGCAAAGGATATCTTCAGTTTCTCTTCACGGGCCTCTAGATAGTCTTTAGTATCCATCTCAAATCATCTAAAATGTCTCAGTAATCATGATTTTACATGCTATCATAACAAACTAGAACCATGCCTTCTTGACTTCACTGAGAAGAGAACGGCTCAAGTTGGTAAATAGTATTGTACTTGAACAAGATGTTCTTTTTCCGCGACTTTTGTGAGGAGGCATTCTGTTGCGTTTTTGTGAACTTTGTAAGCCGCGATGTGGGCTTTCGAGCTTCTCCAGGGTGGTTAAGGTGGAAGAACTAAGGAAGGGAATAAAGGTAGAAACAGATGGTACGGAGGAAATTAGAATTGGGCTCCAAATGCACCAAGTCCCTGGAGAGAGCAGAAAATAAACGCCTGCAAGGGCTATAGTACCAAGCCAAGATACTCATTACCTTCAGAGAAATACAGATGCAACGGGACGAAAAGGAAAGAAAGCGCAGAGAGAAAAAAAAGATATGATAACGATACGAACGCTCAAACTAAAAATGACTATTAGAATTTGCTCAGCTCTTCGTCCATCATGTCGGCAAGTTCTTCATCCGTAGGCTCATAGGCCTCCTCATAGGCGTCGTCAGACGTCACGGCCTTCTTGAATTGCCCTCCCAGGGCGAGTCGAACTCCATTTTTGGCTTCGACAATCTGGGAACACTCAGCAAAAGAGACCTTGCCGAGACGGCCTTTGACAGGTGGGTTCATCTCCTCGAAAATGCGTGACTTCGCATCACTGCTGGTCTCAGAGTTATGAAGCCAGGCCATTTTCTTGTTCCTGAATTGACGGTGAAATTCGGTTAGCGAGTTATCCTTGGGCAGAGAGTTGTTTCCTTGGGAATTGGTTCCTGGTGAGCGGGTTCCTTGGGCACTCACGGGTTCTGTGTGGATGTCGGTAGTCAGATCAATCACTTGGTGGGCATCCTGGGGAAATGCTGGGGGGTGGTGGGCAGCACGTGGTGGGGTTTTCGATGTATTTGCGTATCGGGAAATGGGTGGGTTGGGAGGTGCTTGTTGGGGAACAAGCAGGTCGGTGTTTGCTGCTTGCTGGCGAAGAGCGGGTGGGTAGGTAGGTGTCGCATGAAATGGAGCAGACTGTTCATACTGGCGGCGCATATCATCATGTTTCTGAGCAAGTTTGCTGTATTGTTCGGCAAGTACTGCATATCTGGTTCTCCATATTTCAATCTCAGAGGCCTCTTTGTTCTTTGCAAGTGTCAGGAGGCGTCGCATGGTTGCCATTTCGGATTTCATTTTGTCAATACCCAGCAAACCGGTAACGGGATCAATTTGGGTATACTGGAGCAAACCCTTCTGGAGCTTGTTGCGTTCGACTGTGACAGCAGCCGCTCGTTGTTTGTGCAGAGAAATGCGCTGGTTCATTGTTTCGTTGCTGAGTTGGACCACGTTCGGATGCATTGCTGGGGTCGAAGGGTTGTATCCAACTCGCTGATAAGGTGAAAGATGATCGGCCTTGGGTGGGAAGCGCGAAGTTACCTCATTAGTTGAGTGCGCCGCCATCTGAGATGAGCCAATTTCAAACTTGTCCTTGGAAGCAATACTAGCCGGGGTCGGAGATGAGACCGCAGGCACAACATGGGAGGAAATGGGACGAGGGGGCTTCATGGTCACAGGGATTGGGGCGATGCCCGACACTGTGGGCATGACGAGAGGCGCTCGGACAACAATTGACGGTTCATACTGTTGAGCAGAAAGAGCCTGTCTCTTGGGTGTTTGACGGGCTTCAGGAAGGTGCATGCCATCTCCCTCAAATGTTAGATCAAAAGTTCTCTTGTTGGAGGTGGTGGGCAGCTTGGTAACAGTGTCGGGGGAACTTGAAGTTTGACTGAAAAGACCATCGATGCCTGCAAGCTCATCGGTAGTCAGTTGAAAGCCCTCGAGTGGATCAAAGCCCAAAGGGATTTCCGTGCTGAAGTCCAGGCTGTTGTCGATGGCAATGTCGTTGACATGGCCAAGGTCATTGTCACTGACAGTCGATGGGGAACGGCTTCCGAATAATGATGACAACTGAGATCCATATCCGTTGGAGTGCGTAAGCTCTGGATCAGCATCAGCAGAGCTGTTGCTCTCAAATACAGGAGATGCACAGCGATTCATGGTTCTGTTCATATTGACTCAATCAGGAACAATGGGTCCACAACAAAGATTGATGGTGAATAGATTGGCAAAGATGTTTGACAGAAAGCAAAACGAGAAGGCAGGAAACGAATCAGGAGGAGGGTGGTAGAAGAACAAGAGGAAGAGAGGGAGGGAGATCCATGGTGAATTAGTAGCAGGGCATGATTAAGTGAATGATAACCACCAAGCCACGTTTTGAGTGAATGACAGCCCTCCACCCGCTTTCTCCGGCTGAATCCCGATTCAGTAGCAAAAGGAGACGAGGGCTAGGGTTTGACGAGTGAATGCGGTTGTCATTCAAGTGAATGCAATACAGGCCAACTTTTTTTGTTTACGGTCAGTTTCTGCCAGTCAAAAAACCGATCTTCACTTCCTCTCTCCTTCACATTCGCTCTTATCTCTTCTTATCGTTTATACCGCCCTCATATCGAGCAACGCTTATTTGTCGAAGCTGCAGATCGCTATCTCACGTGACATTTCTCCGATAGTCCATATCTGACCGCCTTTTGGGTCACATGACTTCCAAGGCAGAAACCCCGGCCCTTCAGGCTCCGCGTTGGCCTGTGGTTGCAGCTCCAACTCCGCCTTCCGATCCCACGTCGGGTGCTTCCAGAGATCGTGTCTTGCCCCCCATTGACCTATTCGAGCCGACAACCTATCCCAGTAGCCTGTCTTACATTCAGGGGCTTTCATAGGAAAATCTACAGGATTTACCAGAACATGAGTGTTATCCTCTGCACAGGTAAGTCCCCAAGCTCCCCGCATTCCGAGTCGAGTCCAGACTAATGAGTGACGGCGCATCGCAGCGGGGTATGATCATACCATCCGGTAAGCTTCAAGCTTTATACATCTTAATCCCCCTTTCTGGCATGCTAGCCATGTGTCAATGCCAGTCTCTGAATAATATCAAGAGCTAATCTTGTTCCGGATCAGCTTCTGGGAAGCCCTATCCGGCATTTGTTCACGAACTATTCAGCACCCTGACTCGCAGGTCAATCGCCTGTGCATCACCCCTGATAAGAGATTTCTTGCCGCTGCGGGTCATAACAATGTCAAGCTCTTCGACATCAAGTCCACTAACCCCAACCCGGTGATGACCTTCGAAGGTCACACAGGCAACATCACGGGAGTCGCATTCCACTGCGAAGGGAAATGGATGGTCACCAGCTCTGAGGACGGAACTGTGAAGGTCTGGGATACTCGTACCGGTAGCCTGCAACGCAACTACGTCCACCGAGCTGCCGTCAATGACGTCGTCATTCACCCCAACCAGGGGGAGCTGATCAGTGGTGACCGTGCTGGTATGGTCCGCGTTTGGGATCTAGGCGAGAGTGTATGCACACACCAATTGATTCCAGAGGATGACACTGCTGTTCTCAGTGTAAGCGTTGCCAGTGATGGGTCGTTACTCTGTGCAGGAAACAAAAAGGTATCGCCAATTCCCCAGTTTTGTCCCATGGAATGCGCTAATGGTTTCCTCGCCTATAGGGGAATGTCTACATCTGGCGCATGGTCCAGACTGAAGAGTCGACTCGAATAATTCCTATTTGCACATTCCAGGCCCACAAAGATTATCTCACTCGCGTCCTTCTGTCTCCAGATGTCAAGCACCTGGCAACATGCTCTGCCGATCACACTGCCAAGGTGTGGAACCTGGATCCGGAATACGCGCCTGCCAAAGTTGCCATCAAGGAATGGAATGAGAAGCAAGCCCAGAAGGCCACAATGGAAGACCAAAATGAGCCCACTGCGGAGGCGGTCCAGGCGCAACAGGGGGCTGAGTTGATGAACCAAGCACGCGATCTACTGCGTATCTTTGATACCCCAATGCAAGACCGCGAATTGCTTCGAATCTCAGACAACGCTCCACGTACGGAAACCCCTCAGCAAACTTTCACTCCTCAGCCCGATGGCCCACCCATGGATCCGGCAAATGGCACCCTCTTCCTGGAGACCACCCTCGCCAACCACCAGCGTTGGGTTTGGGACTGTGCTTTCTCCGCTGACTCTGCATACCTCGTTACTGTATCAAGTGACCACTATGCCCGCCTGTGGGAACTGAGCTCTGGCAGCATCATTCGCCAGTACAGTGGCCACCACCGTGGCTCAGTGTGTGTTGCGCTGAACGACTACTCTGAGCCCCGATGAGAGCCTTCACGTTAATCAAGGGGTTCAAGGTTTCCATTTCAAATTCATAGCATGGCGTAAGTTGGGCTGGAAGGCGTGGGTCGGTATTCTGTTATTTTGATGTTCTTTTTCTGTTCACGATCTACTGAGATACCATTGCCTGAGGACAAGTCCTCCAGGTGTATTCTTTTCTGGAGTTTGAATCGATTCTATCAGGAAATCAACTCGTGTGTCCTAGATTCTTTCGTCCTTATATTAATCTTCCCCGTGGAGGGGATCTACACTATGTTCTACACTTCATCGTAGCAGTCAGCGTAAATGTACCTGATATTGGAAACACTAATATATCCCTATCGCTCAACTAAAAAAAGAATAGAAGACGCACTGCAAATCGTTCACGTAAAACTGGCTCAAATAAATTGCATAACCAGAAAAGCAAAGGGTAAAACAAGGATTTGGTATGTGATCCCTCAATTTATCAATCTTAAGACACAAAGAGAGCCCCGGGAACTTTATTCATTTAAACAACCGCAAACCAAGTCACACTGACCACAACGTCGAGCCCCCGTTCCTCAGCACCGGGGTACTTGAATGTCCACATACCATCCCGGTTAACGTCCCAGAAGGCTCCAGACGCGGAGTGCATACCGCGCTTACCAGCGTTGGTCTGTGCGCCCTCGGCGGCAGCGGACTTGTCAATTACACCCTGTTGAACGATGGTGCTGTTCACGGTGAAGCGGTAGGGAGCTGGGGTGGAGGAGTCGGAGGGAGCAGTAGCGGCGATAAGAGCCTTGAGGACGGTGTTCTAGTAGCCATGCGGTTAGAGGTGTGCGCAAACAATCGTGACGGGGTTATTTACAATGATCTGGGAGTTCCATTCGCCGACGTTGGCGTGCTCGTATTCGGTAGTGTTCTTCAACGCCGCATCGCAAGCCTACATGGAACGTTAGTGGTTGGCCATGGGGTCCCCTTGGACTCGGATTCATAATGCGACGTACCTCGGAGGTGATCTTGGTCAGCTCCGGGATGGGGATGGGCTGGCGATAAGAGTATTAGCCACAAGCTAGTACATTTGGCGATCATTGAATCTAATGCGAGTGAATCAAGCTGTCGCAATGATTCTACATACCGACGCAGGTGCGGAGCCGTCAACAGCCATTATAGTGGTAATGTGCGGGTGGTGATAATCGAGCGCTAAGTAGAGCCATTTTGTCAGTTACAGATCCCATCACATTGTGGTTTAAAGTATCTTGGCACTCGTTGCGCGCGACTTCAATGTTGAGGATTGCTGGTGTGGCGCGTTCTCCGTGCAATGCGGGGAGTTGGGCAATTGCCACCTAGGCAGTCCACGGAGATACAGGGATAGAATTCTGGATTGACAGTCCGCGGAGTTACTCACAGCTAATATTTCGGGTCACACTGAATGACCAAGTCTGAGAATGTGTGAGGGCCGGGGAAGACTGATTGTTTTGGGTGAGTGGCATCACCGCGTGGGCGCTGCGGGTTCTGGTTGGTCAACTGGGTTTAGCGTGGGGCTTAGATAATCGTCGGTGTTTTGTAGATCGTCTGAGCTCTGGCAGCTATGAAACCTTGAATTTGATAGACCGAGAAATGAAAGGAAGATTTGGTAAACAAGGCGAAATATGGAGAGTTTCATCTGTTGAAGAAGTGTTAATGGAGAGGGATCAGAGGTTCCAGGGATTTATTATCAACTTTGAAAGAAGGTGGTGGGATCCTGCCAGCAGAATATATATAATGTTCCGCAAAAGGTGACTTACATTTTCGTCACAATACATCTGGAACCTCTCCCGAACGTTGGAAGGTTCATGAAAGAGAAATGACCGGAATCTGATTACGAAACTATGCTCCTTAGATATGAGAATTGGTTGATCAAACCTTAACCTAGTTACGTTGCTCCTTCCAAAATCGGAAGTTTGGCTCTTTGCCATCTACTCACACCTTCAACCCGGTGCCACTCACAATCCTTATCTCAAGTGCTTGAAATTGCCGTCCTCCCTCTGAGCTCCAAGGAAAACCCTCATTACTGTCATTCTTGAATGAAGCTGATGAGCCCGAATATCAAAACCAAGACACGAAACCTCAAAACCTTAAACCCCTCGAGGTCAAAATGTTCAAACTGACGCTGAATTGGCAAATAATCCTCATTAACTTCTCCATTATATTCATTCTATTTGAAGTACGTTTTTAATCCACACGCTTATTCTGGAATGTAGCTGATGACTCCGAAGATCTGGATAATGGCCTGGAGAATCGATCGATTGGAACGCAATCACGCCCGAAACCGCGACATTGAGCAGCCGGAGGCTGCAAATGACCGGGATACCTCATCTTTGGTCTCACCTGCAGACCCAAAGATATGATATGACTTTTGATCCGACACGGCGATACTTGACTCTCCTTCCACGGTCCACTCCCCACAGCCATTATATGCGATACTCATGGTAGCCCATTTGTACCACAAACCTGCAGACTGGAATGTGTCGGAGAGTCTTATGATGGCCAGATATTACCGCTTACGGGATATAATGTTTATTAGCCTGCTATCGAAGATCATTACTCCAATGAAGGTTGCCACCATCTGGTCAAGAATGGAAAACATTGACAAATTCTAGTCTGAAAACAAACGCTTCTAATCACATATCACAAAAACGGAATCCATGGTCCAGCCACGGCTCTGAGGAATAATATCTCACAGGCAAGAAAAGTGATGCTAATCACTCAGCAAAGAAAGACAAAAGGGAAAAGGAGCTGCCACAAATATGATATAGTGGAGCAGCAAGAAGAGAATGGATCAAAATTCTGGTCGCTAGACGCATTGAGAAATAGACTCGAAGAGAGTGAGGGCATGAATGTTAGAACTTTTGCTTAACCGAGCCCGTCCTAATTTGACCTGGGACAGCTTATGCAGAAATAGCATCAGGCTCCTTCAAAGTCAAGGCAACAGGCTGCTCCAAAATAACCATAGGTCCAGCCACAACGCTGTCCTCAGTGGGGGCATCCTTCTTATCCGCGATGTTGACAATGATAATACCAGAGGCAACATCGATTTCCTTGGGAATTGTCACAATGCCCTTTTGCCAGTTATACGGAACACTGATAGTGTTGACACCATGGTAGAAAACAGCATAGTACTCCTTCCCAGTCTGGAACTTGGGCTGGTTGGCAGACTGGTAGAAGTAAGGCTGGATCTGCGACCCAGGGGTAGCAGTGGTTCCATTTGCCCAGAACACCATCTGTGGCAGATTCTGACGGGGAGACGGATATTCAGGGTTCTCGGATGGACAGGAAGTCACGAAGGAGTTTGTCATGTCCAAAATCTGGTTGGCGTAGGGGTAGATGGTATCCGAGGGACCGGAGAATGGGCTGACTTTCCAGTTCTCGATCAGGGCCCAGGTGTTATGGCGCGCTTCGACTTGTCCGACTGCCATCAGTGCGGCACGGGAGACATTCAGATCAGCTTGGAGCTGGAGGCCGGTAAGGAAGGCCTGGCTGGCGACTTCGATGTAGACCTGGAGAGCGAGGAATTTCATTGCGTTGTCTCCGAAGCCGAAGGAGTATTTGCATGGGCCGGGCTTTAGGGAGTTGTTGGAGATGTTGTCTTGGAAGATGCGGGCGTGGCCGGCTTCATTGTTTCGGATTTCTCGGATACGTTCGTAGGTGGTGTTGGGGAAACCGATTTTGGTGAAGGAGGAAGTGTTGAAAGTCTCGACGGCTTGCTGGTAGAAGGTGTAGATGACCCATTCTGCTGCAAGTAGGTTTTGGAAAAGAAGATCATCCTGACCAGGCTCTCCGGTTCCTGTGGCGTTGATGACCTGAGTATAGTTGGATGCAAGTGGTGTTTTCTTGCCAGTGTAGGTGGTAAATAGGGCAGATTCACCAGGAACTGCCTGTTCTGCAGTTCTGAGGAGAGCTTGTTCTGTGGATTCTTTGGAAGATGCCAGGACTGGATATATTACTGCCATAGAGGCAATGAGGGTGGTAGAGAAACGCATGATGAATGATCTAGTGAATAAGAAGCGCGATGGAATGGAGTGAAAGACAGAGTAAGATAAAGAAACCAAGATCCTTATATTCGACAAACTTGAATATTGGCGTTTTATAGAACCAGAATTGGCCCCTTTGCCTAGTCTGGACTTGGAAGGATCTTGGAATTCTGGGGCGAATAATTATTAATACATGCATTTATTCCGATGGGGTATGTATGTCGCGCTGGCCCCGACATAGTATGGTGTACGAATATGTGACATTCTCAGAGTAGTCTTGATTTACAGCCAGCTAAGGAAAGAGATAAGAGGGAGCTACAGCCAATACTACGGGCATTACGTCGGATTGAAAACCCTAAGTGATTGTTTAACATAGGGCACAACAACTCCGCTGGGATCAGATATTTCAAAATAAGGCCACCCAGTCGACAAAAGGACCAAATCATAAACAAGAGCACAAATGAGGTACTCAAAGATATGTACCTTAGCAGCCTGTAAGTCGTAGATCGACTGAGAATATAGAAATCACAGACCTTTAGACCCTTATCAACTTATTAACTGCATAGTGTGGAAGATCTTGTCAAATTTCAATCCCTGCACTAGCGTGTGCCCTGTATCTCCATCTTGATCCCGCCGAGATGTCAGCCATATAATTATCTCCGGCAACGGCTGGCGTTACGGAACCCCCCCGGGCCCACACTGCAGCCCCGGGGGCCCTAGCTTCCAAGCTGCTTGAAATTACCCCCGCAAGAACGCCTAATCGATCTCCTTAAGTGAAGGTCCTAAAAATAAATTCCCCGGCGGGGGTAGCTTTTAGACAAATTCAAAAAAAAATAATTAACAAACAGTATACTAGCCAAGCCCTTGGTTATTCTTGGCTGAACTCGGCGGGAAGTGAATATTCCCTAACGAAGGGCAAACTGCAGGTTCGAACATAAGAAGAGTCTCCGGATTGTGAACGCCTAAACAAATCCAAGTCTATCTGCTCAGCTGACTATGGGTCTATATGGGAAGTATGTCTGTGTGTTAAAGATCGGGGCATGATCGGCGCGTTAGGTGTACTGTGAGTTCTATGAAGGTATCTAGCTGGATATTCAGAGGACCACCTTCTTCCACGCAGCCACCACGCTCGTTCCCCTGTAAGTGTTTACGCCAAGACTTTGGAAACGCAACGCCAAGCCACCGGTGAGCTTGGATTGATCGACCCGATCAAAGCACATCGGGCTAAAATAAGGGATCCTAATCCCAGCATTTTCATCTATCATGAAACTCCGTGTCCGGCTAAGTAACCGGAGAGACTGAGTAGGATACTGCCTTTCCATTCTGCAGCCTTGTTACAATCTCGTTTCAGATGATCAGATGCTATAATCGTTTTTCCTCTGTAGCGATCCGAGTGTACGGCGTCAGGGGCCGAGAGATCAGGCGTCCACCGGTCAGAAATTTGGTTAGAAATGGAGAAATCAGCTTATTCAAATACAGAGAGAGAGGACATGAATATCAAAGTAGTTGTATGTTTTTAGAGATCATTGTGGATGAATAGGTCTAGTCCCTAGAGGGTGGCTTGCGATATAGTGCTGAGTAGTCCACGGGTGAGCTACGGCGCTGAACTTTAAAATGTGTGGATTCGTATAGGATCACACGATCATCTTTTCGTGCGTGCATTCCGCTTGCACTGTTCGGCGTTGGCTGCTTTTGGCCCCCATCTAAATCTATGTATCATTTAAATAGATTCATCACAGCACCCATTCGACCTTACATATTATCTCAACTGCTCATACATCATTCATGATGTGCCAAAGGCTTAAGGCCATATGGCCGGGCCTTCCCTGTCGAACACGCGAGCTAGCATCCTGGCTCAATTGCCACCTTAAATCCATGGATGTACTATGCATGAATACTAGGTAAATGCCTGAACGATTACAATATACTGTGCCCTTCCAAGGTTTTATCCCATTTCCCATTTCATGGTCATGCCTCCATGTCCTTACGGGCGGTACAAATATGGAGATCTTACATTGAGTGCCAAATGAAGGAATTGACAAAAACATTATTGAAAACAAAGAAAATGAGGAAATGGGGCAATTCTATGTATAGTGAGCAATCTGACGTCAGCATCTCGACAAAGACTACCAGTTGTTCGTCATATTAATATCTGTCTGGAATCAACGTGAAAGAGAGAGGTCGAATTGTATTACGGTCGGGTACTGCACATAGATTCAATTTGCAAGATGCATTTTGGCAGAAGAATAGGGCTGCATACTATGTGGTGACATAGCCTTGGGCCTTGGCACAGCTACACAGTGCAATGTCGAAAGGGAATCCATTGCGAGTTCGAGGCTTATAAATACACTAAACTCTTTGGGTGCAATTCGCGAGGGTGGCTCGTGATGTCCGACCAATCGCATAGCGAAGCAACGTTGATCATGACATCGAGTGGGGGCTGTACTCGCAGAATTGACCAAAATAGGCAAGTGACTGATGCTGATTACCATGGGCATGAACTGATATTTAAAAGCTTTCGCCCAGAGAATGAGAGTTTTAAGTGCAGATCTTCCTCGAATTTTTAAGAGGTGTTTCGAAATCTGACTATTATTTCATATCTACCGCAGCAATGGGTGTTGATTCTAAAAGCTCAAAGAACTACCCAGGCCAGGTGGAGGCCGAACCGGCACCGCCTCCAGCTTATACTCCGTGGGGGACGCACTCGGTTGACCGACCTGCCCAAGAAGAATCGGCCCGATCGGTGCCCCAGCAGGCAGAGTACATGCAGCAAAATTGCGCTCAGCCTGTGCAATACCCGAATCAGCCATCATATCCACCACAACAATGGAATGGTCCTGCACCGTATACACCACCCAACACCTACCAAGATCGATATCAGAATAGGTACCAGAATCAGTACGAGAGCGGACGATACCAAAAGTATCAGGACCAGTACCAAAACGGACAGTACCAGCAGTACCAGGACCGATATCAGAATGGACAGTACCAGCAGTATCAGCAGAAATACCAGGATTTCCCATATCAACAATACATCCCACCAGATTACTCCCAGCAAAGCCAATATAATCATCAGCCACAGCCGCCACTGCAACGACCACCCATACAGGGACTGAAACCATGCGTTATTCCTCGTAAGAATACACCCAACAGACACGCAACCCGATGCCGCACTAACAATCCCAAATAGAGATAACAAAAGTATTCGGTAGATCCTATATGAGCCCCTTCGTCCGCGTTCGCGTCCCGGAACTAGAGCAACAAACCCCCCTATCCCCTTCCGAGTTCATGGCCTTTATCGACGGTCTCAACGAAGCATTCCTCGGGAACCCAGCCCTCCAAGCCACGAATGCCGTTGGAAGTATCGTTGGCCTCGTCCCCCTGGGAACAGCCCAGATAGTCGGCGCAGGACTCAGCGTGGGTGCTGGGCTCGCAACAGCCGGTGTATCCATCGCACGCACAAAAAGTTACATGAAGACAGCCAATGAGAGGATTTTCAAACCCAGGGGTCTTCATGTGCAGATTAGCAAGACGGATAAAATGCTCTCACAGATTGGAATGCCGAATGACGGCGCGGTTTTCGCACGTCATCAATACCGCGGTGTTATGGATGCACAGACACCAGACGATAATCCTATCGCGCAGCGCATGACTGTGCTCGGAGATCGGGTCATGCATCTTTCATTCGACAATGTGAATGCGCCTGTGTCGCCGGATACCTGGATGAAGAAGGTGGGGTCGTTTGCAGCGCAAAGGGCGGAACAGAAGCAGTTGCGGAAGTTGGGAAAGAAGCAGGCTAAGATGGAAAGGAGGTGCTCCAAGTCTGATCGGAAGAGTGGTAAATTTGAGAGGAAGCAGGAGGAGATTGAGGATGAGATTGATGACCTGAAGGGGGAGATTGATGATCTTATGGTTCAGATCCAGAGTTTGGGTCCTGAGCAGCGGGGGAATGAGAAGATGCGCAGGGAGCTGAAGAAGGATCTGAAGGATTTGAAGAAAGATTTGCGGGATGCGGAGGAGAAGTATGAAGATTTGATGGAGAAGGTTGAGAAGAGGGATCGAAGGGATGAAAAACATGGCAGAAGACAAATGAAAGAGGCAAAGAAGGTGAATAAGATGCTGTGGATTGTTATTTTGCCTGATGTGGGGAGTTATGCCGGTGATGATGATTGGGATTCTGATTTCGATGATTCACGAAGCATGAAGAAAGAGTGATTAGAAAAAGCTTGGATTGAAATTGGACTTTCGGTTCACCTGTAGCGTTTACTATTGAGAATACCCTGAATTTATTTCTTTATTTACTCCAAGCTTGTCTCCGCCTCATTATTAATGATCTGAAATCCCGTCGTCCAACTTCAAATCCATGCATGTCGGCAATTATCGCTAGGACTTTCTGAAGCCACGGCTTAACTCCGTCTTTATTGCCATCTAGATGATTAAGGGCCACATTCAGAGGGAAAAGAAGCATAAATGCCCCTGAACTTTGGTGAAAGCTTTGTAGATGAAAGCTCGACATCCGGCAGATCTCAACGGCGACTTCATGCCCACTGCCCTGCATAGGAAGCAGAGGATCATTGACCCCGTTCAAGGAACGATGTACCTCTATGCCAATACCTGCTCTTTCAAGGGCCATTGTTAGGAGCAACCGGATGGCATTATAGAAAATTAGCTCTGTAGCACGGTAATGTTCATCGAACCAGATGACAGTTTCAAAGGGACTCAGCGGTAGGAGACAAAAGCCCTCGGACTCGATATCAGTTGGTCGAACGAGGGACGTGGCATTGGGAAATCCCCGTTGCCAGTCCCAGCGCCACGAGTAGAGACCTTCGAGTGTCGCGAATGCCTGTTGGCAGTGCTTTTCTTTGAATTCGTCCCGTCCTGGTCTGTCTGAATCCCAGGCTAGAAGACGTTCCATGTCTTCAACGATACCTGGGACACTGACCAGGCAGTCATGTAGCCTTTCTATTGGTATCTTAGAATCTAAGCCCTTTAGATCCCAAGGAATAGTTTTCCACTCGAGGTCTTCTAGAAAGCAGCGTTTCCGGTCAACAATATATGCGATGGACTGGAATAATATTAGTAGAAAATTCCAAGGAAAAAGAATCATATGTCATACAATGGTTGATCTCAATGTGGGAAGTAGTGCATGCCCAACCCCTGTCTGATGACGATATGGCCCTCGTATAGCAATCTAGATAATTGTCAGAAAAAGGTGCACAGAGTTGAAGTAAAGAAATGAACCTACTAGCTGAGCCAGTCCTTTGCAATGGTTAACCCAGGCAGATGGATCTGCGACAGTGACCAGCTCATACATCGACATGCAGATAATGGCGAGAAGCACGTCGTCCTCCAATGCAAGATTTGAATGGTTAAGCCGTTCCTGCAACGCTCCTAGCGCCAGTGAGTACTGCCGCGCACCGCTCTGCAGGAGACTCACGTGGCCATGCATCTTGCCAAAATAAGATGTAGCTAGAGCACGGATCGAAGTACTTGATAACGCGGCCTCGTCTTCTCTCGGGCGCAGAAGCGTCGAAATCCAGCCCGCTGAATGTGCCGATGCCGGATCATCATGCCAGGTAAAGATTCTGTCAATAAGGTATGTCGTAAATAAGCTGTCCTCATCCCACACTGGATTCATCAGAAGAGGGGTGAACGGGAGCTCTATGACCGATTCGTCCGAGCGCGGATGACTGACGGTCGATCCCGGACTGGATACTTGGCCGGTCGCGATCTGCGCTGGCGCTTGCTTTTTAGCAATTCGAGCGGTTTCATCGCGAAACTCGATGTATTGTATATAGCCTTCGCACTCTTTACCCGCTCTGTGACACCGATCACATGTTGGCTTTCTCTCGTCTGTATGCTGTCAGTGGATGCTATGTACATTGAGAAGAGATGTCTGACCGCATTAGGTAAATGAAGATGGCGAAACGCGAAAATGAGACTTGAAATAGTTTAACTATCCCCATGGTGGGTTTTGAGTGTGGAAGGCACGATTCATGCATTATGTTCTAGGAAGGCGCGATGCAGTCGACTATAATCACCTCCCCCTCTTCAAAAAAAAAAGGCTTCTTTTCTACTTCGTCTTGATTCTTCCCTTATATCTCTCCATCAAAGAATACTGTAATGTAAATTATGACAATGATAAGTGCTTGCTGGTACTTCCTGCTAATATGTATATTTAAAGCCAGGCAATTTCCCAATAACCAACTCACCCCGGTCTACCTTTCTGTTTGCATAGTAGAAGCGTACGGAAAGAAGAATGACCAAAACAATAACCAAACACGACAATCCAAGACAGGTCAGAATTCCAAGATGATAGTTCGGAGCGTCCTGTGACCTGAAGACCAAGGATCCAGTCATACCTCCGGAAGCACCGAGTCCAACAAAGATAGCACTGGCAAAAGCTCGCTTCCATTGGCCACGAATATTGTTCGCCTTGAAGAAAATAGTCAGCATAAGGAAATGATTAAATTCTGGAGCTTGAAGTTACCTGGTATGCCATTGCAGCCGGGATATTCGAGTTGCAGCCCATGGTCGTGAGGAATGCCCCTACCATGCGAGAGGCATTTCTTTCCGTGTACCCCTACCCAAAATCAGTTTTCACCCTGGAGGTATATAGAGGACACGGGCTTACCAGTAAAGGAAGACCAATTATGGTGATGAGAGCATTGAAGATCAAGATAGGAGCTCGAATATGATATCGGTCCCCAACCCACGAGGTCACATACATGAGAATACCTGCAGCGGCGAAAGGTGGTGCAAATAGGCACAGTGAAACGCCTTCAGAGAAGCCCATTCCGTCTGCATAGATGGTAGGCAGAAAATATGAAATAGCGTAGGCTGTCGTAGTTGACGAAAAATAGATAAAGCCAAAAGCCCAGATGTTGATATCCAGACCGGCTGCAAAATATTTTCTGAGGTTGAAAGGTTCCAGGACAGTATCGGCTCGATCCTTGCCGATACGCCGCATAATAAAGTCGTATTCGCTATCCGATAGGAATTTCCGCGCGCTCGTCTTCATTCGATCTGGGAAGTCGATAAGAACAAACCAGCCAATGACTGCGATAATACAAGTGATGAGTCCTTGGATGATGAAGATCCATCGCCAGGCCGCAAGGCCAGCTAGTCCATTCTGTATAATGTGAGATTCATGACATTATAGAAGAGGGGTAGTGTCTTTACCATGAATGTGATACCGTAGGATAGGATACCCGTGCACGCGGACGCTACGCATCCCAGAAAGTAGAATATGGCATATCTCTTCTGTAGTTCATACCTTGTGTACCAAGTAGAGATCAAATAAACAGAAGCCGCGAAGAACCCTGCTTCGAGCGCGCCGATGATGACCCGTATTCCAACCATTTGTGACCACGTCTTCACAAATCCGGCAGAAAGCTATAAGAATGGTTAACTTGTCAAAAAACTCTTATGTTGTTGTAGCGCATACCATAACGGCGCCCCAGATCAAACAGACGGCTGAGAGATAGTTGACAGGTCCAATTTTACGGATCAGTATAGGACCCAGTGCCTGTAAACAAATATAGGGAGGAAAGAATGACACAGCAATCACGCCCTGATGATCATCAGTCACAAGTTGGGGGAAAATCTGCAGCACAACTCACGTATCGATTCCCAATTAAATTCAGCTCAGTAGACATTCCTGCCAACTTAGCTGCTCCAATATTCCCACGATCGATCAAGCAAACGCAATGAAGAGTCCCGAGCATCAGGACTAGCCGAGAGTCTACACGACGAATAATCTTTCGCTGTTCCTTGTATGAATGGACGGGATCATCATCAATATTCTCCAGCATAGGTTTTTGAGACTCGACCGGCTCCACACGAGCATCCGACTCTAGCTTTTCATCATATGTGGATGTCATTACGAATGAACAAGAAGATAAAAAGGGGGCATGAGATTCTTGGCGTTGGTGGAGAATGAAAGGCGGACATGATGTTCAGTAGAGGTAGATATAGGAAAATCCATCGTATTGCAACCAGCTATTGTGATGAAAGATGCGCCTGATATGTTGCAATACTAGTTGCGAGTTGCCAAGAGCGCTCGGTCGTGAAGTTAGATATTGACTTTGTGGGGTAATGCATAGCCAAATAGCTAGAAAGGCTCTGCTATGTTTATCTTGACTGTAATTGGGTGAGCTTGAAACCTTACCCCGCGAGATTGTCGAGCGCGTCGGCGTATCGGCGTTAATTTTCTATGGGTGTTTTGTCAGCTGCGTCTCCTATCGCCGATGATCCGATTTTTGTTCTGGAAGGGCGAATCAGTCGACATTTGATTTGTTAATCGAGGGTTAATAAAAGACATTCGTATTAAAATGTCATATTGGTGGGGAATGATGTGCTTTGGCTAAGGGCATTGGCATTGGCCGATACTACCGTGGATATCTCCTTGAAAGCTACCATGAAGATCAATGCGGGGAGGTTTGCAACCTTTTGGGTAAGAGTCGGGGATAGGTAGACAAAGAGAATGGAATCTGAGTAAGTTTCCTATGTATTCCTCAGGTTTTCCAGAGGTTTTTACATCTCCAGACTTGAAGATCCGGTACTGAATCTCAAGCCCTGGAGGATCAAATGGTGTACTATAGCAGAACGAAGACTCTATCTAGAAGGCAGCTATCCAGCGTTGAAGAAATAGACCCACATTATAACGCAATTTCCTTGATTAATCGGGTCACCGAAGAATCAAGAGGCTAACCTTGGAAAATCCTATTAGTTAAATATCAAATACGGGTTGGAAGACTCAACAGGTGAAAAATGCTTAACGCCGAAAGCCGATACGCTTCATTTTCAACGCGACATCTCATGAACCCTTCCCAGATGAACCTTCCAAGGTTGGAAACTATATATACCTACACCTATCGTGATACTTGAAGAACTAGACACAACATTTGAGTCTTCTTGTTTGCTTTATTGAACAAGTGGTTCCAAAGACAACCTCTTTGATATAACCATCAAAACGGTTACTTAGTCACGACCTGCCATTATCGAGAGCCCCAACGATCGCACATATCCAAGAAAAGCCAAATTCACCATAATGCAGAATCCTGCACGCCAATACTCATCGGGCTCCCTCGATCAGTTCGAGCCGGTAATGGTGACCCCAGTGATTGGAAACGAATTCACCAAGGGCACCTGCAACATCGTGGATGACATCCTAAACGCCCCGGATGCCGAAAAGCGCATTCGCGACCTCGCGATCATGAGTACGTCCTATACTCCTATTGAACCAAAATCAATCAAACAATTTACCAACTTACTTGTTCATCAGTCGCTGAGCGTGGCGTCGTCTTCTTCCGAGCCCAGGACAACCTAACAAACGACCTACAAAAACAACTCATCCTCCGCATGGGTGAACTAACTGGCCGCCCCACAGGTCACGGACTACACATTCACCCAGTAACGAACGATGCCCGCGAATTCGGCGACCCAGACCCGGCTATCAGCACTATCAACTCGGAAGGCCGCAAGAAACTCTACAAAGGATCAGACTATACTCGCATGGCAGCTGTCTGGCACAGTGATATCGGGTTTGAGAAAGCACCTGCTGATTTCTCTTCTCTGCGATTAGTCCAGCTGCCCAAGACCGGCGGTGATACGCTCTGGGCGTCTGGATATGAGATGTATGATCGCATTAGCAAGCCGTTCCAGAAATTCTTGGAAACTTTGACTGCTAGCCATGACGGTGTGGGATTCCGACGGATGGCTGAGTCTGGCAAGTTTCAGCTTTATGAGAAGGAGAGGGGTGCACCGATTAACGTTGGATCGGAGCTTCGTGCGGATCATCCTGTATGTGGCTTCATTTATGAGGCTTTCTCGTTTCTTGTGCTGACGGTGTTTAGGTGGTTCGGACTAACCCCATTACTGGCTGGAAATCCATTTCCGCTGCTGGTTAGCTATCCGTTTGCTTGAATATACGTTGAGCAGATTGCTAAACGTGCTTGTTAGGTTCTTTCCCGCTTGAGATTAATGGCTTGAACCGCAAAGAGAGCGCAAATATGTTGCAGCAGTTCCATGATCTCATTACCTATGGTCATGATCTGCAGGTCCGCTTGAAGTGGAATGACCCCAATGACATTGGTAAGCTTCCATGATATCCCCTTCGCATGATACAAACTAATAGCATTGATAGCTATTTGGGATAACAGAAGCGTCTTCCACACTGCCACTGGTGACCACGAAGGTTTTGGACCTCGAAGTGGTAACCGCGCTGTTGGTGTTGGCGAAGTACCTTACTTTGACCCATCCAGCAAGTCCCGCCGTGAAGATTTGGGAATCATGGATAACCTAGCTCCTTGTCATCTGTAAATGCAGATACAAAAATTGCCGACAATGACCCACATTAGTGTAGAAATCTAGCTTTCGGTTTGCGAGGGCTCTTTAAGCCCCGAGCTGTAAATCAGAGAGTATGAATATTGATTTGAATTACGTGACTTATGACCTGTGATCATACTCCTCCAGAAAAGGTAGATTAAAGGCATCACTGGCCCAAAGGTCCTGTGTGAGAGCACCATGAAATGATGAATCTAGAACATCCGCATGGTCACCAGTAAACAGACTCTGCAGATTCGGTGGAAGCCCAGGGAGATCTGAGAAGATATCTATATTTTGCCAATCATATACCTCAGTCCCAAGACCTTGTGGCGCATTGCTCTGCAAGGACTGCATGTGAGCTTTGGCGCTAGTCGTCGAATCTGGAGTCGTGGTTGGGTGTGATTGGTGGTTGTGAATAGCCATTTGGGAACAGATGCCGCTGTCATTGCGAGTCGTCTGATACGCATCTTCGACGTACTCCATCGCGCGGTTGATCACTGTCTCAAGGCCATCCCGGTAGGTTTTCAATCTGGGGTTACGTTCTGCCATGACACAAAGTGTAGAAGAGCAGGCGCGGATGTCGTTCGATATTGCTGGAGTCCAAAGGCTGGGACATCGGAACAGGCAGAAACTAAAGACGGTGTCAAAATAAACTGGTGGATGATCGTGCTTATCGACTTACCACATCGTTAAACCTGCCATGAAAACCGAGTTCACAAGCAAGAACGAATGGCCTGATGAGTCTCTTTGGCGTAACTTTTTGAAAAACTGGCACATTTGTCCCGAGGCATAGAGGCATGTGCTGATGAGTTCATCTCTAGGATGCAGCGTGCTGAGAAAGGGTTGCAATAGCATACGAATAGCGTTGTTCCAGTGCATATGAACAAAATCCCCATCGGCAAGGTCAAGACAGGACAGAGTCACTTTAAACCCCTGTAATGCTGACATGAGGGGAGTGATCTCTGGAACTAATGATGATATATGCTTGTCGACTCGGTAAATGCGAGTATGGATCTGCGAGACGATCCTCTGAAGTCTTATGGTTGCAATGAATTTCCCTATAGTAGCACTCTGTTGCTGAGCTTGCGTGCCTGAATGGTTGTTCACAATTTGTCCAATAACTTCGTCGCTATTGATAGAATCGTCGATATTAAGCGGAGGTTCGGCATCAATCTCTTCTTCTGGGATACTGAAAGGCCGGCCAAGAGACCATGCGGTGTAACGCTCCGTGATATAAACACTCCAAAAGAGTCGGCGCCGTAATTGGGCCTCGTGCGGTCGGAGCCTCCGATATCGCGCTTCTCTGTGTAACCCGAAGTCGACGCAAGTTCGCATTGCCAGACCAATCATATACCAGACGCTAGAGTTAGAAGTTGTCCGGAGGTTGTATAGCACAAGTAACAACATTGCCTCTATGCTGGCAATGGAGATTGATTCTCGGAGAGTTGGATCAAATCGCAGCGCTGTCACGAGAAAAGTGTTCGGAGGAGTTGATTCATATGTTTCTGTAACCTGCAGGATGACCGCGCCGATAGCATAGACCATGAACAGCTTAAATTGATCAAATTGCTCCTCTGGGGTATTTCCCGACACCCGATGTCTGTTGGCATGTAAATCGAGAATTTCGCATCGATCTAGAAATGGAAGTCGAACATGCATGTTGTTGAAATACGCGTCCAGGATCTTGGACCCAGTCATATCGTCTGGTGGGGCCGCTATTGTTTCGTCGGTGCTTCCCACCGATGCCTCTGGTTGCTGCGTACTAGTATCAATGGGTAGCAGCTTTGCCCCTGCTGCATCATGGACCAACCGACTAACATTCTCCACGATGGAGACTCCTGAAGATGGCCCCAGATAGGCCTGTTCTCCATTTGTCTCATGCCCGAGTGTCAAAAATCGAACGACTCCCTGGAGGTGGTCGTTCGGGGCATCTGGCCGACGTGGCAGGTGGCTTGTCACGTTGGATTGGTCAGATCCATTTCGAACTGCAGAAGCATCGCCTTCTAGGGCAGCAGCAAGTTGATCTTCAAGGATTTCGATCTGATGCGCGAGTGCCCCTTTGGACATGGCATGGTGCCACGATGGAGAACTCTGGCTGCGCGAACAAGGCTGGTTGGCAGATTCACAATTTGAGCAAGTCGGAAAGCCCACACATTTCTGTTTCCGACGGTGGCATCGTCGGCAGGACTTTGGAATGCGCTTCCGGATCCTTGATTCAGGGTCCATGCTTGCTTGTTGGAGTCTGACCTAAAGGCTTCCCCGCATTCTGGAAGATTTCCAAGAAAGTTAACCTTGATTATCCGTGCATCGACAGTGGAGTCATTGGGCCCAAGCACGCCATTCGGATATCAGAACAGACTAGTTTATCCGTTGATATTGATATGCTGGTACTCCCAAGTATGCAAATATACATCAACGATATCCTCTTTCCTATAAGTGGAGACCATGGAACCAATTGAAACCAGAGAATCTGGACGCATCATGGATTGCAAGGCAGATCTTGCCGAGGCTGTCTGGTCGGATCCAATGATAAGAGTTGGGTGGGGGTCAGCTAAGCGGGACTCATTGGGTTTTTCCGGGGGATCATCACCTATTTTCACAACTTTCATATATCTTGGGCAATGCCTAACTCACCGGAATGAATCGATCAGGCTCTCTTGCCTTTCATCCACCTCCATGTGATTCTGAGCGTGAGAGAATCCAGGAATTATCGAGGTATCGCGCCATCCCTTTTCCCCCCTCACCCGCACCGCTAACGCGAGCATTGAACACAGATACTATTGCGCCGTAGATCGACCGGTCGCAAAAGCAACACCAGACACCCCGCAAAATGAAGCTCCCACCGGAGATGAACAGCCGACGGCTTCCTTCCTGTCTTCAGATATCACCCTCAACGCCCTAGCGCAACTCGGAGTGTATCGCTTCGGATGCAATCGTTCCTTTGTCTCGATCATCGACCGCGAAAGTCAATTCATCATCGCCGAAGCAACCAAATCTGTTTCCCTGCGTATCACCAATCAGCACCTCCCGGATGATGGCGTTTACCTTGGAGCTCGGAGGCTAGATCTGGAATGGGGGGTGTGCCCTCACACAATTCGTCTGTTCACCAGCCAAGATCTCTCATACGCAATCGATACCGCCAATATAACAGCCAACCAGACTCGCTACATCATCCGAGACTTCAGACAGGAAGACTGTTTCAAGGACCGCCCGTATGTTCGAGAATGGCCGCATATGCGATTTTACGCCGAAGTCCCTTTGTTCAGTCCCTCAGGATATGTGCTTGGATCATATTGCATTGTCGATGATAGCCCGCGTGAGGAATTTGGAGATGCAGAGGTAGCTTTGTTACAGGAAGTTTCGGATGCGATCGCCCTTCATCTTGAAAACACCCGTTCCGTGCATTATCATCGCCGCGCCGAAGACCTGGTCAAAGGATTAACTAGCTTTGTCAAAGACTACGCAGAGTTTGATCCTCGCCAAGTTTCGAGTGATCACCGCCTCCAGTCAACTACTCAGAGTCACAACTCCCATTCTGGTCTAGCCGATGGCTTGGCTGAACAACGACCGATCACTATTTCGTTACCTGACAGAAGCAAGGAGAACGATGGCCCCATTGCGCAATCATCCTCAACAACTTCAGATGAGCCAGCTTCGCTCTTTTCCCCCGCGTCGGCTTCAGGAAATACGGAACACACCTCTATCGAGTCCCAATTATCAGACCGTCAATCTCCGAGTCCGGGCGACGAAAGATCACTCAATGAAGCTATGAATTCCAAGGCGGTTTCCAATGCAGTTCCTCCGGATACGATGTTCTCTGTGACCGAGAAAGTCCCCATTGCCGATCGGATAGACGCAATATTCGCCCGCGCCAGTGGGCTTCTGACGACATCTATGAATCTGGATGGTGTAGCCTTTCTCGATGCGGCCCGCTGCAATACTTCATTGTGAGTACTTTCTGGGCAATTTCGTCTAGTTGACGCTAACGATTTTAGTCTTCCTCCTGAGGAGCAAGGCAGCTGGGAGCCACTTCCAAAGCGTGCTGGCTCATACCCAACAGCGCCTCCAGATCCATCAGATCCATTAAATATCCCAACGCATGAGGTTAATACGACGTCTGAAGTTCTCGGATCATCCGTAAAGACCCAGGCTGGAGATCTCCCGAATGGTACCATTACTGTGCCGGAGATGCTACTCAACGTTTTGGTCACACATTTCCCCCATGGGCAAATTTTCGAGATTCCAAGCATGGAGGAAATTTCAGGCGATCAGTCCCAAGATCATTCGGATCCTTTATTACCGCCCCAAAACTTTGAAATGGTTTTGCAGCATCTGGCCCGGATTCTTCCGGGTGCCACATCGGTCCTATTTTGCCCACTATGGGATTACCACAAATCCCGATGGATGGCGGGAACTCTGGTATGGACTCGAGATAATCACCGCCCTCTAGAGCCGGATGAGTTGAATTATTTCAAGGTCTTCGGTGACTCTATTGTCTCGGAGATTGCTCGTATTAGCTGGAGTACCACCGAGAAGTCCAAGTTTGATTTTATTTCTTCCATCAGCCATGAGCTCCGCTCGCCTTTACATGGAATATTGGCAAGTGCTGAGTTGCTAAATACCACTTCATTGGAACCTGTTCAAGGGGAAATGATTAAAATGATTGAGTCGGCCGGTCACACCCTACTAGACACGACTGATCAACTGTCAGTTGCTACAGAAACCCACACCCCCCGATAATTTCTCACTGACAAAATGAATTAGATTGGCATTTTGCAAAATAAACAACTCCGCGCTCAGAACCAAGCGCCGAAAAGAACAGCAGATTCCACCTGAAGTCCCTGATCTAGTCTCTGACTTTGACCTCGGGGAACTGATCGAGGAGGTTGCAAACATTCTATATACTGGTCAAATGGCATCTTCCTCTGCACCAGCCACTGCAAGCAATGTCCTATCCAAAAAAGCCACCGAGGACAGTAATCCCGAAAAAATGTCGGTCATTGTGCGCGTTGAGCAATCTTTTCCTTGGATTATTCGATCCCAAGCCGGTGCATGGCGGAGAATAGTGATGAATCTCCTCGGCAATTCTATCAAGTGGACCAACAGCGGATTTGTCGAAGTATCGCTGTCTCAATCCAAAAGCCAGCCAGATTCACAGTCCATGCTAACACATCTTTCGGTTACTGACACGGGTACCGGAATTGCGTCGGAATTTCTGCAGCACAAACTGTTTTCTGCTTTTGCCCAAGAGGATCATCTGACTGAGGGGGTGGGGCTTGGGCTCAGCATCGTTCGTCTTCTTGTGACTTCGCTTGGCGGCGACATCACTGTTAAGAGCGAGCCGGGCATCGGGACACAAGTTGATGTGTACATTCCGGTGCAAAGCGTCACAGAATCTAGCAGTGCTGATGGATTTGGACTCATCCGGCAACCATCCACGCCGCATCTTCATGCTTGTTTGGTCGATTTAAACGGATATCCTGATTTGACAGAGGCGCCAACTGGACTGCTAACTGCAGAATCAAAGCGGAAAATCTCAATACAGAGTAATCTAGCCGATGTTTTCATGACTCGATTTGGTTGGGGTGTCTCCTTGGTGGAAACTCTTGACAAAGTGCAGGGTGACATTGCTGTTATTGAGGAAGCTACACTGCAAGCGGCCACAGATGGCACCCAGTCACTGGAGAAGGTAGCCTCAGACTATGGGATCAAGTTCTTCATTATCCTCGGGAAGAGGAGTTCTACATGGCGCAATACTGCAGGATCCAATTTCCTCTGGGTGTCTGAACCGTAAGTGTCAGTTCAGCAATTTGCCATACTCGCAAGCTAATATTTCAGCAGGTTTGGACCACTGAAAATTTACCGTGCGGTTCAGGGCATTTTGGAATCTCATATATCCCAACTCCAGCTGCCACATCAAGCGACGTCGCCCTCAGTTAGCTTAGAGCCTGAGCAGTCAGTGTCGGTCTTATGTCCTGCGACCGAGAGCCAGGTGGAAGAGAATGACACAACACCCAAGGCATCTGTCGAAGTAGTCACTCCATCGTTCGCTCTTGTCGATCCCGTTCCCTCAAACGAGCCAAAGCCAGCGCATGTTCTTATTGTCGATGATAATGAGATTAATGTGAAGGTGCGAAAAACAGAGGAGCCTCTAATCTGCAATGATCATTTCGAATGCTAACACTGAATTAATAGATTATGGAAACCTTCTTGCGCAAATTCGGGTGCAGCTATGAAACAGCTTCCAACGGACTCATAGCACTGGAAAAGTACATGGCATCCAGCCAGCCTTACGATTTTGTTCTGATGGGTATGTCTCCCAATATTGCTCAATAAACATAGCCACTAACGCCGGCAAGATATCTCAATGCCCGTCATGGATGGCCTTGTCTCCACTAGAAAGATCCGCCAGTACGAAAAGGAGACAGGCCTTAAACCTTCTTGCATCATGGCTGTCACTGGCGTCGCTTCTGACGCCATGCATCAGCAGGCCCTGACAGCAGGGATCAACGACTATCTAATCAAGCCACTGTCGCTTCGTAATCTTAAGACTATTATGGGAATTGCATGATACCATCATTCTGGGTTTGAATTGAGCGAGATATTCTCCTTTATTGGTGTTTGGCGCGGGTGTTTCTTCTATGGTTCATGTACACGAACTACTTACCACATTTCAAAAGCACATATGGCCTCAAAATGCCAGTTCAACATACGCGAGATTCATGATACCAATATTGACCGCCTTACTTCCTGAGAACCCATTATTGAACCAAATCTTAGAACTCTGCCATTCTTTGTCTTCGTCCCTTCAACTCATACCTGATGGGCCTGCCCAACCCTGGGGGTCCGTAGTAGAGTCCCCCAAATCCCAAGGGCAACAACCAACATCCCCAAAAGAACAGGCTGCAAAATTCCCACTCCCTTCGCCTGCGCAACAGCCCCAATCAAGAAAGGAAAGACCGCACCCCCACCCATCGAGAACGCCGCCGCAAAGCCAATAGCAGCAACGTGCAAATCCTTGGGCAGAAGCCTAGTCGCAACAACAACCACACCTGGAAAAATTGTCCCTAGGAAGAACCCCACCAACGAAACTGCAACTGCTGACACGAAGAACTGAGGAACGAGCCAGAAGACTAGCTCCAATGCACAGGCAATGATGATGTATAATGCGATAGATAATTTCTCGCCAACACGCGGCGACACGAAACCAAGGATAAATCGGCCCATTGTGATTCCTAGCCAGAACCCCGTTTCTGTCATTCCAGATGCAAAAGCACTACCGTGGCGGACATTTGTCATGAAAAGGACCACCCAGCCTCCTATTGCAACTTCGATTCCACCATAGAGAAAGAGGAAAGCTGCGCAGATCCATGTAACTTTGTAGGTCAGTGAGAGGCGGGTCTGAGATAGTGCTCCATTCCCTTGAGCTCGAGTTGCAGAGCTTTGGAGTGCTTGTCGGTATTTTGAGCCTGTTTCGGACCAGAATGCGGTCGTGGCGTAGATTAGTTCAAGCGTTGCAGCTCCGGTCTATACTGTTTGTTAAATCCATAGTGGTCCGGTTGTTGTGAGGGAACATACCATCAGATAGTAGAAAGAGGACCACGTCCAGTCGGCCTTTGTGATTAGACTCGTCGCGATGAGAGGGCTTACTGTAGCGCCTACACCGAAGAACCCATGGAAGAAGCCAAGGACCTCGTTCGAATTCGCCATGTTGCCTATCCAGACGTTCCAGGCTGCATTCTGAATACCGCTGCCAAATCCAACGAATATGTACATAATCACCAGGACAGGGAATGGGGGATGAGTTGATATCACAGCGAATGTTATTAGGTGACATGCAGGACCGATGATGGCTACCCCTCGTCTACCGAAGCGGTGATGGATAGCATGGTTGATAATAGCCGAGAAAGTGTACCCGATGAAGGGCGAAAGGAAAACAAGAGAGATGATTGTGTAGCTTTGGTGGTAGTAAAGTTCAAGCTTGATAATGTTAGCGATTGGATCGTATATCGGTTTAATGGGTAGGAAGATATATACGTAAGGGATGATAGCACCATATGCAGCGTCATTCGCGCCCATGACGAACGCACAGTAGCAGGTGGCTGTAACTCTCCATATCGTGGTCTTGGATTCGTTCCATCTTGGTGCGATGTCGACTGCGTGTGATGGTGGGGTATCTTCAGGGTCTTCCATACGGATGGGAGGGCCGTGCGTGTCTACAAATTGACTTCGTGGGGTCTCTGAAGAGCCGACAGCCGGTGTTTCAGCGCTGGTATTCATTGTTGATGTCGACGCTTCTCGCGGCCTTTTCAATCAACTCCTGGAGTATGGTAGTATTAGAGTTATAAATATTCAAAAGAGGGGATTAGGCTCTCAACGGAACCCCGCACGTCAAGATCGATTGGCTCGATTGGCTCGTGTTGAAGAGCATGCTACATAGAGAGTACATTCATGGACATGCTAAGGTAGCTCACTAGATATGTGATATAAGGTTGTATTCCACTTTGGCTAATAAAGTATGTCCCTGTAGCCTTGTTCCGTACAATATAACACCTTGGAAGGACTTTCGTAAGAATGTTTCTGATGATCTGATAAAGTCGTTGGCTCACTTTGATACTTAGATTGGAAGGAGGGGATTAGGCCCCCCGCCATACAAATGAGCCTAGTGTGAGGAATCACATTCATAAGGCCATCATGTGACTTCTGGGTAATAGATATAGGTTGTATCCACATACAGACAGTCGCAGATGTTGATATCTATGATCGTATATCGAAACAGCTCTTCTATGTACCGCGATTACGCTCTTTTAGAATGGGGAAGAGTACTTAGATCACCATAGAAGGACAAAATAGCTTGAAGTGTCTCATGTCAGCCAAGGTCCGCTTGGAAGACCTTCCTCTCTTACGCAGAAATCATTATTCGAGATTCTAAATTGTCCTACTAATGTATTTGCTGTAAGTTGAAGTTCAATCATGGTGTTTAACTCTGTCCACATCGCGCCCCCAAGCATTGGTTTCCGCTCAGATACATACCTAAAACATGCTGGGCTAGACAAGACAAATCGGCCCCCAAATGTGAGCCGAGGCTAAGATCAGTTCAGGCTAGTGCTTATTTGTGTTTCTTTGTATTCCTCCTGTCTCCCCACTGCAGCGATCTGCTTTTGCGGTCATTGGTCTTTGCTCCAGAGAGAGAAAAAGTTGTTCGTAGGGGTTTACAGAGGTAGTCCTGGTTTAAATTAAATTGCTTCTTTATTTGTTCTACAACTATGACTGACTGAATAATCTAGACCAACCTTAAATTATCTAAATTGAAATTTTATTCCCAACACTTATTGCCACTGCTCAGCCAACTCCAGAAGAATTTTGGTAAGGTCCTCGGGGTTGGATAGTTGCGCGCTATGACCACTGGCGATCTCGCGGGTGATCCACTCTACTCCCGTAGCCTGGACCATAGCAGCCTGCGCCTCATAGGGAACAGCGTGGTCATTGAGGGTGTAGATGTAGGCGACGCGGTTACGGAAGGCATCGGTGTGCCAGCTCGCCTCGGGACAGGGGCTTGAAAATGAAGTCAATCCTTGGCTAAGAGAGCCTTGGGTGGCCGCCTCGGCGAGGATAGGCTCCACGTCGTAAAAGAGATGGGGTTTGGGGTCATCGCATTTGAGCAGATTCTCCTTATCCTTTCAGACATCAAAGACGACGTGGTCAGTCTTTATAAGTTGAAGGAGAAAGGCAAGGGTGACATACATCTTTGTACATGTGGGGAGGCAAATTCCCGCCAAATCCATCAATAACACTCAAATTGTCCCCACCCCGGGGCAGAATGGTTGCAATAAAGATTTGGCCCAGAACTGAGGTACTTTTGCCCTCAGCGACCCGATCAGCGGGACCAAGGCCTCGAGCAGCCGCGCTCGCGGGCATGCCACTGTATGAATGACTGATCACGATCACGTCGTGATTACCAACATCCAGCAAAGGCAATAACAGCCTGTTACGGATGTAATCAGCATCATCCGTGGCGGTCACAGGTCCCTGGGTGCCAATACTAGGGAGTAAGCCAGTGGATGCTCCGTAGCCGGCCGACTGGATGAGGTGGAGCAGATAGCCATAATGTGCTGGATTCTGAGAAGCGCCAGGCACGACCACGAAGACGGGCTTTTTCTTTTCCGTGGAGGCTGACATTGTCTCGCAGATGATGAAGGGATGTAGTGATATTGATCAACGAATAATATTGGTGGTAGGGGAAGTAACTGGGAAACAATCGGGGGCGCTGAGAGTATTTATGTTGAAAGAGGGGAACCCCTGCGTAGTTGTGCCGCCACCACGTCCCTGGCCAACACTTACGTTTTAGCGTGCACCTTGGTTTAGGTCTGCCTTTAAAAGTGAGCTCCTGCCACGTCGAGACTGTGGGGCGTGGCCCCCGGCCCCCACGTCGTTTTGACCATATGCACGTGTACTGTAGGTACCCGGTCCTTCCTATTCATTATCATTCTAAGTTGCAGGTGCTATATGACTTAGAATCTTCTCTACACCTTTCTGTCTACTGTCATTTCCAACGGGGCCGAGAACCCCCTGCGAACAAATAGGCGGCAATAGAACCAAAGAAGCTGGGACAACTCTGCACCGCTGAGGACCCAAGCTATGGCCGGGAGCAACTTTAGGAGCATTCTAAAAAAGCTGGTTCCTCAATGTAAGTTATTAAATCAGTCACCGAAACCATACGTCAAGCTCTGTTTCAATGGAGGATGGGGCTAAATGGACTGGGACTGATAGCTGGCAGAAGAACTTTGAACAGGCTCTATAATTGAGGAATTGATGCATTCAAGGCAGCAACTTTCAGAGAGCAAAATTCATTGCTTAAACGAGTAGTATAGCTATTCTATGTATCCAGCTCTCAGCGTGTAAGCCCATGTATACAAAATGGTAGTAACTCGGTTTTTACCCTAAATGAGGTCAGAATTTGATACAAAATCCACCCAATGATATTGTCATATCATTATGCAGGCCCCCCCTTCGTGCATTTAAGCCAATGGGCCTGCAGGTTGCAATCGTAAGCAGATGCAGATAGACGCTTGGTCGGAGCGGGGAAAGGAGATTTCAAACTTGGAACCCCACGCTGAAGGATCTGACCTACGACCAAAACAATAAAGAACATGGAGATTCAACAGGAGCCAGTAGACGTGATCATAGTCGGTACCGGGTTGGGAGGCCTCGCGGCGGCAAAGACATACATCGAACTATCTCCCCAAGCAAACCTCATCCTAATTGAAAAGGTATTGTCAAAGTCTCCCACAATTGACTTTACATTGGCTCAACTGACCTCGATCAGCGAGCAACATTGGGCGGCGTTTGGGCTAAAGAAAACTGCTATGAGGGTCTCAAGACCAACAACCTCCATGGCTCGTATGAGTTCTCTGATTTTCCCATGGACGCAAAATACGGTGTCCGTGATGGTGAACATATTCCCTGCGCTACTATGCACAGATATTTTTGCGACTTCGCAGATCACTTTGATATTCGCCGACGGGTCAGATTCAACACCAATGTACTCGAGGTAGAGCAGCTGGAGGATGGCTGGAAACTAAGTGCAGAAACCACTGACGACGCTCAACACCGACTTGCGACTTACAAATGCAAGAAACTGATTATTTGTAGCGGTTTGGCGTCCACTCCGAGACCTATTTCAATTCCTGGACAGCAGGATTTTGGGAGGCCTGTTATCAGCCACGCTCGACTGTTGGACAAGGGGGCGGAGCTAGCATCGAATCCCAAGGTTGAGTCTGTGACGGTGATTGGAGCATCAAAGTCCGGTTACGACGCAGTGCACCTAATGGCATCCCATGGGAAGAAGGTTGATTGGGTGGTCCGCAAGTCTGGAGGTGGTGCGGTGTGGATGATGTTGCCCTGGGTGAATGTTGGTTGGGTACGAGCGAAGCTGGAGAGCTTGGGGACGACCCGGCTTTATTCCTGGTTCAGTCCTTGCATCTGGGGTGACAACGATGGTTTCGGCTGGATCAGACGTCTCTTACACGGCACTAGAGTAGGTCGGTTCCTGGTGCATCATTTTTGGGAAAAGATGAGAATGGACACGATAGAAGTGAACGGGTACAGAAGGGAAGCGTCAATAAAACATCTGGAGCCAACAGAAAGGTGATTCAAGCCATGAAGCTTATATTACACCTTGAAGAGCCAATGCTAACATAACATCGATGTAGCTTATTCTGGAATGCCCGGATTGGGATTCTAAATTATCCTTCTGATATCCACGACTACATCCGCACAGGACAGGTGCAGATTCTCAAACAGGACATCGACCACCTTTCCAACTCTGGAACCATTCATTTCACCGACAAATCAGCCATTCAAACTGACGCTTTAGTCGCAGTTACAGGCTGGAGCGTTGCCCCAACAATTAAATACAAGCCAGATGGATTAGACGCTTCCCTCGGACTTCCAGTACCAACCAACGCACTTACCACCGAACAAGAAATCCTCTGGAAATACCTCGACCAGAATGCAGAAGATACAATTCTCAGCAAGTTCCCCTATCTTCGTCATCCTCCCACTTCCAAACTCCCATACGAGCCAAATATCACTCCACTGAGGTTATACCGTGGCATTGCTCCACCGAATCTCACATCGAAAGCGACTCACTCGCTCGCCTATATCAAGATGTTTCACAGTACAGCCAATATCACTGTCGCTGAGGTCCAAGCTTTGTGGGTATATGCCTATCTCAACAACAAGATCAAGATCCAGACGGAGAATGTATACGAGCAAACTGCACTACTGAGCCGGTTTGGAAAACTCCGTTATCCGTGGGGGTTTTCTGCATGGTTTCCTGAGACGATTTTTGATTCTGTTCCGTATGTTGATATGTTAATGAGGGACCTGGATTTGAGATACTGGAGGAAGTCGGGGATTCAAAGGGAGGTGTTTGAATGTTATATCAGTCGCGATTATCAGGGAATCAATGCGGAATGGGCTGGGAAACATCTTGTTGAGAAGAGCGGCCGAATGATTTGAAAGTGACTGGCATGCAGACTATGATACGTTACGATGGTTCGAGACATTTCTTAGAATAATTTCGGTCTATTAAGCTTTTTCAATTTAGAACTTTTTTTAGAGAAAGAAACGTGCCAACGGAACTATAAAAATAGGTTGGGGGGAAAGGTCGAAGTACAAAATGGGAGTAGATTCAGTTCCAGGAATATACCAGACAAGCGGTCAAAATACTGTGATCCACAACAGGCTTGTAAATTGCAAATCGACATGTGTTTGAATTGTTGGAATGGTTTGCATTTCACCCCAAATCAAAGTGGAAGGTGCGCCTGTCAGAGACGTATTGGGAAGGCACGATTCACTCACTTTCGGAAGGCGCGATGCAGTTGACTATAAACCCCCCCTCCTCTTCGTCGAATTCCAAATCTTCTCTTCTATCTATACGAAGGTTGTTGCAATCACATGTGGTGCCTCTGGCATTGAAGCAGCTCTATAGACCAGCGATTGATGATGAGTAGATGGAGTCATATTGTAGTATCTTCCAAGGTTGCCATCTTTAATCATGACGGATTGATCTATCTACATGAGATTTGACATATCTATGGTCTACCAATGGGGTATCTGGGGTCCAAGGCCTGGATTATGTGGCACACGTGATTTTGTTTCGGTTCTGGAGTTCTAATATATGAGATTTTGTGGTCTTCGATGACCTGATCATCCAATCATGGAGAGCATAAAGCAAGTATGCTTGAAGATTGGCTTACCGAGTCTTTAGTCACTATTTTCTTCACATTTAATCCGTAATCCCCACGGATATACCAAGCTGGCTCCACCCGGCACTCGGCACCAATCTTCTTCTAATCCCGAGAAAGCCGGGCTTATTCCATTCACCCACCGTTTTGTATTCACAGATGAAATGCCGAAATAAAAACACGGAAAGTCGCACTTATGCAGCTCAATCACAGCTCCAAAACAGCATAGCTTGTAAAAATAAGTCGAAAAACGGGAACGGTGTGCCGAGACGATGACCTAGCAATCTAAATGCGCCATTGACGTATATTCCGTGCGGGGCACCATGGTTCCAACGAACCATATCGTGTTTTCTTTATGATGATCCCCGTCTTTGCATTAGTGGTCCGCATAGCCGGCTTGGATACACCCTGCCAAGGAAGGGTAGTTTAAGGATGAATCGGTATTGAGAGGTTATGGAACAGGTACAGAATTGGCAACAAGACAGAGTGTCCCGTCAAAAACGAGAATAAATTCAGCTTGACGTGATTACACGATGATACAGATACCTATATACAAGCTAGAAGCGCCACCGAAGCACAGAAACAAACAAAGCAAGCGATAGGACCAAAATGACAAACGAGTTTGGTCTGCATGATCAAAGGCCTGGAGGGGAATCCTGGAGCCGGGAAGCAACGATTGGATAGAACGAGATAAGTTCTGGATGGGCAGCACCACCGCTACAATAGACATGGACAATTGAGGTATGAAACGAGAGATGGATGTGAGAGTGGGCGTGATGGGAAAGTGACATGCGGTATTTAGGTGGGAGTGAGTTACTAGAGCTGAGATGGGAGCAAGGGATTCCATGGAAGTTGCTGCATTTTATGGCAGAGGATGACGGGCATCTATTCCTGTCCAAATCCAAGAGTTTCCTCTACTGCAATGGACATCTTATGCTCAAGGGCTTCGTGGGACTTATAAGGCGGCAAATCCAGACGGTTGAAGCTGAAGAACTGTTAGTAGATGTAGATGGTTGAGGATTTTAGGAAACATACCAGGTGTGAGACTTGGGGAGGGCATTAGGATCGCCAGACTTCTCAATGGTGAATCGTCTGGGTCCATCAGAACCTTGAAGATCCTTGAAACCGTTCACAGGAATACGCGAAGTTCCGGTAGTAAACTGGAGAAGACGCGACTTCTGCTCCGCATCCCAGGTGCGGACAATCTTCCAGAAGTTCTGAATAACCTCATCCTGCTCTTGATAACCACGGTAATCCGTGTGCTTCTTCCAGTCATCCACGTCGATATCAGCGATACCACCAATAAGCAACTCTAGTTCGCGCTCATCAAACACATTCACAAGGTCTGGCGGGATAAGCTCGTTGAAGCCAGACATGAAAGCATTGAATTGTTCTTCCACACGCTTGACAATCTTCCACTCGGTAACCAACCTGCACACGTTAGCGCGAGTACAACATATCCAACGGGAAAAGATGACTTACTCAATATACTGTGGCTTGTTCTCGTTGGTGACGGCAATATCCCGGCCACCGGGTATCAAATCAATAGTGCGACGCTCGCCAAATTTCTCATCATCAACAGAAAATGTAAGCTCCACAATTCCTTCAATGTCATTATCCCTAGCAGATCGTTAGTTTAGAGGCATATATAGGGTAAGGTCTTGGTCAATCTTACAAAGTCCATGCTAGGTTGCGATGTAAATCTTCGTCAACACCCTCCATGTCTTGAAGAGTGACCTTCTTCCGAAGCATCATCTTGTAGAATGCTCCAATGAAGAAAGAGTCCAGGAAACGACGATGGAAAATGGCCAAGCCAACCACGCGGCCGATGAACTTGAAGTAATTGAGATGTTCGGGATTGACGCCAGAGTGGGGATTAATCTGCAGGGTATAATTATCGTGGGCGGAGTATTCGAACAGACAGTAGAAGGGATTGAACATTTCGTGAGAGAGGAGGAAGAAGAATTCACTGTTGACTGTTAGCTTTGAACACTGACACATGAATTACGCTGAACGTACCGAGAAAGACCACCGTAGTCCAGACCGTCCTCGCCATCAAACTTGATCATCAAGCGCTTCTTAAGATCGGACGCGCTCTGTCGCATGATCTCCGCGTAAGAATCCTCGAATATATTATTACGACGGACCTTGACGTGGCATTGGCCTGACATGATCCGCAGGGCGGGCTGCGAGCGGAAGTAGATCAGCTTGCGGCGGAAGTCACGCTTGTACTGTGGCACACCCTGATCCAAAGACGAAGGTAGACGAGGATCGTCCCAAGTAGTGGTCTTGGTATTATGGTCCACAAAGTACACGCGAGCAGTGTTCGTGAGTCGCATTTCCCATCCACTAGGCAGGGGACCCAGTTGTGAAACTGGCTGTTGCTGAATGGTGGTATTATTTCCGCCCTGGTTCTGGTTCTGGCCATACATGCGAATATACTGTTGGCGACGAGGATCGACCCAGGTTGTGGTGCGGGTATTGTGATCAACAAAATATGACCGCCCCTCGGGGGTGTGTCGCTGTTCCCATCCTGGTGGAAGCTCGCCAGTGCCTGCAGTGGTAGCTCCCGTTGCCATCATCGAAACAGCATTTGCCTGGGGTCCTGGGGGAGCGGCCGATGGAGCTGCTACCGGGGGTGGTGGTGTTTGCGGCTGATGATCTGGCAAGTTCGGAGAGCTGGTGCCAGTGCGATCTTCGGGCAACATTCGGCTTTGATGGGCCCGACGTTCCAGCTGCATGTTGGCTTCGCGCTGGCTGCGATGGGCAGATTCAGTGTAGTTAGCAGAAGGGCGCGACCATGTAGTAGTCCGCGTATTGTGATCCACGTAGTAGGTCCGTCCTAAGCCATCTTCTCTTCGTTCCCAGCCCGCGGGCAAGCGGCCCTGGCTGTCCTCAAATGAGCTCAGGTTGGTACGAGATGCCGCACTGGCACTAGGTGGAGCGCCGGTAGGGGCTGGAGAAACAGCAGGTCCACCAGTCGAAGGTGTACGGTTGCTGAGCGACGCGTTGGACATGGCAGCGGGCAAACCGTCCGCAGCACTGGGACCGCCCGACGGCGGGGGTATCGGTGATGCGACTTGTGGAACAAGGCCACTCGAGGTGGATGATTGCGCGTTCGCTGGGCGATGAGCACCTCCATTTTGCTGAGACTGTTGTGTAGCGGTGAGATTGGTAGATAGGTTAATGATCAGTTTTCCATGGACAATAAGGTTATCGTTGGATTTTTTGAGGTCGCGAGTGAGCATCTCTGTTGGAAAGGTGAGCGTTAGTCCCGATCGCGGCTTCATCCCAGTCCCACCATCACGTACCATCACCACCCATGGAAAGATCAATGACATCTCCGATCCGAACATTGATGACACCAAGGAAGCCTTGGTCCTTCTTTTTGAACTTCTTTTGGTCGAAGATCTGGATCGCCAGAATACTATCCTCGTTGACTCTCCTATATCCACAATCGAGCCGTTAATAACGTCTCCTCGATCTCCCGACCAAGTGGGGCACCATCACGTACAAGTCGAAGGGTTCATTCCAGTAAGGATTCAAAGTCTTCTTGATCACCGAAGTCGTATGGGTCTGTTCGCCCCCAACCGTAGCCACGGCGAATGGATCGGGGAATCCTAGACGAGACGTCAGTCGACCCCGCTTGGGGCCGAACCAGCCATCTAAAGGGGGGATCACATACGGAAAACATCGCGTTTGTAGAGACCGTCCGCCGCGATGACTGCGAGTGATCAAAGAATGTTAGTTTTCAGGTTCAGGTCCAAGCCCCGCAATGTCCCGCCTTCGCAGATGAGCAACCAAGGCAATCTTACTCGTGACTCGGAGATTTGGCTGGCTGTAAGTTGGTAGGTTAGCATTGAAAAAGTAAAATGAAAAGCTTTCTTCTGATCTCTGATGGTCGAAATCATCAGATAGGAAAGGGAGGGGATGTAAAGACGTACGGTGGCAGATTGGATGTCATGGTGGCCCTGGTTGCTTTTCACAGCACACCGGTTCGAAGAGGCCGATCAATCAAGCCTAGAATGAAAACGGCGCGCGCATCCAGGGAGGGGCGGAATCGCGGCGTGGGCCAATCCACCAGATTCAGGATCACGGGCGAGGTGACAGAAAGTGGTTTGTGGAGAGGGGTGTGTGGAATGGAGATTTTGGAGGAGGAGAAGGGAAGAGGAGAGGGAAGGGTTGGGCGTAATTCATTCGCGGGATTGTATGGCGTAAGTACTCCCGCTACGTATTAACTACGAGCCAGATACCTTCCCGATACTTCTTGGGGCTGAGCACGGGAGATCGCCTATAGACTCTACTTTCTTTTTTCTTTTATGAATTCGTATTCCTTCGTATGCTACTTTTACTGTCTAACATGGTTCAGAGATAGAGATTGTAGTGTACGTAATCTTTGACTGCGGGCGGGTGGCGATGAGAGATGATTAGTTATGACTGTAGGTACTTTCCCACTATGTAACAGGGAAGTCATGGGCGTTTTCTTAGCGCACGATTCAGAGCGAACTAGGCAGCGACTTTATTTAACCCAGATTGAGCTCCAAGATTAAAGGTCCATAGTACTTTACTTGGTCAACTCTGACGAACTATCCATTACACAATTCGCCGAGAGTATCTCAGCTAAATCCTCTCGTTGGATTGTCCAGTTGTTGTACATATCCGTTTAAAATAATAAAAACCCCCAACTCCAATCCCACTCCTCATCCCGCCAGAAAGCCAATCTCATCTCTGTTCTCGACTTGGACGACTTGGACCTAGTCGCGCGGGAAGTTCGGAGTGGGGGTACTCCCGGCCTATCTTTACTAGATGGCAAAGAAGTGGGCTCTTGGAGAGTGAAAAGAAACTATTAACTCACAGCCACACGCCTTAGTATGGCGCGAAGCCACGTCCCCGGCCCCGGTAGCCTCCACGAAAGCCTCGGAAGGGTCCACGACCGCGACCACCACGTCCTCGGCCACGACCGCGAGTCATGCCCGGCAAGTTGGTCCGCTTGGGGGTAACCTGTTGGATACTAAGGTAAGCACAGTGCACAGGGGTCAAATATAGCCAGGTATGAAGCTCACCTTGAGGTTACGACCACGGAACACACTCTCGTTCAGAACCAAAGCCTGGGCCACCAGACTGGGCTCGGCGAACTCCACGTAAGCGTAGCTATAATCAATCATCAGTCAGATTTCCGCGAAAGTTTGCGACAGGTGAAAAGACTATCAAACGTACCCCTTGGGTGAGCCGGAGAATTTGTCCAGCAAGATGGTCACCCGGTTGATGGAGCCACAGCTCTGGAAGTGTGCCTGGATCTCCTCGGGGGAAGCGCCGTAGTCCACGTTGCCAACGAAAATACTCCGTGCATCGATATCCTCTTTGTTCTCTGCCAAGTCCGAAGATTGCTGATCAAGCGCAGTCTGCATCTCACGCAGCTTCGCTGCATCTGATTCCATCTCGGCAACGCGCCTCTTCATGGCCGCAATCTCCTCCTGTATAAAGTAATCTCATGTCAGCCATGTTCGGATCGGAGCTGGTTTGCGTTGGAGCAAGCTCATCGCACGAGGTTGGAGTATCGCAATACGCACCTCCTCTTCGCCGCCCTCCTCATGAGGGATTTGTTCCTCCATAACCTCCGTTGGTTCAGGTCCTTCGGTCGCCATTGTGTCTGGGAGTGTGGGTGGTAGCTTGAAAAGCTGAGGAACGATGTTGGAGTAGCGGGAGCTATTGGGCGCCGAGTGAATGAGCGACGAAAATCGCGGGGGATATCCGGGGAAGAATCCGGATTCGTAGAGGTAGAGGGTATGTGGGAGACCCTATAGACTAAATAGAATGGAAGTGTGAAGCCAGATTCACTGAGGATCTTTGCGGGGTGGAGAGGCGCGATGGGATTATTCATTTGGAAATCACTGAGGCTTGCTGTTTTGGGACTAGCGCGGTCGGCCGGGGATTGGGTGGCTTTATTTTGTATCAACCATTCAAGAATTGACGCCTTTCAACGGAACACTTTCAAGATCCATGGTAACTTCAATGATTATATGCACTGTTTTAATTTCTGCCTATGCGGTAACTTAGTTTCGTAATGCCATTTGGGATTTAGACTGCACAATGGTGGCGAAGAAACAAAAGGATAGTAATGTTCTATAGAAGACCTTGAAAGTGCACATGGATATCATTTATGTGTGGATTGAGTCAATTGCACTAGCTCAAGGTATCAAAGAGCCGGATTGAGAAAGCATGGAATCCAAGCTGAAGAGCAAACAGGATGGTCGGGAAACATGAAGACTATATACAAGGGTCAAGAAGATGGAAGGATGGGATATGTTAACGCCATTTACGAGGCCGGGGCAGAGACTGGGGCTGGGGCGTGGTTCTTGCGATAGGAAACCTTCTCGACCGACACGTTCTCGACGCCATTAGCATCCGTCTTGAGTTGGTAGACGTACAGCACCAGAACATCGCCTTGGATCTGTTTCGTTCTGCTTAGTATTGTATTACCGCGATGCAATCAGAGGATTGTCACTTACGTCCATCAGACAGAAGCTCGGCGTGGGCTCTTCGCCTTCTGGCCAGTATCCTGAGCTCATTGCACCAGTCGCACTGCCGGGGTTGATGAAGAAGCGACCTTCCATCTCGAATGCCTCAAACCGATGTGTGCCACCCCAGAGCAAGACATCCACATCCATCTGCCTAGCCGCAATCAACAAGGCATCAGCATCGCCTGGAGGAATGACCGTGTGGCCGTGGGTAAAGCCTATGCGCAGGCTGCCATGATTGACAATTTTCGAGAGCGGTAGGTTTGGGGAGTCCACATCATAGTCTCCCTTGACCATTTGCAGGTCCGGAGCTACCTGGCGAAGGAATTCATAGGTGTCGCGGTCGGTGAGGTTCCCTAGACATAGGATCTGGCCGATTTTCCCGGGAGTGAGTAGTTTTCGGAACTGTAATCAATGTTAGTGGAGAGCGGGGGCTTGGTTCCGATGGCAGGGATGTACCTTGGCCGGGAGATCCTATAGAAGATGGGATTAGCTATGCGGTCGATTGGGAGACGTCATGGAGCTTATGGGGTACTCACAGGGGCTCGGTCGGGGATGAACAGGTCACCGATGATCAGGACCAGGCGGGCGGTCATGCTGGAATGGTGGGGCAAGAGATTAAAGCTCAAAGCGTCTCCAATCGCGCAAGGTCAAGATGCGCGTGTCAGGCAGACGGTCTGGAGCTTCGCGGGGAAGCCACGTCAGGCCCTATACCCTATGGCCTGAATCCGGTTAGGCTGCTATCAGTTTATCGTAAGTGGAGGTCGGACGGCCATCCGACAAGGTTCGCTTCTTCATTCCGAATGAACATTGGCTCATCTGACCGAACCTCTCAATTGTTGTCGGCTTGACTATTCCAGTAGAGAAATATAGAGACGCCGAATCCCTCCCAAGTTTTGCGGAGGTCGCCGTGATGTGGTCGGGGGATTGCCAGGACAGTGAACTACTGCGCAAACAAGAGACTGCATAATCGGCCGAGAATAACTAGGGTGAGAATATGATGATGGTTTTCGTGGCATTTGAAGGTCTTTAGTAGGTAAGTATTTGCTAGTACCTAGGTTATTATTGCTTCATATAGATATCACAGTTGATTCGAAAGTACATATAGTATATGCATTATATAGATTCCACCTATAAATGTATCCCCATCTAGCATATCTATTCGAACAAAGACCGAACTTAATGATACAACAAATCAATCCTGTTGAACGCTATACCCTAGACTACTTTTCACTTCGCGGGTTATAGAACAGAGTCTACAGCGTAGACGCGGGCATTCCTCGCAGACGAAGCGGTAGGGTCCGGCCGCCAAACTCCGACCGCAACGCCTTCAGACAGATTTGTTGGGGTTTGAAGGAAACACTTGCCTTCATAAATAACCCCTCCCCAGATCCTTATTTCCCCCTGACCAGTCAATTGGATACAATTCTAAATCTATCTCTGCTTGACCTTGCCGCGAATACTGGCTTGGTACATTTAAACTCTGTGTCTGTCCTCAGCCAATCCCAACCGCCCAAAACACCCTTCGGCGGCGAATCCCGAACTTGCATTTCCCTCGGGAATTCACAAGCTTTCGATCACTACCAATCCAAGGACGTACCCCGCGGCTGCCCCGCCGCAATCGGAAAAGCTGGCGCCCTCCACGCAGCAACGTTTAAGCCTGATCGCCAGACACCTGGATCAGCGCTTGCCGTTGCCAAACTTGAACACTCCTTTCTCGACCGAAAGAAGCTCCCTCCCCCCAGACGACACCGAATATAAACCTCTCGATCGCACCATCCCAGACTCCCCCTCTACTCCCTCACCCACCATGTCTGCTCAAGCCCCTCACAACACTTTGCTCATCCCGGGCCCCATCGAGTTCGACGATGCTGTGCTTCAGTCGATGGCCCACTACGCGTGAGTACTTCCGGTGGCCCGATTCCAATTGACTCATAGGGTACTGTTGAACTGACATTATTTGTTTATAGTGAGAGCCATGTGGCTCCCGGCTTCGTCAAGGTCTTCGGCGAGACCTTGACTCTGACTCGCAAGCTGTTCCAGTCTACCGACCCCTCCGCGCAGCCTTTCATCATCGCCGGAAGTGGTACCCTCGGCTGGGATCTCGTCTCTGCCAACCTGATTGAGCGGGGTGAAAATGCCCTTGTCCTGAACACCGGCTACTTCGGTGACTCCTTCGAGCAATGCCTGCAAACATACGGCGCCCAGGTCACCCAGCTCCGTGCCCCCATCGGCGAGCGTCCCTCTCTGGAACAGGTTGAGCAGGCTTTGAAGGGGAAGACCTACAAGCTCATCACCCTCACCCACGTCGACACCTCCACCGGTGTCCTGAATGATGTCAAGGGTATCGCTCAGCTCGTCCGCCGGGTGAGCCCGGAGACCTTGGTGGTCGTAGATGGTGTGTGCAGTGTCGGATCGGAGGAGATCGCCTTCGATGAGTGGGACCTCGATGCTGTCGTCACTGCTAGCCAAAAGGCTATCGGTTGCCCTCCTGGTCTGAGCATCGTCATGACATCCGGCCGCGCCATTCAGCGTGCCACCACCCGCCAGACCCCTCCCGGTTCTTACTACGCCTCTATTGCCAACTGGCTGCCTATTATGCGTAACTACGAGAACAACAAGCCCTCGTACTTCGCTACCCCTCCCACTCAGCTCGTCCATGCCCTGCACACTACCCTTAGCCAGATCACCGCCCGCCCTATGGCTGAGCGCTTTGCTATCCACACCCAGGTGTCCGACAGCGTCAAGGCTGCCGTTGCCCAGCTGGGTTTGAAGCAGGTGGCTCCTAACCCAGATGCCCAGGCTCACGGCATGACTGCCATGTACCTGCCCGAGGGTCTGACTCCTCCCGATGTGCTTCCCGGTCTGCTGAAGCGTGGTGTTATTTTCGCAGCTGGTCTGCACAAGGAGATTGCTACCCGTTACATTCGCTTCGGTCACATGGGTGTCAGTGTTACTGACGCCAACCGTGGTGACATTGACAAGGCCTTGTCTGCGCTGAAGGAGGCTCTTGCCGAGGCCAAGCAGGCCAAGGGACTGTAAAGGGCATATTGTTATTAAATTAAGTATATGACGGTAAAACATGTCAAATAGAATCTACCGAATGAACGACTTGAACATATAGACCGCTTTTTTTACCCCGCCAATGGAATAACCATCTATCTCATCTAAATATACTCTAGTTGGCATTATGCCATCGAAATATATGCTCTAGAAATATCGTATCCATGCCTATCAATTGCTTGCATAGACAGAACACCACTCCAGTAGATGAGTGCGACATGTGGCATGCGAAAGGTACAGTCTCAGTTACGAGAGGATCCATAAGATTCTCATAATACCATTGCACCCCGTAGGCTGTCGATGGACATGCCGGGACATAACCTCGAGCATTCGGCATCTCCCCCGAATCCAAAGTTTTATTGAGATTTCAATTTTGAAGTGATCATTATAGATTACTTTTCCAATTAAGTATGGAGGATGCGAATCGCTATACAAACAACCTTGTGTATATACACAAGTCTTCAACCAGGCAAACCATTTACATCCCCTCACTCAGCCTTCTTCTTACTCCTAGTCATCCTTGTCACACCTTTCAACTCAGATGTCTCCTCCCGCTTCCGCTTCTTAGTGATCTCCTCAGAAACTTCCTCCACCCCCTTCTGCACATCAAGGACAGTATCAAGACCCTTACCATATAACCCCGAGACATCAATATTGCGCAAGACATACGCAACCTTCTCAATATCATTTTGAGAGACAATTCCTTCATCATCTCCTTTAACTTCCTTGTTAAGCCGCATCCGCAATTCCGCACACGCATCCCACAATTCCCGATACTCATTCAAAGTATACCTAACATTCAACTCCCCATTCGGACGCATGAACTTAGAATCAACTTTGCGCTTCGGACTCGACTTTGTCGGGTTTGGGTAATCTTTTACAACCAGCCATAGGAACATATCATCACTGTAAAAGGGAATCTGCTGCGCATATTCGCTACGCGCCGTTGCGATGGATAGGACAAGTGAGGCGGTTGCTACACCCACACCGCGGAGGGGCTTTAGTGCATCCATACTGGTTTTGGGGAACGCATTCTCCGCATCAAGGATTGGGTGTGCGGTTGGTAAGGCTGATATAGCTGCCGATGTGCATTCAAGTACCAGGTTGCTTTGGTTGGATTTTATCATGCCCATTAGCATTGGTCTGGGTGTGCCGTGTGTTCTGGATAGTGTTAATAGTTGTTCTTTCCTTATATAATTCCATGCACTTTATTTATGAATGGTGGACAGAGATATAGAATACAATCAAAGAGAACTCACGTCTTCCACTCCATAACAGTAACGAGATCCTCCTTATTCACCAGCTCTTCGTTCGAAGCCTTTCTCTCCGCAATGATTCCAGGCATATCCTCATAACGCCACTGGTCAAGTTGAACGAACTTCTCGACTTCAGCGTCAATATGTGCTTGTTGCGAGGGATCAAGCTCCGTGTTTTGTAGAACCGTCGCGTTGGCCTTCTTGTCCGTTTTGCCCTTTGCGCCCTTCGGCTTGGGTTGGAGTTTTAGTATAAGCTTATTTCGGCGGACCTGCTCGACCGTCTTAGGGTAAAGGCTTAGGAGGTTGCGGAACGTAGGTAGTGTTATGTTGTCTGGGTGGAACGATTCTGCGTCGCCCAGCGCGATTGAACCTTTGGTTATGTCTGTGGACTCTTGTTTCAACTTCGGTTGAGGAGGGCTAGGAGTTTTGGAGACCATCTTTGGTTCGTGAGGATTGCGATTGAGTATGTACTATGAGATCTGTCGTCGGAATGGATTAAAGGCAGCTGGAGGAGACAACTCGGGCTATGAGGTTGTCGCAAGACGGGCGACGGTTCTCCACGCTTTCGTTATCGATAAGGACCGGCGCGCGGTGAAATGTTGATTTACACACCAAGATTTGACTTAATGGCTAAGTGGGCTGGACTGGGGATTCTGGGGTAGTCCCACATCTATATATCTACATATAGGCACATTCATAGCTCAAGTGAATGTATTACTATACAGAGACGAATTCTATCTCTATGGTAGATCGCGTCTTGGTCAATTTTCCTTATGTACAACACCCACGGCCGTCAAAAGGTTTCATTAAAATATCAAATACAGCATCATGAAGAAAGTCATCACCCGTTTCACCATCGGCCATCATCAAGATGGCCTGTGGGCTGAAACGCAAAGTTCGCCCAGTGGACGCAACATTAAAACAGACAGAGATAGAGGTAACACCGCCATAAGGCGGTACAGAAACAGCCTAGAGTATGCTGATCTTTCGATAAACATACACTTGGCGCAGAAAGGAAGAGAGGAGTAGAAGCGATACAGGATAAGGTTAAGTCAAAATGTGACGGGTGAGAATCAGGTCCACGGTAACAGGGTTGACGACATCTATCTGCTGAAAGGGGGAGAGGGGTTGCGCCCGTTGTCCCGCTTCGCCTTTGACGGATCCTCGCTAGGAGGGCGGAAGTCAGGTCGTGTGAAGTTCACCGGCTTGGTGATATCGCGCATGTGGTTGAACTGGTCGTCCCGGGTACGGTCAAATGAAGGCAGCGCGGGACGGCCCTGCTTCATTTGCTTGGGAAGAGGGGGCGCAGGTTGCGACATCGGGTTCGCCAGCGAGGGACCAGGCTTGGACTCTGCAGGAGCAGACGGGGCAGTGGTGCGCTCGTCATCTTGCACTTCGATGTGACGGAACTCTTCATCATTGTCCTCGGCCTCAGACGAGCTGGGGCTGTCGGAGTCAAATGCCACTTCATAGTCATCTTCATCATCGCTGACCAAGCTAGGAGCCTGGTTGGACTCCATAGTATTGGGGCTCAGATGGGCTGGATGGTCCATGGGATCCCGGGGAGTATCCATTGCAGACGGAGGAGCTGAAGCAGACAGAGCCTCAAGCTCGGAGAGATATGGCGCATGAGATTGAGGCCGAGTCGGAGTCATGTCGGGATGCTGAAGAGCCTTTCCGCCAGGTTGATCGGCCGCATCTTGGGCAGTAGGCATACGCATAGGATGACGTGCTGCATGAGGACCTTGCTGAGAGTCCTGAGGGGTCCTCACAGAAGACGGGGCTGACTCGTCCATATCGGAGTCATCGTCGGAGAGACCACTCAGATCGACAGGAGTCTTGGCCTCTTGCACCAACTTCTCCATGTTCAGCCCCAGACCACGCGATTTCATGAAAGCAGAGAGATGAGGAGTCGCAGGCGAGGCAAGAAACGACGGGTTGTGGGCCTTGGCAGGCTCAGACTGCTTCCGTTGAATGGTTGCCGGAGGAGTCGCAACCGCAGAGTTGCTCATCACAGACAATTTCTTTGGAGTCACCGACTCCTTGGCCGGAGTGGGTAGGTTGGAAGAACGGTTCAACGGATGAACGGATCCCGAGGCAGCAGTGCTGGTAGTGGACTCAGTCCGGCCACCGATGATGGCACCAGATTCATCCACCTCGACAGGCTCGCCCGATGCCTGAGCAGCGGCATCGTGGCTAGCAAAGTTCCGGTTGTGTGCGATACGACAGTGATTGATAAAGCCTTGCGTACTGGAGAAATCGACGCGTTGGCAATCCAGACAGGTAAGCTTGACAAATAGACCATCCGACTTGCGTCGCATGATCATCGGGCCTGCCTTTTCCTTGACGACCGGATATCCACTAGGCAGCGACTGCAATTTGGGAGCGCCCGAGCCCCGTGAAGGGCGCGATTTCCCAGCCAGCGAGCTGAAGTCCACCGGGTTCCCCCGAGTAGACCGGCCCTCGACGGGGATAGCAGAACCTGCTGACAAACCCGAGTCGACCTCGCCATCAAACCGGGGGTCTGGCAGCAACCACCTCGCGTAGTGACGCGAATACGGGCCTTCCGTGACACCCCAGGGCGCAGGCGACATAGGTGCGGAGCCATTTCCAGGCAGCACCGATGCGCCCGTGCCTAAACTCACATCGGCTGAGATACCGGTAACGCTGGATCCCGGGTACGGGATCTCAGCACAGCGGCGCAACTGTTCGAGTGAGACTTGACATTTGGCGATTTCCTGGTCGATCAGACGTAGTTCATTGTGCTTCAACAGCACCTCCAGACTTAACTGGGCGGTGATGGTGTCACGGAGACGATCCACATCCGTGATGCGACCGGCGGCCTGCGCTGGTGGACGCGTGGGTGTGGTCATGGACGATGGCGCATTTGGGGAAGCGACAGAATTCGAAGGTGCGACCGGGGGCGACGGCATCTTAGTTGAATCATCGGTGCGGATCTTCGTGGCAGCAGGTGCCCCCTTCACAGAGTCATCGGAGCGCTTCCGCTTGAGCTGGGGGACCAAGGTGTTGACACAACTGGGAGTCAACATCTTGACATCTTCCGACATCATCTTGTTCCCTCCGATCGCAGAGGGCCAAGGTAGCAGGCGAAACATGCCATGCGAAGGTTGGTAATCAAGTCCGACCATAAATAGGATTCCAGTTAATTCACTCGACAAAGATCATTCGTATCGGATATTGTTTTTATTGGTAATTAAAAAAAAAGTATTGTTTTTTTTTTGGGTAGATAGCGGTGAAAGGTTGGCGGTAGAAAGGGGGAAGGAATGGACGTCGACAAGATGCGCGACCGTGTCAAGTTGGGCCCGCAAATGGTAGCCCGAACACGAATTACGGAGTGGCGAAAAATCTAATTAATGGTTGTTTTGGGTGGAGAAAGGAGGAGAAGGGAAATAGAAGAAAAAGGAAAAAAGGATGAAGTCAAGAGAAAGGGAAAGAAAGGGGGGAGAAGGGACCATCCTTTTGGGGGCGGAGAACATGGTGTGATTTGTACTGACGTGGAATCCCTTTTGCGACACGTCATGTATTGTTTCAACTGTACATTGTGAGCACATGTATGCTTCTTTAGCCGAATGGTCTCTGTTTATTTATCTCGATATACTTCAAGTTCACTTTCTCTTTTACTATTTTATTGTTTAATCTAGGTGAATCCCCTTCACTATTTTTTTCAACTTCCTGGGGATCGGATGCTTGCGGCTCCCTAGACAGGAAGCAATAGTGTCTTTGCCAAGGATAAGGTGTGGTCTGGGCCCCAGATCACGATCGATGATTGGGGGATAACCGCTTGACCCAATTCGGCCAGGTCTCACCCTGGGAGAAGCAAATCACAGCTCACAACGGTATCGCCGCCGAAAGGACGCTTGGATACATGTTGGTTTGTTGACTGGGAGCCTGGTCTGGGTACGGGAAAGCTAAGCAATTGCTCAGAATCTCATGGAACCTCATGGAATCAATCGACCCAAAACCCTGCTCTCGGACCCAAACAAGAATATTATCTATCAACTTGGAACTTGGTACCAAGCTGACTAGGCATTAATGTTCCAGACCTCGGTTCCCTAACGGAGATAACTAAGAACGAATCACAGGCCAGGTGGAACGGCCCGTCTTGCATGAGTCAACCTTAGGCCTGCCATGCAAGTTCATCACATGGACATCTCGATATATCTGGGGTACATCTGTCTCAGAAACCTTTGAAAAGTAATCAATCCACTGGGAACCATGATGGCTAAATAACCGTTCCTCCTCGGACTTCCCGACCATCCTCGGCACGAATACTGGGCAACCCTGGCGATTGGATCCCGTCCTGGAATGTCCGAGCAAATCACCACTACCATGAATTATCCACCAGTAGATCTCACCATTTTGGTACAGAAAGTCATTTCGCTTATACTGCGTTGATATCATTCTTCAGGGTTATCCGAGCTAGGAACCGCTATGTCTCCACAATTGCCGAAAGTGTGGGGAAAAACTGCGGCATGTATGGGAGCCGGAAGCAAAAAGACGGCCCGTCTTTGACTTATGAAAGGCAATCAACCAGCTCTGATCCGAAAATGACTTTTGCTGCAAGCACATTGCAATTGAGTACACTATGCGCACTCACGCTTCCCTCCTCAGCCTGCTGGGCTTCTACACAGCCCAAGTTGCAGCGCACCCTACTGAACGAACCTCCAACGCCAGCAAGCAAGGCTACATCGATTGGCGCACTTTCCATATCAATGGTGTAAACCTGGGCGGTTGGCTCGAGCAAGAATCTACAATCGACACTGCCTGGTGGGCCAAGGAATGCGCCGGCGCCACAGAGCTTTGTGATCTAGGAGAATGGGGTCTCTGTGAGCACTTGGGGGCCGATTGCCCGCGAGTCTTTGAGCGCCGCTACGAGACCTACATCACAACAAGTGATATCGACAAGCTAGCTGCCGCAGGTGTGACTTTCCTGCGCATCCCAACTACATACGCGGCGTGGATCGACCTGCCAGGCTCCCAAATGTATCACGGAAACCAGCAAGAGCACCTCCACCGCATTGCTACCTACGCGATCGAGAAACACAACATGCACGTTGCCGTCGACATCCACTCTCTACCTGGTGGCACGAACGGCTTGGATATCGGTGAGGCGACGGGTCACTGGGGTTGGTGGTGGAATCAGACAGCACTTGACTGGTCGATGAAGGCCGTCGATGCTGTTATCGACTTCGTCCAGAACTCAGGTCACCCAGAGGCATATAGTATCGAGCCCATCAACGAGCCGGCCGATAACCACAACTTCTCGGACTTTGGAACACCCGCTGCATTGTCGGATCATGGTGCCGTATGGTTGCTGAAATACTTCAATGAGGTCGTGGAGCATGTTAAGGCCGTTAACCCGTCGATCCCTGTTGTGATCCAGGGTAGTTTCAAGCATGAGACATTCTGGTCGCCACATTTCAACAAGGATGAGAATATCGTGTTCGATCTGCACCACTACTATTATCAGTATGATAATTCGACTTCGGAGAACCTGCCGACTTTCATCTGCGCTGATGCGAAGGTCAGTGCTGGTGATGGCAAATTCCCCACGTTCGTGGGTGAGTGGGCTATGGAGGCTGGTGCTAGCAACGAGTTGGCTCTGCGGGAACGGAACCTCAAGGCGGGTATTTCGGCTTTCGCGCAGTATACCCAAGGAAGCTTGTACTGGAATTCGAAGTTCTTGAGCAATACCACTGTTTCTGGACAGGGTGATAAGGGTGATTATTGGAATTATGAGGGATTTATTGATGCTGGGTTCCTCAAGGGACAGGTGCAGCAGCCAAACTACTGTTCTTAATTAGAATTATTCCTGATAGAATGTATATGAAGTTTCCAAGTCTATTTAATTAAACAACAGGGTAGGAAAATTATCTTAATACACTGTAGATTTTTGAATCATGCTACCTTTCCGGGGAACACATGGTCCTTGTTGGGATCCATAACTCATGAGCGCGGCAAGGAAGATGAATATAAAGGGATAAACAAGGAGAGATCATATAATACTACTGCCACCCCCTCGTCGCAAAATAGGCCATAGACTTTATGCACGAAGTCAGGAGTACAGGTAGTAACTTTGCTTTAAGGTCAGGTCCGGGTCCAATTTTGCGTTCTTGGCCCAGCGCCATGCCCGCTGGTCTAGTCTGGCGCGTAGGCTGCATATGGATCGACCGACGTCACACCATTGGCCTAGTGGCGCTCTCGTGCCAACGGCTCCTTGGCGCCTGTTCATGCATGTGATATTGATAAAATCTTACACCCGCTTGAAAAACAACAATACAGTCGCACTTCCCACCTTCAGCGTTCGATCATCATCCATTCCTATCCCAAGAGCCTTTCGCACTTCCACCATTGCTACTGCCACGCAATCCTGATCCGTATCTACCACGTCTGGATGAGCCTCTCTCCAGCGAGTCACCATACTGGCGGTCTGTAGACTATCTGAAATTTCGTTAACGGTCGTTTCATCAGAGCCGTCGAAGAAATTTTCGCCATCAGTGAGAATTCCGTCTCGATCCCACTCCATTCGTACGAATTCTGCTTTAGAAAATGCTTTTTCCACGGTGTCATCGCCTATAGTCCACGGAAGAGGAAGGTTATCGTAATAGTCGCGGGAAAGGCGATTTTCTGGAAGCTCGTAGGGAGCTAGGATTTCACGCTCAAGATAGAACAGTGCTTTTTGAACCTGCTCGGAATTCGGGGTTGACGGATCTAAAATGCATTAGGTATGTTCTCTGATGGGAATGACTTCTCTCACGGCAAAAAAGGGACGAGTGGGTCCAGAGCGCTACTGAGCCACCTGGCTTCACTATGCGAGCAGCTTCTGACCAGAATTTTGGCATGTCAAACCAATGGGCCTGGGCTCAGTTCATCAGTGAGGGTGACTTGATATCATTTTGGAGGGGGACATACTGCCATAGCAGCCGTGATCATATCCACTCCTTTATTTTCTTCGATAGATGGCAGGTTTTCACGAATAGAACTTGCAATTGATTCAGCGCCGGAGACAGCATAGATAATTGACTGGCCAATCGCCGTTTTGCCTCCCAGTTCTCGGGCAGTGTTGATCATTTCGACTCCGGGATCTAGACCGACAACGTAGTCAAATGAGCGGGCAAGAGGCTTGGTCGCATTACCAGGGCCACAACCCACGTCCGCCAGTACTTTGAACTTGCCCCCAGTTTTCACATGGCAGTCGATGATGATGTTGAATAAAGGGTCTGTGTATGGACCACGAAGTTGGGCGTACTTCTGTGCCTGGTCGTTGGTATAGTTCGTGAAAGTGGGGTCAGACAAAGTAGACATTTTTGATTATGACAAGCTAGAAATAATTGGTTGGATGTCCAGGGATAACTTGCGTTTTGAATACTTGTATATATGGATTTAGTAGTAATAATGAGCAATAATGAGTCAACATCTGAGGATGACAGGATATCTTATCTTATCTAGAAGCGGATACTAATAGAGGTCAACTTGAGCTCACACGGGTACATCATGTTACATCTAGTTGGCAAGAACGTCGAGTTTGCGAGGCAGAGTTGTGGGAGATTACAATCTGGGGTATTTGACAGCTTTAATCACCGAAAGTAGGATGAACACACTATCACTAATTCGGTTGCAAGGGTGTCTAGCTAGCCGTCTGTGCCCCTCATCATTCCTTTGCTTGGACTCATGCAAAAACACTGAATGATCCGTTTATGACCGCTACTGTGGAGCACATCAAGTTATTGAATGTGGGGCAACAGAATGACCGTGGTCCCCAGATAGTATGTTAGTGATAAATCTAGAAATTAGGTCCGAGACTAGTACTTGTAGAGGAAACCGACGCCTCCCTGCAACTGTAACTGCACCTCTTCAACTATTTGGCTTGGCACACAATTACCCCTCTCCGGGGTTTTGAGATGCGGAATCATCCAAGTCCTATTGGGTTCGCATTGACGGCTTCGGACACTCGGATCATAAAATTCCATCATCGAATCTGGGGAGGCTTGGGCCGCGTGGGGAAATTGTGGGGCATATTGGCTTTTCCGGGTTGATCAGCCTGCTAGTCAAGCATATCTTGTTCATTTGCAACTTAGTCCACTGCATTCGCTGTAGGAAATAACGGACATCGGGGGCAGATTTGCGTCCGTCTATACCAGTCTGTTTGATTACCTTGCAGCCCTAAATCCCGAGAACATCTATTGCAGGCCCTCGGCCATCTACATACTGGCCTTTAATAAATATAAATACGCCAACTAATCCGGATGAAAGAAGACGTGTATAGGACAGAAACGCATTTGTACGCGAGATATCTCAATCATGTGGAGCTTTAATACGATTGCGACAGCCACGGCCATTCTAGCCCTTTCTCAAAGCATTCATGCCTTTCCTAGTGGCTACGAGATGCTACATGATCGTACCAGTAAGACCATAGTCCTCTTTGAGACTAGTATATTTATTGCATAACTTCAAACTGACAACATCCAGCTACCGAGTATCCCTTAGTCAACGCCAATATCACCATAGGGAAGGAAATCTACGTGGAAGAGGGCGACACGGTCTGGAAGCTCGCCCAAACCTACCACTTCGGCGTCTGCGATCTAGCACGCATGAACGGCCTGGCAGATCCCGATTTCATATACCCAGGAGAGAAATTCCTCATCCCCTCCGTAGCCGCTCACCCAGATGACTACTCCTGTCTGGACCAGAACAACACCGAGACAACCAACACATGCGTCGTTGGCGGTCCACATGTCTACACTACCATGCCCGGCGATACGCCCCAGAAAATTGCTAACGTGCGGTATAATATCACGACCGATTCGATCCTGTCCTACGGGGCGCAGACGGCCTACATTGTCGACTTGAACCCAGGCCCGTATACGGAGCTAGAGTCCGGACAGCTGGTGAAGATTCCTCTGTGCGAGAACACGGAGTGTATCTTGCGCACTTTTGATTTTCACTACGGCACCTTTGTTGATGTGGCTCGGCAGTTTGGGGTGACTACAGGGCAGATTATGTCGTTGAATCAAGGCTTCAACCATAGTGATGGTCCCTACACTATGTATGCAGCTTTGACACTGACCACAAATTGCACCTATATGGATGATTCTTGGTATTAGATAGAACTTTGAAGAGTGAAGTTCTGTCAACATGGTCTTGAAGTCAATAGATGAAGTATCTAATATGAAGGTATTTTAATTGAGGAGGCTATCAAGCATTTCAGAATTCTAGAGATGCTGCACTTCAGCCATACACCACGTTCTGCGCCTACTTGGGATAGCCCTCGAGCAAAATGAACTGCGAACCTTTGGAAGCTTGATACTATATAAAGGGTTACCTACTAGCTGGCTTGAATCCGTTATTGAGATACTCGAGGCGTACAAAGTAGATTCGCTAATTTTTCGGGGACGGTCATCATCACCTCTCCATAGTCGAAATGCTTGCAAGTCCATCATTCTCTATCAAATGTAGCAGATGAGCCGAAGGTAATTCTCTATATTTGACTAAGACTTCGTAACCTAAACCCCGTTATCCTTTTCAACCAAGTCCTTCTTTGAGCGGGTCATGATCCTTTCAACAAATTCTATGCCAAACCCAGTCCACAAAGTCAAGGCTATGACAAAGACGAGTCCACTAACCCAACCATGAGTATTTGAGAATGTTGGCGCCTCTCCACTGGGGAACTGCAGTTGCTGAAAGGGGATAACAACAGCAGAACCAAGGCTAACCATGAATGCCATAACGAACGCTCGCAGCTGCTGATCATTTCCACATGATATATTCACAGAAGTAGCTAGAAGCGGCGTAAAACACCCGTAGCAGCCGGTAAGAATAAAGGCAGCCATTTTGAGTCCTTCTGACTCAGGCCATGCAGTAAATACGGCATAGCAGAATGTCAAAAGACATCCAACGCCGAAGAAAACTGGTCCCCGACGACCAATCCTATCAGCCACGATACCTGTCGTCACCATGAAAGCAAAATTAACAGCCCCTATTGATGTTGGAATGTTGTTGATCTGCGGAACTGAATAAGTCTTCAGGGCTTTCAGCCACAGTTCAAAATACTGCATGACATACGACCCGCAGGTCAGAGACCACAGGGCATATGCGATGGAGAAGGCATAAAGCTGCCAGGACTGCAGGATGCGCTTCATCACCGAGAGTTCCATCTTCCCGACTGGTGTACGGCCCTCTTCTTCGATTCTTTCCCGGGCACGATTCTTTTCCCAGTCGGTCAGATAAAATGCTTTGGTATTTTGCGGCGTGTCCGGGTAGAATGCGTAGCCGTATAGAACAACCGGAACAGCAAGAATGAAGTCAAAAATGAAAAGCCATCTCCAAGCTGACAATCCACCTTTACCCTCCATTCCCTCGAAGAGCGCTGACTGCAGGTATCCAGAAAACATTTGGCCCAGCACGCCTGACATAACGAAGAGTCCACTTCGAGATGCTAGCTCAGACCGTTTATACCAGCATCCAAGCACGTATTGAAGACCCGGCCATGCGGCAGATTCTAGTAGACCGACGCAGAATCTCAAGCCATAGAATTGTGACGCTGTTTGACATTTGAACAAGAATAAAACGAATAGTGACCATACGAGTAGACAGCTGGGAAGCCAGATGCGTGGTCGAACGACGGTCAGAACAATGTTGCTGATTGGACCTCCGATAATAACTCCGATGCTGAAGTATGTGTTCATCCAGCTCAGTTCATTGCCGGGTCCGAAGCCAAGTTCTTCTTCCATGCCCGATACGTAACCATTGCTGATATTCGTCTGGTCGAGGTATTTGATGAAGAAGCATAAACAGCTGTAGCTGAGTAGGAACCAGTCAAGCTTGAAGATAAGTTTCTTGTCGGCCTTCGACGTGCCCGGCTCGTGCCAGTGAAACCATTTCTTTTTGATTTGTGACGAGGCAGTATCAAATGCTATGCCTGAGTCCTGTCGACTGTGGATTGATTCGGTAAGATTGTTCTTGTGCTTTTGGACGTCTCGGTATGTGCTATTTGGTGTGGCTGGCCTGTGAATCTCAGCGCTTTGCATTGGGCTTGCCATGTCGGCGACTTTGTTGGTAAACAAAGATTGAATTCTCCAGGGGGGACGACATGTTTAAGGTTGTTTTGGTGCAGCGGTAGGCTGCAACGGGGGAGTGTCTAGACCCAATGAATTTGCCGTACGAACTCAAAAGAACGTTTGCTTTTCAGCTTATCACGACATTTGATCAGAAATTGACAAAGAAATGTCTTCTAGAAGAGGGGAAGCTTTGTACGATCATTTCCGAATATGGACATAGCTCACGGCGTGGGGCCGACGACAGATAACATCTCTTTCTTTGTATACTTCCTGTTCGTCCTCGTGCTTATTCTTACTCACAGATACACGTTGGTATCCTGAGCTGTGCTTCCTTGGTTCATTCTGCTCAACATTGACACAATGGTTGGATATACGTCCATCAATGGAGCACAACTAGCTTATCGATTGGTCGGCTCTGAGAATGCACCTCTGATCATCACGTTGCATGGCGGTAGGGGTTTTGGTGAGATTCTCCTCAGCAGTGATCATGTAGCAGTGACTAACTGGCCTTTTTGCAAGCTAAAAGGTGATCATCAATCTGACTTCAAGGCATATTCACCTTTATCGACATCTTATCGAGTGCTATCTTTTGACTTCCGAGGACATGGTCAAAGCTCGCGAACAGAGCCATATACATTTCACCAATTGGTTGAGGACATAGAGGCCATACGGCAAACATTTGCTGGGGATGACCGTTGCATTATCTGTGGTGGCAGTTTCGGTGGGTTCCTGGCTCAGCAGTATGCGATCACATACCCTTCATGTGTGTCCCATTTGATTCTACGAGGGACTGCTGCTTCCTATCACCGTAAGCTATCTCAACTTTGGTGGGCGCTTTATGCTTTCCGGGTAAATGTGCGCTGACATTGAATCTAGACGAAGAAACGGCCATTCGAACCCTCGAAGAGAGAGCTTCCAGAGCCCCTGGCTTCTCTACCAAGTTCCTTAGGGACAAGGTGTTTGGGCGATTCGACAGTGATCTCGAGTTTAGACTCGTCATGTATGCCGCGGCCCCATTATACAGTGAACAATTCGACGCAGAGGTCGCTCTTGAAAGCAACCTCGAAACGGTTTTTTATGCCAAGTCTCACAGTAAGTTCTCGCTTCGCGATGGGCTTTACGGGACCGCGCTCACACTTAAAAAGACGACCTCTATTCCAACACCGAGAAGTACTTCGACTACACGGATCGGCTTCAATTTATCACCGCGCATACTCTCATAGTAGTCGGCGAGCGGGATTGGATTTGCCCGCCACAGCTGTCTAGAGAGATTGCTTCGAGAATTCCCTCAGCACGACTGGAAGTCATTGCGGGGGCTAATCACGGGGTACATCTGGAAAAGAATGCAGAGGTTATCAAATTGATCCGACAACATCTGTCATGAACTAGTGTCTCGGGTACGAAACTTGCACTAAAAGTGAAGCTTTCCGGTTCAGTGTCTCCGCACACGATCACACCATTTACGCCCTCAAAGGCACCACGCGACAATTTTCGGTGAAGGACATTCTTATAGCACCTTTCAAAGGGTGAAATCTAATCTCGGCTCATGTGTAATTGATTTCAATCATTGAGTATCTCCTCTTTGCATTCGCGCGGGGTCTTTTCCGGTGAGCGGGGCTATCGGTGCATCCCCGATCCAAATTTCCGCTTGAGGATAATCTGGTTTTGATAGCGTATAGGAAAGCTAAGCCCTTGAAAAGGCATAGGGGTGTCTTTTTTGCATGCAGAAATCATTTCCACATCTGCAGATTGTTGATTTGTTGGGCTCTGGCTGGCTTAACTTCCGACCTGTCATCATCGCAGAACAGCTATGGCCGCTCCCGACATCAACATCTCGATTGGTGCGTGACCTGTACTTGGGTATACATATAAACCAGCATTAACAGTCTATTTAGATCGTGGGGGTACTTTCTGCGATGTCTTGGTACAAGTACCTGATCGCGAGGATCTAGTTTTCAAGCTACTCTCCGAGGATCCGCAAAACTATCGTGATGCTCCAACAGAAGCCATTCGAAGAGCACTCGAGATCATTGAAAAGCGGCAAATCCCCATTGGAGACAAGCTCGATGGGTCCGGGATAGCATCCTGTCGCATTGGTACCACTATAGCAACAAATGCGTTGCTGGAGGGAAAAGGTCGAGAATTCGCATTCGTTACCACCAAGGGTTTCAAAGATGTCTGTGTGATCGATGACCAGACACGGCCAAAGCTATTCGACTTGAATGTTAGAAAACCGCCTGCCCTGCATGCTACCTCGGTTGAGATAGATGAGCGTATCACCATTGAGGACTATGATCTCAATCCATTTCCGTTGAATAAATCGGCCGAGATCATAGATCCTGCACTGGTAAAAACTCCAAGTGGGGAAGTCATTCGCATCCTGAAGGCACTTGATCCTCAAAACGTTCGCGAGGTTCTAGGTGGACTTCGATCGGCTGGGTACACTTCTCTGGCTATTTCACTTCTGCATTCCTATCTGCACACTGATCATGAAGATCAGGTTGCCGAGATTGCGAAGGAGATGGGATTTGAGCATATCACCAAGGCATCGGAAGTGAGCCCCATCATCAAATACCTTCAGCGGAGTAGCTCTGCTTGCTCAGAAGCATACCTTTATCCTATTGTGAAGGACTATGTCAATGCCTTCCAATCGGGATTCAGTCGTCTGCCACGCTCTGTGGAGTTTATGGGCTCAGATGGAGGTCTGAGACAAGCAGCCAAATTTCGAGGGAATGAGGCTCTGCTCAGTGGACCTGCTGGAGGAGTTGTGGGCATTGCACAAACATGTTATGATCCTTCTGAAGGAACACCTATTCTGGGATTCGACATGGGTGGTACCAGCACAGATGTCTGCCGATATGATGGCAAGTATGATTACCTGACCGAGACCACAGTCGGAGGTCGAAAGATCACAGTACCGATGCTCAACATTGCAACCGTTGCAGCTGGAGGAGGCTCAATGCTATTTGCTCGTCACGGCCTCTTTGTGGTTGGGCCGGAGAGTGCTGGAGCTCATCCAGGACCTGCATGTTACCGGAAGCGTGGTCCCCTCACCGTTACGGATGCGAATTTATTCTTAGGAAGACTCGTCATGTCTTCCTTCCCGGCTATCTTTGGTCCAGAGGCTAACCAGGGTCTGGACTATGAGACCACCAGACAACGATTTCATGAAATAACATGCGAGGTCAATGAACAGACTGGACAAAGTCTTACGCCAGAAGAAGTTGCTTCTGGCTTCCTTGATGTTGCAAATGAAACAATGACTCGACCGATGCGCAATGCCACTGAAGTTCGTGGGTTTGCACCAAGCAGTCACAATCTGGTTAGCTTCGGTGGAGCAGGTGGTCAGCATGCATGTGCTATTGCAAATAAGCTTGGGATATCCAGAATTCTCATCCACAAGCATTCTTCTCTATTATCCGCTGTTGGAATATCCCAGGCAGATCTGCAAGTTGAAAAAACCGCGCCATTCACCGGTTTTTTCCATCTGAATGAGCTCGAAAAAATACGATCTCAAATACAAGCACTCAAAGTTCAAGTCAAGGCTGAACTTCTTTCTCAAGGGGCAGATACACTGACTACTGTCTTTGAGGAATCTTTGAGTATGAGATACGCAGGCACCGACACCAACATTGACGTTCCCAAACCCGAAGATGAAGACTACGGAAAGTCCTTTGAGACCACTCATCTAAGAGAATTTGCCTTTCAACTCGACCGAAAAATTCATGTCGACGCTATAAAGGTGCGGGGTATAGGTCGAAGTGGTATTTCCGCGGCGACCAAATCTCCATACCCATTATTGGAAGATGTGAAGGGCCGTCAGCTAGGATTTCTCCAAGGAACAGAAAACCAGTCTACCTTCATCAACGGTAGATGGCAAGATCTATCAGTCTTTAAGTTGGATTCAGTCGAGAAGCCCAGTCAGTTGCAAGGCCCAGCGCTGCTCATCGACGCTACCCAAACCATCTTTGTTGAGCCCGGGTTCAATGCCTTTCTTCTTCCAGATCATGTGGTGCTTGAAAAGGCATCCGATATCTCTCAAGGTAGTGTTCCTTCGATCTCTGAAAACATCGACTCAATTCAGTTGTCCATTTTATCGCATCGATTTATGTCAATCGCCGAGCAAATGGGCCATACGCTACAGCGTACATCCATTTCGACAAGTATCAAAGAGCGCCTGGACTTCTCCTGTGCCATCTTCTCGCGAGATGGTAAATTAGTCGCAAATGCTCCACATATCCCCATCCATCTGGGAAGCATGCAATACGCAATTCAATATCAGCATCGCCTTTGGGAGGGCAAGCTTAAGCCCGGTGATGTTCTCTTGAGTAATCATCCTGAATGCGGTGGAACCCATCTTCCAGACTTGACAGTCATCACCCCCGTCTTTGTAGATGGAGAGCCCAGCGTAGCGTTCTATGTTGCCGCTAGAGGCCATCACACGGATATCGGCGGCCTTGGAATAACATCCATGATGCCCGGTTCGAAAGAACTGTGGGAAGAGGGCTTCAATGTTCGCTCAATGAAAATTATCGATAATGAAAACTTCCTTGAAGATGATGTGCGCAAAGCGTTTTTGGCAGCAGGGGACTTCCCAGGCTGTAGCCCAACTCGTCGACTGGATGACAACATATCCGATATCAAAGCTCAAATATCAGCGAATCAACGTGGGATATTGTTATTGCAAAATTTATGCTCTCAGTTCGGATTCGGCTTCGTATCTCGCTATATGAACGCCATTCAAATGAATTCCGAGATCGCGGTCCGAGATTATCTCAAAAGGGTTGCTCGATCAAAGACCATGCCTCTAACTGCCAGTGATAGTTTCGATGATGGGACTGTGATCAAGGTTTCTATCTCAATCGACGACTTTGGTGGCGCAGTCTTCGATTTTGCAGGCACCGGTCCCCAGATGTGGGGCAACTATAACTGCCCGATCTCAATTACACATTCTGCCGTAATTTACAGTATCCGCTGTCTAGTTGATGTCGAGATACCTCTCAATGATGGATGTCTCGCGCCGATAGATATCGAGATCCCTCACGGCTCCATCCTGCGACCCAGTGCCTCTGTTGCAATCTGCGGTAGTACGCTAGCAAGCCAACGAGTCATCGACACAATCTTGAAAGCATTTGAATGTTGTGCTGCGTTTTCCGGGTGTGCGAACAGCTTTGGTTGGGGAATGGGTGGGAAGAATCCCCACACCGGTGCTATTGAGCCTGGGTGGAGCTATGGTGAAACAGTCGGAGGAGGATGTGGTGCAGGCCCCGGTTGGCATGGAGAGCATGCTATCCAAGCACATTCCACCAACACAAAGATCACTGATGCCGAGGTTGTGGAGAAGCGGACGCCTGTCATTATCCGTAAACATGCCATTAATCCTGGCACGGGCGGTAATGGTCAATACAGAGGCGGGAATGGCGCAGTGCGTGAAGTTGAAGCTCGGGTCCCGCTGAAATTCAGCATTCTTAGTGATCGCCGTGTCTTCGCACCGTATGGCATGAATGGAGGTCAGTCTGGACAGGTTGGAAAGAATTATGTATTCAAGTGGAACGATGATCGAACGGAACTTGAGAAGATATCGTTAGGTGGGAAAACAGCGCTTTCTCTGGAAGCTGGGGAGATCATGCAGGTCAACAGTCCAGGTGGTGGAGGTTGGGGCTTAGAATGATCTGGTTTTGATTCTGTAGAGATAATCATGCCAAGTTTCATTTCACGTCGATTCGTTCCTGCTTTTCTCACTGCCTAGTCGGCCTGTACTTATGACGTTGAGGCAGTAAATACCATTTTGAGTTACATAAAGCGATTACCCTGGAAAATACACCTCCTATAATAGATTTTTTAGTTGTCGGCTTGCCTGTTCAAAATACGTCAAACAGAGCCTCTTGTCGCGTGACCCTGGACATGCGAGCCAATCAAAATGTATGTGTCATCGACTCCACCTGGCGGAGGGTAGATCCCGTAGTGATTGGTTGGATTAAGGTTGTGCCGGCAGCCGATGTAAGGTGGAGAATTTATAAGAAAAACCCAGCAGCGAAGAGATCCGGTATTTGGACAAAAAGCAAAAAGATAACAGGCCCGAGCCGTGGATCGAACACGGGACCTCGCGCAGGAGTGCTTAGGAGTTGCTGCCCTAAGCGCGAATCATACCACTAGACCACCCGGGCTGTTCTTGATGTATGGATCTGCATTTTTGGCTCCATGAACCAGCATGAACTTTGTAGCCTGGGTAAACCACCGATTCCAATCTCGAGATTATAGATGCCTTCTCAACTACTCTGCTATGCCCGTTAGATACACTAATTTCCGTGTCGTGCTGAACTGTGTGCCCCGCGGTTCCACAGGTGCCTTGATAGTCACCAATCTACGAAGCTTAAGATGACATTTAGGCAGGAAAAATGATTAATTTGTGCCTGTGTGGTTTTAATAATATAAATATATATTTGGCAACACTATAACCAAAAAGGGGCTTTCCTTCCGACCTGGGATTCCAACCTTGTGAGATCACCTGGGCATGGACCACCTGGGCACCCACTTCCAAGGTTATTCCATCGGTTTTCGTTCAAAGATCTTCAAGATATGCTCACTGCCACAAGCCGCTGCAACATCCAAGCTCGTGCGCAACTGCGCATCCTCCGCCATTGGATCGAGGCCCAACCGCATCAAAAATCTGTACCGATTCGCCAATTCCTTCGCGGTATTTTCCCCACCATATCTCCTGTCGAGCCTGATGCCAGCCAGTAAATGAAGCAGCGAAGACCCCCCATTGTTCCTCCTCAAAAAATCAGCCCCTTCCTTTTGGAAGAAAAGGAAGCTGAGATCGGTAGACTCCTCATCTGGCTCACAAGATAGAAAACCCACCGGCACGGTCCATTTGTTGATACAATTCCGCACATACTCGAAGAGAGGTGTGTCACCTTGGTCATTTTGATAGTTGATGTCGATACCAGCGTCTAAATATTTCTTGAATTTGACGTTATCGAGCCTTTTGGCTAGGTGATGCAGGACTGTGTCGCCATTTGAATCAGATTTGACGCAATCGGACCCATTTTCCGAAAGGAAGTCGACGTATGAAATGTTCTGGGATTTTGACGCATAGTGTAGAGGTGTATCACCGGCTTCATCGCGAATATGGACAAGACTTGGATATTTGGCAATGACATCTCGAAGAAAGTTGGCGAATCCGTCCTGCTCATGTTTGAGCTCGTTCAAGTGATGAAGAATCGTTCTGCCTTCGTTGTCTTGTGCCAGTACATTTGCCCCGCGCTCGATAAGGTCTTGGAGCAAAGTCCTTTTGACTTGTTCTTTGGGTTGCCTGCCTTCAATTGTAGTCTCCTTGACCCAACAGCTTTTGGATGCAGCTAGAAGCAATGTACAGCCCCCTTCGTCGCGGACTTCAAGGTCTAGTGATGATAAAGCCAGTAAAGGCTTGACACAGAGCGATCTAGTCAGGATCACATGGAAAACCGTGGCGCTTCGTGTTGGCCGTTCTTGGTGTGCTTCTTTCGCGTTCAAGTTAAGCCTTTCATCCTTCGACATATCTTTGTACTCGCGAAAAGTGGCGTATGGGTCTGCACCATGATGGAGAAGTACCTTCATAATCTGCATCAGTCGGACTGTGTAACTCGCATTCGAGCCTGGAGATGAGCTGATAGGACGAGGTTCCTGCTGAGCAGCATATAGCAGAGGAAAAACTTCGGAATACGGGGTATTATCCCGCCAGGGAAGCCCACTGGTAGGTTTTGCACGCCCTGACCTGCGCATATTGGCAATGTTATTTGCCGAGAGAAGAGCTTCCAGGATATCGGACTCCATCAGCTCAATCGCACTAAAAATAGCAGCTGCACTTGCTTTGGCACCATTGGCAGTGAGATATCTGATCATCACCAGATCTTTGCCCGCCCTTGACAAGCAAGTGTTGCCGTCATCGTCCATAGCATTGACATCGGCTCCATTGTCAATCAGAAACTTTGCAGCTTCCCTGAAGAATGGTCCTTGACCATTCGAGGGATCCAATGCAACAAGCAATGGGGTCCGTCCATGTTGATCCCGAAGCTCAATATTGGCACCTTTTTTAATCAGATACGGCAAGGCTTCTGATACATGCCACCAATGTTTTCCAGCTGCCAGCTTGTGAATAGCCCCTATGGTGAAGATTGATTGGTAATTCTCACGGTGATAAATAAATTCCTTACACCGAACGTCTATGCCAACGCCAAGAACATCGACAAGTTGCCTTACCATGTCCATATTGGGGAAATTGCGGCGGCACGCGCTCAACAGGAGAGGTTCAACAAAAGTGGGTGTCTTATTAGGCTTAGCATTCGCCTTCCGGTAGGAATCAGGGTCGTCGAATTGTAAGGCTGTCTCAACGGTGCAAAATTGGGACAAAAGAACGTGAAATCCCCAAAGTGCGAGATGATGAAGGATGGACGTGCCATCAGGGTTGATCTCGGCAGGCCCGGCTCCTTCCATTACGAACTCTTCGAAAGCCTCGTACTCTCTTTTGGCCAAAAATGTCTTCAGCATAGCTCTTTTCCTTTGTTTTCTCTGCTCTATGCCCAGTTCTGTCATTTCCTCATCCATTGCACTCCTGGCATTTTCTAACAGAGCTCGTTTTGTGGCCTCCTGACGGTAGGTGCATAATATATAATTTTCCTTAGCCACCTGAGGGGACATGTAGGGATTGTTGATATCAGAAAGCAACTCATCAATGGACCTTTCAATCCTAAGATGAGAATGTAGCCGTATTAAACATTTCACAGTGTAATCATTCTGAGCATATAAGGCCAAACCGAAAGCCTCCTGAAAGTCGCCGGTTTTTCCAGCGATAACAGCGCCGTGGAGGAGAAGCAAGTGAAATACCTCCTCTAGTCTGGCTGTATTGTGCTCGCCAAACCCAGGAGACCAGTCGACAGGTATTCCATATCGGCGCTGAAGATCTGCTTCCCCTCCAAAATGGTTCACTGATCGCGAGTCGCGTTCATGCTTTCTCAGTGCTTGTTCGGCCTCAAAATGTATGCAGGCTATGAATGGTGATATTTGAATGTTGTCTCGCGAGTTTGCATCGGCACCAGCCTCTAAGAGAGCCTTGACTGCCTCCGGCCGACCTGAGGAGCAAGCGTAATGAAGTGCCGATTTTCCTTCCTTATTCTTCTGGTTGACAAATGCAGTACGGCGCTCCTCTCCAAATTGCACAGCCATTGACAGAACGAGGTTGATGATATTAGGCTGACATCCTTTTGCTGCGATATGAAGCACTGTCATCCCCTCACAAGTGACACCAAATAGGTCCGCACCCGCATTCAGAAGTTTGAGAGCATATGCTTCGCAAATCGCGGCAGCGAGATGTAGTGGCTGGGTGCCATCAATATCAGGAATATTCAAATCTTTGGAGCACCCAATCGCATAGTCAAGGGCCTGATCCTGACTCGGTGTGCGGGGGTCTTCGTCGGTCTTGGTGCACAAAACATGAAGCACCGTTCTCCCACGATGATTTGGCTGGTCTATGTCCTGGCCTAAACTTATAAGGTGCTCAAGTGCATTGCGTTTGTATGTAGATTCGAACAATGAGGACTTGAGGAGAGCCGCGGCATGCAAAGGCGTATTACCATCATGATCCGTCACATGATGGTCAAGACCGAGTCGTATCAAATGATCCACACGATTGGCGTGATAACACCCATGATGAAGGAGTGTCCGTCCTCTGAAATCACGAGCATCAATGCGAGCACCAAGCTCAATGAGTATATCAAAAGAGCATGGTACTTGATCATGTGGATGGCAATTTGAAGTCATTTGCTTGAAAAGAGGTGTTTGGCCTTGGTGATCACGCGCTTCTATATTAGCACCAGCATCCAATAGTAGGCGATAAATCTCGGGGTTCGCATTGTAATGTAAACAATGCAATGGAGACTCTCCTTTTCTGTTCTTCGCATTCAGATTGGCTCCTGAGGAGAGGAGAGCAACAACTAGTTCGGGCGAGACATTGTATTGGGCCAGAGCATTGTGCAATATACTGTTTCCCTTGGCGTCCACGGCATTCACATCAGGCTTGTACGTCAAGAAGTCAAGGGCATTGTCGGCTCCTTTGTACCCGACAAGACGGCATTGAAAAGGTGTTTTTCCGTCCCTACTTCTCGCTTTGTTGATATCAACAGTTCCAGTACTTAGTAAGATAGGCAGCAATTGTCTGTCTGTCTCGCCGTCTGTGTGGAGTGGCGTGGAGCCATCGTCAGTTTCTGCTGTGAGATCGGCTCCAGCATCAAGAAGTGGCTTGATGATTGAAAAAGCAGAGATATTTTTGCAAGCGCAATGTAACGCGGTCTCTCCACTGTCGGTCTTTGTGTGTACATTAGCGCCAGCTTGTAGCAAAAGCTGCATCCCTTCTAGGGTGGGCTTATTGAGGCATAAGGCATGCAATGCGGTAAAACCTCGTCGTTCGAGGTGCTTAAGGTCATTATCTTCGTAAAGGGGGATTCTAGGAGCAAGCCCAAACTGGTCATCACGGGCATTGTCACAGAACACGTTTGGATCGGCGCCGGCTTGCAGCAATACTTCCATGGTTTTCTGGTCCCCAGATCGACATGCCTTGAATAAAGCCGTACCCCCGCGGCACTTCATATTGACATCCACTCCAGGTTGCTTCAAAAGCAACTCAACAACCTCTGGGTGTGATTTTTCCGCCGCCCAATGAAGAGCTTGACACATGGCCTCAGGGTTCAAGAAAGGCAAGAATTCCGACACTGCCTCTACATGTCCATTATGACACGCATACATGACAGGTGTGTCTCCGTATGTTGTGGGCGAATTTAAACAGCGTCTTCCAGGTGTATCCATGGACTTTTTGGTCAACGGGCTCACACCAGCTGCCAGTAGCAACCTGATCACCTCGGCATGGTTCTTGCTGGCGGCTTCGTGCAAGGGTTTCAGCCCTTGGTTACCATTCGCATCGGGGTCAGCTCCATGTTTAAGAAGCAAACGAACAGATTCCGCATGGCCAGCTGATGCAGCCCAGTACAGGGGGGTATTGTAGTCACAGTCCCGTATTTCGACGTCGACCTCCTTGTTCTCAAGCAAGTAGGCAGCATAGTGTGTTAATCCATTGTAGGCAGCCACATGGAGTGGACTGACACCTTGAATTGACGAAGTAGGCCAGGCAATGTCCAGCCAAGAATTGTATCTCTGTGTCTCTGTGAAGAATGAATCGAGGATCGCGAAGAATGAAGTCATGTTTGCCCCAGCGCTGGCCGCAAGACGCGCGTGAGTGGGCCAGTTCTCTGCTGCATATTCTAGGAAAGGAAATTGTAGACGAAGGCCAGCTTGCTCCATCTTTTTGGGTGTCCTCCACAAGTCTATGTCGCTTCGTTTCTTCACTTCATGCTTGTCCAGGCATCCATATCTCAAATATTTTAGACATGCCATGGCGAGATATTCATTTGTTGGGCCAGGTCGAAAAACTGGATATGAGGGCGCATTGAACGTTGACGACTCATTTGGCTCGCTAGAACGGGTGAATCCTTTCAGGAACTCGGTGAGGGAATGGTGAACAACCGACACAGTCTCATCGGGGAGAATCTCCAGCAGAGGTCCACATGTTGCTCTGACCCATTCTTTGGTCTTTCTCGGGGTGCAGGTTCTATGAACATGTAGCCCGTCGTATACCGCATTGATCATCTCTGTTATCTCAAGCAAGCGAAGTGGGCGGGTTGCGTGAGTTACAGCTTGCAAAACTAAAGATTGAAGATCGTCTGGCACTTCGGAACGTCTAGCATGACTGCGCAGCAAATCATCATACATCATGTTCAAATCGGCGGACAAGGTCTTGAGAACCTCAATGGCATCAGCACCTGGTTCAATGAATGAGTCCATGGACAACTTTGCGTATAGAAAAAGACCATTTGCACGACCAGGAATAGCTTCCTCAATGAGCGTCCATGTCTCGCGAGGGACACTTGATCTTTGCAGTTTATACTGAACGTAGGCGGCGATATCTGCGTCCACTCGCCACTCCTCCAGTCGAACGTGAGGAATGCTGAAGTTTCGCAGAGGGTATTCAATAGTCGCCACTGGGCGCGAGGTTATTAAAACTTTGACATGGGAGGGCCGCCATTGGCCGAGCTCCACTAGGGCGCGGAGGAAATCGTCGTTGCCCTGATCCATTTCATCCAAGGCATCCGTCACGCAGTATACCTTAGGAAGGGATACGAATGCCACTTTCAAAAGCTTCCAAAAGTCGTTTGGAGAGACAGTATCCAGATCTCGACCGTTCTTGACATACTCGTTTAATTCAACCTGGAGCGAAGGGCTATAGCTTAGAATCTGGCACAGCCAATCGCGCAGAGCAGCTACAGGTCGATGATTCGCATCGATGATCTGTCGGAAGAAGAAGTAAAGGACCGGGAAATTCTCTTTCCGTATTTGATCAATAATCGAAGCGACCATGACTGACTTTCCTGAGCCTGGTATGCCTTTGATCCATAAGAGTCCATTCTCGCCAGAGTGCCATTGTTGGAAGACGGTTGAGGAGGTGAGCCATCTCCCGGTGCCCACGAGAAAAGAGGCACGATGTCTGGAGTATTCGCTCTTTTCCTGGTCAAATGAAGTGGGTTGGAGCCATTCCATGATCTTGGCAAGATCTGCGGCTGGGAGAGGTAATATATTCTCAGTGTTGAAGTCCTTGGCATCTTCTGCATCTACCATGACGGCATCATCCGAACATAGTGAAGCAGATGGCATTTTACTCGTCTGATCGTAGCAGGCTCGTACCAGGTTGGGGAAGTGAAGTTCTTAGCGCGAGTACAAGTGGGGCTCAGCTATTTGTTTGAGCCGCTAGCACGTTCTGGTCCCCACACATGGACCCTGGATCAACAGAGCGAAGATACAAGCATGTACTACAGTTCCTGGCTGCAATATGTACAGATAACGAGCCTGGCTTCCTTGACTAGGATGAAAGTCTACAGTAACTAGTTCTTAATTTATTATCCCCTCTTAATTTGTTTAGTCAGTGGATATAAGAGAATTTACGTACTTGAGCTCGTACCTTAGAATATGACCGATAGGGTCAGATGGGCAATTACTAGGCTCAATAATCTAAAATTGTAGTGGAAGCACATTTTTGAAATTTCCTGCCTTAACTGACTATAAGACAGCCCCAAAATTTCGTTATTACTCCCAAGATATGTGTCTGGCACTTGAACTTGATACTTCAAGTATATCAAGAAGTTCCGCCTTTATCTTCAAGTAACCAGCATCCTCGGGAGACTTGAACTTATTGATTGTATTATGATCTGCATCAATCGCGATGTATGAAGAATTAAGTTGGGACGAAGATGCATCCTAGTTCAACAATACTGTTAGCTAGATCATTGGTGATAAGTTTCACTGACCTCTTACCTCCGTCTCTGATTTCCGAATTGCCTCTTGGCCCTGTCGAGGAGAAACATAAACATTGCGATATTTCGCACTGAGTGACACGTATTGTTTCAATATAGCTAATAGCCACTTGGCTTCCTTATAGCTGTCACTGTTCTCTTGATCCGAGCCTTTGAAGCTGCGCAAGACTTTTTCCATCCCATTTGTGCTTGTCCCTAGCTCTGTTGTATCCATGAAGAATACCCCACGTGTTGATGCACTGATAATGTCAAGACGACTAGAAGCAACTTCTTGTTCCAGGTCAGAGAATATCAAAGCCTAGAAGTCTATTAAAACTTTTCGTCAATTTTTCAAAAGTGGGTACGCTTACACTCTTGACCAGAATACCGCCTAGGCTATGAGCCATAAATATGATTGGACGGTTTTGTGTCTGCGTGACATCCATAAGCTCAAGCTCATATCTAATCGTATACAGCTGGCTTTAATGAACTTGCCCTGGTCAGCTCTCTCATCTTGTACAAATCCAATACCAATTTCTCGGATATATTCTGAAGAGGCTGTTGTTCATGATTAGGGGCAGGTGACGCATTGTAGCCCCAACTAAAAATTCTGCAATTTGGCAAGTCTATCGGTAGTAGACTTTGGAGCCAATTTGTTCCATCATCTGCTGTCCATGAATTTTCACGGTGTCCATCAAGTCCATGAACGGCAACAATACTGGCGATAATCAGTTTAGCCTCGTTGTTAGACAATGGCAGTTCTCGTACTCGATTATTGGTGAAGACCCATCAAACAGTAGCTTTAGACCATCTTCGGGTGATTTCATCATAATCACTGGCTGCACCTGTTTAGGTATTAATGAGGGGAACTTTTCATGCTATATTGGCCAAAAGGTCAGAGACTTACGTTATTTCGATCTTCTGACTCTGATTTTGACCGTTTGAACGGCCAAAGCCACCTCAATAATACTCTCTTCAAAAAACCCATTTCAAAATTTTGGCGAGTCAACATAATAAGGTTTTCCTTCAAACTTGAAAGGAAAGTTGTCACGATGAGGCTGGTATGCAAACAAATTATACATCATAGTCACGTGAAGTACCTTAAATTATTAGATAATCGTATCATTCGTGAGCATAAAAATTGTCTGGAGCTTCACCCCACTTTCCACGCGCAACCCAAGTACTCTTATCAGTATTACCGTCATGTCTCTGAATGGGACCAACGAGAGCTCAATGGAGGCACCTGCTCCTGTATCTGAGTCAGCGGACTCCAAAATCAACCATGCCGCTTCAATCAACTACTGGAACAGTGTTCCCAGCACCTCAGCCGAGATGCTAGGCATGCTCGGAACTTATCCCTGGTATACACGCATCGAGCTGCAAGGGTCCAAGAACTTCTTGACGAAGGTTCGTCGAATGATTCCCGCTCTGCCCCAGAGTGGAAAATTCCGCCAAGGTGTGGATTGTGGAGCCGGTGTTGGACGTGTAACAGAAGGTTTTCTAAGCCATGTCTGTGAAGTTGTGGACGCTGTCGAACCGGTGGAGAAATTCACAAAAGTTATGGCAGAGAGCAAGCTCAAAGAAGATGGTGTTGTGGGTGATATCTACACCGTCGGTCTGGAGAACTGGTATCCACAAAAAAAATACGATTTGATCTGGACTCAGTGGTGTGTTGGACATTGCACTGATACACAATTGATTGACTACATCGTGAGATGTCGTGATGCTTTGACAGAAAATGGTGTCATGGTTGTGAAGGAGAACTTATCGACCGATGCACAAAATCAGGATATGTACGACGATTTGGATAGCAGTGTGACAAGGACGGATGGGAAGTTCAAGCAGTTGTTTGCTGCTGCTGGAATGGACGTTATCAAGTCCGAGATTCAGACTGGATTCCCTAAGCAGTTCAAGCTTCTTCCTGTAAAGTCTTATGCCCTTCGGCCGAAGGTCTGAAACACACTACCTCGCCAAGTGGACGTATTGTCACGTGCTTCTGTCCTGGGACTTTCTGGATGGATATTTCAACCACACTGGCATTCCTTGAACATCTGATATGGGAGTGGGTCCGCCAGCTACCATGGCCAGGCCCTCTAATCTCTGGATGGCACTTTCGAGGACTTCTTATTTCCTCGGTTCTCGAGTGGTACCCTCGGGATCTATGAACAACAATCACTATCCCAGCCCCCATATTATACCATCCTCATGATTCAAATTTGAAGAGGAGCAAAGGAGCAAAAGTCGGAAAGGTGTTAGTCCAAGGCCGTCTTCCACTGCAACAATTTCCTGAGTCTAAAAGCCTGGTGCGATGCTATCATGAGACTCAGTACAGTCCTAATAGCCAAGTTGTTATATCAACCATTTTTCAATTCACATGGCGAGATACATAAATACATCTGTCGAAATAGAAATATACTTGACTTAGATAGGAAGAAAACAAGGACACTTTAAGAGTGGGGTATGTACGTTCATCCATTCACCATTAAACAATATACTCGATGCTATTATAAATTGTGCTGCAATGGTATAGCTTCATTCATCCTTATGTCCTCCATGGAGCCTTTCTTTTTTTTTCTTTTTTGCTTCGGTTTTTTCTTCTTGTTGAATTGACTTCGCTTCTAACGAACAGCAAAACTCCCTTTACAACCACATGCGCATTCCATAGTTACAAGTGCGAAAAACGGCTACGCCTCAACCTCGCCACGGCGAAGAGCCAGCAGTGCCCGGACATCAGTGACATATTGCAATGCCTCCAGCATGGGGATTAGGTGCAGCAGGCCATTATCCGTGGGGTCATTGATCCAACCTTCGATAGGAATCGCATTATCTGAATATGTATGTCAGTCAGAGTCTGATAAATATAATCCATGGTTCCTAGCGTACCCTCGTGAAAGATATAGCTCATTGGGCTATTGTCCAAGATCATCACTTTACTCAGATCCGGTTCCACAGAGCTAAGATCTTTGATGTAGGCGCCATTGCGGAATGTGCAGTGCTGTCGGTAGTAACGCGCCTGGAAGTATTTCCTTTCCGACTCGAGCCAGTCGATAACGGGGTCGGCATACTCTTGGACACTGGCTGTGAAGATAACGAGCTTGTACCACTTGGAAATCTTGCGCAGGAAATCATCACAGTGTGGCCTCTTATGCACATAGTATAATATGGGATGCTGAGGCCCCAACGTGGTTTGCGGGCCCCCAGGGGCTAGGGCAGTGGTCATAGGCATGTAGAGTTTGACTTCAACCATGTGGCCGCTGGACATACGACCGCCCTTAGCAAGCGAATGAATCAGTGTTTCATCGAGATCCAGCACCAGAGTCTTTTGTGGGAGCCTGGCATTGCGCGGAGCGGCTGTATATGAAGGCAGTCGTTGAGGGAGAAGAGGTCGCGGCGGATTTGGAGAATGTGGGTATTTCGTTATGCGGTGAACAGATGATGACAAGGGAGACTTCAGATTATCCAGGTTGACGGCCGCTTGAACCCGGCTTACACCCTCTGGCATCGGTGTGCCCAGATCGGCACTCTTCGTTCGTCGTTGTCGCTGCCTGTTGAGTGTTTCCTCATTATTGAGCTTGATTCGTATAGACCGACGTGGTGTGCTTTCATCTGGACCACGCTCTTGGATATGATCGGTTTTAGGCGGTCGAGTCTTCGCACTTGTAAGGTCCTTGATGCCCCTTCGCTCTGTATCTGATTCGGATGTTGTGGATCGTATTGAGTCTCGAGACCCTTGAGGTTTCAACTTGCGGGTGGAGCCACTTCGTCGCCGATTTTCTACCCGAGAGGTCGCTTTAACGGGCCGGATCCTGGATTCGGCAGACGTTCTCCATATTTTCCTGACCGGGGCAAGAAATGAATAATGTCCGTCATCGTTTTGGAAGCATTGAGCAATATATACACCCGGTGCAGCAAGCGTAGATAGAATGAACCGGATGGTTTCAGTGATCGTATCGAAGATGCGTTTTGTGAAAAGTCGCCAGGTGCTTTTAGTCACGAAGGTGCCATCGTGTTGGGGGCCATGTAATAAGGACGTTGTCTCGTCAAACGACTGTGGCGTGTCTTCTCCGGCGTCGTCCGCGAATGATGCGCTGCTGTCATGAACCTTCTCGGAGACAAAGCTAGACCGGAAGTTATCTTCGCTATAGGATCGGAATTTGGCGAGGTCCGTAGGCGGAGCTTCGCGCCGCTTCTCGCTCTGGGAGTGCGATCGTGGGCGCGTAGAGCTGGAAGACTGGCCAATGACTCGCGAGGATAGGATGTTCAGCGAGTTCATCTTCCACTAACGAAGCCCACGGGAGACACGGGCGCGTGGGATCTAAAGATGGGAAATATGAGCGAAACTGTCAAAGTCACATGCCATGGGCCATGAAGGGTTTCTTGAGGTCGAATATTCTTTAAGGGGAAGAGAGGGGCATCGCAAGGAGGCGTAAACTGGGCAGCTGGTAAGTTCTACGGACCTCAATGCGCCAGTCACCCGCTTGCCTCGGATGTAATTCCGCGCGGACTCCAGTCGGATATTCTAACGAAAAAAAAAAAATGCAGGTGGAGGTTCGAAGTTCAACAAAAACCAAAGAAGAAAAGTGAAATGATCTAGATCAAAGCCAAAGCAACCAAGAAGACACGACGCGATGGAAAGGAGAGAGGAAGGGACAGTCTAAGTGTGGGGAAGCGGACAAAGGATGCCACGGCAGAAAATCGGTTCTTTTGCCCACTTTGCATTCCCTTGTGATTCACGAGATCCCCCTCCTACAAGAAAAGATAATCAAGGTTCAAGGGAAGCAAGAAAAGAGAAGATAAGAGTGTATGTGGATCACTCGAGCTATTTTGACCAAATTCCAACCCTAACTCTTCGAATACAGATCTCCGACATTCACACATCCCACTTCCTGAAATGCCGTCAACGGCCACAGCCCTGACGCCGGGCCTGTCGTCCTTCTTGAAATCCCTCAAGACGAACCCGATAGATACCTCTATTGAAAATCTAGTCTCGTGCGCTAGCCTTATTCTCTCCAGCCAACGACCCTAATACTAATCATTGGGTTTTTCTTATTGCAGGCTGCTCAAGCGTCGTCAAATCCGCCATTCTCGATCATGCGCGACGGCAACCGCCTACCTCCTTCTGCGAGTGGTATCGGCATGCCGAACATCCGAATCTGTGAAGCTCATTGAGCGAGTGCAAAGTGTGGGTAGACGTCTCATGGCTGCTCAGCCGCGGGAGATGGTGGTGGGGAACATTGTGCGACGAGTCCTCGGCCTCATTCGTGACGAAGCTGAAGATGATCGCGATGCTGAGTTCGCACTCAGTGAAGCTGGCTCGGAAAGCCAGTGTCAAACTCCTCGTGCCTATGACGGTTAGTCTAAGCTCTTTGCCATGCTTCGCCCTGGGAAAAAATCATGACTCATTAATTCTGAATAGATCCTTCACTGCCTTTGGATCGCGATATGCTCGGTCTCAGGGCAGAGAGCTCCGAACGGTCTTCGCGTCCTCCTTTGACCTCCATGTTTAGCCTGCTTTCCCACCCAGAGCCCGAAAACTCCCTTCCCAGCACTCCCGGTACTCAATCGCCGATTGGGCGTGTGCCTGGCCACGGCCTCAGCAAGGATGTCCGAGCTGAAGTCCTGGAGGGTATCAACGAGATCATTGATGAGCTGGGGCAAGTAGATGACCAGATTTCTGCTTATGCGTTGGAACACATTCACTCCAACGAGATCATCCTCACACACACCTCCTCCACAACAGTACAGAAGTTCCTGCTCAAAGCTGCCGCCAAGCGCAAGTTCACAGTTATTCATGCCGAGTCATTCCCAAACAATCATGATTCCACCCACGCTACTGTTAGTGGCAATAGCACCGGTGATGATGAGAACCTCAGCTTCGAATCTTTCCAAAAACCGCTGGTCGCTCTCGGCATCACTGTGATTCTTATCCCTGACTCCGCTGTCTTTGCGCTCATGTCCCGTGTCAACAAGGTCATTTTGGGTACACACTCCGTCCTTGCTAATGGTGGTCTTGTCGCTGCTGCCGGCACCCGTGTCATTGCCCGCGCTGCTAAGGTCCACCAAACCCCTGTCGTTGTTGTCAGTGGTGTCTATAAATTGAGTCCCGTTTATCCATTCGACTTCGACTCGCTCATTGAGTATGGCGATGCCAGTAAGGTTTTGCCTTTCGAAGATGCAGACCTTGTCGAGAAGATTGATGTTCAGAATCCGATTTACGACTATGTCCCGGCAGAGCTGGTTGATCTTTACATCACCAACTTGTAAGTCTTTCTTGAAGTGACATTTTGCCCTCCGTGTTCATTTACTGATATTATAACAGAGGTGGCCATGCCCCGTCATACCTCTACCGTATTGTGTCTGATCACTACCGGAAAGAAGATATTAGCTTCTAAGGGCCTGGAAATAGTTTACAGGTATGAAAAAGTAGGGCGAATACTGAAAACGATACCCGAGGATTTATGTGCGATGATTAATACGTGGGTGTTCTACGGTCTTCTGGTCTTCCTTACGGTAGCCGTGAGATAACCTTATATAGATGGCTAAAATTCAATGTGAAATGAAGATCAGATTATCTAGATATGGATTCAAATGTTGGCTTCCTACCTTGGTTCTTGTAAATTCCTTTGTCACACCTTGGTCACTACGAGCATGCCTCAGAACCTTGGAATCAACTGATTCCTATAGTCCAATTTACTGTACCCAGACGGGTGGTACAGAGCAGATATCACATCCATGATTTTGTTCTGATGACAGTAATTACTAGCTACACCTGCGTTAAGAGCTAAGCACATCCTAGGTTTGTATATAATGCCGAGTTCACGTTATCAAATTGATGCATTCCAAGGTTGGAATATATATGGCTAGGCAACCTGATCATGGAACCATATAGAAATTTTTATTTTGGGTAAGGCATTGTAAGGTTTCTCCTGAGGTCTTTCTTGAACGTTAGAAAGATTTACGTTGGCCATATATATCGCGTACAATCGCACCGGTATACATATACTAGTAGGACCAATAAACCGGCGAGGTGTGAAATATGTATTCAAATTGTTCAGTGGCCTGACCGACTTCCAAGGTTTTGCAACATTTGAACCGTCTTGTCCCCGAAGGCCAAATGTTGACCTATGCCTAAGGCTAAATCTTTCCAAGGGTGAATGTACCTGGGGTATCTCCAGGCTAAAGATGTCGGATTTCGTGACCCACCTGGACAGGGCTTACTTTCCTACGAGCAAGTCTAGAATGTATAATGTAGAAGGGTCTGGAGACCACCGCAGATGAAGATCATAGCGCCATTGTTTTTTGGAATTGTATCAAATCATGGTAATTCGCACACGTAATCCCCGACGAAAGCCCGACCGGGTTGTATTTCCCAAAAAAAAAATTCTCATGAAATCCAGGCGCTGATGAGACGGGCTTTCTGTCCGATACCGATTCACTCCTCCACCCCTGCGTTTTGCTTTTTGACTCGTTTAAGAGCGGGGCTTCTCCTTCTTCTCCTTCCAGAGAGCGAGCAGACCGACACCGGAGACCTTAACGACCTTGAAGCGGACACCGGGAATATCACCCTTTGCCTTACCCTTGCGACCGAAACCGGCAAGGAGGACCTCGTCGTTCTCATCGATGAAGTTCAAGCAACCGTCATTGGGGACTATCAAAGATTTGATGTTAGCGCCTGGCTTGAGTGAGGTTGTAGTAATAGTAGATGCAGCTCGAGCTACAGCTCGAATTGCATATACCATTCACCAAGTGTCAAACACTGGAAAGAGATAACCCACCGAAAGCAGCGACCTTCTTTCCGTTCTTGATCAGCTGGACCTTGACACACTTGCGAATAGCGGAGTTGGGCTGCTTGGCCTCAACACCGACCTTCTCAAGAACGATACCCTTGGCGTGGGAAGCACCACCGAAGGGAGAGGACTTGTAGGCGGTTCCGAGAAGACGCTTCTTGAAGCCGAGATCAGCCCAGCGCTGATCCTTGCGGTGAGCCTCAAGCTTGCGGGCGGCGTTGAGACCTCTAGGCTTTCCTTTACCCATATTGTCGGATTATTCTTGACGGTCAACTAAGGCGAGGAAATCGACGTTAGTAAATCGATTCTTCAAATGATGTCGATTTCGCACGTGTTCGGGGGATGGATCGTGTGTGGGAGGCGTTGGGTGTGGATGAAGGTTGAGGATTGAGGGTCTGGACAATTTTTGTGTGCGCAGGACGAGATGGTCGAGAGGATCTCGCCTTTTTCACACAGAAATAACTTCCAGAGACTATCCTGTAGTAGGCGGGGGGGGATCAACAACGGTGTACGTACCGACTGAAAATGGGTGTTGTCGCCAAAGGGGCTTGGATCGTGGGGTGTCGAAAAGTCGAAGGTTTCGGAATTGCCTTGAACGCCAGCGACTCGCTTGCTTGGGACTCAATCCTCGTGACTTTGTGCGCTTGCCCTAAGCGAGTCACCTGATCTTAGTAACCCCCGCCCGTCGATCGCGGGTGATTATGTCATTATTTTACGATAAGCCCGATAAGCCCCGTTATCTTTAGATCCGCTTGTTATGGGGCTTCTCCAATCTCCAATAATTACAACCTTTGGAAGCTGGTCATATCTACTAGAGGCGATGGATTCTTTAAGGAAACCCTCGCCATCAGGCCCACAGCGGCAGCCCCCGCCAGCCTTGTTCCAGGGTCCTCCATCCCACAATGCCTCCAACATCTCTCTTGCAGTACCACCAGCCCCAATATTGGCAACACCAGCCGGTAGTCAACCTCCGCCCCTCGATCGGAACCAGTCCCGCCGCAGCGATCGTGGCAACGCGGAAAACCGCGGCCTACTATCCCCTTTCATCTCTAAACGCCCCTCAAAAAACGATGTCGACGGGTCAGATGCCATATGGCAGGAGATGCAAAGCGCTTTATCCGAGGTCGAATTGAGCGCCGTAACAAGCGAGCACGTATTCGGCGAGAAACACGCTGAAGCATTAGAAGACCTACGCATGAAACAATTGAAACTGGCTCAGGCCTGGGCACGCAGTGAAGCAGATGACGAACTCGTCGATTCCAGTCGCAACACCGCAGATGGAGAAAGCGCTGCTCGACGCCCTGGCTCGGCGGACGGTACTGATGCTCCATCGACCGAGCAGCATTCTACCGGAGACCGTTTCTTACACCATACACTTGATGAGGAGACGGAAAAAGATATTAACCTTGCGCGCAAGCGCCGAGAGGCGAATGATCGCTATTTTGACCGCGTCAACCAAGGAGTGCTGGACGTGGTTGCCAAGCTTGAGGAGGTCTCTCAAGCAATGCGCACTGTAGAACGGGAAAGCAAAGATATCTGGAGCGATACAGAAAGCGTGGCAACAGATGAAGGTCCCTCTACTCAGACAGCTTTATAAGACGTGATCACCAAGAAAGCTCGAGCTCATTCGCCAAACCTGGCGCATCATGCCTTTACGAACCAGCGCTGGACGCTCATCTTGTCGTACTAATGCATGTACTATATTGGCAAGCCGCTGCGTCAAATAATTCAATTCCAACAGAAATGACAAGGGGTATCCAAACGCCTGTGCTAGCCATGCAAACTCGAATAATAATACATCATCAACCAAGGTACAATCGTCCTAATCTTAAATATCCAATCTACAGTGAATTAAATCACTCCTTCTTGAAAAGGTTCGTAGCAGACTGCCATCCACCGACTGCTGTGTCTCGTACGTCCTCCCACCGAGTCTCATGCGCTTTCCGAGCCAATTTCTCTACTTCTTGGTTCCACCGATGCTTCAAAACTTCCTTCATAGTAATCTCTTCATCGTTCTTATGTAGGCAGTCCTCCAATCGTCGTGGAACATCTTGTGGAGCAAAGCGACGGTCATATGCGCCGGCGGAGGCGGCGATCCAATTTATCTGATCGACTTGTTCGCGGATCGCCCGACGCTGTTCCAAGCGGTTGGTGCGGTGTATTGTGATTGTGATGAATAGAACGGAGCTCGTAAGGGCAAATCCGCTGCACTAACCAGGCAAAAGAGTATCAGTATTTATCTTTATACATTAGGGAGGGTATGCGGAGGATGAGACGTACGAAGCCGGCGAAGAACCCCATTGCGACGCAGGCGGGTTTCTGTATGTAATTGGTTTCTGGAACAGATGGAACCACCAGATTTAGGTCAAAAACCAGAAAATTGAGATATTGATATGTTGTTCACGCAAGAAATGCAAATTAGCAGGCAATTCAAGCTGTGTTATCTCGTTGACGCGGAAAAGTTGAAGTCGGCCAAGGCGGTGGCAGCTCTCCGATTGGCCGGCCGAACTCGAATCTTTTGTCCCGAACCTCCCCTACAAACACTGCAAGAGAGTCCCCCAACCAGTTTGAAACCGACGTCTCTAAATTGATTCTCTTCGATCAATTGGGTTTCCGCTTTCTCTTATTTCCTTCTACCTCCCTCCCAAACCCTCGCAACCATGGCCGGTGGTGGAGGAAAATACCGACACCTGGGTCGCAAGTCTTCGCATCGACAGGCTTTGCTGCGCAACCTGGTCACCTCACTCTTCGAGAACGAATCAATCACAACGACATGGGCCAAGGCCAAGGAGGCCCAGCGATTGGCGGACAAGTTGATCACTCTGGGCAAGAAGAACTCTGAGGCCAGCCGGAGACGGGCGTTGGAGATTTTTTATGTACGTGACCCTCCTTCTTTTCCTGAATCTCTTCTCTCGAGGAATAATGCACTAATACACACAATAGAAACCCCACGAAATCCTTCCCAAACTCTTCGGTCCTCTTCGTGAACGTTACGCCGATCGCCCTGGTGGCTACACCCGCGTGCTCCGTGTCGAGCCGAAGCAGAAATACGAATACTACAACCGCCCCAAGGGCAGCAGAGAAGAACCCGAGCGCAAGCCTCACGACCAAGCCCCCAGCGCTATCCTGGAACTCGTTGATGGACCCAAGGATATGCGCTTCGCCATGACTGCTCGCACCCTGCTGCGCCAGCGTGAGCGTGGTATCCAGAACTTGAATCAACTCACCGCGCTGAACGTGCGGAAGGTGACTCGATTCAGGAAGGAAGGTATTGAGGCGCTGGAGACCGCTATCTCCAACTTGAAGATTGCGAATAAGAAGGAGTCTGCTTCGAAGGAGACCCCAGCCGAGGAGACTACCTCAAGGTAAATGTTTTGAAGCCAACTCGTTGCATGCTGGTTTCCGCCTGCTGTCTGTAAATTGGTCCCAGTAGGACCTGGCAGTTGGGCTTCGTTCTCTTGTTCGATTTCATCGGAGTTTTTTTTGTCTTCGCTTCACCCATGTGACATAGCCTGTGTATAGTATAAAATGTTTCAATACCTTTTCATTTTCTTGAACATGAATTGTTTTTGTATCACTAAGTCAAATGGCTTGTGTTCTATCTCCCATTCCTCCTTCTAGAGTTCTGGTTGGTGTTTGAAGTTGCTAAGAGGGATAGTGGAGTTATGAATAGGTACTTTGCCATGTACCTGGCCACATCGATAGAACACAAAGAGATTCTTGAAAAATGTGTTAAATGCATCTCAAACTAAGAGATGTAAGGAATGGGTATTAAGGTATTAAGATGGCAGTTAATAACTAACCAGATGAGGAGAGCATCGGAAACCAAGGCCCAGTCTTAGTTTACAATCCTTATTGAAAACATATAACCTAAAAACTAACCTCCAGGGGGCCTTGATGAGCTAGGTGGTACTGCTATATGCTACCCGTTACACGTACTTGAGATTTACCTAAGTTGAATTTGACGGGCCTTTCTGGGTCTCACTCCGTTGGGACCTTTAGCTCGTTCAATAGGTTGCGGTCGGTGTTGTTTGTAGCTTGAAATCTAAGTGTCTGTCTGCAATAAGCCATTGGGCCTAGATTTTGCTTGTGTACACGATAATTTAGGCGTCAAAGTCATCTCGAGGCTTGTATGGCACATGTCATCCTGTTCCTTGCCAGCGTACCTCGGAATGCACGATGCATATGCTTCTTGATCTTGCAAGTCAGCGGGTTTATGACGCTCATGTAAGGCCTCTACCAAGCAATGTGTCAGTTATAACATTGATTTATGAGGCTTGTGAATGCTAAAGCTAGAAAAGGCCAGTTTTGTTCGTCTAATAGACTTTGTTATGCCCTACATCTTTCTTCAAAACACTCCTCGTCCAAGACTGGCACTTGATATCGACATGGGCATAATTCACAAAGATGAAGAATAAATCTTGAAGGAAAGGAGAAAATGGAAGCTCTGGTTTGAGCTGTTTTACTTCAACAATTTTCCTTGTAATGTAGTATAAGTCTCATCATTGGATGTATCATACCTCGCTTAGACAGTCAGGCAGACATCAATTACCAAACCAAGGATCGCAACGCATACCAGAACGGGCTTAATCACAACATAAGCCAAGCGCTAGCCCCTTCAAGACTAACTCTGGGGTCTCCAGAGAACCAGTGGAGCTTCCCCGCCAATTCCATAGGCAATATCCGGCAACCGAGGCAGCGCCTCAATCACAGGTTATGATGATCCCCCGCGCTAGAGAACCCTAGTTTCCCCAACAATCTCTAATGAGTCCCTGCGCACTCGTAAGTCTATGCTGATTCGTTCAAGGCTTTAGAGTTCTCTTCAAAATCTCCTGCAATGTGTCATGGGTGACGATGATGACTTCACATGCCGCACATCTTCGGTCAGGCTTAGGTATATAAGAATTTACAGATCTGCCTCTAGATGTTAATGGAAAGCCAGCGTCTACGGATAAAACTTAGCATATCAAAATGTCTAGCCGAAAGGCCAACCCCCAAGACTCCATGGTGTCTACCTGGCGCCAGGATCAATCTCAGTGGAGCTTCTGGCACTGGATGATCGAAATCCTGGGCCTACACCTAATCGATCCCAAGAAGGAAGTTCCTATCTTCTCGAAGAAAGATAAGATCCCCGCTATGCGGGAGTGGACTGTTCATCTGTGGATCTTACTGCACGCCGCTATCCCACTCGCTCTGCACCACGTTTACACCGTCTACACGGGTCACAACTTGAATCTCCTCGCCGCCTTCGCACTATATTCCACTTTCTTCAAAGTAAATGGCATCCACGAAATGCATATCATGCGTCGGCTGGGTCAGGTCTACGGGTTCTTAGACGGCGACAAGCATGCACGAGACGAGATCCCGGATGTAGGCGTGGGCAAGGTTATCCGAGAACTCATTTCTACTTCGACATTCCGGATGATAATGTCGATATACCTGACCTACCAACCGAATCAGACACCGACTTCGCTTCAGTGGAAGTGGCTTCCGTTGGAGATCGGTTTATACAGTATTACCGTTGATTTCTGGTTCTACTGGTACCATCGTCTGATGCACTCGTCCGGACCGCTGTGGAAGTATCACCGCAGACACCATCTCACTAAACATCCGAATCCGTTGCTCTCGGCATACGCAGACCATGAGCAGGAGTTTATGGACATCACTGGGATTCCGCTTTTGGCGTATACCACGATGAAACTTGCGGGGCTGCCGATGGGGTTTTATGAGTGGTGGGTTTGTTTCCAGTATATTGCTTTCTCGGAGTTTATTGGACACAGTGGGCTTCGAATTCATGGTGGTGCTCCGTCGACGGTGAATTGGTTGTTGGAGGTATTTGATGCGGAGTTGGTTATTGAGGATCATGATCTTCACCATCGGTATGGGTGGAGGAAGAGTCATAATTATGGGAAGCAGACACGGCTGTGGGATAGGATTTTTGGAACTTGTCATGAGCGGATTGAGAGTGTCAAGGAAAATGTTGATTATACGAATCGGGTAACTATGCCTCTTCTGTGAGCATTGGAGAAGGACTTGGACGACTTATGATATGGAACGAATGCGGACTTCAAGATATAGATATCCTAAGCACATTTCTCATGATATTTGGAGACATTTCACACATACAAGAACCGATTACAGGTGCTCTACTCTAGTCCTCTGCGTCGACCCACACCAAGGGCCCTTTCTTGTCTGGGCGCATCTCACCCGTGGGAAGAACACGAAGGGTCTTGTTGAAGTAGGTATCCACGATCACCAGCTGGGGCTGAATCCAGAGACCACGTTTCGCGGCCAAAATATTGTACCGGACAGTATGACGGCTAAGTGGGACCAGCTGAATCACCATTGTCTTAGGACCACTGAAGGCAAAGTGTTCACTGGCTTCCATAATCAAGTTGAAAGTGAGGAAATGGGTAGATGGGTTCTCCAGTGTATACTCTAGGTGGATAAGACCGGACAGAGCATTGGAAGCGGTTGCTGAGGCAAGCACTCGAGGTTCACCCATCGGAACCACAAATCGAGGGACTTCAAGAATGGTCATTGTAGTATCGCCTTCATTCTCTGGGTCAGTGGACGCACGGTGCCAAACGATTTCTAATGCGAAGTTGAGTGTGGACGGTCGGCGGTCACCCAGTGTGAGTTTCTGTATGTCAAGGAAGAAATTGGACTCGCGCAGCTCCTCTACAGCAATCTGTGGAGTTTCTGGGCTGACGAGAGTCTCAGACTCGACATTGCAAACGGCACCACCAGTCAAGGTCAGAAGCTTCAGGGATATCTGATCGATGACGAGGGGCTCAAGGGCGAACGAAACCAATTTAGAATTGAGGCACCACCTCTGCAACAAGCCACCTGGTGTTGTCCTGGCGTCGTCTCCAACCAATCCATCACCGACCGAGAAGAAGTCCGGCCAAGGTTGTGAATGAACACGAGGTAAGAAATCGTAATTGGCTTCAAACGGCCGAATAAACGACACTTCCACGGTGATCGTCTTCATTATGGGTGTTTGTACATCGGAGACGAGATGGTACACTGCGGAGATCTCAAGGGTGTGTTTTGCGGCCTCTTGGGTGTCGTCCAGAACAACAATAAGATCTTTGTCCGAAGCACGTTCCATCGGTCCAACGGTCCTTTTGAGAAAATGAGATGGGCCCTCAGTTGGAGAACTGGCTCCTGATTCTGCGGGTTCGGAAACTTCAGCATCATCATCAAGCCATTTTAGCTTCGTGGTGGAATCTGCGGGCCCAAATAGCCTGATATCGGCTGAAACATCAGCAGCTTCATCCTCTTCGTTGTGAATGCTGATGCGCAGCGCTACCCGTTCATGCGTGTAGTATGTGTTTTTAAGATTCGGGATAGAGATACGAATCTTCGGCGGTTTGGGCATGATCTTGCATTTCTTAACATCGCGGTCTTTTCCGATCCTTCTGCGAGATGCACCCTTCTTGGTTTGCTGCCACCAGTAAGACTCCCGGGTGCTATGCTCTGTGATCACATAGGTGAGGTCGAACTTTTCCTCTTCCACGAGCATCGCTATCGAAGCGACCTGGGCCTCTCCAGCTTCACGAGGAATGCATGTCAGGTTGAATACTTTAGTTTGGGAAGGACCAATTGTCAAATCAGCGACACCAACCAAAGTGGACAAAACACCGGTTGGAGACTGGAGAGTCGAGTCATCTTGGGTGCTGGGTTCCCGCAAAGAGATCGATGAGATGCAGGATGGGCTGGTAGTGTCGGAGTCTTTGTTTTGGTCAGATTGAAGCTTGACAGGGCGAAGGCATCCTTCAAACACAAGCTTCACTTCTGAGAGCTTGATGGGGGATGAAGATTGTTGAGCACAGGATGTGATCAGGAGTTGAGCCTGAAGAGGCTCTCCAACGTTGCCTTCAGACTTTTCAAATACAAGAGATGCGGTCACTGCGTAGGGTTACAACGTCAGTTTTCAATGCATTTGAATAATGCGCAATAACCAACTCACAGCTTGTCATGACATCCTCGGCCCGGAGAACGACAGACGGTTTAGGTTTCTCAACTAAAACATCCTCGAGGCTCTTATGAATGTCATAGTGCAGAGTAGATCTTGATGGGAAGACTAGGGATCAATTAGCGCTTAGGTCCACAATAGTATGTTATTGTCAGGGCAGCCTACCCTTATTAAGAAGTTCCCAATCCACTCGCAGGGCCGTCTCACACTCCTGTAACTTGAGAGCGGACTCTCTCAATGCCCATCCGAAGCTTTCCATCAGGTGCCACCATCCTGATTCACGCCAGGTCAGGGTTGGCCATAGAGGCTGCAAAACACTGTATGCCTCGGCCCAAGAGCCATTTCGCATATGTTCTTCAGCAAGCTCCAGGCTAAGGTGTTCCACCTTTCGAACTTGGCCCCGCTTGGAGAACTCCCCTAGAGCATCTTCCAGCGTTCTCAGAATCAGATAGGAATGATCAAACCCTGTTTGTCCTGGTCTGGCGGATTCAAGATGTGTCTCCGGAGCGAGATATGTATCATATAAGTATGATTTGTTGGCGATCTGAGAGGCAGGTGATTGACCAGGGGTTATCCGATCCTCATCGGGGATACGCTCCGCCAAAGCTCGTCGGCGCATTGTGTGCTTTGCTGAGCGGTATAACCAATATCCCTCATGGTGCAGAAGCTCCCAGGGGCTGACTCGTTCTCCCGCGGGAATGGCCTTTTCAGGTGCCATGTATATTGAAGGCATCTCCAATGCTTTCTCGGTAGGAGCCTCCGGTGATGATAGGGATGTTTCTGCGCGGCGTATGAGCTGGGCCATGACCATGGACCACCGTGCTTCCCAGGCCTCCCATCCATAATTCTTACTGCCTTTGCCCCTCCGGTTAACAATGTCTTGGGTGCGAAGCCTGTGATCGACCCAGAAACGCGTTGCTGCGGTAGTCTGGTTTGTCCATAATAGACAGCGAATAATACGGATGGCAAGGGCGTCGCCCAATAGACGTGCATCGTTGAACCGAGGATCCCAGCCTGCAATGTTCTCAAAAACTTCTTGTCCAAACAATGTATCATATGCACTTTCATAGTTTCGACACGCAGCATCCATTTCTTGGCGGAACTCAGCAAATATGCCAAGCTTGAATTCATACCGCACGTTCCAGCCCTGGAACGATAGTGTCTGGGATGTGCCACTCGTGGGTGGTGCCGTTGGAGGAGGAATATTGCCCCTGTTCCGCTTGCGCCGGGCATGCTTCGACAAGTCTCGATAGTATTCCACCACCGAAGGCTGCAATAGCGAGAACAATGATGTCGCAAACTCCTTCAGTTCCGAAGATGTGGCGTCCGGTGGAATGATAAAGATAGACTTCTGGTCTAGATTGGTAGATCGTCGGATTGCCGCCACACGGTCATCGATTTCCCCCGTCAGACCCCCGTCGCCCTCCTCCGAGATCAAGACTACCACAAACCTTGTTTTGACCCCCGAGGATGCCCACTCTTTCCTCAAACTATTGATCTCGATTTTCAATTGATTATCTCGGAGAGAATTCATGTTCGGATCGAGGGAGAAAGGGAAAAAGTTGATCACCGCGGCCGGGACGAGATCTTGGTGTTTTGTCACCCATAACGGAGTGAGGAGTCCATCCGGGAAGGTGGGAGAGCCCGGGGACAAGGGTGAGATTGGGGAGTGAAGTACGTATGATGTGCTGGCAGCTGGAGAGTTGCTATCTGGGTCACTAGTAGGACTTGTAGGTGGTGAACTTTGGGGAGGGGTTGCTTTCCGCGGAGGCAGTTGATAAGACTGATAATACATGAGCAGGAGGCTTCTCTCGAGCACTGGAGGAGACTTACACGACCGATACTCTTGATCTTGAACCTTATCTGAGGGGCAGTTCCAGTCGGGCTGACAGTCGATCTCCAGGGCTTCTGGGAGCCATCCTCTTCCAACAGTGCGCTCCGCAGCTCCTCCGTAACGGCCCCGCTCAGCGGGGGAAAATCAGAGAAGATCCTAGGTCCTGTCTCAGCAAGAAGGGGATAATCCACAGAGGATCCATTATCATCTTCCACGCCTGCCTCAAGTCCTGACAACAGGATTAGAGGGAGGTTGTGGTTGACGTAGTCTTCGGGGTATGCGTCCATTGCGGACAATGGGCTGGATGTATGGGCTCGGTCACCGCATTTCTAGGCCAGCGATAGTTCGGTCGGGGATTTTGAAATGCTAGTGAATGATTGACAAAGTGATTTGTCGATCGAATTGGAGAGTTCTAGTTTGAGTACTTCGTAAGGAGACAACAAATGCGACAACACCAAGCTCGGGCTCCCACGGTTATTGCCGTACCTCCGCGGGCGGTCAGCCATGTATACATCCAAGGTTCCGTTGTTTGCTGCGAAGCTTGATTTCCTCTACTCTAAATTCTATACATATTAGAAATGAATTTTTCATATTTTACGACACTTTCATTATCATTATTATGGCTTATGCTTAGGAGTGTTTTGGGTACTACTACCGTCCAATGAATTTTCGAACACCCAAGATTCAATGTTGAGGAGAATAGGTTCTGACAGGTGGAGATATGGATATATATCTCCCCGGACCGGCATTCTACAAAACTGTTTCAAATAAGAGCCGTGATTCCCGGTCATAGTCCTATATAAGAACATTGGAGTGAATTAACTCAGCCTCAGTATAAGCTTATTTTCTAAATGCCTGAAGAAATCAGATTGACCCTAAATTTGGTTGGACTCCGAGTGCTTGCCAATTTCCGAGATCGCGCAAATTGCTTGGCATGCTAAAGGGGTCTTGCGCGGTCTTCTAGAATATAGCACTAATATACTTATATGCCACGTGGAATTCTAGCCTTGGAGGCCCTTTGACACATAACTGATTATATGCATCTAGAAAATGTAGTATATTTTCTGGATCCTCGCACGTCCATGTAAGTTTTTCAAGGTTGCGGGATTCGGGATATGGACCGATCACGATCATCCATACCTAAAAGGGATTTGTAGAACGAGTGGGAAATTGGGATCCATCTTAAGACTGTGGAGCTGGACTTGCGCGAACGCTAAAAAACTTCTCCATATCCAATCCGAATATCCCGTATATCATTCTGATTTGGACTCTTCGATTCTCCTATCGCTCTTTCTTTTTCTTTCTTTTTCCAACCACGCTCCTTTTTTTTTTTTTTTTTTTGTTCTACTCTATCCCCCCTGATCTCAATCCTTACCTCCAAGATTTGGTCTTATCAGCTATCCCGCCCCACGTCTAATCCGACGCAGTAAGGGGGGATTTTTATTTTATTTTGCAAGGGCCCGCGGCGTGCGCAAAATCTCTATATTCTAGTGCAGTAGATCATGCGCGGTGACCTATCGATACCCTGCATATCCTGTTAATACCGGGGGAACCCTCAATAATCCCCCGCCCCTTGAACTATTGAAAATCGCCATGCAGCTTAATGATAGCGCGACGCTCAAACCGGCTGAGTCGGCCCTGTTGAGCCGCCGGCGCCGTCGCAAGTCACTCCCTTCACGCGGCCAGGGAGGAACGTCAGCCGATCCAACGTCGCCTGAGGTCATCTCATCGTTGATCTCGTCCCTCTCCACCATCTCCGTGCCCCTGAACTCGCATTTCGACAACGTGCCCCGAATCGACTCGAAGGACTCCTCCGACCCTGGATTGCCCGAGGTGCCACACACGGCACCGTGTTTCACTATCCCTCCGTCCCAGCAGCATGGATTGGGATTTGGAATGAGCTTCGGCACTCATCTCGAGGAACCAGAACCCGCGGACAGTCCGTTCTTGCATCCAGATGATGCTGCACTGTCACCAGTCATTCGCATGGCCAGAGCGCCGCCGTCTCCAAAATCTCCCAAATCGCCCAGATTCAAGCCTTTCAGTAAACAAAACGATTCATCTGCCCGACCTGCATCGAGGGACTCATATTCGTCGGTAAGGGTTCCAGAAGAAGGCCCTGTGTTCGGCACAATCAGTACGGAACCCGGTCCACGCCTCTCAACCGCGGTTAGCGTCGCCTCTAATAGCTCGGGGGGTCGGACCAAAAGTCTGAAAGGCACATTTGGACTGCTCAGGAAATCATCATCTCGGGATTTATCTGGCGACAAGGACACTCCGCTTGAACGTCTGCGAAAGACGACCAGCCTCAACGACAGTTTGCGACACATGCCTCGCAGTCGCGCTAGTCTGCGTTCTTTGCATTCAATGGCGGATGTGGCCGAGGAGGGACCCAAAGACTCGAGCGATCGTCATGGGACGAGCACGCCTCCCTCCAAAGAGCATCCTTCGGTTCAAAACACACCGGACAACCACAACAATCCCGGGGGAATAGGAAGCGGTAGGATTATTCCCACTCGCGATTCTTCTCTTCGACACCGACACAGTCAATCCTCCGGGAGACGAAGATCTGCTCGTCATAGTCGATACCCCTCTACTGCCAGCAAAGAGTCGACCGCAGAGAACGGATTACCAGGCACGAGTAATGATGCCGAGCAGGTGACCCGGAGGATCCAGGAGTTGAAAGACCAACAACAGAAGATCAAGACAGAGTTGGAAGTAGACGACAGCCCTGGGAAATCCACAAGGACCCCGGTGAAGCAGTCAAAACCTCCACGCAGCACTAGTCAAATTGACAAAAACCGGGGGACCCCGAACGGAACTCCGAACGGGTTAGCTAGGGTTGAACGTTCTGTCTTGAACGATAGCGCACCATCACCTTCCGTCATGACCGGTAAAAGTCGAACTGCAAAATCTGGAGGCCCATTGGCATCGAAGCCTACCAACTTTGCGCCCCAGATGCCGAAGTCATCGTCCGATAAACTCGATCACGAAAAATCACGATACAGGACATCTCTGGAGCCCGTCTCACCTACCCCAGGCCATCGTCGAACACCTTCAGGCCCAAGCATTACTGGTCGCACCTCGACCACTCACGATCGACCATCCAGTGCTGATTCAATTGATCTGGCCGTCGAAGACTACACCTTGTCTCCGAAACTGACTCAGAAGGTAGTACATCCTGCCACAGGTCGTATTATCGCATTTTCTGAGGTAGGCGACCCTAAAGGTCATGTCGTTCTGTGTTGTCTCGGCATGGGTCTCACCCGCTATCTTCCGGCATTTTATGATGAATTGGCTCGGACTCTCAACCTGAGACTGGTAACTCTAGATCGCCCTGGTGTTGGTGAGAGTGGGGCACACCAACTTGACGAACCGAGCAACCCCCTCAGCTGGCCTGGTAAGTTGTTCCAAAACCGCAATCACAGGTCCTTTGTATTAACGGAACGTACAGATGACGTTGCTATTGTTTGTAACTATTTACGAGTGACTAAATTCTCCATTCTGGCTCACTCTGCCGGAGCAATCTATGCCCTGGCTACAGCTCTTCGAATCCCACAGCATATTCGCGGACGCATCCATCTTCTCGCCCCTTGGATTCCTCCTTCTCAACTCTCTAGCCTTGGCTCCCAAAAGGAACCGGCCCCAACTAACGCAGTCCCTTACTCGCAACGCATCCTCCGTGCCCTGCCAACATCTCTCCTCAAGGTGGCCAACACCAGTTTTATGAGCGCCACTAGTGCAAGCATCACGACCAGTCTTCCCAAATCTCCCAAACGAGTCAAACGTAAGGCTGTTAAAGAAACACCTATCGCCGACACAGAATCTGTTGCGCAAGATATAGCGGAGGCCCAATGCCAGAAAGAGAACCCCACGCCATTGGGTGGCGTGAAGCCATCCAATATTTCCCATGCTTCGTATAGAAAGAGTGACGCAACCATCGGCTCTCGTGCAAAGTCTCCCGAGGAGGAGCGTGAACGACAGCAAGATTACGATACCCGGCTCACACACAGAATCTGGGAACTTGCCACCGCCAACGCCAACCCGGCGGTTGATCTTTTGATTTGTCTGGAACGCCGTCAAACCATCGGCTTCCGCTATGTTGACATCACCCGATCTGTGGTAATCCACCACGGCAGCAAGGATACCCGCGTGCCTGTGGAGAATGTCAATTGGCTGGGCAAGACCATGCGGCGCTGCGAGGTGCGGATTCTTGAAGGCGAGGGCCACGGTCTTATGGCCTCAGCCGGCGTGATGGGCAGTGTCCTCACAGAGATTGCCAAAGAGTGGGAAGACTGGACGACTATTGTTCAGGGCAAGCGCCGGGCAACCTCTCATACCGCCCGACCTGGTCTCTCCATCCAGACCTGATGATCAATGAACAGGTTGGAGTTGGATTTTTTTTGTGCCCCGCTGGTCTTCCAATCCAGCACTTTTTACCGCTTTGCGTTACGCTCTACGCATCGATTGGTCCCGGTGGACCATCCGACCTATCCCTAATCCCCTTCATTTTTATACCCCCAGCTGGCTCTGAGGATTTGTCCCTTGACATGCCTCTTACTCATTTTTATCCTCGTCACCTCTACACATACACATATAACATACCCCATCCCTAAACCTAATAGTGGCTGATGTACGCCCCGTCTATTGACTTCACATGTGGAGATGTTCCCCAGACCCAAAAACCTGTGATTTAGCATAATACCCACGTTAGCTTTGTTAATTTAATACCCTTAAATCATCATCCAACCCCTGATCTCGTAGCTCCTGCCAAGCATCGAGCTCAGACCGAATCCCCGAGTCCCGCATTCAGGGATGACTGTCACCCCTTTATAAGGAACAACCCCACTCCTCGCTGAGTCCCATTTTTGACACATTTCACACGACATCATACTATTTCGGGCAGCATTTCAGGCCTCCCATCGATGTTCGGTCTGATTTCTTCTTGAATTCCTTCCTAATTGAAAAGAGGGCCGAGATTATCGCTGGTGCGGAACCCAGATCGGCGGTTTTCCTACTTCTTGGCGCGCGAACCCGCACCCGTCACGTTCGTGTTCGGATCTTCCATCGCATCTGGAACTTGTTTCCAACTTTCCTTCAATACAAGCCACTTTTTCTTCGATATCGATACACACACAGAAAGTATCGATCGAAGATGCCTTCTCCACGGCGCACAAGACTGCTGGTGATCGCGGTGATCGCAATCATCATCCTGACGTTCTATTATTCGGTATGTTAACACCCGGATCGTCCTAATCTGGGATCATGCCCGTGCGGCGTCATTGCTAACGGGTCATTTGGAATACAGGGCGAAGGGAGCAGTATTCAAAACCAGAAGTTCTACAAATCAACTCTTGAAGCGTTGAGGGCGAAGGAGGATGCGAAACATGTGAAAGCCCAGGAAGCGGTGGCTAAACCTGTTGTTGCGCAGGCGGAAAGTGCAGAGAAGCCGGCTGTCCCTGTCGCGAATGTGGGTGACGATATGGAGGAGATTTCTATCGCTGGTCGGACGAAGATGACTGTCCCTAAGAAGGTCTCTCAGGACGCTTTGTCGACTGAGCAGGGATCGGGATCAGCATCGGGATCAGCGTCGGACTCTGAGTCTGATATCAAGAAGCCAGAGGAAGAGGAGCCAAAATTGGACCCGAAGACTGAGCTTAATGACATTCTCAAGAGGGCACCTAGTATGTTTGAACCAAGACCCCGGTCTCCCAACTATCACCAAGATCCACAAGCTAACTCATTTCGTTCACCAGTCATCATCTTTTCGAAATCCTACTGCCCCTACAGCATGAAAGCCAAGCACATCCTGTTAGACGGCTACACCATCTCGCCGGCGCCGTTCGTCGTGGAGCTCGACAAGCACCCAATTGGAAAGGAAATCCAGGCTCTCCTGAAGGAGACTACGGGCCGTGGCACTGTGCCGAATATCCTTGTCAATGGGAAGAGTATCGGCGGAGGCGATGATATTGCTGCTATGGATCAAAGCGATGATCTGGCGACGAGGTTGCGGGAGTATGGCGGCAAGTGGGTTGCTGATGTTTCGCGGGGCCCGCCGAAGCAGCACATGTAAGAGAATGGTTATTTTCCGGGGCGTATTCGATCATGGGTTGGCGTTGTTTTCAAATATTGTATATAGTTGATGTTGCATTGGTGACCGGGTCTGGCCACTCGGGTGGAATTGAGATAATTCTAGTATAGTGATACCTACTACGCAAGGGATTTACCCGATATGTTTTGATTGAATGTTACACTGAGTTAGGTGCCTAGCTATTTATACGGCCCCGGGACCAGATAATCTAGACCTCGGTGTGAATGTTGATGGCCCAGCGGGTCCACAGGTTGCAGTATAACCACCCATGCACAGACATTTAGACATTTAGGGCATTTTAATTGTCGGAAATGATCGAGGGCAGGGTTGTGTGGAGACTCATAAATAAGAATCATTTCGCCTTCACGAAGTCAAAATGAAAACGTGTAAGGCAGCGTATTAATTGTCAAGCAACACAATTCCTGAGGAACCCAAGATCACCCAAGATTAAGGAATCCAAATGTGAACTGGTGAAAATATTAGATAAGCCGATAGCTACAGGTCATGTGATGATAAGAACAGAGAAGATGACTAACTAGATAAGCAACCCTACGCTAAACCCGTTTTGTGGTTAAGCGACGCACAACCCCGTGACATACAATTTCGCTCCACCAACAACTCCAACCCGAATTTTGATCCTCCCGACATCGACAATTCACCCCCTCGGCCAACACCACCCACGCAGTCAAGATGCGGTACATTCACTCCGAGGAACGGCTGCCCATTCCGGACAATGGTGAGCATGCGACTTTTTTCTTTTTCGAGGTTTCAGGGAGGATTGTGATGTGGAGGAAAATGTGGGAGGCGGGCGCGATACCTATTCATGTACAATGAGTAGGAGAAATGCTCGACGATGATCTACCATCCAAGGCAGACGCCCTGCAACAACAACGACACTGGAGGAAAAATCATGGATCTTGTTTCTGGGCTTCAACACGCACCGAACAAAATCACATATGGAATTGCGCACATCAAGGGAAAAATTGGACCTATGGCTGATACAAGTTTTCTCCTACAGTGAAGGTTCACATTCGTTCGCGCGTTGTGACCGTTGAGGGTCCCCGTGGCAAGCTCGTCAAGGACCTCTCCCACATCGCCGTCACCTTCGGTCGCCCCGAGGCCAACGTGATCTCCATCGAGCTGCACCACGGTGTCCGCAAGGGTGTTGCTACCCTCCGTACCGTCCGCACCCTGATCAACAACCTGATCATCGGTGTTACCCGCGGTTTCCTCTACAAGATGCGTTACGTCTACGCCCATTTCCCCATCAACGTGAACATCGAGAAGAACCCCGAGACCGGCTGCAACGACATTGAGATCCGGTATGTTCAACCTTGATACCTCTATCTAAGAGAGGCCGATAAAGAAAAACCAGAGAAGGGTATGGGAACTGACCTTTTTTTTTTTTTTTTTTCAGTAACTTCCTCGGTGAGAAGTACGTTCGCCGCGTTGTTGCCCAGCCCGGTGTCGACATTGTCCCCTCCGCCAACGTCAAGGATGAGCTCCAGCTGTCCGGAAACTCCCTCGAGGCTGTCTCCCAGAGTGCCGCCGACATCCAGCAGATCTGCCGTGTCCGTAACAAGGATATCCGTAAGGTACGTGACACTTATTCTCAACCTTTCATCCAACCTGCATATACTAATCGGATTATAGTTCTTGGACGGTCTGTACGTGTCTGAGCGGGGCAACATCATTGAGGAGTAAAGAATGACGCTTGATGGGTTCGGGTGTCCGGGAGAGCTTCTTTTTTCAATTTCGCCCTCTTGCATATAGGAAGCAAAAAGCGGAATGACAAAAATCAAACGACTTGCAAATTCATGATTTTCCATGTTATTGAATTATAGTAGATTTCTCCAGGGCTGGTGTATCTGTACTTCGGATTAGATGGATGTAACATGGGTCTGGACTTTGTACCCACGATTACTCCTAGGACTTCGGTCCGATCAAATCTTGGATCCTCTTTCTCCCCGCAAGCATCCAACTTTGCCAGTCTAGCCCTTTTACGCCCAATTGTGTTTCAAGAATTATTGAATTGTTTTAGTGCTTTTTCGTCCCCAGTCGGTTTTAAATGCGCGTGACGCCATAGCATGTGAAAGCCCCAGTTCCGCTGACCATCCCCCCCCCCCCCATCAGTCTGGACCTCCCCACCACACGACATGGGGTCCTGGTGGCTCAGCATGTGGAGTTTCATAACAGCGATATTCGGCGTGATGCTGGATGTTGCGCAATTCTGGAAACAAGTGAGTAGTCCCTCTGTTTTAGCGCTGGGAAAATCAGCTGCTTCCCGAGCTCCAGCCGGAGTAGGCCTCGGACTGACAAAAAGCTCACAGAACTTCCTGTCATGGTGGAACTCAAGGTCGCCCCGGTCCCAACTCCTCCATACACTCGAAACAGCAACCAGTTACGAGCAGTGGGAAGGCGCGGCGTTTGACCTGGACGAGCTTCTGAATAAGGACCTTTGGTACGGAGGGCACATCTACAACCCAGCTACATTCCCCGCTAATCTCCCGATCACAGGCGCCAAAACAACATCAGTAGACATTATGATCATAGATTAATTTTGGGCCGACTGGAAGCGTTAATGCTTGCGCGAGAAAGTGAGAATATTCAAACGCTGGTTAACCTCCTTCGGTCCGGACTCGTGCGCAACCTGGGCAACATCACGTCTACGAGATTATTCACGCATGCGTACGCGGGCACGAAGCTTTTGATCGATGACTATATCACGCAGGTTGCGCTGTCTATACAGTATGTTACCTCGCTCCAGCCGGTGCCTGGGCATGCCAATGGGTTCACGTCGCAGGCGAAGCTAGAGTTGCTGCATGATACGCGACAAGCCTTTGGACGTACGACTCTGCTGTTACAAGGGGGTTCAGCGTTTGGACTTTGCCATTTGGGAGTTGTGAAGGCGCTGCATTTGCAAGGGCTTTTGCCTCGAATAATTACAGGTACCGCCACCGGTGCTATGATTGCAGCTTTGGTGGGCATTCACCCGGAGAGCGAGCTGCTTGGATTACTGGAGGGAGATACGATTGATATGTCTGCTTTTGATCGGCGATGGAAAGGCCATACCAATGGTTCATCCGCTAACAAAGCTGAAGGTTGGCTCTGGACGTTCTTCCGGCGGCTGAAGCGGTTTCTTCAAACGGGTCACTTGTTTGATATGGAGCTGCTTGAGGAATGTGTGCGAGCCAATGTTGGAGATTTGACCTTTGAAGAGGCGTATGCTCGGTCAAAGCGCATCTTGAACATCACCGTGGCTACGGCAGGTAAGACAGGCACACCGAATCTGCTTAATTACCTGACCGCGCCGAATGTAGTAGGTCTTATAACCTTTCTTGAAACCCAATCCTCTCATTGACACGCAAATAGTTGATCTGGTCTGCTGCTGCTGCCTCCAATGCTTCATCATTCTCTAGACGTTCTTCGCCCGTGACAATTTACTGCAAAGATGAGACCGGATCCATCATGCCTTGGCCGCATGCACAAGATGCTGTCTTTCAACCATGGCGACACGTTCACTATAATGAAGGCGAATCGCCCCTTGCCCGAATTGCCGAGCTCTTCAACGTGAACCACTTCATCGTCTCCCAAGCTCGTCCATACTTAATCCCATTCCTACGATCCGAGCTCAACCTCCTCGATCGCCGCCAAACCGGTTGGAACAACCTTTCCCGATCACTCATGCGACTGATTCTAGTCGAGCTGCGCCACCGCCTCCGACAACTTGATTACCTTGGCCTCCTCCCAGGCTCAGTCAGTCGTCTCTTAATCGACGAAACCATCCCAGGTCCAAACCTGACTCTTGTGCCGGATCTGTCCTTTACAGATGTGGGCCGACTCTTCCGACAACCTACCCGAGCACAAGTCGCAGAATGGACTCTCAAAGGCGAGCGAGGCGTCTGGCCCGCTGTTAGTGCATTGAAGGTCCGTGAAGCTATCGAGATCGAGCTGGATAGGGGCTACCAGATCGTTCGTCGACGGAGACCCAGTGATCAAGCTCTTCCTCCACCGGTACGCCCATTTCCCAATGAGGGTGTACCTCGTCGAAGACGGGTAGAGGGTGAAACCGAGTGCGATAACGGCCAACTTGCTGATGGAGTATAAATTCAGCCAGAATGGAGTATATCTTGCCATTGCAAGAACCATGAAGTCTCGGGCTACGAGAACTACCTTGTAATTGTCGAATCCAATACAGATTATCTACGTATTACGAGTGGAACCAAATACTTCTCAGTTGATACATAATTCCGTCATAACATAGCTAGGTACGTAAAGCTAGGTACTCAGAGACAGCTGAAACCAATCTTCAAGTTCTATTTCTTTGTCGACCCAGAGCTGAAACCTGAGCCAGAGCCAGAGCTCGAGTTACCAGGGGGAGTATAGATCGAGTATCCCTTTCCATCATTGTAGTAGGTACTCCCGTTAGCGTTGGAGTAGTAGTAAGAACCGTCCCTAGCATTCCCGATCACATAAGTCCATGAAATTTTAATTCATGTTCTCAAATTTCACTCACAAGTTGGAATAGTGGTAAGTGTTCGAGTTATAAGCACCGGGGCCGTAATCGCGAGCGTAGTAGTGGTTACCCTAAGCTTTACATCAGAACGAATCTCCAATACACAGAAATTCTCTGAGTACGTATGTATACCTCCCTGTTAGTGCCACAGCTCTTGTAGGTATAGCCCTGTCCAGAAGGCATATTGATTAGCAGTCAGTGATGGTGATGTTAACTATGAATCTGTGAATAGAAGAAATCACAAGTGGAAATGGGAAGGGGGATTGGAAGTAAATAAAGAGGGGAAGATGGGGGGTAGATCTCGCGTCATACGTCAGCTCATCTTCCGTTACGGGTAAGCCTTGATACGTGCTTGCTATTTGCTTGCATATTCGTGATGGTTTTCTGGTTTTCTTTAGGTATTAGATGTGATAAATGATTCGGCACTTTCGCCATGTGGCGGCAGTTTGTGGAGTGAATAGCCAGCGAGCCCCGCTAGACCATCTGTTTACGGCCCACGATGTACGTTCAGCGAAATCTCCCGTTGGGTGTAGAGCTGAGGGTGGGATATGCGTAGTGGGTCATTTCGAGATCTAAGGTTTCTACCTACAGGGTGGGTATCTGATGTAGATAAAGTGGTTATAACATCAATTTTGGGAGCATAGCAAAAAGACATAGACACTAGCAAAACCCATTGAGTGATTACCCAGTGATAAGCAGGCATCTTCACCGCTGGTTTATAACTGGATACGTCGGTTTTGTTGGTGTAATTACTTCCGCATTTGGACTAGGGGTATGCAGCGTGATAGTATGGAAGCACCAAGATTGGACAGGAGATCGGCCTATATGTAGCAATTGGACTTGAAATATGGATACACACGAGGGTATGGTCAGAAACAAAGGTAAGGAAGCAACACACATATTATCACCTCAATCATCCAAAGCATCCGACGCAGGCGGCCCCTTATAATCTGCAAAGATATCAGTATGATCCAAAACCGCGACACAAGATAAGAATATGAACTCACGTTTCCTAGCATAAACCACATACCAAACGGCAGAAATGGCCATGAATGCCACAAAGACAACCGACGCATAATTCATCGAAATAGACGTGACAGGTAAAGCTGTAGGCATACTGAACAAAACCATCTCAAAAGCAATCCAAGCCAGCGCAAGAACATTGAAGAATGTCCCGGCGATCATTCCACAGTTCCATGGTGCGTGATTGACCTCTTCACGGCCGTTTAACAAGCTCAGGGAAATAGGAATAGCATATGCAGCTGCTAAGGCGATGACACCCACAGAAACGAAAGCAGTGAACGCGCTAGAACTGCCAAGATTGATGAGGCCGAGAAGCATTTGAATTACGGTTAAGAGGATAAGAGACCAAACGGGGACGCCGAGTTTCGGGTCGACGTGCGCCCATAGGTGGGAGAGTGGGAGAGCGTTATCGCGTGCGACGGCCCAGGTGCAGCGGGAGGCGGCGACGGTGATACTGATGGAACAGAAGAGGGTGATTACTAACACTAGGAAGACGAGGGCTAGACCACCGCCTGGTGAGCCCATAACCTGGTGTAAGATATAGGGGAGGGCTTGAGCGCCCGGGGAGTTGATGATGTCTTCTAGTGGGGGTAAAGTCACACAGAGGGGAATGATAAAGAAGAGGCCAGCGATGCCGCCGACAGGGACGCTAAGAGCGATGGCGCGAGGCATTTTGATGGCTGGGTGGGCGCATTCTTCGGCCATAGAAGAGATCATGCCGATGGCGGAGAAGGTGTAGGCTGGGGGGAGGAGACCGATGAAGAAGGTGAAGTTGCCCCAGCCTGCGAAGCTTTTGTCGTAGTGTGATAGTGCCCATGAAGCGCTGTGTCGGCCTACGTCAGCTTTGACGGAGACTGCGATGAGGATGACCAATATAGTGAGAGCGGTCCAGGTGGCGCACGCGATATCGACTTTGGGTAGGTAACGATTGGCAAATGTACAGATGACCAATGAGCCTAGGCAGATGGCGTAGAATATCAATAGTAGCTGCCAGCTATTTGCACTCCAGTCGGGGTGATACATGGAGACTGTCGCGGAGAGCAAAGAAGCGAAACCGAAGTTGACCGACAAGGTGATCGTCCAGTTACCAATGATCCAGATCCAGGCATTGATAAAAGATATGGTGGTTTTGGAGGACTTCGCAATTTGAAACGACCAGTAGTATGGCCCTGCAGAGGTAGGATATCGCGAGGCCAGTTCCGCCAATGACATGGCAATGCACTGATCAAGGACACAAACTACAATCCATCCCACGAAGATGGACAGTGGCCCACCACCATAGATGGCACTTATAAGGGGACTGCCCTCACCATAGGGAATCGCTGCCATGGCCAGCGTCTGGAAGAGCAGCGTGATGACTGATCGATTCCGACGCATCTCCTGCTTGTATCCCAAGCCTTCAAGTTCCGCCTGTTCATGCACACTGGCGATCTCGCCAGCTTCATGGTCACCATGACCATCGGATGTGAAATCAATTTTCTCAGCGATTGGATCGGCCATCGTGAGTTTCGCGCAGCTCAGGAGCGCAGATCAAAAGATACGCGGTTCGATGTAACTTATCACAGCGACGTGAAGTACTCCACACACAAGGAGGTCCAAGGGTTACAAGATCGAAGGAAAAGCAAAATAAAGTATTTGCGTCCTGCCCTGCAGTGAGATAGCCCCGTGCATTGTAGCATTTTATACAAATTGCGGAGAAAGCAGTGGTCGCACCGAGTGCGCCACCTACTAGAATGCAAACAAGCTGAACTTTACCTCCATCGGATGATAAGCTGAGCTTCTCAAAATCTCTCCGCACTAGGATCCGCTATACAAATTGGGAACCTTGGCGGGAGGGGGTCTAGTGATTGGCGCGAGGCTTATTTCATCAAGGACAGCCCCTGCAGTTCTTATCACCCTTCTTTGTTTACAATGGATGTGGCTGGGCCAGTCACACATGCTCAATGGGACCCGCTTTCTAAGCAATCAAAGCCCGACCTAAAAATTCAGTGGAGCTGTTGTGAATCATCCATGCGAGATAAGGACGGTGTTCCAGACCGCAAAGAGTAACGAGATACGACACAAGGAATCTTCATGGGGAAGCAGGTTGCTAGACCAGATCAGGCAGTCGTATGCGCCCGAGCTCGGATCAGCAAGCTTCTTGCAATACTACGCGGGAAAATCTCTTAGTTGAGCCAATAGAATATATGATTTATTTAGCAAATATTGTTCGGATGTCACGGATCCCAAGGTTCTTTCTACTATTCTCCCTACCAACGATAGCGCAACTATCACCATGGTGAGCAATGTACCTCGAAAGGCGGCTTACAAACCATATACACTCTGTATTGACCCGCCAGATAGCCTGTTATCTAAGAGATAGATCATCGCAATAAAATTATTTGATAATTCGATTACAAAGATCTGGCTCTCGAGCACATTTTGGAGGAATGTTCAAGTACTGTCGAGACATAATCCTATGAATAACGAAATAGCTCTAAAAAGAAAATTGGGACTCGATATCGTATTATCAAGGCTCTTAGGTGATTGATGCGTCACATCAATTAATGAGTATGATAAAGAGAGGTGCAGCTAATCTTATGTCATTGTTCTCGAAGACCCTGCCAAGCCTAGCTCTAGTAACTTAAATCTACCAAAATGTCGCCTTAGCGGGAGAAGTGGATATATCCAGTCCTACTCCGTATAAGTGCATCACTTGAGAAAAATTGGACTTGCAACGTCCTTACAGATGTGGACCCGGTGATTACAGCCCTTCTTTTAGCTCCCGTCGCCATGTTTAGGGTTTATCCCGCGGACCCTTCACAATGGCTAGGAGCAGACTGGATCTTCAATGTACTACGGGTGAATCCACATATCTCTAGGTCTACATGTCGCTTAATCGCTTAATGCTTGGCATTTCTGGGCTTGGCTATTCAATTGTTCAGTTTTGGGGCTCCACATCTGCCAAATATCAACTTCCGATCCTTGTAAAAGATTGTAAAGAATCCATGGATTGCCGCCACTGGCGGATTACATTATCTTTCAGTGGCTTCTCCGCGCAATGCATAATTTAGTCTCGCCACGTGCATAGCAACGGTGCAAACAACCTAACTACAATGCCATCCAATACTATTTCCTTCGTCTCGGACCAGAGATCGGGAAAGTCACATCGTCCACGCCCAGTATCTGAGCGGAGACGTGAACAAAACTGAATAGCGCAAAAGAACTACAGAAAAAGTCCTGTCTCTGTAGACATCACTCCTAATCATCTTGACGTTCCTGGGTAGCCTAAGGTAAATAAGTAAGTACCTGGGGATGTACTCGGTAGGATTACTACTCTGAATTACAATCACCGCACTATCCCAATGTGGGCTAGTGAGGTATTCAATTAATTCTGTGATGTTTGATTATCTATCTCCTTTTTTGAATTATGAGCTCGACCAAACAATCTAAAAAGCAATAGCTTTATGGGGTATGTCTATGTAGTAGCATTTTTGTTTGCATGAGAGAGGTTAAAGGTAGATTGTAGAGAAATCAATGCATCAGAGGCATAGCCATGACATGAAGAGGTATCACAAAAAGCAGCAGGATAAGAAATGATTAAGTACATTAGAATTAGTGGGCAGTCGACGGACGTCCGGCTGCCTCGCCTTGGACAGCATCATGGCGCACATCATGACGGGAGATATGAGAGCGAAGACTGTGGCGGGAAGAAGGAGGCTCCGCAGTGGCCGCCAAAGGGGGAACTAAGACTCAATGTTAAAAAACGTTCCATGTGAAACAAAGGTGAGGGGCGAAAAGAAAACTTACTGCTAAATCCATAGCCTTCGGTGGCTCCCTTCAGGTCCTGGGGATCGATCTCCACACGGATAGTGACATCCAAGCCTCCGTACATGGTACTGTTACAGCTAAATCCATCGGCAGCAGGGTGAGTCGTTCCAGCACCAACCTCGCCCTTGTGAAGGGGCGCATGGCCGTCCTTGGGAAGGCGTTCAAGCTTGGCGCTCTCAACTTCCACGGCAGTGCCGTTGGCAGCGGGAGCGACCACCTCAGTCAGACAGGCAAAGTTACGCGATGGCATAGTCACCTTGTTCCAGGTAGCACTCTTTTCATGGCCACCGGGCTGCTTGTCAAACATAGGCATCAGAGTCTCGTCACAGGTACGGCCCAGATGGTGAATTTTGTTGCGGCGGGCTAAGAGGTTAGCCACGGCCTTAGGGGGTGGCTTGTTGGTGATGGCACTACTGATGACATTGACAATGTAGCGGTGATCATTCTCGCCGGCCAAGTTCAACTTGGGGTTAGAGTAGAAACGACCAATCGCAGCCAAATGGACGTCACCACCGAGGATGGTCACTCGCACCGAATTGGCACGGGCAAGCTCCTGCAAACGCTCAATGAGCATCTTTCGCTCACGCTTGTGTTGGCGAGCAGTGTAGTGGTCATCCAGGTCATCCAGCAAGTCAACTTGTCCATCGAATTCATTGAAGAGACCACCAGCCACACCGAAACGCTTGTTCAGGAGGCGAATCGGAGCAATGATAGGAGAAGTGAGGATGTTCTCAAGCCATGCCAGACGGGGGTATGCGATAGGGACACCCAACAGAACAACCAGATGTTTGATATCGCCATCGGCAGCAGCAATCTCCTGCTGCAACCGCTGGAAGATGAGGTCGTAGGTGTCCTCGTAGTTCACCTGATGACGGGTGCGCTCGGTCCGCGCATCCAGGCCGACGAAAGCAATGCGCTTTCCGAAACGCATGTACAGACTGCGACTGCGCTCCTCCACGTAAGGACCGGGTCGCTTACCCACAATCCAGCTATCATCCTCAGGCTGGCCCTCGAGCACAAAGGTATTCTCCAGCTGGCGTGGATCGACACCGGAAGTGCCATTCACGGCATGCATAGTCTGGGGCGCATCGGTGGTGAAAGTGGACTTGGGGGGAGCAATGTGATGCTGGAACAAGCAGTAGTACTTGAAGGCAACACCACCGATACCACGGAACACAGCGCACTTCATGAAATGATCAGTGTACGAACCGAAGCCATCAATGATGTCATGGTCGTCCCAGATGTTGACTTGAGGAATGCGACCATTGGCAGCGCGGAAAGGCTCAGTGTTGTACCAGCGGACATAGTTGGCGTAGTAGTACTCGTCGCACTCCGCGCGCATCTTTTCATTGAAATCATGAGTGCGGCGCTTGACTGGGTTGTTAATGGAAGTCCACGGCTTTAGAGGACCATCCACACGAATACCGTCGTTATAGATCTGGTCACCACCGCCCACCATGACGTGGAAGGGCTTCTCCCCGTGAACACGCAGGACATCATGCCACAAGTTAGGTCCCTTCCAGGCCTCCATGTCGGTACCAACAGAGAAGCCATTGCATGAGTGGAACATGATGCGCATAGACTGGTCCTCCGCAGGCACCACGAAGGTCCAGGGGTTGTTGACCTTCTCTCCAGACTCATTGAACAACCCAGGGATCTCATATTCCCAGCTCGCCTCGTAGGACTCGACCGGCACATTCAACGAGAACCGCCAGAATGCCTTGTGGAGATCTTGGTAGAGCTTGAGACCCTCAATAGTCTGATTTGTCGAGGACTGGTGCTGACCCTCGGACGAGAGAGGAGCCAACTGGCGCAAGTGGAGCTGAGGCTGGTCCTGACCTGGCTTGGTGACAATTAACACACTTCCATGCCACATCGGGGTGGACTCATAGTGCATGTTTTTCAGGTTGATCAGCGGGCCGGAGATCAGTTCGAAACGGTCATTGTCGCTGCGCGTAATTGGCGCTGTCTCGCCATTGGTGGCCCCTGTGAGATTTCAGTCAGTACCATTCGCTTTGCGCGCAGCTTCCCATGCGCTGGGCGCGTGTTCGCGGGTAATTGTTTCGATCCGAACCTACCATTAACGGGGAGTGTATTTGAGTCTGCCATTGACTATAAATGCGAATCGCGGAAGACACCGAAATTTCACAGAGCTAAGGGGGTGAAGAGAAGAAAGGAGCCGTGGACGGATTGTCGCACGGGGGGGGGGAAGCTTTTCAAGTGTCGCAATTGAAGGAGAGGAGAACCGAGGAATGTCAGATTAGGCAGAGAGACTTTTCGGGCTTGGCCAACTGTAGGGCTGCAGGGCTGAAAGTTTGTAAACGTAAAAAGCGCAAAACGGACATACAGGAAATAACAATAATAAAAAAAGCAAAGGAAGCGAGATTGGGGATGCAGATCGGTACCCAGTACCTGGGACTTGTAGAGATTAGCAGGGGTTTGTCAATAAATTGTCAAGTACCCACTACCTAGGATCACCTCCACTCGGAACAGCTCAATCCAATCACTGTTGGATATTAGCAACTGCGCTCATGACGCCGCCAAGGCTCAGCGCGCAGCTCCCCGCGCATGGTGGACATTGCGGACCAATCGAACACTCATGAGCCACGTCGCGCCACACAAACCGGTTACTCGGAGATTCTGATTGGCAATGAAAAGTGGCGGTGCAAGATCCTGGCCCGTGAGCTGCATTTTTGGAGCTCCGATCCATGGATTGCATGGATGCCTTGCTTGGTACATATGTACGAGTACGATCGGACTTTAGTCGATCTCTTATAGGCTTACAGGACTACGTAGGCTGAAGATCAGTCCTGCATGGCTACGTGGTCGGAAGTGTAAGTTTCAATGCATTCATGGTACAGATCATCTCATTTCACACTTTTCTCTTATACAGATCACAGATAATAAAAAGTAATAATAGCACATTATGTACTGGCTCCACCCGCTCTATTGGCTTGGCTAGGATCCACTCCAGTTTCGAATCAGCCCATATTGAAACTGATTCTAGGGGATCAGCGCAAAGACATACATCAACGCAAAGAATGTTTGAAGCATCTGTGTCTGAACATTCTGCAATTGGTCCAGAACTGGAACTATATTCTGCAAAGCAGGTGCAGTCGATGGCCTCGCGAACAAGCTTGAGCTCGCCGGAAGTGGCGGAGCAGACGGGATGCTTGGCACAGTGGAGGGCCGGTCGAATAACAAATCACACGAAGCCAACTGGCTCAATTTATCCATTTTCTTTTGTCGGTACTGCTGGAGTGTTAGTCCGTCCCGCACGGCGAACCAGGATTCCCACGAGGCCTTAGACAGGAGAGTCCGAAGGTACTCCTCGGAGTCTGCATGCTGGCTTCGAAATTCAGCGCTGTTGTTCCCCCACACTAATTCGGCGAAGTCGTGGAGGAATTGTGCGAACTGGATTGTCACCACCAGGTCCATGCCGGTGGGGAGCTCGCGCTTGCTTTCGCGAAAATACCGGAACATACCCACTCCGCAGATCTCCAAGTGATTCTTCACGGTATACTGGTACATCTCCAGGAAACGGTCAATGTGAATGTCAATGATTAGTTGGCCTTGGTGCCATACATAGCATAGGTCAGTAAGGTCATCGGGGGCAGATTCGAAGAAATATCCCAGGAGGTGCTGCCGCTGCAGGTCAAATCCCAGGACGAGTTTCTGTTCGGTTAACGGGGCTAAAGTAGACAAAGGCAACATGGGCATATTCATAAAAGTAATGAGGTGGGGATATGTCGAGAAAGGACGGGCGGATGCATTAATGTCGAGGAGCTCATCGAGACAAACGTTACGGAATCTTTCGCCCTCCTGAAGCATGCAACCGTCAAGTCGAGTGGGGCAATCCCTGGCTCGCTCAATGGCTGCTAGATATAGGTGATGATCGATCAGTCCCCAAGGATGACGAGAAGCCTCTTGCACTTTAGCTGCAAGACTCTTGTTAAGCACGGGAGCTGGGGGCTCAGGATAGGCACACCGGACCAGCGGCTGAACCTTGTTGTCCCAATTGATGCAGGGTTGAGTGGCACACGACATGTTAGTGGAGGTAGGTTTTAGAGGATATAGAATTGTTCACAGCAGTCAATGGCTTTTGCTTTATTGATTGAATAACAGTACGTCCAACTTTGCCGGGAATATCCAGCTTATATGTTAATGGGGTTGTCTGACAAGATAGATTCGTACATTGACTCGTCCCAAATTGCGATGAAAGCCGGCTTTGTGTAGAAGAAGAGGTATTATACCAGAACAAAGATATCCGGGTGGCTTTGCATTGTCAAGGTCGAGGTCGGTGCATAAAAAGAACAGAAGGGTATTGTTCAAGGACACAAGAACAAAGACATCTTTGAGATGTCTCAGATTTCGAGTCTTTGTGCTGGTCTTTGTGCTAAAATGGGAGAAAAGGTCATAAAGAAGGATAGATTTAGACTATATAATTGGCACAAAGACAGGAAGCTATTTTTTGGCCTTGAAACCTCCGAGTCCTGATTTAGCACTCTTTCAGTTTTGGGTTTCCAGGCCGGGCATAGTGCTGAATAGAGTCCTGTACCTTGATCAACAGTGTCATTCTTGGTCATAGATCTCTCCGATCTTGAAGGCGAGGTAGGTTTGTCCCAAAATAGGTTTTACCCCTTAATTACTTGTTTGTTCCTTCAATCTAGATTCATGCACAGATAATGATCATCCAATCAGGATCTAGCCTTGTGCTTTAATCGGGCATCTATATCATAAACGACTCAAGATAGTGATATATAGTGTTGGAATCCGAGCTATGTAAAAGCGGCGGTAGCTAAAATCAAGCAGCCCCACCCGAAGGGAACCCGCGCTTCTTACATACTCAGAAGCTACTCAACCTTCACTTCCACCTTCAACACCCAACCCAAACGATTCATCCAATCTATAAACCACCAAAATGTCCGTTGAAACACATGCCATAAATCCTGAAGCCTTCGCCGAAGCTATCGCCGATCTCCCCCTCAGCGCAGTCTACAGCAAAGTCTCCGAGCTCCGCAACTCAATCGCACACCTGCACCGTTCCAACGAGGAGCTCAGGCTTTTCCTTGCAGAATCAAAGGATTCAGAAGAAGAAAAGAAGGAGCTAGAGGGATATGTTTTGGAGAACGAGGGGGTGGTTACGTCGATGAATGAGCGGATTTCGTTGCTTAAGGTTGAAGTGGAGAGGCGGGGGCAGACTTGGATTGAGGAGAAGGGGGAGGAGAAAAATTTGAATGGGGAGGCGCAGGTATCTGAAGAGACGATTGCGCCGGTACCGAATGGGGGTGCTGGAGCTGGGCTTGGTGACCAGGGCTCGAATGCAAATGCGGGGCAGGAGGAAGGTGGAGTTTATCTTTAATGAAACTATCTCGACAATAATGATTGTGACGACCTGGTGACAATGGACTTTGCCCACGATACAGCCATGGCGAAGGCGTTAATCGGAAATTTGAGACACGCGCATCCCATACGCCTCTTGATTGGATCAGAGCGAGGCGACGCGACTTACAAAACAGCTGTACGCCCTACACTGGGTTGAAGTTGAGATGCAGGAAACTCATATGTTCTACTGTATCTCCTATTTCATAATATTCACCGCCGAGTATGCTGTGTAACCCAGAATAGCAGTCTAGATGACCTGCATATGCAGGCTTCATGACAAACACATTCCACCTGGGCTAGCTGATGCAGGAACTGAAGATATGCAAGATCATCATAAAATTTTCACGCATGCTAAATGCTCAAAGTCCCAGTTCTGGGTTGTATCATCGGAAGATTCTTTCCAATTTGCCATCCTGTCGCAAACAAAAAGAACACTAAAATAAACAGTGCGGTCCAACGCCTGGTTGAAGAACATGTTATGGTCGTCAAGTGTAGAAAAAATGGGAAATGCGCGCTCTCGAGTCATCTAGGTCGAGGCCTGAGCCCAGTGGCCGCCATTGAGTGCCTCCGGAGGCACCCGCTGCTGCTTGATGAAAAGGTCGATCAAGGGCTGCATAGGCTCCATCTCCTTGTCCGACACCAGCTGGTAGTACTTGGCCACGGTCACAAAGTGCACAAAGCACATGTTCAAGATGTCGTGCTTGTTGATATGCCAGAACGGGTTCAACCAGTGCGCATGGTACAGATGCGCGTAGCAGCGGAACATCTGCTTCATGATGCCCTGGCAGTCCTTATAGAAGGTCTGGGGGAAACCGCTTGACTTGCCAATCCATTCATCAGGGCCGTTGCCATTCGTTGCGGGGCTGGCACCTTCTGTGGTGGGGGTGGCTGAGGCGGTCGCTGCATCCCTGATGGAGGAGGTTTCGGGGGTACCGTTCACTTTCTCGGTGGGGAACATGACCGGGTCGTGAATCTTGCTGACAATCCACTTCTCAACGCGGTTAATGAACTTCGGGGCCGAGATCTTAGCGGCACGGCCGTCGACGAGCCAGGTGTAGGTCAATCTATAAGATGCGTATCAGTTCTGTCAACCCCGGATTTCTTCACTACCCCGCAGTGTCTAACATACCGTCCAGCAGACATTGTCGGGCATGTACCCTCATTGCAAATGGGCATTCCGGTCACGCCATTCACCTCCTGAATAACCTGGAGCATACCGTGGAGTAGGCGATATTGTTCAACAACTAGTATACCATCGCATCAGCACTCATTCGCGAGATTTCTTGGCCGTGGAATTGCTTACTCTGGTGAGCTAGCCATTCGCCCAGCTCAACATTCTTAGGGCAAGCACATAGTGTCAAGAAGTTACCCCTGACGTTGAGCGGAGCGTACTTCTCCTGGAAGAAGTACTTGGGGGCATCGGGATCATTCGCGGCGAGGTTATCAATAGTTAAGCTGTTGGACAACGAGGGCGAGTTGGACATAGTGCCGGAACGAGGGTCTTGCGGTGCTTGCGCGGGATTCTTGGGGGGTTGGTTTTTGTTGTTTCCTCCCCTGCCAAACCCTTGGCGACTGCGAAAAGGAGCATACATTAGCAATAGGCCCGGGGATGGGTCGGCTGGTTGCCAGGGGGTGATGGAGGGGTCGGAAAGAAAAATAAAAAGGGGGGGTTAGAGGGAAGAGAAAGCATCCGGAAATGGGCCAATATCAACAATAAACTTTGGAAGAGGCGGATTGGATTGTGCCTGCTTTGTGATGTGGCGCCGTGACTTCAGTAGTAGAGTGTATATGAGGGGGAACAAGAGAGGGAATCATTTCAAGGGGAACCCATATTTCCTGGACTTAAACCTCATCAACCATCGACTTACACGCTTTGGAAGAAAGTCGCCATTTTTGTAGACTTTGGTCGTGTCTTTATAAATTCAAATCAAATCAATTGCACACTGGGACACGATTGAAGGTCAAGAACGGTGAAAGATGCCCGAATCAATCCCACGGGTCCCACTTAACTCCTTTGGGTTCGGCCGCGGATCATTGTGTTGATCCGTCCAGAGTCCGAGATACAGTGAATGATCTGGGAGTCGCCAAAAGTGATTGAGCTCCCGATCACCTTCTTTTCTCTCCTCTTTTCCCTTTTCTTTGTATAATATCCCTCCCAATAGCTCCTGATCTTTGCTTCTCTCAATTGGTACCGATCTCCTTCCCAAACATGTCCTCTTCTGACGAGGAAGCTGTCCGCCGCCCCGGCCGCAGCAACGGCGTGCAAAGTCCTGCTCACAGCGACGCTCATGACTCAGGCGATGAGAACAAGAGCCCTTACGGAGCAGGGAATGACAATCTGGATGAGGACGATGACGCGGATCTTTTCGGCTCGGATGGAGACGACAATGGAGCAGAGAATGAGTATGGAACACTCTCGGTACTACAGAATGCGCAATGAAAACTAACTGCCAATTTTAGTCGGCCTCGTCGCACCTTGGAAGACGAGCAGCTAGATTCCGGCGACGACGAGAATCGCTACGATCGTCGCGGGGACCGCATGGATGAGGCTCCCGATGAGGATGATTACGCCGAGACAGTCAACATCATGGACGTGGGCCTTGCGCGGGCGCCAGTACCAGCGACCAATGATGGAGAGGTATATCAAAATTAGGAATTGATACCTGCGATCTATGAAATCTAATAATCTCGACAGGTCTACACCATGCGCATTCCGGACTTCCTCTCGACCGAGGCCGAAGAGTTCAACCCGGAAACCTACGTTGCGCCTCCTTATGCCACCGCTGCTACATCACTCTGTTGGCGCAAAGATCCCAAGGATGGATCTCTTCTACAGTCAAACGCCCGCATTATCCGATGGGAAGATGGTTCCTTGACCCTTCAACTTGCACACGCCCCTCTCGAGCAATACCGCATTGCATCCAAACCCCTCGCTCCCCTCAACAAGTCCGGCGAGTATGATACCAAGCTGGACTCACATGTCTACCTTGGCGCCGCAGTGGAAACCGCTTCCCTCTTCCGATTGACTTCCCACGTCACACACGGCCTCACAGTGCTACCGACAACAGTGGAGACAGACGACGCGGTCCTCAAACTTCAGGCATCGTTGGCCGCGGCCACTCGTGGTAACAAGAAGACTGCTGATGGCTCGGCACCTGTCATTGATACGATTGAGGACCCCGAGCTGGCCCAGCGAAAGGCCGAACATATGGAGAGGGAGGCTATGCGAGCTGAACGTCGTCGCCAACAGATTGCGGATCGTGAAGCAGACCGTGGCCGCCGTGTCCCTACTTCCCGCTCCGGTCCAGGCGGCCTCAGCGTTGGTGGTCTTGAAGATGATGGCCTGGCTACAAGAGCTCGTGCCAAGCCCCGCCGTCCTAATCGCCGCGGTGAGATCTATTCCGATGATGAAGAGGACTACGGTCGTGGTGCCCGTTCCCGTGAGGACGAGTATGACGAGGACGACGGGTTCCTGGTCGGAAGTGATGAAGATATCGAAGAGGTTGACGATGAGGAGGAAGAGGAGTTGGAGGACGAGGATATGGACGCGGAGGGCGAGGTAGATGATGAGGTCGCCCCGGCCAAAGCTGCCCGCAAGACGGAGGCACCGCGTTCTGGAACACCTCCAGCTCGAAAGAAGAACCGTTACGTTGTGGACGATGAGGATGAAGAGTGATCCCAGCCATCTTGTGCAGTTCTCATTTTTCCTTCTTCTTTTCATCTGGTATTCACGGCCTTGGCGTCATTTTAAAGGTGTGGGCATATTGAGTCCATCCGGGCTTAGCTAGTTAACGTATTTGTGATTTTCGATACCAAAAAATTATACATGTAATGAAATGATCGATGATTTCACTGATTTCAAGGCTCTATGTGGTGTTCCACAATGTAGTAGAATTTTCCAGACTTGGTTCGATGTTTGTATTGTGAATTAATCCACTGTTGGGATATATATGTCAAGTCACTTAGTAGAATGAACGAAAATCACAACGCGCATGCCTCCAATGAAAAATCAAACCCCGTGCTTAAATGCTTATCCAAAATTGACTATCCGCTAACTTGCTCCGATCCCTCTGGGACCAAGCCTTGAGGAAATTCATGTGGTTCGAAGTTAAATTTCGAGATGACCGCGCGCGCACTACCAACAACCCGCATACAAAGCAGCTCTTTTTCATCAGTTGGTTGTTCCTCACACATGGCACCATTTACAGACTGGAAAAGGTCATGTTGATGAGAGAGTGGATGTCTACCAGGCTCATGCCAGCGGCGTTGCCGGTTCTCAACCTCATTGATAAGACCGAGGAGCGGCGGTTGGCCAGAGCACCGGCTCTCAACATTAGGGTCATAGGAACCACCAATGACGGCCCGACGCACTATCTGCCGCAGCCAGCTACTCCACAGCTGTGCTGGATCTTCGCTTTGCAGCACGTGGGAGACATATTCTGGCGGGGCGGACTGCATGCCTAGTTCGACAGGGTCGCTATTATACACTCGCAGCCAGGCATCTGCGGCGACTGTTAATAGCGTACCAGTGAACATGACGTTCTGAACGCCTGTTGAGAAACTTTTGGGACAGGCTTCGCAGCGAATGACGTCCCGCACCGTTCGGGCTGCGATATAGAGAGAGCAAAGGGTATGGTTGCTGACCGGGAAGGACGCAATGGAGGATATATGGCTGAGACAGAGGTAGAGGTAGGATAGACATGTACATTGACGCTGGGTGGAGTCGGAGCATAGCGATTCCGGGGTGAGTGGGAGGGAAGATAAATCGGAGAAGCTTGTTGGGACCGTAAAGGGCATGGCTGATGACTGAGACACACTAGAGAAGTCGGGCCAAGGACTTGAAGATGTGGGAACGGGAAGATTGGGATTCTTCATCCGGTCTGGCTGAAGACTATGATTGTGGTCTTCATTTCCTGCCAGTAGATCGGGCGGCGCGGGCTGTGAACAAGGCGAGAGGCTATGTGGTTGCCAGAAGAGTTGGGGACACAGATGCATTGCATCGGTTGCAGCAATGGGGTCTGGAGCTATAAGAAAGGAGTTTGATGATGTATTGACTGGACTGGGCCAAAAGCTATTATTGGATTGGGTGGAGAAATCGGGTGCCTCGTCGTCTGCGCGAGCTTTCCTCTTGGGTGGGCGGCCCATAGGCTTTTGTATAGAGTAATGACATCGAATAGACTGTTTCAAGCAGCGGGTGCAGCCAGTCAGATCTCCGGAACACTTCAACTTTCGTGTCCCTATTTGCATAGTCTCTGATCAGCGCTACTCTGATGGCGAGTAGTTTCCTGGACTTACTGCACTCATCACAAGCCGTATGTCGTTTTGGTTCGGCACTTATCGCTGAATCGCCATTGGGAGCAGATGCTCTTACGTCTGTCATGACTGCGGTTCAACTTGACATGCCAGCACCAAAACCAAGACAATAAAGAAATTAACTGAGCTTTGAAATAGCGATCTTCGATACGCGATAAGATTGGGGGGCAGTCATGTGGGCGGTGAGCGGAGTCGACAGAAAAGAAAAGAAAAAAAAAATCGCGGATCAAAGTATCCAAGCTCAAACGGCAATCATGGTCGCCCGAAACGCCTCAAAGAAGCGCAAGGCGGTTACTCGCGATGTGGAGGAAGAAGCTGGAGTTTTCTCTGGTGATGAATTGAGCGCAGAGAACCTCGATGGCGCCCTCTCAGACAATGACAACGACCTTTCGGAGAGCGAAGACGGGAGCGATTCCGAAATCGAGCTGATTGACGACTTCAGTGATGAAGATGATGATGAGGAAGAGGAATTGGACAGCGACGAGATCCCATCCGATGACGAAGATGAGCAGGAGCAGAAACAGACCGTCAAACGCTCCAATGCCGACGACCCCAATGTTCGTATCGTGAAGGACGCCAATGGAAACGACCGCTACCTGTACGACGAAATCATTCCTGACGACAATTCGGACTATTCGGAGGCAGAGGAAAATGCCAACACCATTGGTGATATTCCTCTGACATTCTACGACCAGTACCCTCACATCGGTTACGACATCAATGGAAAGAAAATTATGCGCCCCGCCAAGGGCGAAGCGCTGGATGCATTGCTGGACAGCATTGAGATCCCCAAGGGCTGGACCGGTCTTACCGATCCATCCACTGGCAAGCCATTGAACTTGAGTCAGAGTGAGTTGGAGTTGTTGAAGAAGGTGCAAATGAATGAGATCACCAGCGAGGGCTATGATCAATATGAGCCTCTGGTGGAATACTTCTCTGGCAAGCAGGAGATTATGCCCCTTAGCGCTGCTCCGGAACCTAAGCGCCGATTCGTGCCGTCCAAGCATGAGGCTAAGCGTGTGATGAAGATTGTGAAGGCTATCCGTGAGGGCCGCATTCTTCCTTACAGGCCACCGGAGGAGCGCGAGGAGAAGGATGATACCGTGGTCAACTTCGATCTTTGGGCCGACGAGGTCGAGCGAAAGGATCACATCATGCATATCCCGGCACCCAAACTCCCGCCGCCTGGTTACGAGGAGAGTTATCACCCGCCCCCAGAGTACCTGCCCGATAAGAAAGAGCGCAAGGAGTGGGAGCAGACCGACCCCGAGGATCGTGAGAAGGAATTCCTGCCCAATGACTACGGTTCTCTCCGTCGCGTTCCTGGCTTTGAGAACTTTATTAAGGAGAAGTTCGAGCGTTGCTTGGATCTGTACCTGGCACCCAGAGTGCGTCGCAGCAAGCTGAACATCGATCCCGAGAGCCTTCTTCCTAAGCTTCCCAGCCCTGAAGAGCTCAAGCCTTTCCCCACGACCTGTGCGACAGTCTTCCGTGGACACAAGGGCCGTGTTCGCTCGCTTGCCGTGGACCCTACTGGAATCTGGCTTGCAACTGGTGGTGACGATGGTACCGTTCGTGTTTGGGAACTCCTGACTGGTCGCCAACTCTGGAGCATCAAGTTGAGCGATGAGGATGCTGTCAATGTGGTCAGCTGGCGTCCCGGTAAGGATGCTATTGTCCTTGCTGCCGCCTGTGGAGACGACCTCTACCTCGCAGTCCCTCCAATTGCCGATCCCGAGATTGAGAAGGCCAGTCTCGAGCTCGTCGACGCCGGCTGGGGTTACGCAGCAAACGCCCCTGCTCTCAACACCGTCGAGGCCAAGAAGGCTAACAAGCCCGTTCAATGGATTCGACCCTCATCTGCCCTGGCTGACGCAGGTGTCTCCGTCGTCATCCCTCTTCGTTACGTGCCCAAGTCCATTTCCTGGCACCGTCGCGGTGACTACTTCGTCACCGTCTGTTCCGGCGCCTCGACCCCAGCATCGGTGGCCATCTCCATTCACACCGTCTCCAAACACCTTACCCAATTCCCCTTCCGACGCCGTCTCAAGGGTGGTGGTCCCCCCCAAACAGCCCACTTCCACCCCTCGAAGCCGATTCTCTTCGTGGCCAACCAGCGCTCCATTCGCGCATACGACCTTTCACGACAACTGCTGGTCAAGATTCTGCAGCCTGGTGCCCGCTGGATCTCTTCCTTCGATATCCACCCTACCTCCTCGACTGCTTCCGGCGGCGACAACATCATTATCGGTTCGTACGATCGTCGTCTGCTCTGGCACGATCTCGACCTCTCGCCCCGCCCTTACAAGACCCTCCGCTACCACCGCAAGGCTATTCGTGCCGTCAAGTTCCACCCTGGTGGTCGCTACCCCTTGTTCGCGGATGCCAGTGACGACGGATCTATCCAGATCTTCCACGGCAGTGTTACCGGTGACATGCTTAGCAATGCCACCATCGTTCCGCTTAAGGTTCTCAAGGGCCACAAGATTACTGGAGAGTTGGGTGTCTTGGACATCGACTGGCACCCACGTGAAGCGTGGTGTGTCAGTGCTGGTGCCGATGGCACATGTCGGTTGTGGATGTAATTTTGCTTGGGGGCTCATCTACATGATATCTTTTTCTCTTTTCTTATATATGTTATCCATGGCGTTTTTTGTTGTATGTGTGCATAGTTCCTTTGTATAGCCCATACTGTCCTAAAAGTACTTTTGAAATATTTCAAAAATCAGAGGCTAGAGATATAAATTATCGATCCAGTTTTGAACCAATTAGTTCTTTTGCTGTAGGGGTTTGGGTATAAAGTACACAAAAATAGTCTATGACTAGGTGGTCGAGTTTGCTTTATTTATTCAACATGAATGTGTTGCGTATTCACAGGGTATCTATGTCTAAAAAAGTGTACCCAGAGTATAACCAAAACCAGCTCGATATAACTTGCACGAGCTAACATTCAAACGACTCAGGACGTTATGGTCTCAAGCCAAACCACCGTGACCGCTCCAGTCTCTCCTTAATTTCTCATACTTCTTCATATCCGTAACACTGGGCCGAACAAAGGTCTTCGCAGCCACGAAGTCCTCGATCCGAATACTATCACGGCGCTTGATAGCCATGTAACCAGCACGACGCAATAGAGATCCAAGATCCGCACCACTGAAGCCTTCGCACTCCTCAGCGAGTCTCCGCAGCTCGTCATTGAATTCGATAGGCAATTTCCGAATAAGAGTCTGGAGAATCTCGACACGCTCGAGTGGCGAGGGAAGGTTAACGAAGAGCAGAGTCTCAAGACGGCCGGGACGGAGCATGGCCGGATCAATAATGTCGGGACGGTTGGTGGCCGCAATGACATAAATGCCCTGGCGGGTACCCAAGCCGTCGAGCTCAGTGAGGAGGGTGTTGACGACACGAGCCGAGGCCTCAGAAAGAGTATCGTCACGGCGAGGCACGAGGGCATCCAACTCATCGAAGAAGATAACGCAAGGAACAGAAGAGCGGGCACGGACAAACACTTGGCGCACGGCACGTTCAGATTCACCGACGAACTTGTTCAGCAACTCAGGACCCTTGACGCTGATGAAGTTGGCGCGCGACTCGTTGGCCACGGCCTTGGCCAGCAGTGTCTTACCACAACCAGGGGGACCCCAGAGGAGAACACCGGTGGGCGCAGTGATACCGACCTTTTCGTAGATATCGGGAGTTCTGATCGGCTCAACGATGGCTGTGGAAAGCTCATCGCGGACACCGCCCAGGGCACCAATATCGGCCCAAGTGGTATCGGGAATAGTGGCGAAGCCTTCACGCTTGGAGGAGGGTTGGATCTTAGGAAGTGCGGTGAAAAAGTCGGCGTTGGAGACGAGGACAGTTTCTGTCTCGTCGCCAATAGGGTTTTCTCTGGCGTGTGTGATGAGACGGCGAAGTTCTCGGACTCTGGGGCTAAGTTCGTCCTCTCCTTCAATTTCCATCTCCTCCCCACTGTTGGACTTCAAGATATCCAGATAGCGCTTGATGGCAGCAGCGCCTGCGGTGGAGACAAGGTCGTTAAGATCAGCACCGACAAAACCAGGGGTTCTCTTGGCCAAAGTCTTCAAGTCAAGATCGTCCGCCAATTGCATCTTTCGGGTCAAGGCCCGAAGGATCTGCTCTCTGACGGGTTCTGAGGGAACAGTCATATTAATTTCCTTGTCGAAACGACCACCACGACGTAATGCAGCATCCAAACTATCCGGACGGTTGGTAGCCGCAAGAACAATAACGGGCTTTCCATCCGTCTTTTCAAGAGAAATTTCATCCATACAAGTAAGAAGCTGGGCGACAATTCTCTTCTCCATTTCCCTTTGAGCGCTCTCTCGCTTTGGTGTAATAGCGTCGATCTCGTCAATGAAGATCAAGCAAGGAGCGATCCGCTTAGCCTCGTCAAAGTACTCGCGGAGAGCTTTCTCAGATTCACCCGACATACCAGACACAACAGATGGAGCAGAGATCGAGATGAAAGGCACACCCAGCTCTGCCGCAAATGCGTTTGCAATCATAGTCTTACCACAACCCGGAGGACCATGTAACAGCACTCCACGCGGCGGTTGTACGTTTGACGAGATGTAGACCTGTGGCCGAGTCATGGGCAGAATAATCATATCACCCAATTGCTCCACCACTTCGTCCAAGCCACCCAAGTCCGCCAAACTGACATGTGTAGGAGGGGATCGGTCGACAGCCGCATCGGCTTTGCGTCGCTTGGAAACTGATTCTCCACCTTCCTTTTTTCTCTTCGAGGATGTGCCTGACGACTCGGATTTTTTGGTTGTGGTTGCCTTCGGGGTATTCCAACTGCCAACAATGCTCTGGTTGACGCCATTGGCTTCCTGAAATGGCATTTGTCAGTCTTCTGGTAGCTGCTAAGCTCATCATGGAAGCATCGCTTACCACCACAGGCGGCTCCTCCAAGCCCTCAAAATCACCCTCCACTGAGTCCTCCTCGTCGTCCCCACCTAGATCGGCCTTGACAACTTCCAATACGCGCTCCAGACTGTCTTCCAATTGCCTTTTCGGCCTGCGGTTTAAACTCGAATTCGACTTTTTGATCTGTTCGTAAATTGCCGGGGCAGAAAGACGAATGCGACTGGTCTCGGGCTGATCGTCAATAATTTTGCGGACGACTTGGTAGACCTACACCGGGCGTGAGTAAGGTGAAAAAGAGACATATTCCTAAAATATTGAGCATGGTCATACATCACGGTCCAAGCCCTGACTCAGGGTCGGTCTGCCCGCACGAGGCCGAGGCATGGTTATGTAGTTCTGAGTGCGACAACCAGAAAAAAAAAGATTTGGGGAAAAAAGCGGGAAAGATTAATCGGACGATTCGGGGTTTAGCGGCGGCCCATTAGCGGTGGACACCAACGTCATCTGCGGCACTCGAATGCTTTCAACTCTACAATATATTGCGAGATGGGAAATACTAGCAGTTCACCGAAGATCTCGTCGCAGGATCGGTGAGTCTTAATGCCTTTTATCCTCCGTTCGAAGATCCCACTCGGGATAAGCCGATCCCGATGAAGGGAGAGAGAGCAGAGGGACCCCTCACGAGACCCCTCCTATACATGCTCCACTGCAGTTCTGAGGGCAAATGGGGACTGATTGATGGGAAATCCAGGGCGATCCTTGATCTCAAAAACCAGCGCGATAAGCTAAAGCAATATCGGAAACGTATCACTGTCCTCACCGACCGCGAGACCGAAATCGCCAAAGAATGCCTGGCGCAGAATGATCGGCGACGAGCGCTACTCGCGTTGAGGCGCAAGAAATACCAAGAGTCACTATTGGATAAGACTGATGGTCAGCTCGCACAGTTGGAGCAATTAGCCAGTCAGGTGGAGTTTTCGCTCGTACAGAAGGACGTGCTGTTTGGCTTGCAGCAGGGTACCGAGGTTCTACAGGCGATCAACAAGGAGATGGGTGGGATCGAGGGTGTGGAGCGACTTATGGGAGAGACAGAGGAAGCACGCGCTTATCAGGAGGTAAGGAGGATGTTGTTCCACGCGTGCATAGAACTGGCTGACGGAGGTTCAACTCTAGGAGATAAGCCAAATGCTCGAGGGCAATCTTACAAACCAGGACGAAGACGACGTCGAGGAGGAATTGGCGGCCTTGCAGCGCGAGGCCCAGCCAAACGTTGTACGGAAGTTGCCTAATGCCCCGAACAACACCTTGCCTACTCCAGAAGAGGCAGAGGCAGAGGGTCCAGCCGAGCCAAACAAGTCCAAAACGAAGACCCGAACAGCCGCGCTGGCTGCATGATAGCTTTTCTCTCTCTTTTGCATTACCTCGATCAGATAGTTGCATGGCGTTGGTGGTTTGCTTGAATGCGTCTTCATTTTGTTCATCATTCATTATTGTTGGCATGTAGATATCGTTAATACACCCACTTGGCTTCCCGAGAAATATAGACCCGATTTATCCATCAAGTCTACTTTTCGTCTCCATCTACCCAAGCCTGAAGCTCACTGGCCGGGCATGACATGATTTCCGACACCATTAACACCAGGGATAGCAACATGGTCATTGGGGTTAGCCGCCGCTTCGTACAGGAAGCTGACAGGTTCCCGGTTCAGCGCCATGAATTGACCCTTGAACCCCACATATCCTACCTTGGTGACATCCTCTTCTCCGTCACTCCAGTTATCTTCAAAGAATAGGGTGATAGATGTGGTGGTATTCCAGTGGGCACGATTCAAAGGAAGCTCAAAGACATCGGCACCGGCTTGTGGCTGCGGGACTTCAATTGTTTGTGTTGGAGAAAGCTCCGAAGCCATGGAGAAGTCAAGGTCATCGCGATTTTTGAATAGCTTGACGGTCTTGGGGGCCGAGGAAGTGGGGGCAGTGTACAGGAGGAGAGAGTGTACTTTGACTTGACCGGTGAACCTGGTGGTGACTAAAGTTAGCTTTGCTTTTTTTTTGAATTATGCCTCGGCGATTATGAGGGGCATAGTGGGGTTCTCAAATTGCAGATAACCTTAACCAACAAGGAGCACATAATAAGAGAACGCAGTGTCATGTGAAATAAAGACAAAGGGGACTTACGGAATGTACATGAGGAGCTGCTCATCAGCATCGCTCTCGAGCTCGGGCTCGTCATTCAGTCGTTCCGCCCAGGTCTTCCGGACGATTGCAGCTCCAGCCTCGGGTACGGCCTCTGATAACAATTAGTATTAGGTCTGGTGCGGAAACAGTATGGCACCTTATACGGGTATTCACCATTTAGAGTGCTGATTGAATCAAAGTCGATCTGGGAGTAGAGAAGAGACTGAATGGCCGGGGTGATATCATTTGAGTGATCGTGCTCTCCATGACAGTGCCCGCCATGGCCATGGTCGTGGTGGTCATGACCAGACATAGTGAGTGGTTGGTGGATGTGTTGTGAGGAGAGTTGAGACCAGAGAGAACTTTGGAAGTTCAAATCTCAAGGTTGATGCTGAAGAGCGGAGCTTCTCCGCATCCCGTGACGTCGATCAACAATGAGCTTAATGAGGACCAATAAGAGAAAATAAAGGTAGAGAATGAACCTCAACGATCAAATATGTAGCTACAGCACATTAACTTGAAAAAGAACCTTGGTGTGTAGATTACGACTCCTCGAATTCTACTATTTCTAAAGTCCAACGCCTGGGTATCTTTCGACTTCTTTGCTTCCCACAAACAGAATAATCTAGGTCACCCTGTAATACTCCGGTGCGTATTCTAAGAGATAGCCTTTCTCGATCTTTGTGATGTCACGAATGTAGGTTTTGTCGCCCGTTTGCATGATTTCATGGAAGATCACCCAATCTGCTTTTCGATTCTACACGGCAGGTCAGTAAAAGGATATACATCGCATCGACGGATACAATACTCACAAACATCAAAGAGCTGGGGTGAGCATGGAGAGTCAGACCTCCGCTAACTGTCTTAAATGTGCCATCTGGCTGCATCTTGGCAGCATGCGCAAAGTAACCAGTGGTGAGACACCGCTGAATCTGCTCTGGTTGTCTGCTCGGATCAACAGTTTGCTGATGAGATGATAGAGTCTCATCAACCTGGATACCGAAGCGTTCAAGATACCGTTTCAACTGGCCACGGACACTGACTGCCCGTAGTAGAGCTCGGTAGTTTAATAAATTGTCACGACACCACTTTGAATCCTTCTTGCCCTTGGTCACGAATGCTTGATATACATTCAAGTAGGTGAGGTGATCGCCTTCTTCAACGGCGAATTTGCGTCGATGACTCTCCGCAACCTTCTTGTTGTCACTATGTTGCACCCAAACAGTTCCCTGAAGGCTGACCATGGCCGCGATGGAAAGTATCTCACTCAAGCATTTGAAAGCAGGAGCTGCAAGTAAAACCTTGGCCATCATTGGGTCCACTGCAAGCTCTGCCATTCGCATACCCAGCGGTTTGGTGAGTTTGGCATAGTCATCAACTGCACCAAGGGAATACAATAGCTCAAAGGCCCGGATCACCAGTTCTGCAGGTGGTGATGTTAAAAAATCGAATCGAACAATATTATCGATGCCCAATGCTTTCAGTTGCATGACGATAGGAGCAAGATTTGCTCGCTGAATTTCAGGAACAGTCGCTTCTGGCAGTTGCTCATAGGTCTGTTGCGTATAGAGGCGAAAACATTTACCGGGTCTTGTTCTCCCCGCTCGACCGGCCCGTTGAGTAGCAGAGGCCTTGGAAATTGGCACCGCTGTCAGGGTTTCGATCCCACTACTAGGATTATAAGCCCGAAGCTTGGCGAAACCACAGTCAATAACATACACAATGCCATCAATCGTGACTGAGGCCTCCGCGATATTGGTTGAGACAATGACCTTTCGCGTGTTTTCTGGGGCTGGCTCAAAAACGTACATTTGCTGCTCCGTAGTAAGACCAGCATACAATGGCAATGAGAGCAAAGAAGGTGATTTTGGATGAAGAGATGCAGCTCGCTCAGATATTAACTGAATCGCCCGGTCGATCTCTTCCCTGCCCGTCAAGAACACAAGCACATCGCCTTCTGCTTCTTGCGTGTGAATATCGAACACCGTTTTGACCGCCCTCTCAACATAGTCCTCAGCTGGGGTTTCTAGGAATAATGTGTCCACGGGATACATCCTGCCTTCTATGCTGATAATTCTCCCAACTTTCCCGCCAAGGTCAGCAGGTTCTGCGTCGGGTTGATACTCTTCCCCAGCAAAAAACTTAAGAAAGTCCTCTGCTTGCAATGTTGCACTGCTGATAATAACACGAAGCTCAGGACGTTTCTTCAATATCTTTTTCAGAACTCCAAGGAGGACGTCGGTGCTCAGGGATCTCTCATGAGCCTCATCGACCATAATCACCGAGTACCGGGATAATAGAGGGTCAACCAAAGCTTCTCGAAGAAGCATTCCATCTGTGAGGAACTTCACCCTGGTAGCAGCAGAGGTCAAATCCTCAAATCGAATTGAGTAGCCTACTTCTTCTCCGACCTTGCAGCGCATCTCCTCTGCAACTCGCGTGGCAACCGTGGTGGCAGCCACTCGTCGAGGCTGGTATGAAAAATTAGCGGCATATCATATGATGAATCTGGCTTCTAACATACCTGAGTGACGGCAATGACTTTTCCATCCTCGCACCAGCCTGCTTGATCGAGGTATTGGGGGAGTTGAGTTGTTTTCCCGCTTCCGGTTTGGCCAACCACTATGGTGACCGGGTATGTCTCGACCAGGTACAGGAGACTTGCTCTGTGACGTGCAATCGGCAGAAGTGCTGCTGGCTTATACAACGACGGAATGAAGGAGGTTGAGAAATCCTGATCTGAAGCCATTTTCTTTCTTTTCTCTGCAGACGCAGATCAAAGGTACACTTGATTCTTGCTCCAGTCTCTATCATATGAATTCCATGTAAGAATAAGAGCACAGCATTATGTGAACTCTATGGACGTGACAATTGAGAGTTCATGGTGGGAATAGCGGTGGTGTACAGAGAAGATTCCATGCGACTATAAAGCTCCCGCGACCATCACGTGCACCACGTCACTTGTTTAGAGCTTCCCCAATAATGTCCTGCCTGCGCCTCACTCTCTTTCTCTTGTTCTTACAGGCAACACTTTTTTGTGCTTCCGTCTGTCATCGCCCAATTTTGTTTTTGATTTCGATACACAGATACTACCCAAAATGTCTGAAGAGGAGAAGACTGTATGTAACTCTTCTAAGCTGCAGCTCTGAAATGGAGGCTTACTTTAATCTGCAGTCCACTCCCAGCAAACCTGCAGCTGTGCCCGCGCTCAACAGCCCTCGTGCTGAATCGCCTACCACTGCGCGACCACTCGACTTTGATGACGAGCCTCAGGAGTCTGGTGTGACCACGGTCAACAACCCCCCTTCCCAACAGACCGCCACTGAAACTCCCCCCGCTGCCCCGCCGAAGCCGCCCCGGCCTCTGAGCCCAAAACAGCATGCAGAAAACACGCTCAAAGAAGCTTTTCCGACAATCGACGCTGGGGTAGTCAAGGCGGTTTTGACCGCCAGCAATTGGAATGTCGAACGAGCATTTAATGCGCTCCTCGGTTCGTGGGATATCTTTGGGGACAGATATGACAAAAAACTGAACTAGACAGGCATGACGGACCCGACTGCCCAAGAGGATATGACCCCTCCTCCAAAGCCCCCTCGCCCTACTCAAACTGCCACCTCTACTGCTCGGAGCCAATTAGAATCCGACGAACAGTATGCGCGCCAACTGGCTGAACATTACAACTCGTCCGGGCGACGAGGACAAGCCCCAGGATGGCGGAACGACCCCCGGTATCACCAACCACGAGGAAGTGAGGACTCCGAGGAGAAGGAATACAGCTTTTTCGATGGTAACTCCCCCTGCTCGAGTTTCGGCAAATATACTAGGACTGACCGTGGGACGATTTGCAGATGACTTGCCGGTGATCCGTGACAACCTGCGCAAGGGTTTCTTGGAAACGCAGTCTAAGGTTAATTCATGGGTTACAAACTTCAAAAAGAGACTTGACGGAGATGATTTGGATGAGGAACCCAGCGAGCGCCAGGAGCAGCCTGCGCCGTATGGGCGTCCGCGACGAAGTGGTGACATGGCCCGTCGCAGTGGAGATCGGGAGCGCTATGATGCAGACCCTCAGGTGCTAGGGGATGACTTCTCGGCACTTGAGCTAAGGGATGGTGAAGGTTTGTGCCCTGTTCAACTTGGACATGATTCTGTTCGACTAACAACATCGTGCCAGCTCCCCCGCCCCGTCCACCCCGCCCTCTGGCCAACACGAACATTAAGAAAACATCGTCGCCCTCCCCTGACAGGCGGAAGGTGTCTTTCCAGGATGGGCCACCTACTGATATTGATACTGGACGCAACGTAGCAAGCGGTGGCAAGTCCAGCAAGTGGCAGCCTTTGGCGACCGTCGAGCCTTCCCCCGTGGCTGAGAATGATCCATTCAGCCTTGGAGATAGCGATGATGAGAAGGAAACCAAGACCAAGGAGCAGACCACCGTGCCGGAGAGTGAACAGCTCAAGCAGGCTACAGCCGAAGCTATGTCCGGTGACATGGCCTCCAAGGATAAGGACACCAAGACTGAGGATTCTTCGAAGTAAATGCCGAGAACCATGTGTTTTTCCTTTGAATATTGCCTATGTTGGCCCTGATCTTATCTTCATGACTTGCGAATTCCTGAGCCGTCCTTGACTTTCATTTCCACTTAATGCGCATCGCATCCAACAGACTCGGGGTACTACATTTCGCCTCCGGAGAGATTACAAGTTCCAGTTTTACGATAACGAGAAAGTAGCCCAGAGGGCCTTTAATCAATTCCAAGATTTGATCTTCATTACACGAACAGCATTAAACAAAAGGGTATCTTTCAGATCAGGTCACGTAGACCATCCAACGCCGTAAACCATAGTAAAACAACTATCCATCAGAATATTCTTGTCCTTCACAAGGTGATAAAGTAATGGTCGTACACGCCTATAACAGACCTCTACTGGCCCCGATTGGCAGTCGCCGACTCCTTGCGCAGGTCTTTTACCACGGCCTAAGCAAGAGAAATGATTAGTTCAAACCATTCCAATATCTGATTTGCCGATAAGATGTCAAGTCTTAATCGGGCCAGGGCGTCTTACCGCAAGAGCATCAGGGTTGACACCATTCTCAATGAGGGAGACACATAGAGATAGCTCTGTGCGGCTTAGGTTGGTGTTCTGATCATGAATTAGCATGTGGTTGTCTCGGAGGCTTGCCGAGTCACTCCCGTGCGGTGAAGTGATGGACTAGGCTACACACCAGAATTTTGGAGATATCTTCGAGAATGTCGATGACATCACGCGCAGCCTGGCGCTTGTTATCAGCATCCGTAGGCATCTTGTTCTGATCGCGCTTGCCTGTCGCTGGAGACGCGAAGGGGCTGTTGTTGATACCGGGAAGACGTGGTTGGTGGGTTTCCAAGGTTCTTTGGTGGGGATTTTGGGCGGAAACTCTTCATAAGCTGAACTTCCGGCATTTTCTTTTATTTTTCTTATACTAAGTGAGAAACACGAAACGAAAAGGCCAAAAAAAAAAAAAAAAAAAATTGCAACCCATTGATCAACACCAGAAAGTCACATCAACTAGCGCTCCATCCTAAACCAGAAAAGAAGGCTTGTCGGATTTTCTGCCAAAGGACATTATTGGATAATTTTCCTTTCTCAAAGGGCTGAAACCAGGAATCAAGTATCGCAGGCCCCATCTCAAAATTTGCATCATCATAAGAAACCCCAATGGTCTCCAGGCAGCACCCACAAAATATGGTATAATGACCCTGACCCACACCCAGTCTCTGCCCTTCTTTAGGTCGTCGTTTCTGGCAGCATTTACATGGTCGACCGCAGCAGCCGCCTTTCCTTGCACATTCATCAACAAGGGCTGGATGGAGGTACCATAGCGGATCCTTTCGCAGCAAAAGATAGGCTCTTTTGACAGGCCCATCCGGTAGGATTTCTTCCGCCCTGTAAAGTGCCTGGCACAATAATACGTAACCTTGAGCAGTCATGCCTTGTGTTTTGGCAAGGCATTCAATATCTCTTGTTTTCACGTGTTTCCTTTGGCCCAACACGACTTTTTGCTGCATAAGGTATTCCTTTACCTGGACTGCACCTCGTAACGCGAAATCAAGCTTCCAGATTTCGAAAAGAAGTTTCTCTAGACTTCCTCGATTCAGGGACCCGTCATGATGCCAGCGGTAATATTTCTCAACCTTCAGTCTGAACTCCTGAATAGACTTGAAGTCGCCCGACCTCACGATTCTGGCGTCACGACGGTCCAAGAGCGACAGGTATAACTCGCTGAACATGCTGAGCCACGCGGAGAGTGTTAAGCTAGTACAGTAGAAAAAGGAATATAAATTGAAGATGAAGTTAAGACTTAGTTAAGGAGAGGTTAAAGATCAGCAAATCTGACGAATTGTCCTGGGCTAGACTAAATCATGGCTCTAAGTCCATCGCCGCGCCAGAAGTAGATAATTTTGTCCTGATTAGGCCAAGTGCCAAAACCGAACCTGTCATTACCGCCACAAGCTCGGCATACTTAGTAGGCTTTGACTTGATTTTTGACCCCACAAAAAGGTTATAGTAAATGACTGTTTAGGTCGACATTTTCCACAGCTCAAATCATGCAGATTAATAGCAATGGAGTCTATCATCATCCACAGGGACTGGCCCTAAAGCAGTATTATTCTTTATTTTGAGGAGTGCCTGACGGTTACGTTATAGATCAAACTCAATGATCTCTTTGGTTTTATGGAGCTGCCGGATGCAAAGATCAACCACAAAGCCTCACCAAAAGATACCATTTGCACAATATATGCCATTTCGTATATTCTCGAGTACGTACGACCAGAGAGTGTGGAGGAAAAAGCTTCCGGTCCGCTCAACTGTACAGTCCCGGTATCTCGCTATCGCTACTATCTCTAGGCCCCCATTTGTGTCGCTATCAGCGCGGATGTAGCTGTCATCAGCAGAGATCGGTGACTAGACTAAACATCCTTAGGTGTGCTCGGATATCTTGAAAATGCCCTACGGCGAGCCACTTAAACCTAAACTGTGGGCGCTAGATAGATACCGCCATACTTATATTACGTGTTTCTGCATTTGGTATAATTTCATTCATTGATTCATAAGATAAGCATCCTAGTAGTCTTTGTATCATCTACACGTCGATGGTCGACGGTGTCAAACTATTACTATTGCAGCGCTATCATATTGAAAGGATGGCTCCTGAACAATGAATATCCCTAGTAGTCCTCGCATGTAGACGTGCACAATATACCCATACCATACTCCTGAAGTTGTGGTAAGCTTCCATGGTTCTCCCGTGAACTGAGAATTTCCAAGGTTTTTCGCGACAAACCACCTAGGCATGCTGGAGCGAAGATTCTAGTGAATTTGCAACTTGGAACCCACAGCAACAGTAAGTGCGGCCAATTCATTACCGTTCCAAATATTTCATGGAACATCATCTTGGGACAAGATTTTTTGAATACATGCACCGATTGGTGAGTATATTGGACTTAACAACTGTTATTTTCGGTGATTTGATACATGACTAAGCGAATGGGTAATGCCCAGCTCAAGGGAATGCCAAAGAACAAGGCCGGAGGGACCCAATGGATCAACCACACCCCCCAGGGCGCTCCTTGTCCAACCCAGACATGGAGTAAACTGTCACTCTATACTGTGCTTTATTTGAGACATTCGATCTCCACTACATCAATCTCTTCATGAGCATTTTCAGCCAGCAGAGTAGCGGTCTAGATGCCGTCATTAAACAGTTCTGGACAGGATTCTGGCAACAGTTCCTGAACAAACCGTGCATTTTCCTCGCACAAATACTATACAAATGGTCCGAGAAGATCCCCGCCCAACCGCTCAGTGACCCGGTGTCGATTATCTGCATCTCCGACACGCATAACACTCAACCAATATGCCCAGATGGGGATATCCTTATCCATGCCGGAGACTTGACCCAGTCCGGCTCTTTCGAAGAGACGCAGAATGCCTTGGACTGGATTCAAGCACAATCGCACCCGACGAAGATTGTTGTCGCAGGCAATCATGACCTTCTTCTTGATCCGTGTCAAGACCCAGTTTCTCGAAAAGCGGAAGTGGCTGAAGCAGAGCGACAAATGCTCAACTGGGGTGATATTATCTATCTTGAAAATTCAGAAACAACTGTTGTCTGTGCTAATGGTCGCCGGCTGCGTATCTACGGTAGTCCGCGTTCACCGCGGCACGGAACGCCAGCGTTCCAGTTCCCACGCTCCGAGGACATTTGGTCTAATACCATCCCAAAGGATGTCGATGTACTTGTGACACACTGTCCACCACGGGGACATCTAGATGGGCTTCAGCTGGGCTGTGTTCATCTCATGCGGGAAGTGTGGCGTGTGCGTCCTCGGGTTCATGTATTTGGGCATATCCACGAGGGAATGGGGACCGAGTGGGTGAATTTCGATGGGTTGCAAAGGGCATTTGAGAACATTATTATGTCTGGAGGAGGAGGTTTGAATCTTCTATGCGTGTTTCGAGAGTTCATCAAAGCGTCTTTGCGCCCGGATGTTGAGGCGACTGGGTTGTTCGTGAATGCGTGTATGGTTGGGGGACTGCGGGATGAAGAACGTCGAGATCCAATTAGAGTTATTGTTTAGAACCTATAGATCCATAGATACATAGACCTCAAGAATCATGAGACGAACAGTTAAAGTTACCTAGCACTATATGGACTGGCGGTCAACAAGCTAATTTAAGGTCGCTCAAGGGTGTTGATCTTATAGATACTTCATATCAAGACTGGTGACTTGAGCAGAACACCAGCGCTGAATTCATTTCTATATCACTGTCGATATAAGAATAAAACTTGAACAGATACTGTTTCCAAAATCCATATCTTTCTTTCATTTTTTCCTTCTGAATAATCGATTCAATTCTTGGAACAACCTGTGTATGCCTGAGGCAGCATGTGGGCCAAACAAATCCTGCATGAATCACCTTGATCAACCTACAGAGTAGCACCACTGCGCCTCTACCAAGCCCGGGAATCCATTCTCTAAAGAAATCACACTCGCATCGAATATCTTACCGCGACGCGTCTGAGACCGTTCCAATCAAAGCCGTAACACGTTGGAATGAGCTGAGATCTTAACGGCGCGATCAAGAATGTCGCCCACAATAACCGTCTCGGATATTCATTCCTTGAAGAGGAACGAGGCGCTGGAGATCCTCGCCCAATTAACTCGGATAGAAAAAAAGACATTCCCGACCAATGAGGCTTTCGGCTTCGGGGAAGAGTTGTGGAGAAAAAAACCCAACACGCGAGTCCTATACGCGACCCAAACCAGGGAGGGCACTGGAACGGAGCTCATTGCTTATGCAGTGTACGTGCGCCAAAAGGGTATTGCCCTCCTACACAAGGTCTGTGTAATAGAAGCCTGTCGCCGACAGGGTGTAGGGCAGCAGCTCATGTCCTACATTCAGGAGCGCCTACGGAAGGAGGGCTGCCAGTACATCCAATTGTGGGTAGACAAGGCCAGGGAACCTGCCCGGGCATTGTATAAGAGAGGTGGATTCAAGGAGCAAGAGGAGATCCTTGACTACTATGCCCCTGGACGGACAGGTATTCGAATGATCCTAGACTTGGAACGTGATGGATGAAAGCCACCTGCAGCTATCCGAAGCACACTCCGGGGCTTTCTCTCAAATGCACGGTTGAATCGTGATTCCTTGCCTCTTCGTCCCTTTGGAAATGTAATGAGGGGTCAGAAGTCATGGGAGTGGTTGGGCCCTGCGCTCCTTGGTTGGTAAAGGAGCCATCCCTTGCTGCTTGAAACGTGAGCCCGAAGCCCGACGCGCTTCCCCCCATTCTCGGCTGTCACTCTGCACTCCGCTGCATACTTCAGTGACGTCTAGCATATCCAGGCATGGCTTTCACGAAAGGGCACGTACTGAATGACTCCCTATCAGTCCCTTTGGCACGGGAGGGATCTGATATCCTTCCAAGAGATCATGGAGGCGTTTTCTCTCATCTTTGGCTTCTGTCTCCTTCCATCTACTCCATATTCTCTATCCGTCACCCGAGGGCTTCTTTTGGTGTGTAGATGGTGATTTCTGTCCTCGGTCGTGCTCGCTGTGTCCCCTCAAGCCTGTTCACAGTCTCCCCGCTTGCTTCGGGCACCTCGACCGGACATGGCACCCTTCCTCACAATTGTCCTGGCCTTCGTGGCTGCAGTAAACGCAGCCGCACTTGCTGCCAATTATCCCATCAATGCACAACTACCTCCAGTCGCGCGAGTGTCACAGCCATTTCGGTGGGTGTTTGCCGCCAGTACTTTCGCCAACTCGGACTCGGACACCAAATACTCTCTTTCGGACGCTCCATCATGGCTTTCCGTGGAAAATGGTAGCCGTGTACTATCTGGGACTCCAGGACCGGGCGATACGGGCTCTAAGAATTTCAAGCTAGTCGCATCGAATGGAGCAGAGTCCGACAGCATGGACGTTACCTTTATCGTAACCGCAGATCAAGGTCCAACCAAAGGAACGCCTCTCCTCCCACAACTAGAGACTCTGGGCCCTGTTTCATACCCAGCGACACTTTTCATACACCCTGGTCGCCCATTCGCAATCGAATTTGATCCGTCCACGTTCCAGAATACTCACCCTTCCACGATATACTATGGAACTTCGCCTAATAACGCCCCATTGCCATCATGGATCAGCTTCGATGCTGCAGCCCTCAAATTTGTCGGCAACACCCCGGCCTTCCCAGGAGCCGAACCTGAGACCTTCACTTTCCAGCTCATTGCTTCGGATGTGGCTGGCTTTAGCGCCGCGAACATGACCTTCCAGCTCTCAATCGGCCCTCATATACTCGCATTCAATGAAACGGCCCAGACATTCAATCTCACCAGAGGTGACAAATTTACCAGCCCCAGTTTCCAAAGCCTAATTTCAGTGGATGGCTCGCCAATTACTAGCAAGGATTTGACAAACATCGACGCCACCTTACCTGACTGGTTGTCAATGGACAACGATTCAATTTCTCTGAGCGGCACACCTCCCAAGGATGCAGTCAACCAAAACATTACTATCACAGTCACGGATACCTATTCAGACCAGGCGGCGCTTATGGTGCATTTGGACTTTCTGAAGCTTTTCCTTGACACCGTTGAAGGCTGCGAAGCGATCATTGGTGAAGACTTTACATTTGTGTTCAACCAGTCCACCGTCACCGACAATTCCGTACAACTCGATGTTAAAATTCCCGAAGAACTATCATCATGGCTTACTTATTTCCCAAGCAACAAAACATTGTATGGCCATGTCCCATCGGATGCCAAGCCGCAGAAGTTCAGCATGGCTTTAACGGCGCATCAGGGAGATACTGAAGATACCCAAGACTTTGACATCGATGTCCTTGAACCAGCAGATACTGATTCGAGCTCTGGAGATCCATTTTCCAGCCAGTCCCCCTCTTCTCACAAGAAGGCTGGAGTAATTGCCATCTCGGTTGTCATTCCCGTCGTGGTGGTCATGAGCCTGATTATTCTCTTTTGTTGTTGGCGTCGCCGAAGCAAGTTACCTAAGGTGGAGGAAGAAGACCAATTTCCAACCAAGCTACCTCCCCCACGCCCGGCAAGACCTGACATGCCCAACTGCGAGCCTGGAGCTGTTGAAAGGCCTTCGCGAGATTCTAACTCGGTTGATTGGATGAGTCCGTTGTCCCCTGCCGCTGATCTCCCCAAGTTGGAGCTCGGGCCGGCATGGAACGTTGCTTCGTTCGACAAACCAGAAGAATCAATGAAAGCCATTCCTTCACCAAACCCGCCTCCTCGCTCTCCCAAGCGTGCATTTGTTCCACTGCGAGATTCGATCATCGAGGAAGACAGACCATTTACTCAGTCTCCCACCAAGAAACAAAATCAGCGCATGTCATTCACTAGTAGTCCTCCTGTGCGTCGTCGCCGATCTACCAACCGTTCGCGACGTGAGCCTCTGAAGGCAATTCAGCCACGAGCCATGAAACGCGAGTCTATGCAGTCATCTCGTTCTAAGCGATACTCTAAAAGGTCAAGCGGGATTTCCACCGTCGCCTCCGGATTGCCAGTGCGATTTAGCGGCGCTGGGCATGGTGCCGGAGGATTTGGCCCTCCAGGACACGGCATTGTGCACATGTCCTGGCAGAATACCAAGGCTTCGTTGATGAGCGATGACAGCAGCATGATGAACATGACACCACTATTCCCCAGACCCCCTGCAGCCGCTCGAGCGAGAAACAGCATGGCATCGAGCATCCCGGAAAACTACAAACGGGTTACCTTGCGTGCAGTGGAGCCGGATGATTCACCAATCTCGGAAGCCGATTCCTTAGAGGCATTCGTCCACAGCCGGGCGAAGCACCGCAACTCCGCCAACCCACTATTCTCCGCTCAGGTCAGCCGTCGCACATCATCCGGCCTGCGTGCCTTAGAACGAGCCCGGAGCAACCGGAGCCGCGCAGACACCGTTTCCGTCTCAACATTCACTGATGAATTCCGTCAATCGATTCAAGAACGCCCACACTCGACTGCACTCTCAGTCTCCGAATACGGTGACGAGAACCGTCTGTCACAGTACCACACTCTTCAACCTCCACAAACCCTGTTCCCATTGGCTGAAGGGGGCGGCAAGAGTCAGAGTCAACTTAGCTTGGCGCAGGATTATCGGGGTGTCATCTCACCGCTCCCTCGATTCTGGAGTGAAACTAGTTTGAGCAGTAATCGCCGTCTGGATTCTGGTAACCACTCCAAGGCTGCAGCTCAAGCTGGGGAGCAGTCGACTATGCCACTTAGCTCCTCTATTGCCTCCGATCTAGAAGAACACTTGTCTCGGAAAGCAAGCCCGCACAAGACTTCTAATAATCCATTCTTGAGTGCGCCCATGGACCGGCCGCCTCCGATTCGTGACCCGAGTAATCGGGGACTTCCTGTTGCTAGTAGTGGTGAAATAGCATTCGTTTAATTGTCCAGTTTCTTTGGTTTGTTTTCTATTTGTGCTTCTGGGGTTGATCTCTAGAGCAATGGCGATCTGATAACGTTTTGGAGTTTTGGGCATGGCGAGCAAACATGATATCCAATTGGTTTGTGATGACTGAACTTATTTAGTCAGTGAATATACTACGTTTCCCCTTGGGTTTCTTTTTCCGATGACATCTCCCATGCTCTCGTTCGCCGATCGAGTCCTACAATCAAGTTTTACTACATTATGATTCAAATTACCAGGTTTTCAATGATGTAGTATCATAAGACATTCTTTGAATCTATTAGTAATGGAATTCTTGAATAGCACGTTCGATTGAGCCTCGGTCATTTTCCATAAGTGGATCCGGTAAAGACGGCGTTTGAGCGCAGATCCCTATAGAGCATTGAATGCATAGCCCCTTTTTGAGTTTCTGATCATCGATAGTGAAGAAGTGTACTTCTGAAGACAAATAAGGGCAATTGACTGTTCATGTCTACTTCAGTCGCCAAATCATGCCTTTCATCTACTAAATATTCCAATTTTATCACGTAGTAGTATCTAGCCCAAGTCTTTCAGCAGCGCGCGTTGGAAGAGACCGCTTCGCTTTCCCCACACCGTCATTTCTGACTCAATTAGCCTGAACTCAGACTTCCCCGCTGAAATCATGATGATGTGGAGCTCAATATTCCATGTGGAGCTCTCCTTTTAGACATGTCTCAAACCCACCCGAGATCCGCAAGGCTAAGCACACTATTGAGATCATCTCGAGGTCACTTCTAAGACTTTCCCCAATTTAAGACCCAGAAATTTCTAGAAAGAGACTATGTTTCAGATGATCTGACCCAACCAACTGTATGCCTATTGCCCGACGAAAAGGACCGATTGCCGGGGGCCTAAAAGGTGTTTCTTATTTTTGGGCACGTTTCTAAGTCTTTGGCATATAAAAGGGTGTAACATCCTGTGATAAAGACACCATTCAAGCCTCAACCTCAACCTCAAACGTCAATTCCTCGAACTCTCTCACTTCCTTACAAAAATCCATCAAAATGGTTCGCGTCAACTTCTTCCTCGCTGCCCTCGCTCTGGCCACCGGTGCCCTGGCCAAGACCAACAGTGACTGCCAGACTCAGTACAACTCCTGTCGCGTCGGCCCCGATGCCAACATGTCCACCTGTGTCTCTGAGCACCTTAGCTGTTGCGCCGATGTCTACGACAGCTGCCGCGTTGGTGCTGACGCCAACATGGCTCAGTGCGCTTCTGATAACGCTGCCTGCAAGGGCCAGTCTTAAGTGGTGAACTTGTTTTAAAGTTGCATTGGCCTTTAGCTTGCACTTCGCTGTGTAGATGTTGCCATTCAACTCCCTCGAAACCTGCAACGTATCCTCCACGCGTATCTATTGGCTATTGATCTGGTATCATTTATGTATTTAGATTGATGATGATATCGGAATTGAATACATACTGCAAAGTATTGAATTGGACAGCACACGGGTAAAATCAATGGTAATATTCTCGACAAGATATTATGGTAGGTATACGGAGACGTACTTGTCTTTAAGGCTTGATATGCAACAACATGGCATGGGCGAGCCTTGTTTTGCTGAAGAATAAGTGGAACTTAATATGAATGGCTATGGCTATCTATTAAAGCTCGAATCCTTGACAGGCAACAATTGAAATGAGCGGACGTGAAACTTATGAGTTTCACTATGTAAACGTAGAAAAAATTACAAGTGCAGCTATTCCACCACGCCGGGCGCTTCTAACATGGCATCCATGATAAAAAGAAATCTAAAATCCCCCGAGAGCGACAAAACGACCTCAAACTCCCGAATCATCTTCCACAACACTGAATGAGGTCTCATACGTGTCCCAGCTAGCACAGTTATCCTTCAAGTCGTCGTAATCGATCAACGCCTTGATCTCACTATACCGCTCCACAAACTGGATAGCAAAACCTTCCTCAGTATGCCATCCGATATGACAATGCATCAACCATGCACCGGGATTGTCAGTTTTGAAGGCAATGACCAGATGTCCATCTGCTGGCAGCATAGCGGTGTCGCGCTTCGGCGGGCTAGCCAACGAAGTGACATCACCATCGTAAGTTCCACTTCCCTGAGCCATAACGTAAAAGTCATGCCCATGAAGGTGAATAGGGTGCGGGACAGAAAGCGTGGTCTCGATAACAATATAAACCCACTCATTCTTACGTGGGAGCTCGATGACTCCACTGCTATTCTTCCAGGAGTGATGACCACGGTAGACTTCGAGCAGGGTCGGATCGGTCCAGTCAACGTGCATGGATGTAGAGTTCAGTTTCCAGCGAAAGAGACTTCCGCCATTTTTGCCTAGTGAGACGGGCTCGGATTTGTTGTAGTAGGGGGTTGAGACGGATTGCGCGACGATGGGGGTTAATTCGGACATGGACTCGTCATCACAGCTATCTGTATAACTATATTCTGATGTTGTTGGGGTCGAGGGTGAGTCGCCGTAGTACACGATGCCTTTGATGTTTTGAGGCGACAGGTTCTCAGAGCATGCACTCTGGGGGATTGCGCGGAGCCAGAAGTTTTTGGCTACGGATGCTTGGTCGGCTGTTACGATCACGTCGTACCGTTGTCCTGTGATGTGTTAGTGATAGATGCGTGTTTCGTGGATATGAGTGAGCTTACCCATTGCGATGTTGAGCACGTTGGTCTTGTAAGGAGTGATTGGGACGAGATCGTTAGCAATCACCGTCATGGTGTGATTGTCAATCATGAACTTGAAGTGTGTATCAACTGCTGCGTTCACTAGACGAAGTCGGTAGGAGGTTCCTGCTGTGAAAGAGGTGTTGAACCGAGTTCCAGTCTGGTTGACATATCCATCTGCTCCGAAGACATTTGTGCCATTGATCAGACCATTATCCAGTGTGGGAGGGCCCTCTAATTGGGCTGTGCCAAACAGCTCATCGACCGTGTTGATGTCCCAATCATTCATGATGATCACTCCCTTATCCTCGTCATAGTTGGCACTGGCAGGGCCTTGGATCACAATTCCTCCGAAGAGCCCCTCCCAGGCTTGCAGACCAATGTGGGAGTGGTACCAGGTCGTACCGTACTGCATAGCACGCCACTTGTAGGTAATAGTATTGTTGGGGGCAGTAGGGCATTGCGTGATCGAGACAACTCCGTCATGTTGGTTGGTGTGCAATTGCCGAATGCCGTGGAAGTGAATGCTTGTACCGTTCTTCACGTCATCGGGCAGGCTGTTGGTCAAGTGTACCACAACCCAGTCACCCCAGTTCGCCTCGATAGTCGGACCAGGAATTGAGCCATTGATGGCTAATGCCATACGTGAACGTCCATCAGGAGACACTGTGACCTTTTCCAGATTGAAGTAGTATTCACGAGTGACACCGGTTTCTGGAATGACCGTGGTGTAGTCGGTGTTTATGTCATATTGACACCATTCACGGCGAGTGCTGGCTGTGTTTCCACTGCAAGCCTTGGCTGTGGAGGTTGTAGAGGCCGAAACAAGAGTATGTGTGGATGTCGAAGTTGATGCACGAGTTTCCGGGAGACTTGCTGCAGATACTGCGGTAGCAGCAATTGCGCAAAGTAACGAAACAGCAGGTATGAGTCTCATACTGTGGCACACTTGCACTATCGGGCGCAAAGGATGTTGCTAAAGAAATTTTCTAGAGAATGGCACGTCGATTATATCGACAAAGAGTATGAAAAAAAAAGAATGTCAAGTATGGATAATGAATGTTATCAGGAAGAGGATATGATAGATCATAAAACGATGGGATTAATTTAGAGCAGCTGATCCTCTTACGACACGTTATTCCATAAAAATAGAAGGCAGATCTTCTAGTGCTGAAGTGTTGTTTGTCAACGTAGACCATCGGTGTTCAGGAGATCGTGAAAAGTTGGTTGTACTATCATCGAGTTACGCGGCCAGGCAACTCCACCGATGAAGTTTATTTCCTTGACAGCATAGGATAATTGCAAATTTGAAGGCGTTAAGAGGCCGGAGAAACCAGATATATGGGGCCAGTAATCCCCATCAATTGCCGATCGGGATCTAGGCACCGGCTTCTTGTTACCTGCTTCATAGCCCTAAAGTTGCTCGGACCCGAGAGGAGAGCATTGTGGATAAGAGGTTGAACTATGGCGGGATCTTTGGCAACATAAAGTTCGGAGATCATCGGAGGTATACGTACGTATGTTTAATTCAGGCAAAAACATGACAATCTTCGAACGCGTTGATGAGAGCGCGAAGTCTATGATTGGGTTCAAATCAAGGTTAAATGCAAGTGCCGAGCTGTGCCGGACTTTGATCTAAGTATAACTAATGAGATCCACTCGGCGTCACCTCCACGCAAGCCACCCCCAACCAACACCCCCAAGAAGTCAAGATCGGCAAAACCACAACGCGGGTACCTCTTTGCCATGGACGATCTCTTTTCATCAAGTCTACACAATGCTCATTCTCATAGGAAGATTTTGAGACCAGCAGACTGTGGAGCTTGCTTCCCGTGTAGCGTCGATTCGTGGGAATGTCGGCACGCTTCCATAGGAAAGTGAGTTCCGAGCGATTTAATCTAAACATTGCATACGCAATGAGTCTTTCTTGGTGATTAATACGACGTCTCGTGCCCGGCCGGGTTTATCTCTCAACCTCCATTCTATTCTTCATCTTCCTCACACTGATCTTAGCCCACACAATGCGCGCCGTGTCGATCTTTTCTCTGCTCGCCTTGAGCTCCCTCGCCGCCGCGGCTGAGGTTGAGTCTCGCTCTTCACCCTCTGAGTCGTACAGTCTTTATGCGTATGGTGAAGGTGTTGGAGGACTTCCACTGTATTACAGCGAAGGTAAGTCGCAAAGACATGGATCATGGAGGCAGGTTGCGTACTTATCTGAATTGAATTGAGCAGGTAACGCAGTCGTCGGCAAGAAGGCTCCTGCAAATGCCACTGAAGTGACATGTGAGAATTTCCTTCTTTAGCCCTCACATCCTCAACAAATATTGATTTGAACTTTGCACACAGTCTCCCCTTCCTCGTCTGGAGGTTCGATGGTTGGAAACCCAGCCAATAGCACCAAAAGTTCTTTCTCGGATCAGGAGCTTTTTGTTCCAAGTTCAGACTCGACTAGCCACCAGGTTGGCTTTACCAGCAACTCATCTGCGACCGACGATGAGGTAACGGATAAATTTGTTTGGTATGGCCAATTCCTGCTGGTTAAAGAGGAGAGTGGCGAGTATACGTCACTGTTCTATGTCAAGAAGACAGATCATGAAGACGTATATTCCCTGCAGTGGAATATCACGGACGAGGACGACGGCGAGTTCATTTCTGTGTCGATGAGATCGGTTGCGCCGTCGAATGCATGATTCTGTCTTACAGAAGCATTATCCGTGCACTTGATGTATGCCTGTTCATATATGTATCTAACCAATATCCTTGGGAAACGGGTTCAGAGGTTGTGGTGGAATGGATAAATCTGTGCAATCACTATCTCTCTCTCCTTCATCTTTCCCCTTCTTTCTGTGTCAGACCTATTGTAGCCAAATAGAATGATATGGGTTGTACATAACAAAGCATGAGAATGGCAGTAACAGCAAGAGCCAAGCTCAATGCGATGAAATCCAGGTGGAGGAAAAATGTCACTTGAGGGGGTGGGCTGCTCTCACAGGCGTCGAGGGCAGCTCGGACAGAAGGTCCCGACAAGTGTGTTCAGATTCTCACTTTCACATGAACCCTCGGAGTTACGTACTACATCGGCTTGGCTGGGCTCTGAGTGGTAGCCTGGCAACAGTCTCTCAGATTGGTCGTTTTACAGGATATAATTGGTGGGACAGCTTGACCCTCTATTTAACACCGATTTCGATGTTCATTTCCATACAATACAAAGATATAAGATTCTCTATAGAAACAAAGGTAATAGGGCTGGTGGTCAAACCTGAATACTATGCACCGCGTAGGCCAGATTCAGGCAAGAAAACAGAAATCCTTTGGAAGCTTATTGTCTATTGCCACACCTGAGCAAGGACCGCCTGTTATCTACTTGACACAAATGTCAATGGTCAATGTGCTGACAGATATGATCAATCAGAGGTATAATCTCAGTTACATTTAAGATTTTACCTAGTCGTCCATTGGAGATGCTCAGTATGTTGACGGTAAAAATACGAAGTCTAAGCCCATGTCGAGTATAAAGGAGTATCCGGAATTCACTCATCTGCCGCTGGAACCGACAGGTTTCCTACCATCGGTTGACCTATGAATCTACACTGACCAAGTTCAGTTGCTAGCTAATATTGTTTCTGGAATTATCGATCACCATAGATTCCCCATTTCCGTTGCGAGTCCCCAGGCCTCCGCGGTCACTGGATACATCTCCCCGGTCAGTAAACCGCCACTATCATGTAAATCCATGATCATGACCCGGCTGCGTGAGTGGGTGGAACCAATTGCTTCCAAGGATTCAAAACGCGCCGAGTGCTGGTGCATGTTGGGGCAAAATTGAGCGCCACTGGCTCGTAGTCGCTTGCCTGATACGCTATAATGCAGTTCGCCAACGCCACCAGATGTCCGAATTTTGAGGCAATCGGGGCAATTAAATATGTCAAAGCTGTAGTAACCCAACCGGAGGATCAATAGCGTTGAACACCAAAGATGAACTGATAGGGACTAACTATAAGAAGATGGACATACATATCCGAACTCCCCCGACTCCACCTAACAGGGCCTACCTGTTCGTTTCTTTGATGCGTTGATCAACGGCTGGCTTCCTGGCTACACGAAGAGCCAATCTAAGACACCCACGTTATGTGGCGGCTCTGGGACAGCTGCCGGCAAAGTCTAAGTTCGAAGATCGATCCCATATTTTATATGTTTGTGTTCGTATGATGCTTGAGATCGTATCCACTCGGCGCTACGAGAGCTAGCGCATCTCGTCTCGAGACAAAGAAACTCGATAGTCAACGACCACATTGGGGATGGTACATGACTAGCTGATGTAAACGGCTCGGCTTTTTTGACACTAGGACTGGAGATCCCATGAACCAGGGCAATTGCTGATCTACATCGCGAGAAGTTGTTTCCCAAGAGAGTATTACTAAGCCTTGGACAAGATCAAGTTGGAAACCTACCAGAGGCTTGATCCGTATAGATCAAGTGGTAGATCATGCGATAAATAGGGGGTGGCTACGGAAGTTGAAATTTCTGGGTATTCCATCATTGCGGCTAGTCTAATTAGTCCGACAAGGATTGAGTCAGTTGTGTACCAAGTGGCGGTGTCGATTTCTTTGTTTCCACAATGCGAACAACCCCCTGTTGATATTTTCCCCCAACAATATTCGGTTCATCGCATTACAATGGCTCAACTTGGGTCTCCAAAAGACCAGATAATAACATTCAGAGTGACTGTGTCCCTTGAAGCCAGACATATAATGACATTCCCATAGTGGAGCAGTGCCAGACAGCACCCCGTCTAATTGACCAATTAGCGTCGTATATAAGAATTCTGGAATATAACCAGACTATAATCTAAAAGCTTAAGCTAATGCAAGTCTGAAAAAGGTTTATGCTGTTGTTAGTGGCGCATATGGGATCGGCAACGCCCCAGGCATAGGTGCCGGATATTGTAACCTGATGGATTTTGGTTGGCTAATGTTGTGATCCGGAGTAAACGATGAATCTACCAATCCGATTAGTTCGATCCAGATCGCTCTAAAACGGCTTTTCGAAAGCCTCGAATAAGAAACCAGAGAACCGTGCTCATGGAAATGGGGCACCGGGACTTTGGTACTTGGGTGGAAACGGCTTATCACAATTGACATTGGACTGTTGGTTCTCTGGCTAAATCTACGTTCATGGCTTTATGTGAACTCCCAACTTTCGTACATATATTGATTCATTCCTTCCCTGATCCCATTCTCCTCCTCCTTTCTCATAAGTCATTTCATATGAGCCAGTCTTGCTCAGAAGTGAGAACCCACCATATCTTATACTTCTTATTTTTTGTTCCATTGAGATTCAAAACATGCGGACTTTGAATGTTGTCACTGGCAATGGCAGTTTATCTCCAGATGTGGTAGAGCCCATTGCCGTGATTGGTCTCGCTACTCGATTTCCTCAGGAGGCCACTACCACCGAAGCCTTGTGGGAACTTCTGCTACAAGCCCGGTCAACCTGGTCGACTATTCCAAAAGAAAGATTCAACGCCGACGCGTTCTTTCATCCAGATCCAGAACATGGAGGAACAGTGGGTCTAATTCCGGATATCCCATCCTATCTGTCAGTACCATGCTCACCATATCACTTCGGAGATTAGTTTCATGTGCAAGGGGGCCATTTCCTCTCTGAGGATCCTGCTTACTTTGACGGGTCCTTCTTCAATATTACGAAAAACGAACTTATGACCCTTGATCCTCAGCAGCGTCTGGTCCTGGAAAACGTCTACCATGCATTGGAAAACTCCGGTATTCCAATGGCTGCCGCTGCTGGCTCCAATACCTCGGTTTTTGTCAGTGGATTCAATCATGATTACCTGGGGATCCTTAATTCCGACCCAGAGACTGCCCTCAAGTACAAGCCCACGGGAGTTGTGAATGCAATCCTGTCAAACAGAGTTAGCTGGTTCTTTGACTTTAAAGGTCCCAGTATGACCATCGATACGGCTTGTTCCAGCAGCTTAGTGGCATTGCATCTGGCTGTACAGAGTCTCCGGGCCCAGGAGACAAATATGGTAAGCTTTCGCTTATGACGTGACTGGGGACGGGTAGCTAATTCGCGCTTTGTTTCAAGGCTCTGGTTAGTGGGGTGAGTATCCTGGAGAATCCTGTGGAGACTGTCGGCATGAGCCACCACGGTCTTCTCGGAACTCAAGGCCGGTGCTTTAGCTTTGACTCCCGTGCGGAGGGCTATGCCCGTGGGGAAGGAGTGGGTACAGTGGTTCTGAAACCATTGAGCACTGCCATTCGAGACGGTGATACAATCCGTGCCGTGATCCGTGAAACTGGTGTCAACCAGGATGGCCGTACGTCGGGGCTCACTGTTCCAAGTGCGGAGGCCCAAGAGAAACTCATCCGAGAGGTGTACTGGAGAGCTGGCCTGGATTTGGAACAGACTAGGTTTGTGGAGGCCCACGGGACTGGAACCAGCATAGGTGATCCGATAGAGGCGGGGGCGCTCGCAAGAGCGTTCAAGTGTCGACGGGAGACGCCCCTGTACGTTGGGACCATCAAGTCTACCATTGGGCATCTGGAAGGAGGTTCCGGCGTGGCCAGTCTTATCAAATCCATCCTTATCCTCGAGTCGGGAATCATTCCACCCAACTTTTATATCCAGGAGATTAATGCCAAAATCCCTGCGGCCGAATGGAATATCGCATTTCCCAAGGAAATTACTCCATGGCCTTCGGAAGGACTCCGCAGAATATCTGTCAATTCCTTTGGGATTGGAGGGACCAATGCCCATTGCGTCCTTGACGACGCCTACCACTATCTTCAAAGTCGCCTCCTTGATGCTACGCACCGAACCAATGCCACAGTTCCAAAAACTTTCAGTCTGTCCTTATCTCGGGCTGATGCCGAGCTTGAGAGTATACCTGATTCTTTGGATGAGAACAATGGTGGCGTCATTTCGATTGGAACACCCGAAACCTCTGTAGCCGATGGTTCCTGTTTATCTACAGGACTGGGTCAAATCAACACATACCCTACTCTTCAAGATGCACCCAAAATATTCTTGCTGTCGGCGTTCGATGAAGGCGGCGTTAAGCGAGCTGCGGATACATATTCCCGCTATCTGAGCCGGAAAATTGACCAACCTAGAGACACTGAGCACCTATTGGAGGACCTTTCATTTACACTCACCAAGCGACGCTCAGTGTTTCCATGGAAGAGCTTCGTTTCTGCCTCTACACTCAAAGAGCTCTCATGGAATCTTACCGAGGGCAACTTCTCAAAGCCAGTTCGATCACTCAATGCACCAGAACTACATTTCGTTTTCACAGGGCAAGGTGCACAGTATGAAGGAATGGGAAAGGCGCTCTTGGTCTATCCGGTGTTCCGGAAGTCTCTCGAAGAGGCATCTGAATACATTCGCCGACTAGGAAGCCCCTGGTCACTTATCGGTACTATTAACACATGTTCTATTGTACTTTTTTTTGTACTGACATTTTCTATAGATGAGCTTCTCGCAGAAGGGACCCTCTCCAGTGTGGGCCTCCCAGAAATTGCGCACCCACTGTGTACTGCACTGCAGGTGGCACTTGTGGACCTTTTGGCTAGCTGGGATATATTCCCAACCAGCGTGACAGGCCACTCCTCTGGAGAAATCTCTGCAGCTTACAGCGCGGGTATTCTATCCCGGCAAGGAGCCTGGACAGCGGCCTACTATCGCGGCTATGTCTCATCAAAGCAGCTCACAGCCAACGGTGCTATGATGGCCGTGGGCTTGAGTGCTTCAAAACTGAAACCATATCTTGAGTGGGTCCACAAAGAGCTCCCCGGCGAGCTGATAATTGCCTGCTACAACAGCCCAAAGAATAACACTGTCTCTGGAGATGAGGCGTTGGTCGATTGCCTCAAGGAACGGCTGGACAATGACGGCGTTTTTGCGCGGAAGCTTAACGTGAAAAATGCCTATCACTCCGCGCACATGGAATTCATCGCTAAAGAATATCTCCGACTGATGGGGGATTTGTCTTTCGGGGGAAGATTAGCTGTCCCACACCCGGTCCACATGTTTTCCACCGTAACTGGGAAGGAAATTGTGTCAAAGGATCTCACGGCTCAGTACTGGGTGGACAATATGGTATCTCCAGTGCGGTTTACCAGTGGATTGAATGCAATGCGCTCTCGAGCGATAGAAATATCTTCAGATTCAGATCTTCCTGGAGCTCTTCCTTTCCTTGTGGAGATTGGGCCTCACTCTACTCTGCAGAGCGCTATCAAGGAAACACTAGCGTCTCAGAGCACCCATTCTGACCACAAATACTTCTCAGTTCTTAAACGCAGTGACCCAAGTCTGAACCCTTTGCTGAGCACAGTCGGACTTTTGGCTGCTAATGGGTACCAACTAGACTTGCACAAAGTCAACCTTGCATCTTGTATATATTTTGACCGGCCAGCGAGGCTACTCATTGATCTGCCACCTTACAGCTTCAAACATACCGAGAAGAACTTGTATGAGAGTCGACTCAGCAGAAATCTTCGCACGAGAAAGTTCCCGCGCCATGACCTTTTTGGTGCGCCTGTTTCTGATTGGGATTCAAACGCTCCGAGATGGAGGCACTTCGTCCGATTGACTGAGAACCCTTGGCTAAAGGACCATGTGGTATGTATTCCACCCTGTCTTTATCAATCCAATCTAATCGATTCTAGGTCACGGAGAATGTTGTTTACCCTGGAGTGGGCTTTCTTGTTATGGTTATTGAGGCTTCACGGCAATTGGCCGGAGAAAAGGAGATCACTGGCTTCCAATTGCGGAAAATATCCATCAACAGAGCCCTGGTAGTTCCAGATACCAAGGAAGGCATCGAGATTAGCCTTTCAATGACCCCTACAGACAGGCCATCCGACCTGAGAACCTGGCGTCGCTTCCAAATCAGCTCTTTCAACGAATCAAGCGATGATTGGACCGAGCATTGTAACGGTTACGTTGCGGTGCAATTTAAATCATCCCCTGACCCGATTGACAACGGCCGTCAAGCAAGCGCAGAAGTCCAAGCTTGGAAGGAGGAATTCGAAACAGCACAAAATCTATGCACCAAGCCCATCTCCTTCGGAAAGACTTACAACAATCTTCGTGAAATTGGACTTAATTTTGGTCCTTTGTTCAGAAACCTTAACAATGTGCAGGATAGTGGATGTCGACTTGGCTTGATGACCGGTGTAGTGACAGTTCCCGAAATTGCGCAGTCAATGCCAAAGCAGTACATGCACTCCCATTTGATCCATCCGGCCACTATGGACAGCATGATACATATGATGATTGCTGCCAGCATTGACCTTAGTGGCAAGCCAGCCCTTGATCATATCAGGCTGCCCACATATATCCGTGATATGTGGGTATCATCTGGTTTGAGTGCTGCGCCACTTCATGACTTCTTTGGGCATGCATCAGTTTCTAATGGCGCATCCGATAAGTTACAAGGCCAAATTCAAATCATGAGCGCTGGAGGCCAGCCTTGTATTCGGATGGATGGCATTGAGCTCACACGGCTTGAGTCAACATCAATTGAAAATGATGAGCGAAAGTTGTGCAGCGCTGTTGACTGGAAGCCGGACGTTTATTTCCTCGAGTCCACGACGGCAAATGAGCTCAGCTCGATTTTTGAAATCGATACTGAGGCAAATCGGTACTGGGTTGAGCGACTTCAAATGGCGACTATGCTTTATGTCACTGATGCCTTAGTTGATCTCAATGGCCTAGATACCACGAACCTTGATTCTCACACGAGAAGATTCCACGAGTGGATGATTTACTGGCAGAACATGCTTGTGAACGATCAAATCATTCACCTCCCATATCCAGAGTTTCAAAGAGTGTCTCTGGATTTCACGTTGAAGCAGGCAATATATAATGAGATTGAGAGCCATAGTGCTGAAGGTGCAATCACAGCCCGCATGGGTCGCAACATTGCCGCCGTTGTTCGGAAAGAGGTCGACCCTTTGAATTTAATGTTCGGCCAAGATAATGTGATGGAGGGCGTATATAAAGAGGGTCTTCATCTTTATAATCTCCCCAAGCATCTGAAGAGTCATCTATCTCTTCTTCGCCACCAGCATTCAGGGTTGAATATTCTGGAGATTGGTGGTGGCACTGGCAGCTTCACGGCAGAAGTCTTCAGCGTGCTTGCACCAGAGGAAGATGCCACGAGAGCGAACATATCAACATACACCTTCACCGACATCTCACCTGGCTTCTTTGAGAAAGCAAAACGCAGATTCCAGGCTTGGGGTGACATTATGTCGTTCCAGCCCCTGAACATCGAGAAAAGTCCATTTGACCAAGGATTTGAAGAAGGCTCTTACGATTTGATCTTTGCTGGAAATGTCATCCATGCAACAAAGAACTTGAATATAGCATTACGAAACCTCCGATCCTTGCTTCGACCTGGTGGTCAGCTTATCATGCAAGAGGGAATCCGACAGGACTTCCTGTGGTACCCTCTTGTCTTCGGCCAGCTTCCTGGATGGTGGCTCGGCGACGAGCCTATTCGGAAGTGGTGCCCATACATTCCTACATCTGAGTGGAATACTCTACTTAGCGACTCCGGATTCTCCGGTGTGGACATTGAGTATCCGAGCTCCACCGAGGCAGATTTGACTTGGCAAAGTATCTTGATATCTACAGCTCACTTGGTCGAAACGCAAGCCCGACCAAACGTTTTTATCCTCTCTTTGGGAGCCGCTGGAGAAGATTTTGTAGCCTCTCATCTGCATGACACTTTGAAAGGCACTTTCCCCAATGTGTCCTTCATACGGCCATCTGAATTGGATTCCGTGTCTGGTCCGAATACACTTTGCATTTCTTTGGTTGACCTGCAGACATCATTCCTGTCACAGGTAAATGAGAAGGAATACATAGCGGTAAGAAGGTTGCTCACAGAATGTGGAAATATCTTCTGGGTTACTCCTAACCCCCGTGACAAGCCGCTGCCCAATACAAGCTTGGGTCTGCTGCGGACAGTGCGTTGGGAACGAAACTCAGATGGTTCTAATATTGTGACGTTGGCAGTTTCGGAAGATTCTTTGGACGTTTTGGCTGAATGCATTCATCGGATTGCTATTCATCAATTCGTGAAGAAAAATGCCCGTGAACGACATGCTGAATACTTTTTGCAGGACAACATCATTCATGTTGGTCGCCTTCGTGAGTGGAACGAAGCTGATAACTTCCTCGCTCTTCCTTCATCTGGCCCCAATCCTGAGCTAGTTCAACTGGGTGGTGTGAGTCGGCCGATTGAGTTGAAATTTGCAGAATATGAATCGGAGCCACGTCAACTGTGTTGGGCTCAAGATCACCAGCATGACCAGAGCCTTGGATCATACGAGGTCGAAGTGGAGATTCGTGCCATAGGTCTTAGTCCCGAGTTTGACTCTCCTTTGACGTCAAAAGAGGCCTCTGGGGTCGTGAGAAATGTCGGTCTAGCCGTGAAGGGCATCATTCCCGGTGACCATGTCGTTCTCACGGCTGCAGGGGAAAGCTCTCACTTTTTCAGAACCTTGGCACGGGTTGACCAGTCATATGTGGTCAAGATACCCGAGACTGTCCCGCTTGAGATTGCCGCTGGACTGCCTTCAATCTATGCGACTGCAATGTATGGTCTGACAGAGGTAGCTCGTCTACGTGAGAATAGCAGCATCCTCATTCACAATGGCGCCGCGGCTCTTGGACAGGCTGTTCTCCAGTATGCACGTTTGCATGGAGCCTTCATTTACACTACAGTGTCAACAGTCGAAGAGCGAGACCTCCTTATATCGGAGTATGGCATCCCAGCAGAATTTATATTCTCCAATAGAGATCTCGGATTCTCAAAGGCTGTGATGCGGACTACGAATGCTGTTGGTGTTGAGGTCGTATTCAATACTATGACTGGCGAGGCTTTGCAAGAGTCTTTGGCTTGCGTTGCTCCTTTTGGTCATTTCATTCATGCTTCGAACAAGACTGCTCGTGTTGATACGATTATTGACCTAGCCGCGATGCAGAAGTGCGTGACGGTGACAAATGTCGATATTGAGTTATTGATGGCAGATCGTCCGGAACTCATCAGTCGGCTTATTGGTGACGCTTTGAAGTTGTATGCAGAAGGCAAGATCAACCAGGTCCAACCTTTTACTGTCATGAACTTTGCACAGATCACAGATGGGGTCCAAAGCTTCCAGGAAAATGAAGTTAAAGGAAAGATTGTCTTCGCTACTAAGCTTTCGGATAACATTCCGTTGCTCCCTGATCTCATTGATCCGTACCAATTCGACAGTCAGACCTCTTACCTTCTCGCAGGAGGCCTTGGAGGCCTAGGAAGAAGTCTGGCACTGTGGATGGCTTCACGTGGTGCGAAACACCTGATATTCCTATCAAGATCGGGACGCATTACAGACCGTGTGAAGGAAATGATTGCCAGTCTGGAAGAGCTTGGATGTCAACCTCATATCTTTACATGTGATGTTTCCGATGCCGAACGCCTAAGACATGTCATTGAACAATGCTCTGCCTCATTACCACCAATTAAGGGATGTATTCAGGGATCTATGGTACTGCGGGTAAGTATTTTTAAACTGTCAAAATTTCCTTTATACCCATATACTAATATCATTTCAGGATGGTGCCTTTGCAAATATGTCATTTGAGGATTGGCAGACAGCGATCCGTCCGAAGGTACAAGGCTCCTGGAATTTGCATGAGACTTTGCCGGTAGACCTGGACTTTTTTGTCATGCTTTCGTCAGTCGCCGGCATCTTTGGTAATCGCGGCCAGTCAAACTATGCAGCTGGAAACACCTTCCAAGATGCCCTGGCTGCCTATCGCACTGCACGGGGGATGAATGCATCCAGTATCAATCTTGGCAGCGTATCAAGCGTTGGATGGGTCGCAGAGAATCGAGGCTCAATGCGAATGAACACGGACACACTTTTTGAATTCCTGCACGAGGAAGAGGTGCATAGAGCAGTCGAATTCCTCATTGACCATCGATACAAGAAGGAAATTGCACTCGACCTTCACTCTTCATCCCAGCTGGTTCTTGGGCTTCCGACTGCGGAAATGTGTCGCAAGAACAACATCCCAACGCCATCATACATTGACTTTCCTCTTTTCACTCATATGCGCGCGACCAACCTGACGAAGAGCATAGAAGTCAGCGACCAGAAGACAGTCAGCATCGCCACTCGTCTCTCTGCCGCCTCCAATTCAATTGAAGCTGTGGATTTAATTTCAAATGGGATTGTTGAGAGGCTTTCCTCTCTACTTGCAATTCCATCATCTGAAATCGACGCCCAGCGGTTCAGCTTCTCTGGTATTGACTCGCTTGCGTCCATGGAGTTTGTTTCTTGGATCGTCAAAAACCTCAAGGCGGAAGTCTCCTTGCTGGATATCATGGGAGCGCGCAACATCCGTGCTCTGAGTGAAAAGATTGAACACACAACAAGACTTACGAGCTATTCAAAGTGAAGAAGTTCGGTCTTTTCCGTACAATTTGCATTACTTGTCTTTTTTCTTGGGATTTTGTCATTTGTTTTTGAATTTATGACTTTGATTTTTGCCATGATGTACGAGTTCCTGATTACTGTATTTATCGTGACTTCCATCCGAATCTAACGCCTTAGCCGTCTCTATCGTATCTCCAAAGTGGGTCTACCCACGTGACCAAAGCTGAGCAGCAACGGCAAAATCCCACCGCCTAGATAACAATTTTTTGTTATCGCGCATTTTCTTTGACGACTTCAAGCTCTTGTGCTGTCTCAATTCCCTACAATATAGGAACGACTAGACCGCCAAGATGGTTCGTCAACTCAAGCACCACGAGAAAAAGTGAGTATAGCCGTCGCACAAAAATGACGGCCTATGCCTTTGCCCTCACGACAGCACTCTAACCAAGTTCAACAGGCTTCTCCGGAAGGTCGACTTCCACACCTACAAGTCCGATGGCAATCACCGTGAACACCAGATCATTCAACGCTACCTCCTCCAAGACCCCTTGGACTACAAGAAATACAACTCCCTTTGCGGATCCATGCGATCGCTCGCCCACAAACTTTCCCAGCTGGACCCGGAAAGTGATCCCGTGCGCAAGAAGCTGGAGTCTGAATTGTTGGATAAGTTGTGGCGTATGGGTATCTTGAAACAGTCGCGGGAGCAGGGTGCGAGTTTGTCCCGAGTTGAGCGGGAGGTCACTGTTTCGGCATTCTGTCGGCGGCGGTTGGCGGTTTTGATGGTTCGGTCTGGAATGGTTGAGACTATTAAGGCTGTAAGTGTGACTTGGAGGTGAATAACTATCAGGGTATGGATTGATTCTGACTGAATTTATAGGCTACCACCTTCATCGAGCAAGGCCAGGTTCGTGTCGGTACTGAGGTCGTCAATGACCCCGCTTACCTTGTTACCCGCAACGTGGAGGACTACATTACCTGGGTTGACTCCAGCAAGATCAAGCGTAACATCATGCGGTACCGTGAGAAGCTGGACGACTTCGATCTTCTGTGATAGTCTGAGGAAGAAAGGCTTGCCTGGAAAAACATTTTGGGGTCTTGTTTTGATATACCCGGCGCTTTTTGCATTGTTTCTTATCGGCCTGGCGTCCCGAGGAATTATGATTTTTGAATGTTGAAAACTTGGACGAATTGAAGCACTTGCAGGATTAATATTGCAATTGCAATCCTTTTATAGACTGGTCTAGTCTGGTATATACACTATTCGCAGGAAGATTTACACCTTAACCTTCCACTTCCACTTCCAATCTAGCAATGCCCACCGCGACATAGCAACGCTGACCAACCCAATGAAGAGAACTGCGGTGTAAAAGCCGACTAGTGCTTGAGGGGTCGTTGATTGCAGAAGTTGACCACCGACTGGCACGGTCAACAGGACTCCAAACGCCGCAACACAATAAATGGTCCCATAGAAACGACCATAATCCTCCGTGCGACACAACTGACCCGCACAAACTGGAGCAAGTGAAACCCAACCTCCAGACCCAAACCCGAACACCGCCACAACACCATAAAGCGTCGCCTCGTCTTGGGACCCAAACGGAATCCACACAGCAGCCATGACCACCAGCGTGACAACAGCTGTAAACAACAGAATATTGAACCGGCCGACCTGATCTGCAGCGACCCCAGGCAATATTCTGCCCAGGAGAGTCATAGAGTTCAACACGGTAAGCGAATAAAACTGCACATCCACATCCAGCCCCGTATACCGGACATACGTCGGTAAAAGCGCCGCACAACCAAAGATAATGAACTCAAAGGCAAAAACAGCAACAGCCAAAAAACATAATTTCGGAGACCTAAACGCCCGAAAGTCGATCGTCGCTTTGCTTGTATTCCCTCCGGGCAATCTACCTTTTACCAAGGCAATCCCCAACAAATAGCATCCGAGTGCAATAAAAGCAACGATACGAATCGACCACGTCCATCCGTATCTCGCGAATAGACTGCGCAATGCCAGAGGCAGGATTGCACCTCCGGCTGATGATCCGGACATACAAAGACCTGATGCAAGTGCCCGACGTCGGTAGAACCAGTGACTTATCACGGAGATCCCAACTGTCGTCACGACAGCGGAGGAGATCCCGCCTAGGATACTGAGACATAGAATAAAATGCCAGTATTTTGTGCATTGGGCGAGGAGGAGATAGGATGTTACGCTTGCGAGAGAACCACTTATCAGGAGCATGCGTGGACCGTGACGGTCGAATAATGGGCCGACTTGCACTCCTAGGAATAGTGTTAAGAAGCATAGGATTGCTGTTATCCAGCCTATCTCTCCGACGCTGTAGTTTGATAGTTGGTGGGTGCTGATGTAGTCTTGAATTGTTCCGACTAGATCTTGTTAGATGTTGATTCCTTGTTGGGATTTGAGTTCGTACTGGCTATTTGGAATCCGAATGACGGGAACATGAGCAGGCTTGAGCCTAGGAGAGAAGCCCATGCTTCACGTCCTCCTTCTGGGAATGCGAGACTGACACCTGCATCGTTGTTCTCGGAGGTGATGGTGAGCTCATTTAGCTCATGATCGTTTAGCTCATGGTTTGTTTCTCTTGTGTCTGTTTCTCTCGTGATCCGACGCATCATGAGGATTGTGAGGTTTAACTGGAGCGCCAGCGCCAGTCCCCGAAACTTAAGGACTGATTAAGCTGGGTCGGTGGGGTTGTCGATGACAGGGCGTACGGTGGGTCATCTTGGCCGGCTTTCTTGCCGGTTCCAACCAGGCATTGATAAGATGCGGGGGCGGTTTCTCAGGGGGTTGGCAATACGGGTGAAAGTCTCAGGTGAATATTTGTGTTGCTTCTCAAAGTATATTCAAACGTTGTTCTGGTTATCTACATGACTGAATTAATGCCGCAGGAAAGCGGAAGTATAAATTATGTCACATATTGACCTACTGCCCTTGAATAATAGCTTCCGAAATCTTTTCTGCGAGCATGTCTAAAAGAAAATTAGCAAAATCCATCGTATCGTATCGAAAATACTCACAAACAGTAGACTGAGGGTGACCCGGGGGAAGGAATGGAAAGGCGCTCGCATCAACCACGCGGAGCCCGTCCACTCCAAATACTCGGGCTTGGGAGTCAACAACCGCCATGTCATCATCTGATGTGCCCATCTTGCAGGTACAAGCAGCATGCCACAAGGTCATGACATTGTTCTTGATAAAATCCAGGATTTCAGAATCTGATTGCACTCCAGTACCAGGGTAGTACTCGTCACCAATGATGACTGGCGCCATCGCCTTGCTTTGGAAGGCTTGTCGCATTCTCTTGAACATGGCAATTGCAACTTCTTGGTCGGCGGTATCACCCAGCCAGTTGGGGTTGATGACTGGTAAGTCCGATGTATCAGCAGACTTGAGCGTGACATTTCCTCTAGATGAAGGTGCAATTAATACGCCCAGCATCGAAGCATACTCATAACCGTCCTTGGGCTGGTCCGTGAGGAGATTAGAGACGTTTCCAATATATCCTGCACCGGAAATGTACTAGAACTATAGATTAGTAATTATTCACTTTTTGTGTGCTTTTTGGATGTTTCTTACTTCAGCCTCTGGCCAATCACTAGGGAACTTATCCAACGCCGTTTTTGTGCTCTGAGACCATTCAGAGCGCAGACTCGCGGGAATCTTCTCCCAGGCCAAAAAGTCCGCAACAGGGTTTGTCAATTGCCCATTTCTGGCAAATAATCCATCGAGGAATTGTCCCGCGGCGTAGGCCAAGTTCGTCGCGAATTTGGTGAGTGTGTTGACCTGCACGCGGTATGTAGGCGCCATGAATGGGTGATCCCACATGTTCTGTCCGACGCCGGGCCGATTCGCTACAACTGTAATTCCCTGTTCCTCTAGGATATCCGATGGCCCGACACCGGAGACCATGAGGAGTTGTGGTGATTGGAAAACACCTGCGGAGACAATCACCTCTTTCGTCGCTGAAAGGGTAACAGTATTCCCAAGTGCCCCTTTCACTTGAACTCCAGTCGCTGTTTTGTCGTCATCAAAAACAATCTTCTTAGCGAGAGTGTCGGTATAGGTTGTCAGCGTCGAAGGGTTAATGGTGGAAAGGAAAGAGGACTGCGAGCTGCTGCGGAACTCGGTTCTGGGATCGATGGTGGATGAGCAGTATTGCGCTCCCATTAATGAGCCCAGATTGAAATCTTGTGTGTTGTTGATGCCGATGGCGTTCATGCCGAGATCCATCCAGGAGGAAAAGGGCTGTGCGTAGTTTGCATAGGATACTTGGAGAGGTCCCTCGTTGCTCTCGAATCCTTCGGTGCTATATTCGGGTGTTGCGTTCTTTGCGCGCTCGTTCATGTTCGGTGCTGTGAATGCAGCACTCTTCTTATAGTATGGTAAGACTGCATCGAATTTGTAGCTGCTGTCATTGACATCGCTTGCCCATTGCTCCATTGATTCAATTGTCGGCCTGTCGAATCCAAGGAATTAGTATCACAACAAAAAGGGAATATTGTCTCAGTCCTACCGTTGATAGATCATGAAATTCAAAGCAGACCTGTTCAGGTCAGCACAATCTTCTCAACCCCATTTGTCTTGCATCACTCACGATCCTCCCAAGCACTTTCCTCGCGCATAATGTATCGACCGTCCATTTGCTCCAGGTTGTCCACTGGTTACGAAGCCCCAATCCACGGCGGACGAGGTACTGGGATCAGATCCCACCGGAAGTACATCGGCAGCTGGAACCTCTGCCAGAGATTCAAGCTCATAATAACCACCCGCCTCCACCAACGCGACCTTGAACGACTGTTGCGCTAGGCGCGTCGCCACGACGCTACCACCGGTGCCAGCACCGACAACAACATAGTCAAATGAGGCATCAAGCAAGGGGGCACCTCTGCGCGCAATAGGCTCCGCTCGCGCGAACCCGACATGAAGAGCCAGGAAGACAAGAGAAGACCCAAACAGCATTTTCGTATTTGGGGTCACTGTGAAACGAGAAAATCCGAGGTACTATCGGAGGGAAAGAGGCCTGTTATATGTCACAGCCTGTAACCCCCGATTCCGTTACTAGTCCGACGATCTGAATCAACGCATCCTCAGTGGAATAAATAGGTTCTTGCGTTTTCAATTTTTTGTTTTTATTTATTAATCTTGATTTTTAGCACGCGCGACACTCCGCTACTCCGGAAGTGGCATTGGAATGCCAGAGCGCCTTGGGGGTTAACCCGTTGATCGACAGAACTAAATAATCGGCTTTTGTACCCACTGTTTCCACTCAGAGACTCTTTCAAACAACGGTTGCTTTATTCTGAATCAAGATCAAGGTTATTGCTCGATGACCTAAAGTTAGGTCTACCTTTACCTCAGCATGAACATGAGAATGTGGTTCAGTGTCAACCATGGAGGTTGTAATGGCGATGCAGTGTGATGATTTGGGGGTGCTAATGCGTGGAGATCTCATCTCGGCACAAACTCGTCACCTAATCCACATCGCTTAGCCGATCTAATCTCGCGAACCACGATCACGAACCACGATCAAGTCCCACGATGCGGGTGCCGTTCGCGATCCACCCGGTGGATCCTTTCCCCCTGGAACCTGCTTTTGTTTCAGGATGTCTGGCAACATGACAAAATCAGTCAACACCCTTGGAAATAATTAGGATTTCCCATATTATTTGTAAAGTTATGCTGCTTAACGGGGTTTTCTTTTCTTTTCTTGGAAGCCATGTGAAATCCAGGGTCATGTGGGAAAAGTACCCGTGGACCTGTCTATTATGCAGGCACATGGCACATTTTGCCGAGACGCTTGGACAGAATGCCCTCATCAAGCCACTAAAGGTGACCCCTGTTCGAATTACATCATTCTTCAACGATTTGGGGATTTCACAGTTAAACTATTCTCTTTTTGGATTAGGAGCGACAGGAACGGGTGTCTGGCACCAATGTTTATGCAGCTGCGAGTCAGGCTGCCCAAAATCATGCTCGCAATACCTAGAAACGGTTAAGTCCTCCATGTGCAGATTGGTGGAAGCCGGAGGGAGTTCCACTCACATTGCAGTTGAGGGCTTCTCGTATGCCGGCCTTTCTAGCACATGAGATACATCTTATTCAGTGACAAACATTGCTTTTCTGCATTGCTCCGTGACGAGAACAGGATAGTGTTCGAGGAGAGAGTGTTCTGGGCGGTTCTATCTCACAGAGAATCCTTTCTCCTATCGATGTATGCCATGCACTTTTCCGTCTTGCTCAAATAGCTTAACAAAAATAAAAGAAACAATGGGAAATTTATCCGTAGATGGCGAATAGCATAGCCCACCTAGTGTTCTATCAGTCTTGTTTGCACTTTGTCTAGCCTTGCAAGGCCTTTATATCCCCCATCCAACTGAGAAGTACACAGATAGCTTCCTTCCGAGATCTCTTCACAACTATTGACTACAAACTACCCCGGGATTTATTCTACGACTTCCCCCTCTGTCCATAAAGAATATTTGCAGCATTGGAAGCACACAAAAGGGAAACAGATATTATCTATTGTAGATCCATAGTCGGTTCTGAATTGTGGGCTTGGAGAGGAAGTAGCAATGAAGTTCCGCGGTTGGAATTTTTGAAGTTTGGTAAGCTTCAGAGCCCAAGATTCGCGGAGTTGCAAAGAACTATGTCCAGTGTAATAGTACCTATAGGCTATATGTGTAGGTACCAGATGCCGGATATAAATGTCCGGATAAGGAATGGGGGAACTTGGAAGTGCAGGAAATTGCTGCCTGAAAGACTTGGCAAGGACACTAAGATTCACTTGACGCTTTGTTTTTAGTTCTAAAATTAGAGTCTCCATACGCCCTATAGGCGGACATCTCCAAGTCCATGACCATAAGCATGCAGTAGTCAACTACGTAGTAGATATATTCTCACTCAAATAGGTCGTATATTTCCTCGAATCTCGACTGGTAACACCAGTACATAGTGCATATTTACAGCACAACTAACAGATGGGTATCTCATTCTCGGGTAAGTGATGCAACACTGAAATAACAATGAACAATGCACGCATTATGCAATAAAGGCTAGGGAAGGTTTAAGACTTCAAGACTCGAAAATTAACAAAGCCAGGAAGGGGAATCATGCATAGGAATCCGAAGGGTATTCAGGGCCACGCAACGCAATGCAAAATGCAATGGGAATCCGGTCATCAGGGTATTCGATAATCATAGTATCATAGGCAAGGGAAGTTGCGGGTTGAAGAAGCGCCGCCACCGGTGCGGGCGTACTGTAGGTCGAGCCGCGCCGAATTATAATAGTAATAAGGGGGCTCTACAGACAAAGAGCTTAGGTGAGAGCTGTCTTGGATCGACGACCTGTCCAGAGGCGTCGACTATTGCCATCTCGAGAAGGAGTTTTGTTGAGAAAATCAAGGATCTGCACTTGGGGCTTGTCTCGTGTATTTGTATCGGTTTCTTCGTCGGCGAGGTCCATGCGGAATCGGCGGACGCTGCCTTCGCGGCTGGTTTTGCCTTCTTCAAAGAAGGGTGTGCGTGAGTCCCGGGTTTGGCACCAGCGAGGTGCGACGCGGCGCCAGAAACCGCGGACGCCACGGCTTGCGCGGTCGATTTGTTCGTATTCCGCTCGTCGGGTTGAGTCTGAGGTCCACTCCATTACTGTCGCCGGGACGTAAATGGAGGATTCGGATGGACTATGGGAATGACTGGATATAATAGGGAGGGTATTGGCCCGATCTTGCGGTTGGAGAAAGCGTGGTGAGGTGGTCGAGCTTATAGACCCGCGGTGATCGTACTCAAATCGGCGACTGGATGAGGATGATGCGATTGGGGATGGTGGTCCTGAAGTACCTGTCTCTGAGGACTCGCGGCGTTCGCGTCGAGATGGGGAAGCTATGGACGCTGTCCGTAGTTCCTCTTGGGCCCAGACTGAAGACTGTGGGTCTTGGAAGAGACGACATGACTCTCGATGTAAGGCTAATAGGGACTCCCGCTTCTCCTGTTGTGGCGTGCGAGCTGGGACCGAAATGATGCCTGCGTTGGTCACTGGTCGTCGCGGGGAATGGAAAGAACTATGGCGACTTGGGGGTCGGGATCGACCTGTGCTGCGAGACGCTGAACGAGAGTGGTGGATGGAGTTCGATGCAGATGTCGACTGGGACCCAGATGCAGCACGAGGTCTTGGATTTGTTGGTGAATCTGGGATCTTGGATGCCCTATAGCGGGGCGGGTCGATCCGTTTCACCCTCGGTGTGTCCATCTCCGGGGATGATGGATCCGATAAGTCCACAGTGGAGCATCTCTCAGTGATCTCGGTGATGGCAAGTTCGGATGGGAGTTTGGAGATGAGATCTAAATTCAGGTGCGCGACTGCCATTTCTGCCGCGCCTCCCATGTGAATGCCACATGTGACGGACGCCATATTCACAACTGCGTGACGATCCAACGATAAGATTAGGGCTCAGATGCCAGGGCCGATCTCATGGTGACATCCCACTGAGGTTAAATGGATCAGCAAGGCGGGGAAAAGACGATAAGCATAGGAGAAATAAAAATAAAAAAAAGCAAAGAAAGTGATGAAACGCATACACACAAAGAACAAGCAGAAAAGAATGCAAAATGGCGCAACTCGACTTATTTAGATGCCCTCACCGCTCCTTATATTATTTCTTGATTCTAGCGTTGGAGTAAACGAAGTGGGGGCATGGTTTTTTTTTCTTGGACCTCCACTTTCAAGCAACTTAGGTCTGGATCGTCATGTCCATACGCCCCTGCAGTGACCAATCTGCAAGGTTCTCGGGTATGTTCATGAAACGGGGCGCTTATTGGGTGTTCCCGCTACCGGTTCTCGCCGTAAGACTGGTTGTCACAGCAGGCGCTGCAGTAAGACCTTTACGAAATACTCAAACCCCCCTTAATTCAAAGCGCCCTGGGCTAGAAGGGCTTAGACTTACCTACTTTAGCCCCGCCCTGGATTGTGCCCCACTAAAAGGAGGGGGAAGAATCACCATTGTATGTAGAGGGATTGGACTGCGGATTTAGTCTTTCTCTCAGAGTTTGCAGAAATCCAGTTATGGACATGGCGATCATGATTATGATCATGGGTTTAAGGTCACACTGCCAGTGCGGCAGTGCCTCGTGGCGAGAATGCGCACCGTTCTTTGAGTTTTTTTCGCTAGTTCGCAGTTCGTGCATTAGCTCCTACAGTAGGGGAGACAGGGACTTTACTATAATCCTGAGTTTATTATTAATCTATTTCGTGGAGTCGTGGCTTCCAACTGGTAGATGATAGGTCTGAGGTGCGGGGTCCAACTTTTCTCAACATTTCCACATGGAAAGTACGAGTGCGAGTGGATGTCTAGTCCCCAAGACCCACTTCCACACCTCCCAACACGTACTTTTGTCTCCATCAGCAAAGCAGGTATCTGCTACATGATGACCTCCAGGGGTGCAGACATCAGACATGATTTGTGAACTCTAACCAAACTAAGGTTATTGTTACGCAGATGTCAGATGTTAAATCAAGATAACTGTCGTTATTCAATATCTCCAGGATTATCCAAGATTATAGGTCTGCACATATGGCCAGCCAGTGCATAGTCTTCACAGAACTCAAATGGCATACACGAAATCCATGTTCTCCCGATCGGTCAAATCCAAAAAGCCCTGGTTCTGCAATCTCACATAGTCCGGTCGCGACCGAATCTCCTCCTTGCGCCGATTCTCCTTCACATACCACCAGTAGACAAATAACATGATGCACATGCTCACGCCAATGCAGACAATAATGGTGATTTCCGCAGGGATGTAACGAGGTGCATCCTTAGGACGGAAGGTTTGTGGGCCTGGAACAATCAATTGTGATTAGTTACCAGGTCGGTTTTCATTCTCGTGGGTACAACGTTCACTTACCAATAATGTTGCCGGTGCAGTACCCAATAAGGTACAAGGCAGCGACTGTGGTCTTCTTCGTGTATCCAGCCACGTTAGACGAGATCATCGCCAGCAGAGCAACGAACGCCGTGGGACTAGCTTGGGTCATGTAATATCCGATCAACCGGCCGACATTCATGGACTCAGGGAGGGCCACGATGAGGATCATGCCAATGAGTGCGCAGAGGAGACCACCCAGACTGCACAGGATGCGATTACCAGTCTTGTAGCCCATGTATCCATTACATAAAAGGGCGATGACTTCAACCGCACCGCCGGGGACACCGAGAATCAGACTCTCCTGGCTGGAATATCCAAAGCTAGTAATCTATGCAATCCCATTAGCACCCTCAACCTCCATAGAAAGATTGAATCCACATACCATTTGACTGAAAAAGTTGGTGATACCGCCGTTTGGAATATCGGCAATAAGCGCATAGAAAAAGAAGGCCCATGTCATCGGGTCCAGAAGGGCTTCCTTGACTTGGTACATCTTGAAATGTTTGTTTCCAATTCCCTGCTGGTTTGACTGCACACGAGCGACTGCCAAGATGCGATCCTCTTTCTTCAGCCATCGGGCATTCAACTGATTATCGGGGACAATCCAGAGGAAGACAAGTCCCAGAGCGACGGTCAAGAGACCGGTAACCAGGAAAATGATCTTCCATGGCTCAATCGCGGATCCATGCTTTGCGGTTCCGACCGCGACGCCGTATGCGATGAATCCTCCTAGGATCTGACCGACACCGTTGAAGCTGAACCAAATGTTCACACGGCTACCTTGTTCTTCCTTAGTGTACCACTAATCGGGCCACGTTAATATCGCCCATACATGCCAGAATGGAACCAGTCAACTAACCTGAGATGTAAGCAATGCAAAGCCAGGTGTCACGGCGGCTTCAAAAACACCGAGGAAGAACCGAATGGCAATCGCGCCCGAATAGTTATTCACGGCAGCGAAGCAGCTCAGGACAAGTCCCCACATCAAGATACAGGCTGCGGAGTACTTTCCGAGGGGTAATCGCTGCAGCAGCCGGTTGGTGGGATACTCCCATGCAAGATAGCCTTAGCGCGATTAGTTGACCCGTCTATATGCCCAAAAACGGGAAAGGATTTACCAAAGTAGAATAGACTAGATAACCACTGATAGTCATCTCCCACTAAATCCAGATCTGTCTTGATCCCCATGATACTCGCGTAAGACAGGGTAGTTTCTTTCAGATGTTAGCAGCTGCAGGGTTACGTAGATTTGGGTTGTAATTGTAGCACATACTGTCAAGGAAGTTCATTCCGTAGATACAGCACATAATTGGCATCATGTGCCAATCAATGATCTTTAACAGCCGACGGTTTGTGGACTCGTCTAACTCGAGTGATTCGCCGTGAAGCTCCTCAAGAGCCTTCATCGCCTCGTCGGCATCGTGTGCGTGCTTCTCCAGTGTCGGGTCAACATGTTTCTCCTTGATGTCCATGGCTGTCTCCACATCCACGGCTGAGGAGGTGCCAATGGTCTTTTCTTCCTCGGCCATGGTTCAATCTGTGAAGGAATTGCCTTCGGGAGGGTATGTATATGGATAAGTGGGTGTATAATGCTTGAAGGGGGGGGAGTAAAGCTGGAAAGATCCCACGTTTCCCCTCACAGATCAGGGCAAGAGGAATGTAAATAAGGACAGCACCTCCGCATCTCCCAGTCGTACATAATGTCATAGGTACCTTCCAACTTGGTGTTATCTATGCAATTGCCAGCCTGCTCTTCCCTGCTTCCCCCTATCAAGATGTGGCCCCTAGTGGGTCTCCCCGCGATAAGCACCCGATTATCTGGGGTTGACCAGCCACGAAGCTCTTCATTGGTCCTGTCGAGAGGGGGCGTGAGGAGAGATCGGCAACCGGTGCCACAAAGGCAATGAACGCCCGACATTTCGTAATGACCCGCTGATATTTAGGGCTTTTTACTTTACGTGGATGAATGACAGGGTTTGAGTGGGTGGATTGCCGAGCTTGGGGGCAAGAAAGGGAACGGGCGTCAATAGAGCCAACCTTGAAAGATGAGAGTTTCGACATGTTTGACGGATGATTTCGGTGTACAGATCTGGCTCCGTGACTTTGCCGACGATTGCATGTTGCAGGGGCTTTATCTCATCGCGTCGCGTCTCATCTCCAATCCGCGATGCCTTGTCTTATCTGAGACTTAGATATTATTCTATCTTATCGCTGACACATGCAATACAGTGGAGTCCATGAGCCGACCATCGATTTAACTTTTGATGAATCGCTGTGCGGAACCTCTCCGAGACAGCGGTATCAACGGAACGTTTAAGCGGTATTGCATGCATCTGTCATATTGGGAAGTATATTCATTAGTTTTAATGATCATTTATTGGCTGGCACCGTCAACACGAGCGAGATAAGCTTCCCATCCCTGCTGCTGGTATTGCCTGGCAGCCTCGACGGGGTCTGGAGCAGCATAGATTCCACGTCCCGCGATAATGAAGTCGGCACCGCGGCCAATAGCCGACTGCGGGGTCTGGTACTGCTGACCGAGCTTGTCGCCCTTAGAAGAAAGGTTGACACCGGTGGTGAAGACGACGAAGTCCTCGTTGTCGGCAGCGGTGACGGTCGAGGGGACCTCGGTCAGCGCACGGGTCGAGACGAAGCCGAGCACGAAGCTGGGGTATTTCCGCGCGTAGTCGACCGAGGCAGAGGTGTACTCTCCGGTGGCCAAGGAGCCCTTGGAGGTCATCTCAGCGAGAATCAGAAGACCACGCTCAGAGCCATGGGGGAAGTCCTCGGCCTGTGCGGTTTCGGCCAGAGCCTGGACGATACCCTCGCCTGGCAGAACGGCGCAGTTGATAATATGGGCCCACTCGGAGATCTTGAGGGCGCCGCCGTGGTACTGCTTCTGGACGGTGTTACCGATGTCGATGAACTTGCGGTCCTCGAAGATGAGAAAGTTGTGCTTCTCGGCCAGCGCGTTCAGGCCATGGATCGTCTCGGGCCCGAAGTCAGACAAGATATCGATGTGAGTTTTGATGACGGCAATGTAGGGTCCGAGACCTGGAGATTCGATGGTCCAAATTAGTGGAATGCCAGTTGGAGTTTTTTTTCGTTTCACTAACGGTCGGCCAGGTCCAGGAGCTCCTTGGTGGTGGTGACATCGGCGGAAACTGTCACGTTGCTCCTTTTGGCTTCAGCGACCTCGAACAGCTTCCGAGCCAGCGGATTGGGGTGGCTGGAGGCACGGGTGCCAAAGGGCAATTGCGACTTGGACGACATGATGGAGGGGTTGGCGGGGTATATATAAAGTGGTGGGTATGGATGGAGGAGATGGAGGAGAGGTGCAATCAAAGCCACCTATTATTTGATTCGTTTTTATCGTGAAAGAGTAAACTGCCTCAATCAACCCGATATGCTCAGATTCAAAGAGCTTCCCATGCTGTCGACCTCGTTGCATTGCCATCGCGGGAACTTTTTTGGTGCGCCACAGTGGAGCTCTCAGCCATAACTGTGGCTAGGTTGGGATAACGGGAAATCTTTCCTCCATAAGACACCACCAAACCAATTGGTGCTCACAACCTCCTTTCTTCTTTCGGGGAATTGGCAAAGCAATCGAATAACGTAGGGATAGGCAATTGATGATGAATGGCGAAAGGTGAAGGAGAGATGATTTCCCCTCCGTATCAATGATTGTCTACCCTACGTGATTCGATTGCTCTTCTTATCAAATTCGGAGCCCTTGAACAAATGATTCCCGTCGATGGGCTCTCCACTTGACGCGGTGCTATGCCAGGGCGTAGTATTTCCCTCGGGGATGAAGGTAGATGAGCCCCTGATCTCTCTCTACGACCGTATCGAAGCAATACCCTCTGGTCCGCGAGTGATGAAAAGTGACTACCGAAAGAATATCGCGAGGAATCGTCAACAGAATTTAATGTGTTTCGACAGTATCGGGCTCTGGTGATAGCATACGATGGTAGCCCTGGGCGTATGCTAGCTGATCATGTACTACTTTGGACTAAAGAGGGAAATCTCCTTGTAACATACAACAACGCTTCGCTAATCACAATCGGAGTTGAGTGACATTCTCCTTTTGATATGGAAAACTATTAATAATACAGTAAATTATCCCAATTCACTTAGATTGAGAGCAAGTCACGGCCAACGCCGAACACACTCAGGCCCCAAAGAGCACCCTGTGCCAGCCAGAAGAAAGCGCCAATCATGCGGCCCTTGCCTTGAGGCTTGCCAGAGTACACGTATCCGTACATGAACAGAGTACGGAAGAGAACCCACAGACCACCAATACCGGCAGCGAGCTCGGGGTACTTCAGACCAGCAATGAGGGTGAAAAGCATAGTCTGCGAGGAGTTCTCCAAGAAGTTGGCGTGGGCGCGCTGGGCGCAGTTGAACTGCTCAGCCTTGGCCTGTGGGGAAATAGTCAGTGGCTGGAGGGGGTTCGGGACACTCGGATACGTACATTTTCCTTGCATTGCTCGATAGAGGCGTAACAGTGCGGGTAAGGCACCTTGGCCTGCTTACGGAGAGAGCCAGTAACGTTGCCGTGAATGAAGCCCAGGACGGGGATCGCGCCAAGGGCGACGCCAATGACGGCGCTGGTAGAAGTATGAGCGACTAATCGGCATAGACCGTTGAGGCGACTTACCCGTAGTTATCAGGGAGAGTGATAGCAACCATTTTGAATATTGTTAGGTGTGGTAGTAAACAATTCGAATTGAAGAACTTAAATGGGGCTCCTTTATAGCTTTGCGGGGGCGTGTCTACGGGGTCTGGTTAATTGGCTCCCGCCGGCACAATCAATCCATCCGTTCCGCGCACGGATTCGATGCTTTGCCATTTGATTCGACCCTGCCTTTGACGATCCACAAGGAGCTTTTGAAGGTCAAAAAACTTTGCTTAATAATTGATTGGAAACTCAATAAGTTAACTAACTATGCATTCCAGGTGTGGATGTGGTGACCTGTCCTTTTCGTGCCTTGCAAGCTCCGAGATCCGAGAGCGGGATTCGGGACAGGGGTTTTCTACCTCGCCGGAAGGATGCTCTCTGTAAGAAACTATTATAGAACATGAGGTGATATCTAGTGCCTCTCACTGGGGCTATTTTGGTCGAAAAGAAATCGAAATCATACTTGGATGGGCGTAGATAACCAACTATATGCAAGATAAAACAGCAAATTGATCATGATTGCAAAATGTCAAAGCCGAGTCCGTATCATGTGTATCTGAGCTTTTAACTCGCGGAACAACCAAGCAGAGAATCAGGGACGCATCCGACTAACACTGCCATACTTCGCCTGCCAGGCAAAGAAGTACAGGAGAGCTCCAAGTGGCTGCCCGACCAGACAAAAGCTGACCCAGAAAATACAATTGCCGAGGGTCTTACCCAGCGGGTCTCGCATCTTCTCCAGGGGCGCCGTGAGCGCGATTAACGGTAATTGGAACATCATACCAAAAAATGCAACACCTGGAGAGGATCAGTTAAGATTTTCTTGGGGAGAAAATTCAGGGACCATACCAATAAAGTTGTGGGTAGGAATCCCCACTAGCATCTCGTGAAGAATGGCGGATAGCGCAAAGACCATACCACTCGCGGCTAGAGGGCTCCATCCACGACCCACCAGAGGCGAGAAAACATGCCTCTTCATAAACGAATACACCGGTCGGTTCCACGACCGCCAGTAGCCTCCAAGACTGGAGCTGTTCCACCAATCAGTGTAGAATTCACGGTCACCGAAGCGCATCACTTCCGCCAACGCATTGAGCAAGGATTGGAAAAGGGCAAAGAATCCAGCAAGCCAAATGATTAGGGAGATGGTGGACAACTTCATCACACGTTCCAAGATAGACGCAATGTCCATAACGGCGATTTTATCGATTGAGTTCCGCAGGACAGGCGCGGCGTATTGCGCGGAGAGAAGCCAGATGAAAACTGACAACCCAACGAATTCAGCCAGCCGCTTCGCCACAAATGACCAACGAATTGAGGCAGAACGAGGGTAGACAGGCTGGTAGACCAATGTGGGAGCAAGCCAGAAGTATGTGAGGTTTTTAATGGTGACATTTCGGGGGTAAGGACATGTAGCATAGATTTCCGGAGGGCCAGGATCAGCGGACGGGTTAAGATATGCGAGACGTAGATCTCGGTTGGTGAAGGCATAAGAGCAATTCTTCAGCCACACGATGATCGCGTGGAGCTGACAGAGAGTGCCAATGCCTGGATGGTGAATATAGAAATAAACCACAAAACTGGTCACTGCAAGACACAATGTGGCATTCACGGTGTGGAGGAAGGCCGTGTATGGCCAAGTGGATCGGAAAGCCTGCTGGTCGCGCTCCTTCTCTTCAGCTGTCTTTTTCTGTTGGCCCACAGCTTGCTTCGCAGAAGAAGCTGCAGATAGCTCAATGACATAGGCCAAAAACAGATGACATGGAACCAAAGCAAAGAGAATTGACCCGAGAACTATGTCCTGTTTGCGATAGTCGTGACATTTGATACAAATCAAGACTCCATACTAAAACAAGAATGGTCAGTCACCTCTCTTGGTGGAGGGGTGGTTCTCGGTAAATGAATGCCTCTTAGCGAGTCCATACCTTCATGAAGTTCTCAATAATCAACCGTAGATTCATAGCCACTATTCACTGTCAGCTTCCACATTCACATGCATTAATTACACCGAAGCATCAATTCGTACCAAGGACCAGAACCATCAAGTTTCGAAACCCCAAAAAGCTAGGTGTCACATCTGCATCTCTGCTAAGGCTGGAATGCCGCAGCTGCGAGTGATACGCAGCGATATGACGATACTTGCTGCGTCTTGGCCCACTCGACTGCATTTGGACCTCGGCTTTGTTGGAAGTAGCTCCATTGGTCGCAATGGAAGAGCTTGGGTGCTCATGAGCCGTGGTAACAGCTTGGGTCTGGGACACCATTTTGAGAGAAAATAGGAACTTCGACCTTCCGTTCTTTTGCCCTGTGGTTAATTGCGCAATTGAACCGGAACAAGGTCAATGCGGAAGATGACGAAGAGAACAGACCAGCGAAGGATAACCCGGGAGAGTTACAAACCAGAAAGACAACGGATCCTCAAGCAATAGAGAATCTATGGCTTCCTGGCATATTAAGATGAGGGGAAATAAGGATACAAAATTAGAAACCGTTGAACTTGGCGGGGGAGAACAAGGCATCATAGCGCAAGCAGCGCGAGATAATCCATGTAACCAATCAGCGGGGCGGTCGAGCTTCCAAGGAGTCCCGACCCTGCAAAGCTCCGCGACTTTCCTCTCAACGCATTCACTACGCGACTCTATAACACAGGGACAATCCCTGCCCTCGACTTTTTTAAATTGTCAAATCACTTATTTTCCTGGTCATGATTCTGTGATCTCGACCGGCTGCAAATTCTAACGATCCGGGTTTGGTCATAATGGCCTTCTACGACGAACATGGGGGCGACTCCCAATTCGGGAGATATAACAAGAACTTTGAAGGCCCCGTCGGTCCCCGTCGGCCAAGTATGTACTATGTCATTTTATCCTATTGAGCGTTTTGTTTGAACTGAGTTAGCAGACTAACAAACCTCGCACAGGACTGGTCACCGATTATGGCTCTTCAATGGTACAGTGGATGCGCACTCGCCGACCCCGATACCAAGGTGAAAATCGCATGGAGGTGGAAAGACCCAGTCCTAGCTTTGCAGTGGATGTGAGTTTGTGCAAACTGTTCTTCAGTGTCGCGTGTCGCAGAGCAAAGAAGAAAGAGAAAACTGAGCTGACCTGACCCACAAAGATGATTCCACCCGTCGGTCGAATCCATTCGCCCGCTGACACAATTCCCGTGCGACACCTTCATCAATCGATCGGAAAATCCAAGAAACCTATCGTGGTGGTGCGATGGACTCCAGAGGGCAGGCGGCTGTTGACCGGCGGCCACACCGGCGAGTTCATGCTCTGGAACGGCACGGCGTTTAACTTTGAAACGGTGATGGATGTACGTTTTTGTTTGAATAGCAAATGGCATGTGTAGCTGCTAATCTTTCGTTAGGCACACTACGATCAAATTCAAGCAGGTGTGACGTCGCTAGCATGGGCGCATAGCCAAGACTGGCTGATCTCGGGCGGACAACGAGGAGATGTGAAATACTGGCGCCCGAACTTCAACAACGTTGAAACGATTGACGATGCTCACCATGACGCCGTGAGAGACCTAGCATGGGCCCCGAGCGATACAAAATTCCTTTCCGCATCCGACGACACGACCCTCAAGATCTTTGATTTCACCACCCGAACCTGCGATACTGTTCTTACGGGACACAATTGGGATGTAAAATCCTGCGACTGGCACCCTTCGAAGGGCTTGCTGGTTTCCGGCTCCAAGGATCATCAGGTCAAGTTCTGGGATCCCAGGACCGCCCGATGCTTGACAACTCTTCACAGTCACAAAAACACAGTCACCGCGACTCGATTCTCGCGGGTCAACAACAACCTCCTTGCTACGTCGTCGCGGGATCAGACGGCCAGAGTGTTTGATTTGCGGATGATGCGGGATATCTGTATTCTCCGCGGCCATGAGAAGCCGGTTTCTTCTCTGACATGGCATCCGATCCACAGTAATTTGATTTCGACTGGTGCGGAAGATGGTTCTATGCATCACTATCTACTCGACGAGCCTAACTTGCCTGCTGGCGTTGTTCCTACTGTGGCACCATACGATAGCCCGGACCCTGCCAACACCCCTCCGCAAGTGATCTACCCTGCTCACCGCGTTCAATACGCCCACGGCGCTACTATCTGGTCACTAGACTGGCACCCACTGGGCCACATTCTTGCTTCTGGATCCAAGGACAACTTTACTCGATTCTGGTCGCGGGCTCGGCCTGGCGAGACTAGCTACATGAAAGATCGATTCCACATCGGTGAGGAGGCTGCAGAGGCCCAAGGAACATGGAATCGGGGCTTCGGCCGCAAACAAATGCGCGAGGAAGAGGAACAAGAAATGCAAGATGAAGCCGACAGTCTGGTCGACCAACGACGACCTGGTGGGCCTTCTCTTCCAGGAATCCAGGGTGGTCCTGGTGCACCTCAGCTCGATGGCCCAGGGCTGCTCCCTGGTATTGGTGCGGCCCAGCCTCCGCCTTCAGGTGCCATGGGCGGAATGGATCCCGGTCGCCTAGCTGCACTTATGTCTTCGCATCCTCCGCCTCCACCGCCTCAATCGGGCCCTCCAAATGGCGGGATGCCTGGGTTCCCTATGCTTCCCGGAATGGGTGGGGCTCCACCTATGAATATGGATATTGCACAGTTCCAAAAACAAATGATGGCTCAAGGAATGCAGATGCCTCCGAACCTCAACCTCCAAAACATGGCTGCTGCAATGGGTGGCCTGCCCGGTCTCCAAGGTGGGATGCCGGATGGTGGACGTCGATAATTCCGTGGAGGATACTCTGTGGTGTAATTCGGTTGGCGTACAGGACATATATCATGCATTGTGGTGGAAACCGTGGATCGGATGGACGGCGCGACATATCAACTTGAGCGTGTATTATAGAAATGAAAACGGAATGTGTTCAAATCCCCAAGAACAGATGAAAGAAGCGTTCCTTGTAGTTGTCGGTTTAGAGTCCACCTTGCATAGGGAAACTGGTCAAAATGAGCACCATCACGTTGACTCCACCCCAGATCATTGGCACCCAAGTTGACATCCTAAAGTTACCTGATTCATAGAGGGAACCAAGCCTGCTTGTTGTTAGCACTTAGTAAATTGCCCGGATTGCATCTCGTGTTTGGTAATCACTCACACTACGCCAACAATGCTCCCAGACATCAATGCTTCTAAGCTGGCAATCAAAGCATACAGCAATGGTACAAGCCATATCACGCCCCAATTACGAAAATGCGTCAGTATAGCGCACCCGGCGACTACAAGGTGAGTCGCTCCATAAAAAATCAAGGTCCAGAATAGCGTAAAGCGCCAGATATCCGTCGTATAGTAAAGATAATAAGCTTCTTTGTGATGGTAAGGAAGCGGGTCGTACAGCGAGGGAAACGAAGGCGTAGCGTAGTCGATTGGGACCCGGTCGCTGGCCATGAAGACGAGATGCTGCGACTTCCCAGCTGTGCGAAAGGCAAAGAAGATCAGATCATCTTCCGTTGGTTATGTTGCAGGACAAAGGTATGACCTGGTGTTACAGGAGAAGCCGCGATTGCTTAATCTTTAAAGATGTTTGGGCCCACGGGCATGACGCTGCTTGTTTGCACTGTTTGCGGCTCCACTCCGGGACCTCGGCTGGGACTGGGGTTCTCCGCGGTTTGGCTCCCCCCATCTTCTTCCTCCCTAAGGCCATGTAGAAGACCTTGTGGACATTACTGTCCTAATTGTGGTCTATTCTCCATGGCAACTGAACGCTCACTTGCCCGTCTCCTGCGGTCACTGCAGGCGACTTCCAGCTTTGAAGATGCGGCTGGGTAAGTGGTGCCCGATTTATACGTGCTCGGCAATCGCCGATAACTAATGCTTCCATTCCTATAGTCTCCTTCCAACCGCCACAAGCTTCTTATCTATTCTTGGAAATCCGTTAAACTTGACGCTTCTTGCATCGCAACTCCTCTCCGCGCCTGCTCTCTGGAACCACCCGGTCGATTTACACGCGTGTCGCAAACTCCTGAGCGTCTTTAATACCGCGGCCATCGCGGTCCTGCAGAACGATGCCACTGAAGAGCCCCGCATGCCTCATGGGCGGAATCGGAGCATCGAACGTGAAGCATGGGTTAAGGCGGTGGTTCAAGGCGCGGACGACAAGTCTCCCCGCTGGCGACACATGATCCTGCTCGGCGGTATACTCCTGGGATTCGAGGGACAGAATCGACAGGGTCTCCCGTGGCATATTCGAACAAAACTTGAGTCAGCACTAGCGACAGCAGCTCAATTGGCGCTGGAGGAGTTGGATCCTGAAGCGGGAATGGATGGTCATTGCATCACCATGGTCCTGAACTACACGTTTGAGCTCTTATCGGATCTGCAACGAACTAAAATTGATTATGATCGCTTGTTACCTGTGATGGTGAGGTCCGCTTTCCTATCCCCAGAGGGACTCGAAGGTGGATTCTTTTTGGGAGCAATTGATGAGGACGTGGTTGAAGCTCCTGGCAAGAAATTCCGGTGGAAAGCCGATTCCAGGACATTTGGTTATTTCTCAACCATTTCATCTCGCCCGTTAGTGTCGGCGTTGGGACCCTTATCCCGGCTGATTTCGCATGCTGTTGAGAATGCCCAGAATCCGCAACTGGTTGCGCAGACGGTCGATTACATGGCCGATTTTGTTCGGACCTTGATGGTGCAGTGGCGTCAAAATAAACTATCTGAAATCGACGTCGCGGAGGAGAAGGACTTCTTGGCCGCCGAGTCATTACAAAATACTATCCCGGCGCTCTGGAAGCTCCTTCGAAATTGCTTGTACTCGGTGGTCATTGTTCTCCGCGCGGTTCTTGGGAGAACAATCAATGACCCCGCTCTCGCAGCCCACAGCAGTAAGTTGACTAGCAAGTGGTTTCTACAATCGATACTAATGAAGCACTTATTTAGGCGCCCCGTACCTTTCCATGCAATCCCTTCATATTCTTCGCAATCTCTACTTCATCTCCTCTCGCACCGGCCAAAGTGGATCGTCACAGCAGAGTTTCGTCTTTTTGGCCGCGATAGATATCCTTTCTCAATACCCTGACTTGGCCGAGAATTTCCTACGCAGTATCAAACCAGCAGATCTCGGGCAAATCCCTGATCACCCAGTGGAGCGATGCTTGGATCTTTTCTTCTTGAATACTGCGGAGCATTTTCCTATGGTCTTGTCACCCCAGGCTAACGAGGATCTGCTCTTATCTGCTGCATTCCCATACCTCGCAGCTGGTGCCAACAGTCTTCTTCTGGAGATTTTTGAAGCCGCTCACAGCGTGGTGCTCGTGGTCTTCGCTATCGCCCACAATTCGGAGCTGGCTGCCAAACACCTTCCCTTCTATATTGACAACTTATTTGCGGTAAGTTCAGTTTCATAACTATTCGAGATTCAAAGTCTGATTGTCCCCAACAGGTGTTCCCGGAAAATCTGTCCGCTCGGCAGTTCCGTCTTGCATTCAAGACAGTCATCCAAGTCACAGCACCCCCCTCACCTTTGGCGAACAGCCAACCAATGCTCCCCTCGATTTTACTTGAAGTGGTGCGAGATCGCGCACTGAATGCCCCAATAACTCCTATCACCCCAACAGCTGGGAATAGCTCATCCTCTGATGTGGACACTAGTCTCCCTCTTTCTGCGCAGGCCGTGCTCACCCTGGCACTGATCGACTCGTTATCTTTCCTCCGAGTAGAGGACCTGGAGGATTGGCTTCCCCTCACTGCAGAGCTGATCAATACCATTGCAGACCGGACTATGCGCCATGCCTGTGTCGATCGCTTCTGGGAAGCATTAAGTGTCGGTGAGATGGATGTTGACCGAGCTCACTGCTGTGTCAATTGGTGGAGCACTCAAGGTGGTCGTGAACTGGTTCTGTTTGGTGCCGAGCGTCCCCCTGGTTCTGAATCCAAGGCCGAAGAAATTGGACCATTTATGAGTGGTGCTGTTGGCGGCGTGGCACCGGAGAGTAAGCTATGACCTCGATGATCTCAGACCCTTCGAGAATTGTGCATTAGATGAGCGATCATGTCATATACCACACTTTATACCAGAAATATTGTCCAAAATACACATCAATGCCTGATTGATGATCCATGATACCTACGTGACCTCACTTCTATTAAAGTAAAGAGATAATGGTGAAACACTAGGTACCAAGCGGGACCTGGTGGTGAATGTCTAGATCTCAGGCGTTTTACAGAGTGATAGGCAAGTAACCATGGATATAGAACAATGGAAGTCAGTCTCTAGGTTACATCGACCTGCACGACTGGCCCAGACAGTGATGTGGAGAGGTCAAACTCCACTCTGGGGAAGCTATCCACATTTTAGTATATACCTTTTTGTTTAATAGTTACGTAGCGTTGGCTCCCGGGGCGTCGGCACGCGGCAAGATTATGGATATATATAGTGTTTGTGCATGAAGCTGTAACTAAGCAATAAGCCGTCCAGTTTCGGTAATCTTTGGAAAAGAAAACCAAGATTTCACCTAAGAAGTAGCAAATAAAGATGATCCAGGTATATTAGGACTATATAGACTAATGAAGGTTGGAGGTGAAGGTACTCCAACGTCGATCAGGTTCTTAAGTGCCTCCACAGTACAACGTCACCGATTCCTGGTCGCGTTTCCCGCCCGCAAAAAAAAAGCTACCGACAGGTATCAACCGCTTCAAATTCTCCCAACCACCCGTCACTTCCCTTTGACTTGGTCGCCTCTGCATATATAGAGGTCATTCTTGCTCAAGGATCGCTCGTTTCCCAAGCGCCCTCATTTGTCATCGCCTGCATTTCCCCATTGTTTGGCGGAAAATGTCATGGCAGACCCCCCGCCAGAGAGCTCTCACCCCCCACCTGGTACGCCCTTGATCGATTCTTCTCGATCCTACGGAGACTCCATGGAAGATTCAGATCCCCAAGCGACACGGAAACGCCCGCGTCTTGATAGTGGAACTCGCGTGGGAGAGTCGTTATCCATCGACGCCTGCGCGACACCTCCGGCCGCACCTGCCTCGGATATGGATGTCACCCCCGATTCAGCTCGCCCCAGCAAAGTGACAATTAATGTGAAGTCTCCAACCATTGACATGACTTCCGAACCCGACCCCTCATCTACACAATCTCACCCACCTCCACCTGCCGCCTCCCCGCAGCCCTCAACCACTGACAACACCGATATGACCCCATCCAACGTGATCTCGATAGCTTCCTCACCCGCCCAAAGTCCTGAAATCGAGGCCGCGGAGCTGGAGGATATGGATCAAGACCCCAAAACATCCAACTGGAGACCCCTGGAGGACGCATTGCGTGGCCGTGCCGTCTCGGACGTGGTCGAAGTCGAGGATGATCCCGAGGATCCTCTGGCACTCATTGATATCTTCCCAAAACTGTACGATGACGAGGAAGCTCGCAGAACTTTACAAAGAATTATCATCATGGTGGAAAAGAGTAAGCTCTCCTTTTCTGCTCCAGAGTGATGGGTTGAATGGTTCTTTGGGGTTTCATAACTGATCACGAATACAGACGATGGTCGGGACGCCAGAATACTTACAGTCGTGAAAGCCTGGATGGATGAATGCGCAAACAACTTGGATTGCTTGCTTCCCGTATCTGTTTTCGATGATCTTGACTTCTGGGAACTTGTTCCGAAATTGATGGAAGCTTTGCTTCGCCGAAAGTACGACTCAACCCTTGATGTTTGCCTGTTGCCCGCGAGCTAATTCTGAATTCACAGTCAAGAACTGCCTATGGATGATGGAAAGGGAGTTTTACTTACCCTCGAGGAATTTCTCGTGGACTATGTTCACCTCACGCTTCACTTGGTTCGCATGGACTGCACGACCTTGCGCCGTGCGATCGATGACCCAGAAAGGCAGGATAGTTTTGCCCATGCTTACTTGGACCCTCTTGCCTGGCTGTTGCAATACAACTCCATTCCATTTTTCCGTGCCATGGAAAATGCCTATGGCGTGGAAGTTGTTGATGTTTTGGCTCGAGTTAGGGCAAAGACAATCGCCCTCAACGTTGTCCAGGAGCTGACAGACTATGCCTCCCTAATTATCCAGAATGTCGCGAAGCGCCCGCAGTGGGTCAGCGCCTTGATTCCATTTCTCCATGCCGCGAATAGCACCATTGACAGCACCGTGGAACGCAGGCAGAGCGTACCCGAAGGATCACCTCTCGATTCGCCATTAGACACCCCTTATCTTGCACTGCTCTATGGCACCATACGCCTGATCGATGAAAAATTTCAAGAATGGATCACCAAGAAATCCTCGTGGCTGACAAGCGAACTGGCCGAGCAATTGTTGCGTCAAATCCAACGCAGTTTTAACATGCTCGGTGTTCGTGACAGTGAATTCATCAAACAATTGGCCAAGGATCTCGAGATAGAGATCCCAGATGATGCTGATTTCAAAGACCAACTTCATGTCATTACTTGGGGATGGAAATTCCGAGTCTTGAAGAAGTACATAATGGAAGGTCGTATGGAACTTCGAGCCCATGGCGTGGAATCGATGCAGTCGGATTTGATCTCCATTTGGAAGCAGTACGTCTCCCCAGATCCTGCAGGGATTGCATTACCATTTGTTCAATATCTGGTCCGATTCATTCGGGACAATAAGATCGTGAATTATCTTGTGGGTGTGGATTCCCATCCCCAGTTGATCAGCCGCAGCAGCAATATCGTTGGCTTTTTGATTGTGACATCAACATACACCAATTCCGAGACAGACATTATCTGGAAAACTGTGACGGACAGCCAAGACAGCCGTATTGTCACCGAGGTGTTATCCATGCTTATCAAGACTTTCTGGATGCACCCAAGCACAGCCCCAGCATTGATCTACATCTGCGCCAAAGTTTTGGAGCTACCCCTGGATCGATTCGACACACGCATCATCGATATTTGTGACAGCCTACTTGGCCGGATCTCCGAAAGACCTGTTGATCAGGTTGGTGGTGACTACGTCGACACAATCCCCTTGCGATTATGCGTACGCTTGATCCGGGAGAGTACTGCAGCAGAGGACATGTCCGTTGAACACAAGAAATTGCTGCAAAGTTTGGGTACCAAGCACCTTGAGAGGTTTATCAAATCCGGTGTCAGTTCAAATGATAGAATGGAGATGTATGAGCGGTGTATTCAGGATATCGCCGAGATGAACCAATTCACTGCGGGAAGCATCCAGGTGCTTAGTGCTCTTGTCCCGATGCACGACTCGCAAGAGATGAGAAAGCTGGCCGAGGAATTTGACCTGACTCGTCTCGTGATCAAGGATCTCCTTCACACCGTGAATGACGATCAAGTTGGTCTTTCTAATGGATTCTCACACTATGGCCTTATTTCCCGTGTTGCAATCTTATTCCGCCTCATCGATATGGCACCCGATACAATCACCCCCGAACTCGGGAGCGCCTTCTGGAACGAAATTCTCTTGTCGAATAAGTTGGGCCATGATGGACAAAAGGCAGCTTGGAACATGATGGTCAGTGCTTTGGGCAGAAGTTCCAAATCTAATCCGTTTCTAGAGCGCTGTATTCGCGAGTATTTACCTGGGTTGTCGCCAAGTGATTACACCAGTGAAGTTCTCTCTTTTGCGAAACAGTCTATCAGTTACGATGTCCGCTTCAACCCACCAGCCCCAGCAGGAGCGGATGAAGTTATCATTGTTCCCGGGATGGAGAGGATTTGGAACTTCATTCTGACAGCTCTGCCTGGCACCATCGAAGCCGAGGCCACAGCATTTGCCATCGAGGTTTACCTAGATCATCAGATCATCCGCAGTTCTCCTCGATCCGCCATCGAAGCTACCCATATCGCGATTGTCAATCGTTGCATTGATCAATTGAAATCGACCGCGGCAACTCTCAAGGCCCCCGAACAGGCAGTCCTCAATGATGATGCGTCGATGGACAGCATAACCCTGACTGGAGAAATAGGGCCCGATGAAATCAAGTTCAGGCGCTCTCTGCTCTTCCTTCGGCAATTCTTGTATGGCTTGAGAACTCGTCCACTCTACAGTCCTCCAAGAGGACCCCCTCCCCGTCTCCCAGAACGACCATTGAAAGGTAACCCAATCGATATCTCTTGGCAATCGTTCAACGGAAGCGCCAGTTCACCTATCAGTACTTTACAAATCGGAGACCTTTCGACGGCGGCAGAGCTGATGGAAAGATTCACCCAGCTCACTGGGTTCTCTAAATTGTCGGCCATCTGGGGTGGCCAGCGAATTGACCTTCTCAAAGACCCGGAAGCACTCGTGAAGAACATGACACTTCACCCTGGTCTACTAATTCTTCGCAGGGCACCGGATGCCCAAGAAGTCTCCCATGACAGCAAGCAACAATATCTCACAGCAGTTGACTCTGAAGTGCTCATGCATTTCGATGAAATTTATGAGCTCCTGTCCCTCAAAGATGACTTGGCGAGAGAAATATTTGATTTCCTCATTGTCTTCCCGCCACAAGAACGAGTCTTGGGGCTCGTCAAGTCAGAAGATAGCGACGAAAAAACGCTTTTCCCGCTTCAAAAACCATTCCTGGCGCTCTATTCATTCACAGCACTATTGACATGTCTTCAAGAGGAGGGTGCCCAGGTGACACCTAAGCAAAGCTTCGTCTCGCACAGCATTGCAATGTTGGTGGCGTTTCTGATGTCCGATGAACTTTTGGAATCTCTGAAGCGTAACAAGCTTCGACTCGCCCTCGCCACAAAGTCAATTGAATCTCTTTTATCTGCCCTTGCCGTTTACCAACCGGAGAATGACAACGCGGCTTTGATTACGGATCCGGCTCCTTTTGCTCAGAGGCTACTAAGTCTTATTGAAATCGCTCGCTCTTTGAATGTCTCCCCCGTGATCGCTCCTGGCCTCCACAAGTTGATATGCAGCTCGTTTGCATTCCTTATTGAAGGCTCAGTCCGCGACTATAAATTCTGGGAGACAGTCAAACAGCATGCCCAGTTTGATCACCTGATGCGAGAGTTGCTTCTCAAAGAATCTAGACAAGCCATTCGAAATGATGTTGCAGAGAGGATCAAACTGATCTGCAGCCCTTCGAAATTTTTGAAGCCATCGGTGAAGATGTTTGGTGATGATTTGCAAGCTCAAGATTCTGCAGAGAGTCCTACCCGAATCGACATGCTTGCGACCATTTGGAACGCCTTGGTCCAGACTATTCCACAAACACCGGACTATGCTACACAGTCTGCTGAGTTTTTCAGAGTCGCTCTGTGGGTTTTCCGCTCTGTTGCCGAAAAGTCCCCTCGAGATGTCATTATCAGTCATTATCTTCGGGAATGGACCGAGATCATGTTTCGCCATCAGACCGAGGAGTTTGTTGGACGTGAGATAGTGGACGAATTTGTGCTGGGATTTGCTCTCTTGCTGGAGAACTGCCTTGAGTTGGCCGACCGTGCCAATATCGAGCTGGATACATTTGATCTCGCAGATAAAATCTTGAACACTTATCTTTTCCCGGACTTGTCGGATGTTTCCGAAGGTCCAGTCATCCCGTGTATCCCTGTGATGCACACCCTGACTCGTCAGAAGCTGTACAATATCATCAATCTATTGTGCAAGCGAACGCATGAGAACCTCCATAAAACCATGCAGCAGCTGGAAGACATTGTGCCTCGAGATATTTCTTATGGTCCGAACTCGAGTTTCGATCGTTCAAAGATGATTCGAGCCCCAGAGGGATACGCGGGTCTAAAGAACCTGTCGAATACCTGCTACCTCAACTCGCTGATGACGCAACTTTTTATGAACGTGGAATTTCGGGATTTCATGCTCAGATTGCAGGTCGTGGATGGCGACTCGTCTCAGCGACTGCTAGATGAAACTCAAAGGCTCTTTGCATGGATGCAAAATACTTGGACAAAGAGCATTGATCCACAATCTTTTGTTGAGAGCATTCGGACTTATGACAACGAAGCCATTGATGTCACTATTCAAATGGATGTTGATGAGTTCTACAATCTTCTTTTCGACCGCTGGGAAGCCCAGGTTGTCGACTCAAAGGACAAGAAGAAGTTCCGATCTTTCTACGGTGGTCAGTTGGTTCAGCAGATCAAATCCAAGGAGTGCTCACACATTTCGGAGAGGCTGGAGCCATTTTCTGCTATCCAGTGTGACATCAAGGGCAAAGCAAGTCTCGAAGAAAGCTTGCAGGCGTATGTCGAGGGTGAGATCATGCAAGGAGACAATAAGTACTCTTGTACTGCTTGTGGTCGTCATGTTGATGCTGTCAAGCGTGCCTGCCTGAAAGACGTACCTGACAATCTTATCTTTCACTTGAAACGATTCGACTTCGACATGGTCTCTATGATGCGAAGCAAAATCAACGATGAATTCCAGTTCCCCGAGCGCATTGATATGACGCCATACAAGGTTGAGTATCTATCTGACCCGGAGATGCTTGCTGAGCCTGATGTTTTTGAGTTGGTCGGTGTTCTGGTCCACACTGGTACGGCCGAATCTGGGCACTACTACTCATATACTCGTGAGAGGCCCTCCGCAGGATCTGCATCATCCTGGGTTGAGTTCAATGACTCGGATGTGAGCCAATTTGATCCTTCCACAATTGCGGACCAATGCTTCGGCGGCCAGGGCGATTCGATGCATTCGATGGGCGGGGTTCAGATCAACAAAGTCTGGAACGCTTACATGCTGTTCTATCAGCGTGTATCAACGATGGAGAAGTCGAAGGAATGCTACCAGCCGCTGAAGCAGAATTGCCCGGTACGAGTCCCGGTGCCCATCGATTATGCGAACCACATCGCCATGGACAACGAGTTGTTCATTCGAACATACTGTCTTCTGGATCCATCTTACGCGTTTTTCGTTCACCGTCTACTCGAGAGGCTACGCGAGACGAACCTTGAGTATGCCCACAAATCGGAGCTTGAAGTGCTTGCCATAGACGTTGGTCTGGATACTTTCGAGCAGCTGATCGCGCGAACCAAGGAATATCTGGGAGCAGACTGTATTTACGCTGAGCTATACAAATTGCTCAGTCGGAATCCACGCGCAGCTTTGCAGACGTTGAAGTGGGCTTGTGACAGGGACACTTCGTTCCACAATATTATTTTGCGAACTGCCAGTCAGGACATTAGACAAAAGGGAATTATGCTTCTGATAGGATCTCTTAAGCGACTACGGATGCGCTTGAAAGATCCAGACATGGACGAGAACGACCGTGTTCGTCTGGAGAGTCAAGCTCAGCCGCTTGTTGAGCACATTGTGGAGATGCTGCAGCGTCTATGGCCTGCGCTGCAGGGTACCCCGCGTGGCTGGGAAGATTACTTCGACTGTTTTCTCCGACTTGCCGAATGCGGACCCGAGGTCATTGGCATCTTGCTTCAGAAAAGCATCTTCACCCGCTGTCTCGAGATCATTTGGCTCGATCAGGATGACAAGATGAGACTGAGACCGTCCTACCAGAATTACAGCAGACTGTTGGAGAAGGGGCGCCGGTTCATTTATAAGAATATGCTGGTTCTCTGCTCTGTCTTTTTCAGGAGTATTGACTTTTCACTGCCTGTAATTTCAGACAATGAAGTTCGCCGTATGTCACCAAACGGCAAGTACGCGCTCACTTACACCGAAAGCAAGTATATCTGGGATGTCGACGATGATGGCAACGCCGGGTTTTTAAAGCAGTTACTCCAACACGAGCATTTTGGTCTTCAAGATGCTATTCTGGACATGTTTGTCAGCCTTGTGGCAGCTGAGCCCGAAGCGAACTTCCTGGATCGTATTGTCAAATCCTTGGAGCTTGGTCTGCGGCTATCGCCGGCCGATCTTTGTACTCCATATCTTTGCATGGCCATTGTTTACTGCAAACACGCACCTGAGGTAGCAGAGGTGACTGGCATGATCGATTTTGTGGCCAAGGGTGTGAGCTCCATCAACAACAGTGGTGGCATTGACCACATTGACTTTTTCGCCCAGCTTTGCAATCAAAGCGCTGTCAATGAGCGGCTGTCGTTGCCACCTGAGTGGTTCAAGAGTGTTGTCCAGCAAAAGATCCCGGACTTCGTTCCAACCTTGCTTGTCGATACCGAAAAAGTGGTCCGCCAACAGACACTCGAAATAGCCAACAGACTCCTTTTTGCTCTGGATAGCGAGGATAACATGGCCGAACCTCGCTCTCCGCATGTTGAAATTGGTAGGCAGCTAGCTAAAGCCTGCGTACAAAGGATCAACGATCCATTCCTCACCGGGCAAATTGCAAGTGTTGAGTCCAGACTGGTGTACAGCATCACATCGACCCTTACACATTGTCTGGAGAACTATTTCGACCTCGAGAATGAACAGGATTCTCTCTTCGTCCGTCGGGCAAACGGTACTATCAATGACTCTGTTTATCTATGTGAAACTTTCAACTAATACTAGTTTTTCTTTTAGACACCCTCACCTTGCTCGATCAAATTACAGTTGATGTTCCCGACGATTTTATCTCAGGTACGCCACTATTAACTCTCGCTTCCACGACTGCATCTAACAGGGCACCCAGAATCTGAAATGCCCTCTCCAGAAGAATGGGAAGCCACATCCGTGCTGGCCAGTGACTCTGAAATGGGACTCGCGGGCTCCCCTTAGATGGATCGAGCCTAGACACTCTTGGCTCGATTTTCTTGTTCTTTTCTGTTTTTCTTTCTTGCTTAAGAAGATATTACTTGGCTTCAGCGAGCGTGACATGGAGTTGTGATGATAAGATTCAACTACGATTTTATGACCTGGGAAATTTGCACTTTTTTTCTGTTTTACGGGGCCTGGCGTTGCTTTTCCCTTCTCTTGTACTAGGCCACGGACTGTGACGCTCCAATGATATGCAAACGTCATCGGAATTCATATCCTGTTCCGAAGTAACATAGTAAAGGCTCACCATATGGTTGATGGGAGAAGACAGTATTCTATATCAAGTTTATTCAACTTGCTTCTTGTTAATACAGTAAACATAGACGCCAGCGCCGATGTCAAAGTAGAGCGGCTCTTAATATCTGCTTTTTGAGAAGGGGATCAGACAATGCATAAGCATTGCCTCAAACGTCCTCAAACTCATCTTCATCTTCATCCGACTCCTCTTCTTTAACACCTGGCTCAGCCCTCACAGCAGCATCTTGTTTGATAGCAGGCTCGGTAGTGACACCAGGTTCAGTTTTAATTTTCTTAGAACTTGGCTCATCATCAGCTGGAGTAGTCGGTGTTCCAGCAGAAGACGGGGCAGCACTTGATGCGGTATCGAGCTCACGTTTAATACCAGCAACGGCAGAAGAGGGCGTAGGAACACTGGTTGGACCGGCCGCTGTTGCGGGGGTGGCTGGACCACTCTGGCCGGAAAGACCGACATCTTCGAATTCATCAAAATCATCGGAGTCTTCTTCGCCGCTGCTGGCATCCTCCTCGGCTTGCAGGGCTTTCTCCCGTGCCATCTCAGCGTAGTAAGCGGCCACCTTGTCGTCCAGTGCATCGAGGCTGGGCTTTTGGTCTTCGTCTCCCATTTCCGCTTTCACAGGCACGCCAGCTTCGTTCTTGACATTAACATCACCGATTGTTTCACGGTTAACAGTAGACTCTGTATGCCAAACAGGAAGTTGGTTCTGTTTCTCGACAGCTGCTTTGCGGGCAGCTTCCTCCGCCTGCTCGGCGGCGCTCTTCTCTTCGGTGGACGTGAGTGAGATCTCCAGGGCAGCGGCGTCTGTTTTGACGTTGGCACGTGTGACGTCTTGCTGTCTGGGGGCCACAGCGATTGCGGGACGAACAGGGTGTGTATTCTGGTTACGGGCAATCTCGACTTTATGGTCCCAGGCTGTATCGAAGTCGTTGGGTGGAATCTCGACGGAATCAATCTGCTTCAGCAATTTGAGCATGTTATCCAGCTGAGCCATCAGCTTGCTGTTCTTCTCGTGGCCTGTGCGATCGATACCCTCCACACCCTTGACATCTTCTGTTCGCTCGAGGATGGCCCCGCAGTTCTGGCACTCGAAGCCTTCCTCCGAGACTAGACTCAACACATCCAGCTCAGTCCACTCTTGACCACAGCGAAGACAAATGTATTCCTTCCGCTCTTCGCTTGGTGTGTACTGCGCCTTGATTGTAGAGGTTAATTTCGAGACTTTGTACTTGATTGCGTCGATGACTGGGTGGAGCGGGATATAGTAGTATTCACGGTTCACGGGACGGGTTGACCCATCGCGGATCTCGGCGCGCGTGCTTCTATATTTCCATAAAAATCACGCATGGTCAGCTCATGTTGGGAGTAAATCCTCAGTTCAGTGGAGTCAGCTTACACTCCGATCAGGCGGTCCTCGCGCAACCGAGCGCATAGCTTGCGGAGATCTTTCTGCTGCATCCCCATCACGAATGCAAGATCTTCCGCGTGAAGACTGTAATAGATCAGTCAAACCATCCCTATCCGCATATTCAATTTCCCAGGAAAAGGTTATCATACACCGAGTGGAGAAAAAGCGCATCAACTACCAAGATGTGTCGGGTCTCATAGAAGGCGCGGACGACGCTCCGGATAAGCGTGTTTGCAAGGTCCATGTTTGCGGCTGCTTTCTTGGTGCGAGCGCACTCGTACAGAGCTGTGTTCTGGCGAGTGAAGGGGAGTGGAGAGAGTCGAGTTGGAAGACAAAGCTCCTGGTCGCGGGATTAAGGACGGACAAAGTGGGTCATCGCTCAAAGAGTTGACTTGACAGGGAAAGAAGTCTATGTGGTGGGTGAAAGAATGAATATCGCGCAGGACAGCGCCTAACGTGGTGAATGCGACGAAAGAAAGTCGCGGGAGATCCGTGAAGGAGCCTCAAAAGTCACATGAAAGAGCTGTTTCTGCCTGAGAATTCTGCTATCCGAATGGGGACTAGTGCCGTTCATAGATCGCGATTTACATTCAACTTTCGAGTTTCTACCTTGATCGAGAATATTGTGCTGTCAATGGACAGGAATGAACAGCATAATAGTATCAATGTCCATCTAGTCCGAGCCGATTATTTGCGATGTGCCTAGTCCGTCCGGACTTTCGGCCTTAAGTTACTTCCAAGCCCGGGCTTTGCGTCGATCTCCGGTCGTCCACCACTTCCATGGTTGTCCGAGATCGTATAGTTATCTCCTAAACATATTGTGACTCATGTTGAGGTAACATGATAGTGGGACTTTGGTGCGAGCAGTGTGCCGACTGACAAATACAACCCAACAGGGTTGGTGGACAACCTTGGAAATAAATATAAGATCCATAGATCGTAGCTCAGGACCCATGAATAAATAAAGCAAGCTTTGACTTCCTGCCGCGAACTCAAACTGCCCACTTCTTCAGCTTCCTCCCGAAAATATCCAGCTATCATGCCGAACGTGCTAATTATCGGTGGATCGGGCTATCTTGGCCTGACACTTGGAAAATCGCTTGTTCAAGCAGGCACCCACACTGTCTGGGGAACTTCCCGAACCCCCGAGAAAGCAAAGCTGCTACTCACTAACGAGATCGCTCCGGTTGAAGGTGACATCACCGACACGACCACGCTTAGCGCATTCATCATCGACAACTCCATAAACATCGTTGTGGATGCTTCTTCGGCCTATGAAGCCGCAGGCAGAATCCTCGATGGGGTCATTAATGCCGCAACTATCCGCCAGGAAGCTTTGGCAAAAGAAAATATGATTGGACCGAAGCTTGGTTTTGTATACACATCGGGTGCCTGGGTTCATGGCTCTCAAAAGACCCGCATCAACGACCTGGCACCAGTTGGCAGCGTTTTATCCCAGGGTAAACCTGCCATGCCAGTTGCATGGCGTCCAGCACACGAACAAGATATTCTTGCAGCTCGCGACAAGCTGGATGTTGCCATCATGCGACCTCATACTGTCTACGGGCGTGGGTCTTGGATTTGGGCAACATGGTGGGGTCCCTTGGCAGAAGCAGCCAAGTTGGAAAGCACATCTCCGGTGCAAGTGGCTGCTGATCGCACAGCTTGCTCTGGAGTTGTTCATGTTGATGATGTTGCTGCTGGTTTTCATGCGGCTATTGATCGTATTGACGGTCGGTTGGGCACGTGGCCTGTCTTTGATCTTGTTACAGAGACGCTTTCAGTGGTGGAAATTATGGAGAATGTCAAGACGGTCTTGGGGGTGAAAGCTCCAATTGCGTACACTGGGGCCCAAGGAAACCCGTTCTTGGAATCTTTGAACTTGGTGAGCAAGTCGGATGCCTCCCGTGCTAAGACTGTCCTGGGATGGAATCCCAAGCGAACGGAGTTCTTGTTAAATCTGCCTATCTACTTGAAGGCTTGGCAGGCGTCGCAGTGATTCGTGAAAATTGTAGCATCGACTGGGCTCAGCAACATATGAAATTCATTTGACGGAGTTTATGTCTGGGTAATCAATCTAAGAATGGATCTATGCCGTCGCTTCAAAAGCTGTCCGGTTCACAGGCGTAATAGGTTCACCCACAAACTCTCCGTCTGGCCCGACCACTTGAAGAATGTTCTTCATGGCGTTCAACTCAAAGTTGATTCTGGTATCCAATGCACCACCACCAATATGCGTAGTCAGTGTGACATTTTGCATACCCGCTAGTTGTGGGGACACCTGTGGCTCGTGGTAATGCACATCCAACGCAGCAGCCGAAAGATGACCACTTTCCAGCGCCTGAACCAAAGAATCCTCATTAACAATCTGCCCTCTCGCAGTATTGACAAGTCGACTCCCAGGCTTCATCAAAGCCAAAACCCTCGCATCAATCAAGTCTTGTGTATGCCTATTCAGTGGCGTGTGCAGCGTCACGCAATCTGCCACCCTCAAAAGATCATCCAAGGATTCATGGTACGTCGCCTTCAGCTCTTTCTCCTCCTCTAGATCAGCACGTACAATATCAAAATAGTGTATTTCCATCCCCAACGCCATGCGTGCCTTGAAAGCAAGTTTCTTGCTAATGTTTCCGAACCCCACAATCCCCAGCACATGGCCACGGGGGTTATGCGAGATGGTCGCAATCAGCTTATGTGTCTCCGTAAATTTCTCCGGATCGGCTGTTCGCGCGGCTAGCTGCGAGCGAGTGAAGTTGCGAAATACACTCAAAATCATATACAGCGCTGTATCGGAGACAGCTTCATCTGATGCACCGGCGCCGTTAGCGTACCAGATCTTATGCTGGCCCAGCAAATCAACATCCGCCCAGTTGAAGCCTGCCCCCGCAGAGGCGAAGATGCGCACACTAGGTGGCAGCAAGGATATAAGCTCGGCATCCCATTGTCCCATAAAACCTCCAGTTTGGAAGTGAGGTCGGAATATGGCCGAGAAGTCGCCGTATCTGGTATGCATTAGCACGCAGTGAAGTAAAGCCACGGATGTATGTCATGTCACTTTTTATATTTTAGCGCTTGAATAAAAGTATCACGGTCGGTTTCTGTGGCTTGGATGACATTGAAACGCGACGAAAATTCGTTGTTAAAGAAATCATGATTGTATTTGATGGGGTCACCAATGTGAAGAACGGCTGGTTTGGTAGTCATTTTGGAATTTTGCAGGGGTATATGTTGTTTTTGAGGCCTAACGGAATATTGAATCTTATAAACAATCTTCCATTGCGGCCGGATTTCCACGCTTTATCCGTGTCGGAGTTTCTCCAAACTTGTCCGGAGAGAAGACCGACTATCGCGATTCGCTTATGAATGGGCCAAATTGACTATTTAAAGTGGGGAAATAGATTTGTTCGGTTGAAGAATGAGTGACATAAGTTATTGAACGTAGAGATTAGGATCAGAAGAGGGTTTATTTTTTAATGTCATCCTCCAAACTTGAGCACGGCACAAGCCGAATAATCTTCGCCAGTCTCAATAAGTCTGACTAACACTTCACGGGCCGAAGCAGCTTAATCAACGAGAATACTCTATTACAAGTATATAAATCTTCTGGTAACCAGATCTTTCCTCTTCTGATTTGATGGAACTGCCTGTAGTTGCTCGACCCTATCAAACATCTTATGCTCATGAATAAGAACATATCTCATCATGAAAGCTAAGAAAACACAAAGGCCCCCCACAGTAATGGTGGCACCGACCATACTATATTGGTAAGCCGCACTGCTTGACTACAGATAAGTACCGTAGATGTCAGAGGTTTTACCAATCATGTTCACAATGGCGATTGTTGCTGTTCTTTTGGCAAGTGGTCAGGGAAAAGTATTTGCAATCTTGTTCATGGGTACACTGAAAGTCGGAGAGGAAAGCGACCCTATGGCTTAGCACCGGCAAACCTAAAAAGGTAGAGTCCAATGACAAAAGAGTATCCATGGATTGCATACACTTAGCGTAGACTCGATGTTGATTATGTTTGATTTTATGTACACAATTATATCATTACCTAAGCGGATTTACTAACTTAAATATGCACCTTAAAGCATTCTCTTTTTCTCGTTGTGTTTGCCATCTGTTATACGAAGAGCCTTTGGCTGTTCAATTCCGTTTCTTTTTTTTTCTTTTCTCTTCTCTCCTGATGTCATCTATCTCTGAACGAAATAAATCTATGGAAAAGTGAAAAAAGATAAATAAATATTAAGTAATGGTATTGCTTGATGATATCCAGACCCCATAGAATAGAATTTGCCCACGTCAACAGCGGCTTATCTTTATTTCCTCGTGACCCAATTTTTGTTTTTCCTGTCTTTCGGGACGCTAGCGGCGCTTATTAAAAGCCTAGCTCTAGATCGTTCATCGAATATTCTTTATGCTAGATTCAAGGTCGACGCAAGCGGCTTGGCAATATCTTATCCCTCGAGCCGGGAGCATTCGAAATGTGTTCGAAATTAGGTGCTCCAGAATGAAGCTCTCCTTGAACCGGCCAAAATAAAGAAGCTCAATCGTGATCTACCACCTCGTTCTACTACCTCCTTTCGAATCCATTCTTTCGCATTTCCCACCAGATTCATACCTATCCAACCCCTATAGTGTTGAGAGAGTGGGAAGGTGGGTCCCGCGTATTGTCACTTTGGCGATACCACATTATTACCGCTTACTACAGTTTCCCCAGATGTCGGCCAACACTTTCCTCTCAATTTGAGCCGGATTCGGTCCCCACATTTCCTCCACAATACACAAACGTACCGCAAGGGTCACCAAAGGAGAGGCAAGTGGAGCCCGCGCACGCTAATATGACCTCCAGGATGTATGAACTCGTGATCCCTTATTTCTTTTTTCTCCTACTCCGTACCGCTACATACCTGCACGTTCAAAAATATGCTGTTGGTAACTGACCCGCATCTAGATCGCTACTGGGCAAAGGAGGCGAGGCCCGTTCAGAACTCCACCAAAGGGACTAGTATTTTAAGACCTTGTGATGCAATGCTGTGGAAAAATTTCTGTTCATCAGCTGCCAATCTAAAAAAGGGGCGATGACTCTGAAAATTCAGTTATAAACTGCGAACAGCTCGCCCTGGCTTTCATTCAATTACCTTCAATTCAACTCAATTCAATCCATTCACTATTCAATGGCACCCCTCAAGCTCAACAGCGAAAACCTGTCTCAGATTGCGGCCGCAGGTGAGGTCAAAGTTCCAAGGTACCCACGCGGCAGCGCCGTCAAGGAAGGAATTGTTCATGTCGGTGTTGGGGGCTTCCACCGTGCTCACCTTGCCGTCTATGTCGACCAATTGATGCAGAATGGCCTCAATGACTACGCAATTTGCGGAGTTGGTCTACAACCCTTCGATGCCGCCATGCGCGACGTGCTAGAATCGCAGGATTATCTCTACACAGTCATCGAGCGCTCGGCAAAAGGAAACGCTGCTCACGTCGTGGGAAGTATTAACTCTTACCTATTTGCGCCCGATAATTCCGAGGCTGTTATTGCCAAGATGGCCCACCCTGATACCCATATTGTGTCGCTCACAATCACCGAGAGCGGTTATTACTATAACGAAAATACCCATGAGCTACAAAGTGATCACCCGGATATTATCTACGATCTCGACCCGGCCAATCCTCCGCGTACTACTTTCGGTTACCTCTACGCCGCCCTGGCGCGGCGCCACAAGCAAGGGCTTAAGCCATTCACCGTTATGTCATGCGATAATATGCAAAAGAATGGATCTATCACACGCCATATGGTTGAATCATTTGCGCGTCTACGCGGGGACCCCGTAGTCGCTAAATGGATTGCGGAGCAAGGCGCATTCCCCAACGCCATGGTCGACCGTATTACCCCACAGACCAACGCTTCCGATAAATTAGATCTCGCAGAAAATTTCGGAATTGAAGATGCATGGCCTGTTATCACTGAACCATTCACTCAATGGGTCATTGAGGACCACTTCGCTGATGGTCGCCCGCCCTTCGAGCAGGTGAAGGTCGGGATCCAGATTGTCAAGGGTGTCCACGAGGTTGAGCAATTCGAAAAGCACAAGCTCCGTCTGCTTAATGGTGGCCATTCGGCAATTGGTTATGCAGGTCAGCTGGCCGGTTTTAAATACGTCCACGAAGTCATGGAGGACCCGGTATATCGTCGCTTTGTGTGGCAGACAATGCAGGAAGTCAAACCCCTCTTGCCCATGATCCCGGGTGTCGACCTTGATGCATACTGCTCTACCCTTATTGAGCGATTCTCCAATCCCGCAATCATGGACCAGCTTCCCCGCCTTTGTTTAAACGCCTCTGGCAAGATCCCACAGTTCATTATGCCTTCCATTGCCGAAGCCATTTGGGTCGCTGGACCTTTCCGTCACCTGTGCTTTGTCGTCGCCGCTTGGTTCCGCTATATCAATGGAGTGGATGATAGTGGCGAAAAGTTTGAAGTTGTTGATCCGATGCGTGAGGAATTACAAGCTCGTGCAGGGAGCAGCAACCCAATCGATGTTCTCAAGATCGATAACCTTTTTGGTGATGACCTGCGCACCGACAAGAGATTCCTCGACGAGGTCTCAACTGCGATGAACCTGATTGCCCAAGACGGCATCATGAACACGCTCCCAAAATACATTGATTGAAGTACAATTGGCTATCGCCACGGGTTGGAACCGCGTGCATGGTGAAAAAGTTACGCTTATGTTTGGTAGCGTTGAGCAATTTCTCTGTATGCTTCTTTTACGAGACGAAACAAGACATAGAGATAGATGATGAGAGATACTATCTAATAATGGATTTAATATTACACTGGGATTTGAGCTGCATGATGTGTCTTGTAGAAAAAGGATTGGTCATATATTGACCATGGTCACGGGGTTCGTTCTAGCCGGCTCAGAGGTGCTGCCTTCCGGTGATGCTAGTCCGAAGTAGGTATGCCATGCGAAACAGACACACACAAAAAATGGAGTGGCGTTAGTACTTATGCTCATTGGGCCAAATTACCAATGCAATTCGGCGTAGCTTGCATTTATCGGAAAATTCCTTGCTGGTAAGGGTTAGATGCATGGCTCCAGTCGCGTTTCCAAGCGTTTTACGATGTAGACTACTCATGAAGAATCAACCTTTCAAAAAAATACATAATCGCAACTCAACCACTCAACGCTGGCTATGTTAGTCATACGGACACTGAATCGGCTACCAGTGAAGAGTTCCGGATAGTCAAGGATAAATGAGAAGGGTTAAACAGCTGTCTAATCATCCATGTAGTAGTCAGGACACAGTACCTTTTCTCAATTGAACCTATTGGTGATGTTTAAGGCGCTGCTTCACAATCCATCCTCTGATCAGGGCTTTAAAATCTTGCTTTTCCTGGATACCCCAGTTCCAGACCCCAGGTTCCCAGTCCCTGCGCGTGTCCAAGTAGTCAGGTCCAAAAACTCAGTCCTCCTGGCTCTCTTTCCAATTGATGATACCGTTACCCCGATCACCCTCAGCGCCCGACCCGACACCAAGTGAAGTCTGTCCCATAGACGACTGGCGACCGCATTTACAAGCAAGGTCTTCACTGTCATCATGGAAGCAAAGAGGCGCATCTCCAAATCGCCATAGTAGGAAAGACTTCCCAGAAGGCATTTCAGGTTTCGAGGTGACTGGGTGAATAAGTGCAGCGGAACCACTTGAGGTGGAAATAGTGGGGGTCGAGGGCCAGCTCTTCGGTTTCAAAAGAGGATGTTGTGGTCCATTTCTCTTGTGCGGTGTTATACTAACTGACTCTGAATAGTAAGCTTTGGAGGACCCTTGTGGAGCGAGACTTGTGAGATAGAGCCAGGTTCCTTGCTGTCTTCCTGCTCGGAGGGGAGGACTGCAGTGAAGTATGCTTGGAGCACATCAGATGTCTTGCGGAGACATAACGTAATAGAACTGATATCATTGAGTGCATAGGCGGTTGAGGTACAGCTTGATGGTGAATTGTAGAGAATCACGACTTGATCAGATCACTAAGCAAGTCGCCGACCTGTTGTCGGAGTTAGGAGATGACCAGAAAAAGCAAGATACTGTTGAGACAGAGATGGAAGGGAGTGTATATGCCACTACTTGAATTTGAGTACTCGTTTCCTTTTCATTCACTGCAAAATGGAACTATGCTGAATTGTACTGACGGTGGGGCCAGATGCATACTGTATTGACACCAGCTCTACCTTTAAGCTTTCTGTAACTGCGACGCTACAAGCCAGGAGAGCAGTATCGCGACTACCTGGACTTTTAAATCGTTTCACAAATTAGTAGACACCCTTCACGTCAAAGGTATGGGTTACCGCCTTGTCAGTTGCAGTGCAGTAAATGGAAGTTTGCACTGGGCCACTGAGAGCCTGCGAAACCAACAAAACATCAGAATGCTCAGAGCATGAATTATGGCTAAACTTTCCCACCAGGTAGTGAGTGTGACCTACTGCCTTCCGCTTTTCAAGGGTCGACAACTGCTTCGCATGAACTCCCTTGTCTGCAGAAAATGCTCATGATTGGCTAGGAGAGAAGTTGACGGAGGTGTCACAGTCGCGCGTGGGAGGGTGTTCAACTCATCTTGTGGTGTTCAAGTAAAGGAGAAGTCTACACGCCCCATTGCCATATGTAGCAAGATTCACTACAAAGGTATCATGACGAAGGCTTTTATGAATGATAAATTAGCAGTGCAGGGGAATCCCGCGCTCAATTGGTGTTTGTCATACACCTTCCAGGCTTGTGATGGTGGACCGCTGCTCCAGATACGTAATATCTATGAATATTCATTATATTTATTCAACTCTGCTTTGTCAAGTTCATTATTCTTCAAAATGGGTGTTTATAACCAATATCACCGGCATAATGATTGATTTATTCTGAGCACAAGAATGGGGTTGTCTCGAGAGATCTACTCATAAGGCTCCTAAACAAGGTCCAGTGATAGTCAATGTAATCCATATGTGTTGAGCACTGATTGGCTATTGTAACTCGCTAAATAGCTAGTTCCATGACACGAGGCGACGAGCGACTTTGATAGGATGGGTAAAAGGAAATGTGTCTGTGCGTCCAGCGGGGCGGAAGCTTAATAGGAGCCGCCCGTAAACGAGGCCACAAGAACAGGGTCCGATCACAATCAGACCCCAAAGGGTCATTTACAAGTTAGGTAGATGTTTTGCAGATCCCATGACTGAGCCGTGCTTTTAAAGTGCCCGTCAGCCGCTACTGCAATTTTTGCCAATCTTTCGGCTTCATTATGTCGGCAGCCTCTACCACGATCGCGGCCACGACAATTCCTCCGCGAACGGGTACAGCCGGCGCCGTCACATCTTTTGTTCCTCTCACGACTGTATTTACGGCAAATCCAGTGTGCAGCGAGTTATTCGTGAAATTCGCTTCAAATCCCCATGGCTTGATGGGGTATGACCCTTATTATGGAAACAGCATCGATCCACTTTATAGTTGCAACCCATCCGTCGTATCGCAATGGTTCAAGCAGTCCAGGTCTGGCCCTATCAAGCCTGGAGAAACTGGTATCAGTATGGGCCCCTTCTCCTGTCCGTTAGGCTGGAGTACATTGGCATCTCAAATCAAATCGTCGTCTAGTACTCTGGCCGAGTGCTGCCCCCCGTAAGTACCCTTCGTACCCTCGATATTGAAATTCACCTGCTGAGTCCGCCTTGTAAACAGCTCTTTTTATCTTATAGGTAATCCGTCTGGAGGAATTGCTGGAGATTGTGTGATGGATGTCACCTCTGGCCAAACTCTCACCTACGCGTCCCAAAAGTCAGGTTCCAAATTCGAGACCTTCACAACCACCTTGTCTCAGAAATCAACTGTAGGTGCGATTGCCATTACGGGTTGGAATGTCAACTATGTTCGGAGTGTGGCAACTTCAACTTCTACGAGCGATTCTGCGCCCGGCGCTACAATCACATCTTCATCTGAGATGACTTCAAGCTCCGCACTTTCAGGGGGTGCAATAGCGGGAATTGTCGTTGCTATTGTTGTCACTGCGGTACTCGTCGCAATAGCCCTATTTGTATTTATGAAGAAGCGAAGGAAGCAACATCAACAGAGAGCTCCTGAAGCTGATTCAACTCAGATCACGCAAAATAAGCAGGCTGAGCTTCATGGTCGCGATCTCCCTCATGAGCTGGATCAGGCTAACATGGTGACGGAGCTGCCCACGGAGCATGAGATGCGGTACGAGCTAGATGGGGAAGGGGAACAGAAGAAGTGATCATACTAGGGAAGAGGCCTTATAATAATATTAGATAATGAAGCACTTTAACATTAGTCTACTGGAACAGGCCGGCAACATACTAAATCACATTTATTCCAGTATACGCCAAAATTTTGATCTGGTCGCACCAAAGTAGTTTATATCAGACCCATTTCCCTCCCGCGAGCAGGACGGGACGATGCCATATGGTAGCACCGCTAATGTCTGGAATAGAAGGCTGTTACGTGAAAGCTTATGTTTATAGGAGCTCGTTAAAATCTATGATAAAGAGACGGATCCAAATTGTGCGGCAAAGTATAATTTGAAATCCTTCTCCGGTCACACTCAAGATGCCCTAAGATGTAAAACATGTAGCTAGTCTAGATACAATATTTCTGGTGTTGGACAAACACACATGACAACCATTGTAAGAAAGACAAAGGGCAGAAGTGAAGCAGCGAGGATGATGACAATAATTCAGAAGCCCACAACCAGGGCAGTCTAAGTTTCTCCTCTCTTGGACGTGGTCATTCTCTCATTCTCAGTACCAGTGTCCAAAGCGTCAACGCTCGCTACAGCAGCATCCAATTCCACGCACAATTTATCGCCAGCTATTGCCAATGTTTCCCCATCCATGGTATTCAAGTAGTATCCTCCATTATCGGGGCTCAGAATGGTTTCGGGATTGGCACGGACTATGTCGTTGAGGCCCTGTCTGTCTTGCACAATGACAGCGCCAGCTGGCGGGTCGGTTTTGTACCGGGTTACACCTTCAGCCATTGTGGCTATATAATGAGTTGTAAAGGCAAGGATTCCCAAGATTGATTTCATCGTTGATGTTTCTTGCCTATACTGAATATGTTAATTCTTGACTTTGACCACGAAATCATAGTTCGATATATACCCGTCTTCCCTCAAACATCTAGTGAATCACAGAAAGCCTTAATTTAAAAAGAGCTTCATACAGGTCAGTTTATGAAGATGGTGCGGTCGATATCGTTAAGGGAGCGACTCACAAACATCCCTAAGCACTGTAATTTACAGGGGTGAGTTACTGTTACATCTGCCAACTTATCTTGAGAACAATTTAATTCCATATAGTGTTAGAAATTAGACCGAGCGGGGATATAGCTCTAACTAAGCCTAACTTTTCGAGAAAAGTTTAGTATCCTATATAACTTACTAACAGTGTTAAGTCTCTCTCTTATAGAAAAGCATATTTAGAGCCTATTAAAGTGAAAAAAAAACGTGTGTAGGTGATGTAGGCAGAAGCGCACAAGCAAGCTGCTCTCTGAAGGCTGTTGGTGACCGCGTTTCGATTTGAGAATTCCGAGGAGGGGCTGTGGACACTTTATCAGGAAGAGAGAGGTGGGAGCCATCCGAAAGAGGTTTAGGTCTCAGAGCAGGGAGCTGACCTGAAGAAATGCAGAAATCAGTCTATCTGAGGATAGTCTGAGGATATGATAAACATCTACCTCGAGCAAGATTAGATACGGAGCAAGACGGGCCGGAAATACTTGTTCCAGCCGTGGAGGCGGAAAATGTGCCGGTGATTGAACTTGTTCTTGCCAGAGGTACTAAACTGAATGGAATGACGTCGCAATTTCGCCCAAACGGACGTGACCCATTACGGACTACCTTGCTGGGCCGTGAAGTCAGAACCAAGAATATTGATACTGTACGACTTTTGACTCATGTTTCTATTGGCACATATCGACTTCCCACCTTCTCGTCATACATTTCTCCGCTGTCCTTAGCAGCCATGTATGGCCTCACTGATATTAGTGAGGTTTTACTTAGCTCCGGCGCTGACATCCGAGCCGCTGATGAGGAAAAGATGACATTGCTTGAGCGCGCCGTTCAGAAGGATAACCCTGCTCTTTGTCAAATGTTGATCAGACATGGTGCCAAGGTTGACAAAAGCCCACATGATACGCAGCATTCACCATCGGCTCTCTTGATTGCTGTTCATACACATGCTTCTTACTCAAGGAGAACTGGTCGTGGGTGAGCGTGAAAGTTACGACTGTGAATATTAGTATTATGAAGCTGTGGAGCTTGCAGATAGTCATGGTCATTATGCGGCAGCTAAACTTTTGGCATATTTCAAGGACACGGTTGAACTGAGCATTCGAATGAAGCTGTTGAAAGAAGCCATGACTTAGATAGCCTAAGTTCAGCCACTATGTCTTTGACAAAGGCTCTCGACAGAGAAAATGGAATGGAATACCGAGTGATGGTACTAGGATACAGGTCATAATTAATCGTCGCTGAATTGCCATTTTTGGTGTTGCAAGGTCTAGAATACTCTCCCCTGTTAAGGTTTCACTCCCGCATTTATCAACCGGCTCAGAACCCGACAAAGCCGGGTTAATTGGACTAACATAACCTCAATTGGCACCATTGTATGATATTAGAGAGGTGCGCCCTTGAACTGTTACTTGTTATTGCAGATTAAGAGTGAAGGTAAGAGTGCCAAGGTGGGTATCCTCACGCTGTTCACACCCCATCCACACCTCTCTCACCCAGGCTCCAGAATTCTTATCCATAACACTTTCTTCATACTTTATGAAAAAAATACAGTTTACAACAGAAAAACATACGACGTTTAGAATTCGCATGTGGTTACCCACCTTACTAGTAACTAACCTGTGTGTGGATTTAATGCTGCTAGTAGTCGGGTGGGTATCGCCCAGGTGAGTGTAGGGGCGAGAGCCGCTTTAGTGTCGCGCGACCGGGGGTGTTAAGGTTAAGTACGCTAAAGATGAGGTGAGAGCCGGATAGAATGATTTATTTTCATTAAGTTACTCTACTATCTTAAAGATTCTATGTTACCTACCTAGAGATTGCTCCGCCTTGATTTCACTGGTGGTGCAAACCAGCTCTTCCGATATAGTGAGTGTACATATTTGATCCCTGTAGTTACGATATTGGCTTAAATTCGGTTCTTGATAGATCTTCTAGTCGAGCGGCAGGAAAGTCTCGGGAACGTTACCTATGGTTGATACGGACGTCCATAGACCACCCGCATTGTCCACTCCTGACAGCCACGAATGCTTCATGACTTGGGGCAAGAAGAGTAACTAGAGAAAGGAAGTGACTGTCAAGACGCGGGTACTTGATCGTGAGCGAAACACGCGTAGCTGACGACAATAACAGTGTCGAAGCATTCCGCAAATATAATCCTCCAGCACACATTCACCACATTTCTCCTGCGCCATTGCTGATGACTATCGCTCAGGATGACGTCCTTACCCCCTACTGATATTGCCTTGGAGGCATTCTCTCGTGCCCTTGAACTAAATAAACTTCATATCCTGGCTGGGGGCCATTTTGGTAATACTCAGGGCCAAACTTCGAGGTACATATTAGCTGCCAAGGTGAGTTCTTTCGCAAGCACCTTTGCTTGAAATGAGTGGCAGGAAATGTTAGAAGGTAATGGACACAGGGTTTGGCGTTGTAGTGGAGTGCCATTTTCGAGACCATAAGTTCCCAATTAAATCACGGCAGTTGGTCTTATTCTCCCGAACTCATTCAAGCAAAAGTCCTGAGAGATGGCAATTAGTCTACATCTTCAATAATGGGGATCGAGCGCCCTGAATTTAGGGGAGTAAGGTAGGAGACCTTGTCTGAAAAGACTCCGTTGATACCCGCGTCACCACATCACATCGTTCTCGAAATGTGGTGTTAAAGACACTGTTAAGGTCCCGCGATTCAAGATATGCTGCTGGACAGTGATTATTGGCTTGGGCCAATTTTCCACTAATGTAACCCACGCCCGCATTTTGCCCCCAAAAGAAGAATTGAACCCTGCACTGGCCTGCGGTGTTTACAGAGATTTGGCCTCGGCTCCTTCGGCCCTTTTCCAGTTCCCGCTGCATCCGGATCCTTGCTTGTTCCCTCTTTTAGGGTTTTCGGACCGACCGAGACCGCCCAACCTCGACTCGCCGACAAAGCAGCTACTTCACTTCACCTTGGTAATTCGCCACCTCGGGGGCATACCAACAAAACTGCTTCACAACAAGCCTTGCCCCTCTTGAGCTCTCCGATGCATATGTCTTACAATTGCACACGATGGCATCTTTAGGAACGATACATCCGGTAGAACATCGGTCAAGGCCTGCCCCATATGTGAAAAGCGGCCGACGACAGTACCAGAGCTGTGACCACTGTCGTCAAAACCGTCGCGCTTGTGATGCTGCAGCTTTGGGCGTCAACCTCTTATCAGGGGAAAATTACTGTGATGAACTTGCTCATAAGGCATGCTCCTCGTGTTCCCGTTTAAAGAAGCAGTGCACTTTCAATTGGCTCCTAAGCCGACCAAGAAGCGTCTTGCCTCAAAGCGTCAAACGCAAAGTCGAGGCTCGTGGCACTGCCCCAGTGCAGACAACAACGAGGGTGTCGCCCGCTGAAGCGCTATACGAATCGGCTTATCCCAAATTGTATGCCGGTGGCGCCGACTTGACTGGTATTGATCCGTATGAAACCGCAGTGCCAGGTCTAAACGACCACATACACATCTTTCCTTCGCCGGAATCGCTGTCGAGTTCTGATAAATCCGGCCTGGTTTCGCAGTGGGAGCAGCAGCCGCTGAACTTACCATATACACATCCTAGTAGTACCACCACTTCTATGTCTACTGGATGTCCAATTGCTGTAGACTACTCCGCACTGTCACATTTTGATCAGCCTGAGAGCTTTGGTTCAACAAGTCAAAGTGGAATGAGATTAGATACATTTCACTATGACGACGGCAGAGCTTCGACTTCGTCATTGCAACAACAGCCCACGAGTCGTTCAATACACTCAGGCCCATCAGACTGTTTCATCATGGGAAGGGAAAGCCATCCAACGGATTATGCGTTTAGTCAGGATGCCCTTCTGGGAGTGGAAGGCGCATTAGGCGTCAGCAGCGTTCGAGCCACCTCTCGACAAGGCTCAGCTGCTACGCAGCAATTTGCGAACAACAATGATGAGGATTTAGACCCATTCAATTCTCTTCAAGAAAGTATATCGCAGAGCACAAACAAATCCTTTATCTCTGCCAGTCTATTGCGCATTTATTATGATAGCGTGGAGAACGCGCTCTCATGTTGGGTAACCGAGAGTAATTGCCCTTACCAGAAAGTGAAGCGCAAAGAGCTTGAATTATCGCATCCCGGCCTGAACCGAGAAGCTGAAATGCGGGGCAATTTCAGCATTTATGCACGGGTGTGTCGGCTGGATGAACACTTCGTTCCTTTCCATAGTCAATCAATGACGAAAGCTGAAAGCCTCAAAGCGTCGAGAGCACTCAATGCTGCCATACTGGCTTTTGCCAGCCAATGGTCCTATGCCAGAAGCACAAAGATCTCATTCGACGGGGACAATGGCGTTGCAGGTCAATCGCTGACCACCTCTACAACCATTGACGGATTTGCAGCACCATTCGAATGTCTGATCCAGCAGAGCCTTTGGCATGAATCCCGAAGGTCTCTTCTCGCGTGTGACGAGTTGAATTCTTTTAAAGTTATTTTTGCACAAATGATATTTTCAATGACACAACGACCCCTCGATACTGAGGAGCGTGAAAAGATTTTGGAATCTCAAATTCGGTCTCAAGATCTAGTCCGTGGCCATTATAAGGTTCAATTCCCGGGCAGGGCAGCGGATTCCAACACTACGGATTTGCACTCAACGGGCTTCAATGCGGAAAGTATCAGCCGTCTTGAAACTCGCAATCTAGCACAAACTGATGTGGGCAAGAACTGGGACGGCTTGACGACTTACCTGGAGACAGCACTTCGCCATCTTGCATCGTGGAGACGGAGGACGGCAGCACGGCGTTCTTCACAGGCACATACAGCATCAAGTGGTCAATCAGCGCAGATGCCTCATACGGTCGACTTGCAGAGTTTCGATATGGTTTTCTGGCTGGGTGTTATGTGCGACACAACATTGTCTGCGCTCACCCAACGCCCTTTGGTAATTGCTGAAGACGATTGTGAACTTCCAAAGGCCATGTCTGACCAATCCCTTCCCTTGTCCCAAATTACCTGTGCTCAGATGTCGTCCGCGTACAGAATTGGCAACGCCAATGGAGCGGGAACTGCGCCTGAACTATGGGGCTCCTATCTCTTGAGCTCCCAGCGTCTCAATGGTGATCAAGCTCGATGGCCTTGTAGCACAGAGGAGGCATCCGCAATCTTACAGGAGGCGATCCCTATCAAGGTTTTGTTGTTTAGGAGAGTTGCAAGATTACAGACTCTTAAGAATTCGTGGACTCGTGAGAAGGACTTTGAAGATTTGATCTCTGCGACACTGTCAGTTTATCAGTATTGGACCATGGCCTACGGTCAGTTCATGCGCGACTGCTTAGCGGATCACGAAAACCTACCAGCGAAGGTACAGTCCTGGTATGTTATACTTGCAGGGCATTGGCATCTAGGCTGTCTATTGGCTGCCAATTGTATTGAGCAGATTGATAACGACTCGCTGTCCGAGAGCTTGCGGAGGTCACTTCGACGATCCTCTGGCCTTGTCATGGAATTGAAGAAGGAAAATGCCAACGCAATATCGGATCTGGCTCGAGTGTCTTGTTCAAGTGGCCCTCACGCGTTCCGAGACAATACTGAGTTTCATTCTGCTTTGAGTGAAACTGCTCTGCTCACAGAACCATGGACGATTGTGCTCATTCAGGCTCTCGAAGGGGCATGTGGCATCCTTCTTACATGGCTTTCATGTCAACGTCACGTAGCGGACGAGCAGCATGAATGGGTATATAACAATACCAATTGCTCAGATCTTCGCAGCCGTGCCTCTAGCTGCATTCACGCTCTGAAACTACTTGTACGAAAGTCAGACACGGCCAGTCTGGCAGCAGCTACATTAGAGACGCAGCTCACACTCATCACAACCGTAGGGTAATTACATTGATACCCTTCGGAGATGATCGATCAAAAGTCGAATTGGCAGACCATGGTATAAGCGAAATTCAACAGTATTGTACATACTCTTCAAACACATAGGTGATCTTTTAGAAACTGCGCTTGGAAGCTGGCATTCTTCGAAAAATTAGGACCTGAATAGGCATCAAAGTGGCCATCGGGCAGAAAGTGGATTGTCTTGGGCTCCAATGCTTTCGAATATGCCTCCAAAGCCAGGCCGGTAGGTGTGACTACATCCTCTTGCGCAATTGTCATGAGCAAGGGTGTCGGGGCTATATGGCTGATGTGAGCAGATGGCTCATAAGCACGGAAAGCTTCGACACTATCAGATTATCGGTTAGCTCAAACGTAACGTCTGGTGGTGAGGGAGGTTGGTTTACGATTTCAATGTGACTTTGTTCTCCCAGGACGATTGCTGAGCCCAGTGGTTGTAGAATTTAAAGCTGTCAGGGGAAGGAAGAACAGAGGGCTTCAGAGGGTCGATATCGACGACCGGTATGGTGGTAGCATCCTTCCCATCAGCTCGGGCTAAACGATCTACCTGCGGTTAGCGTTGGGCCCCGGGCCTACGTGGGAACGACTTACCCTTTTGAAACGATTCATTCAAAACACCCATGAAATCTGGGCGTATCAGACAATGCATGTTTTGCCAACCATCTACAATGGGGACCTGGCTTAAGACTGCCTTTACTCGTCGATCAACGGCACCGACCCAAAGGGCATGGCCACCACTCAGGGAACTTCCCCAAATGCCGATCTTATTCTCGTTGACATCCGAACGGGATTGGGCATAAGTGATGGCGTCCGAGTAATCGCTCGTCTGTTGCGCAGGGATTATTTCCTGCCGTGGTTGTCCGTCTTTGGCGTCACTTTCTCCAAAGCCGCGGTGGTCATATACAAGACAAGAAATATCTAGGTGCGCGACGAAATATTCTGCGAAGGTGTCCAAATCAAATTCTTTGAGACAAGCGAGCCCATGTGCCATAACCAGGCACGGCAATGGAGGTTGAGCTTTTGCGTTTTTATAAAACCACCCCCGTAGGATCACATTGTCGGAAGTCTTGAAGGAGATATTTTCGCGAAACATTCTGATCAATAGGAATTTTCCGAAAGAAAGAGTAATATTAACTCGAAATCTTGGAATCGAAATGATAAATCGAACCTTTGTTCGTTGCAGAAAACCCAGAGAGATGGAAGCAAATTTATATGAGTTATGTTCAAGCCAAAATCCCAACGTAGAGATTCGGATTTTTCCGGATATAACCCACGCTGAATGCAGTGCTGTACTGATAAAAGGCCTAGGAGGGTGTCATAAGTTCTAGAAGCATTTTCGATGCAAAAGATACTTTCTAAACGCTGCTTTGGTCGAGTTTCCGCACCATCTAGATTCACAGTGATTGGCGTGACAACACAGTGGGTCCCTTTGTGTAGTCAATTAAACCAGTTTTGGGCTTTTCTAAAACAGGGCGATCCCATGGTCCATTTTTTAAGCGCGTGTGACGCGAACCTTGCCAGATTACTTCTAAGAGTGTTGTCCGCAAGTTCGAAGTGACATGATACCTTTTTGCCAACATTCTTTTGAGTACAGTGTGGGTGCAATAGAGCGTATAAAGCCCCGACTGGTTGCATAATGACGCCAGCTTTTAATCTACATAGTCCCGTCTGACTACCACACTGAGCAGTACCTAAGGAAAGTACAAGAACTACAGCGAAGTCCAACGAATGCCAAAGTTCTAGACTACGTCATGGTACTTTATGGGCCCGGTCTAGAGACTGCGAAACGGGGTCTTCAGGAGAACTCTTTATTTAGGTTTTGCGGTTCCGCAACTGTGGGGAACGGGAAAGGGATGGTTTTACGGTTCGGTAACTATGGGAAGGGAAAAGGAAAAAAAAAAAGAATTTGCACTCTCATACCGGCGCTATCAGTTACGTCTATTCGAGCTTAATCCGTAATCTATTCAGTCAACGCGCCCAAATTATCTTTATTGAACTATGATAAGACACAGAGTTTGAATGTAATCTTCAATAGATTCGGCTCCCATAATCATGATAGAGATGCAAATCTAAGACGCTGTAGTAACTTATAATATTAAACTGAGCATTGATGTTTACTGTACTCTACAAACATAAGACCGTTTATACCATCCATACCTGTGCGGCCTCATTCACTTGTCACGTTGTTACCGCAGCAGAGCAGTATGGAATGGCATCCGTGCTACAATGTTCTTCTATTGCGGCTTTCGTGGGTGATGCCACGGGTTATGTCGAGGAGAATAGCTTTAACCTGCCTCAAACTATCCCACTCTCTATAAAATTCAAGTCGAGGTTAGCGAGCGCAGGAACATCTTCCATTACACCGATCAATAACAGCGGTGCCGAGACAATAAGAACAATACTATAATGCTAGACGATGGGCCATATTCATGGACGGTCTTGATACAGGGGTTATGACGACAGGAATTTCAACAGCTTATTGAGACGTGGGGAGACATGGGGAAAATGCAGAAGTCATATGAACTTGGGCCGATCTCGTTTCCTCAGGCACAATTATTTTCCCTGCTATTGAAACAGAAACAGCTATTAAAGGTCGGAAGGGGAAATAGAAAGTTTTTGCGTTCGAGTAAGACTTCTCGAACATAGAGCCTCATCAAAAGGATGGTTATTACGCAGTTCCGGCCTGAAAATCGAATAGAAGCTATCAAAGCTAATGATATTTGGATGACTATATCACGTAACACTGCAAACAAGTAGACCCACGTGCATCATTTAATCTACTTTAGTGCTCTTTGAACCCGCTTGCTTCGGCCGCTTGCAGGGCGATGTCAACCGCTTGTCCGATCGGCATTTTGAGGGGTGGTCCATGCCCAGGAATGATGACGTCGGCATCGAGAGATTTAAGCTCCTTCAGTGCCGAAAGGGCTTCAGGGATTGAGTGGTTGAAGAACCAGGGACACGGCTGAGGGCCCTTGATTGTCGACAATGCATGTCCAGTGACCAAGCAGTCGCCGGTGACCACAGCGCGTGCTGCTGGTATGTAGTAGGCGGTGTGACCAGAGGTATGGCCATGCGTGGCAATCGCTACCGGCCGACCCGGGACATCCATCGTGCCCGAAGCAATTGGCTGAACATCGGTGATCTTGATATCTGTGTCAGCGCCCACTTTGAGTACCCGCTCCCACCAGTCGGTGGTTTGCGGCATCGGGCCATTCATTACGTCCGCCTCGGTGGCCTGCTCAACGTAGTCGCGGGCAGCATGATGGATCTCAATCGGATCGGAGTAGACTGGCACTTTGAATCGGTCATGAAAATACTGAACCGCGCCAAGATGATCGATGTGGGCGTGAGTCAACAAAATCGCACGAACGTCCTCTGGTTTGTTGCCGATCGATCTGATCGCATTTTCGATCGTAGCGACGTCGCCTGGCCAACCTCCGTCAATGAGGGTCAAGTCAGATCCCTCGCGAAGCACGGCAACATTGACGTCTGTGCCGCTGAGGCAGAAAACGTTAGGGGCCACCTCAGTCATGATGTAATTTACTTGCTGGAGGCAAAGCCAAGTCTGAGCCGAGAAAGATATGGAGGTTGCTCTGATAGCTGACTGGGGTCAGAGATCTTCACGCAAACAAGGCAAGGGCAGTTCTTTGTACTGCAACAAGTATCACTTACTGGCTGAGTGGCTACGTATAACGCGAACCAAAGGCGCAAGAAGGGTCAAGGGAAAGGGTTTGAGTTAGGAAACACCAGGTAGAAAGGCGACGGAGAAAATTGTGCGTCTCAATAGATGTGAATTTGTTGGAGATACTCAACGGCGACGGTGTGCCATGCCTTGAATAAGTAATAATAGGATGCTCAGAGTGGGTATCATTGTATGATTTGCCTCGTCTAGGATCCATCGATTTCCTCCACCGCTGTTTCGTTCATTTTCGGCGTTAGGGCGTTAATCCCGGGCGGAAAGACTGACTCTGTGCTCTGTGCCATACATCGCTTGCGGACAAGTGGTCGGCCGATTCGTCCGCGGTACTTGGTCAATTGACGAACCTCTCGGATCTCAGCATAATCATCTGGAGGGCAGGGCAACAAACTCATACGGATTCTCGCGCATTCTGTGCGCGGCCGCGCACTCAAAGTATGGAAGCGCACTTGGTGGAAGCAGTCGGCGGAACAGCAATCGGCGGAACCGCACTCGATGTATGGAACCGCAGTCGGTGGAACCGCATCTGGTAATCTGGCAAGTCCCGCGAGATCCGATCCAATTTGAACATCCTAAAATCTACGTCATTTAAGTAACATGTGTAATCCGAGGGGATCAAATTCGAATGGTCGCGTCACTGGGCTTCATTCGTGCGAATTTCCAGAGCATCGGTATCCGGCACATTCTACAAGGGATCAGTGGAACATGATTAAGGTCGCTCGCATTGAGTCGGTTTAAAATAGATCGTTTTGTCAGTCGTACGCTTTCTTTTCTCCTCTACGCCTCTCAATTCCCTGGCTGCAGCTCCGTTAGGCATCTTCTTGACATCTTTCCGAACCCACGAATCATTTCGAGCCATATTCATAGTATCTATAGGTATGCATGAAGTAACCAGATTCCGTTTATGATTATGTACTGATAGCCATTGTCCAAAAACAGATCAGCCGAGCAACATCATGGCTCGGATTCCTCTCGTGGACATAGCGAACAGTACAGAGATTGAGGCGAACATCTACAAGCTCTTCCCAGCCAACCTCGTTCGCGGTCTGTTACGCACAACGCCGGATATTGCCAAAGGTTATCTGACCCTAGGAAAGGGTTTATCATCGTCACCGCTGTCGTCTAAGCTTCGTGAAATGACTATCTTGCGCGTTGGCATACTTAGCGGCAGCAACTACGAATGGATGCAGCACATCGGCATCGCTAATTCAGTGGGAGTTAGCGAGAAGGAGATTGCCGCTGTACGATCGGGAGAATATGAAGAACTCGGCCCTAATGAGGCTACTCTGCTGCGCTTCGTTGACGAAGTTGTTGCAAAGCCTAAAGCCACTGACACGTTCGACGCCGCCTTGGCCGCTCTGGGGGAGCAGGGTCTTGCTACGGTGACTTTGTTGGTCGGGCATTACATGATGACAGCCCGCTTCCTCGAAACACTTGCTATCGACCTGGATACGGAAGCCACGAGCTGGGATAACGCTTGAATTGCTTCATTCATTCTGCGAGGCCAACTAGGGGGCGTTTTGGGAGAGTAATAGATCAATTGGACCTCACGATATGGCGGATCTCAAAATTGATCAATATGAAAAGGACATAGATGCAGCAAAACATTGTGTGCATTGGAGATAATTCAGCTTGCAAGATAAGAAAATAGTCATCCAAATGCTGGTTGTGCCTCAGGAATTTTTCAATGCGAGAGCGGTGTGAGATACGAACATACGAGGAATGAACATTCAAATATGCGTCAATCATAATGCACGACCATCCACAAGCGATACCCGGTAAAGATATACTGTATAACCTGGAAATATCTTATGACACATGAAGCTGCATCCGACATAGTTGTGTATCAGCTGCCAACCCAGCATCCCCGCCCAGAGCCCCTTGCCCTCTCCACAACTTCCACGCAAGTCTCTCTGAGTGTAGTCTGTGAAATTAAATCTCTCATCGCTGCTCAACTGGCAAACAACCCAGCAGAAGTTGCTTGTAATCCTGTATAGCTTTTTTAAATGGCTGGCCATAGCAAATTTCAAAATGCCCCACGTTGGCATAAGACTTTATCACTCCTTTCGGGGCTGCTTCCGCATATGCCAAAGTTACATTTGCAGGCGCAACTGAGTCTGTGCCACATACACCAAAAAGAATGGGACATTTGACATCAGATGCATAAGAGGCCGGCCTCAGGAAAGGCAGGCCTAAAACTAGACGAGCAGGGATTCTGTCCTGGAATGGATGACCCTCAGGAATCAGTGGTGGAAAGGTACTGAGAACGTCTGGAGCGTTCATCAGAGCCGCTACCGTAAATTCAGCTTCCATGGCAATTGCTTATTTGATGAGATATTAAATTGATCACTTACTTTCACCCATTAGACTATACAGACGAGAAGAAAGTAGCCATGAAGAAAGGCGACAACATCTTCGCCCCATCGTGGCTGGCGCATCGAGACAGCACGAGTTGGCCTGCCGATTAAGCTCCGCTGGATGAATTCTACCCCGAGCGATTCCTGTCCAAGACATCATCTGGAGCTTTTGTATTGAGTGAGAATGACGGCAAATTCTTCCCGTTTGGAGGGGGTAAGACGCATTGTCCCGGACGGATATTTGCGAAGTTGGAGGCGATTGCTGCGTTTGCTCATATTTTGCAGAGGTATGATATTACTGCGAAGGGATTTGTTGATGCTGCTGGGCAGGACACGATGTCTTTGATGGACGATTTGAAAATTCTTTATATATGCCCTCTTGTTCGATAATTCATTATTTCATGAAATGACAAAAAGACCAGGAAAAAGACCATGTATATGGTGCCGCGGTTAGGGTGATGTTGAAATACTCGACCAGTATAATGGGCGGCGGCACTTGAAAGATTCCGTAGGCGGCGTTGATCAGCATAGGTATTGTCCGCAGTTGACATAACTGTAAACGTTTTGAAAATAAAGATCAAATTCTATACCATATGCTCTATCTATCTTCGATCTTCTCTAAACCGTTCTAGTTCGCCAAAGTTCGCCAGTAATCTATAGAATCAATAATCTTCAAAAAAACAAAATGCCGCTGCAGATACGATGAGCAAAGCACCACTCAATGATGGCTTTACTTCATGACAAAGGGAGAAAAGTGACTCCCGAGAAACAATCAGGTGCCTTGTGCTTATTCCGCCTTCTTGGAAGCCTTGGTTCGGAGCTTCATCAAGACAAAGACCAAGGCGTATCCACTGATAGCGAAGATGCAACAAATTCCGGCATCTCTCCAACCGTAGTAGTAGTGGTTGATGTTGAGGGTCTTCAGATAGTCACTTCCACGGGTATATTCACAGACCTGGCACTGGGAAGTCGCGTCCGGGTTGATCAAGTTGATGGCAGATCCCGCTCCGGCGATGTAATTGGCCAGATAATCCTGGCAGGTTCCGTTGGGCGGGTCGAAGTAAGCAAATTCGCTGCTCTTGCATGTCACCTTCGAGTCCCAAATACCAAAGGTGAACATGCCGCCCACAACATAGTTGAAGGGGTTCAGATAGTAGAACCAATACTTCCAAAAGACGTTCAGCTCTGGCTGAGGAACGAAGGCACCACAGAACAACACCAAGCTGTTCACAATGAGGGGATTCACCAAAGCTGCAAAGGTAGCGTTTGGTGCGTATGCCGCGATGAACTGCCCAATGCCGGTATAGATAAACTCATAGATCAACATGATGAAGAATGTTGCTCCAACGTTCTTAGATGCATGTGGCAAGTTGGTCTGGTAGTACCAACAGACGAAGTATGAGACAGCACATAGACAGAGATAGGGGAATTCGGACACAATGAGTCCAGTAACGAATGCTTTCCAAGAATACATTCTTGACTTCTTTTCACGAGCATCGTAAATGTCTCGGCGTTGAATGAAAAGTGGCTGGAGCTGGTTGATCACACCTGGCGCAACAAAAGTGAAGTTAAAGATGGTAAACATCTTCAATTGAAGAGCACCAACCGAGTCTCCAAGACGCCAGAATGAGAATCCGTTAAGCAAAGCAGAGATAATATGCAATTCTAGCTTGTTGTTCACATATTTGGTGTTTCTGAGCAGAGACACACTCATACGCGCTGTAACAAGTTTGATTTGGGTCCAAAGCGAAGTAGCGAACTCATTACCGTCATCCACCGTCCCTGGCGGCTTTGCGGCAGCGTCGGCGACAATTTCATCAAGTTCTGCCATAGCGGCGGCATTTTCAGGTGAGTCAAGCCAGACTTGGTGCCAATCCTTATCTTTCACTTCTTCAATACCACCAGTGACAACATCGATCATATGCTCCGCAGGGTTACTGCGCACGGGACAGGGTGCTCCATATTGCGCAAAGTAGTTCTTGACTGTGCAGGCATTCTCGCCAATATCGCCGAAGTATACCATCTTACCTCCTTTGGCAAGGAGAAGCAATGTGTCGAACTGAGCAAATAACTGGGCGGAAGGTTGGTGAATAGTGACCAAGATTGCCTGGCCAGCATCAGCCAATCGGCGCAAAAATCTGACCGTGTTATAAGCCGATTGGCCGTCAAGGCCGGATGTAGGCTCATCTAAGAAGATCAAGATACTCGGCTTAGACACAAGCTCAACACCAATAGTAACACGCTTCCGTTGTTCAACGCTAAGCCCCTCGCCAACAGTGCCAATCAAGGTGTCAGCAAGGTCGTGGAGCTCCAACAGATCGATGATAGTGTCGACATAGGCTAGTTTTTCCTCCTTCGGGACATGTTCGGGTTGACGAAGAAGGGCTGAGAATTCAAGCGCTTCTCTTACGGTCGCGTAACCTTCGTGAACGTCAAGTTGTTCGCAGTATCCTGCCATTCTCTGGAAGGACATAGGAAGCTCGCGGCCGTCCACCAGGACAGTTCCTTGAATTGTGCCTTCTGTTTTTCTCTGCGCTAGGACATCTAGCAAAGTTGTCTTGCCAGCTCCGGACGATCCCATCAAAGCGCCAAGCATTCCGGGTTTGACCCATCCATAGATCTTGTCCAAAAGGACACGGTCCCCTGAAGGTGTCTTGACGGTATAGACCAGGTTTTTCCATGTGAACACCGAAGTATTTCGCATAAGACTGGGTTGATTCTGAGCATCATCAGCGGGTATGCCATTGGTGACTTGGCGGTTCTTCTCATCAGACGAGATGGCTTCCTCGTCCTTGGCGCGTTGGAAATGCTTCATTTTCTCTCGTGGAATCAGCAGTGAGCTGCTGCCGGCTCCTCCAGCTTTCCACATGCATGTCGAGACAATCGCAATGGTAACAAAGAAAGCCCACCAGCCCCATACAACTCCAAAGTTGCGCCAGAGCTGAGAGTGCTTGTAGTGAAGAGCTGCAAGATAGTTGTCTCCAGTCACATAAGTGGCACCTTTTTCGGCTCCCGTAACACCGGCACAAGACTGGTACTTGGAGTCACCGTAGCCAGCACCGTGGGGAATCAGACTCTCCCCGACACATGGCATGGTGGTATCATGGAATTCGTTGGTGAGTCCTGCTTGGAAAGCATAGGCCAATGGATTCGTATAATACAGTTCGACAAACCAGTGTTTCATGTCAGGCTTGGGAATCATGTAGCCAGTGTACATGACCAAGCCCTTCATGATAACACCAGAAACTTTAGAAGCCACCTCCAAGTTGCTGCAGGCTGCACCAATTGATCGGAACAATGCGTTCACACACTGGGGTATTCAGTTAGTAGTGGCTCAAATATAAAACATCTGCTTTCTTTGACAGTCTATAGGGACCCTTAAAAGACTCGGCTAAACTTACCAGGGTGATAGCAATAAGGATGATCCAAAACGTGAAGAATGCGGCAGCAGTTGCTTTTAGGCCGACCATCCAGTAAAGGACAACCGAAAAGATGGTACATTGAAAGAGAACCACTGGTAGCTCTGCAGTCAGGATTGCTATAGCGTATGCTGCCGGGTGATAGTAGCCGAAAGATTTGTGTTTGGTCAGAACTGGACGTCCCTTAAAAGATCCGGTGACTTCAGCCATCGCCATGGTGACCTGGTAAACATGCGAAAAGAAGACCGCACCACCTTTGGTGAAAATACCAGCCGATGTATCAGGTGAGTTGTAGAAGCAGGATCCAACAATCAAAGCCATAGCGAGGGACACGAATTGTCGAATGATGAACGTAGATTTCTCTCCCCAGATGATTTGATATTGGCGGATAATGCATGTCTTGAGCTGGTGATGGAAGGCGGTGGTCAAGGGACTGCCTTTGGGCAGTGAGGTGCTCTTCTCGAATGCTACTGATTCTTGGAATGCATTCGTCCGTTCCTGGGCCAGAGGCGTGGATGGATAGTCATATTCAACGATGGACTTTTGGTAGATATCGGACTTCTGGTATATGCCGAGGAGCTCATCTGCGTTTGTAGGGAATGTGCCCTCGTAACCAGGAAGAATCTTCCGCTCAGTCGGCACGGTGACACCGGTCAGATAGTCAGCCACATTGGCACCATCAGTGAACCCGAAGCCTAGGTTTTCCATGAAGGGTTTTGCCGAGTAGGCTGGACCGTAGTAAATCTGTTTTCCTTCATCCAACACGAGGACTTTGTCAAAAAGATCGTAAATACCATTTCCTGCTTGGTAAAGCGTGACGATGGTGGTGAGACCTAGAATGTCGGTCATCGCACGCAAAGCCTTCGCCCACTCGAGTGCAGTAGATGCGTCCAGGCCACGAGTACTGTTATCCCAGCAAAATGTCGATCCCCTCGTCGCCATACACTCGATAATCGAAACACGCTTTCGCTCTCCACCGGAAACACCGCGCACAAATTCGTTGCCGACCTTGGTGTCTTCCGTATGCGAGATTTTCATCGACTCCATAAGGAATCGCTTGAAGTCATTTGCCCAGTCTGCTGGAGTAGCGCCTTCAGGGCGATGAAAGGGGGTCTTCAAGCGAGTGGCGAAATCCATAGTTTGTCCGACGGTAAGTGTAGGGAAAAAGATCTCCTCCTCGCTATTCATGACAATCTGACCTTTGTACGGGACAGCTTCCTCGGGTGTCATTGTACCGAATTTGACATCGCCTGTGACTGAACGATAGCCTGCCCTCCGGTTCGAGAGGACGTTCAACAAGGTCGTACAACCAGAGCCTGGTCGTCCCAGCACGAGCAGCATTTCTCCTGGCTTCACACAGCCATGACTATCCTGCAGAATGGATCGAACCGAGGGTTTCTGTCGGAGGTCGCGGGCGAGCTGGTAGAGGTTGAATTGGGAGAAGAAATTCTCATTGACGGAGGCTTCTGCTGAAAGGACGTCGACGGTCAAGTTTTGCCAGGTGATGCCGAGTTCACGCTTATTGTAGCCTGCGGCCAGATCCCGTTCCTGCATGGCCATGACTTCCCCAGCCAGGCCCCAGCTGGCCTGCTGTTTTGGAGGGAATTCGGAGCCACGAAGAACATCGGATAGGGTTTCATGGCTTTCGGCCTCGCGAATGTAGGTTGTTTTCTCAACCGAGTCGGATACCGTTTCCTCTTCCATGCTTGTTTGAACCAGGCTGGTTCGAAGCTAAGCTAATGGAAGATTTTTTAAATATAATCAACAAAGGAAAAAACTGTGATGAGGAATGAGAGGAGAGGGTCAAAGATATACAAAAAAGTTAAAAGAATGTTCTCGATCGGGCTAAAAATTAGATTTTCAGGGCTGGGCGGGCTCCTATATAGAAATAGTACATTGAGATAAGAGATCCATGGATTTTGACAGTGTGTCAAGAACTAGCGGAGTCAGTATCTGGCGTCTTGTGCATAATCTGGAAATAATCGTTTCATAACTTGAGCAGCTCGGATACACGGCCGGTGAGCCAATAGAATGTGTGGAGGTGTGGGTCCAATGCATAACAGCATATTCGATAATTATGACTCGGGAATTGAACATAAGGCTTTGTGGCAGATGCTTGGCGATCCGGATCTACCCGACGTATAAAATATCCCGAGTATTATGTATGCGCTGCTTTCCTCCTTTTCATTCGCACGGGTCCTTGCCCACGGGATTCTTCCCACGGGTATAACGGGGTTGAGCCATTTTTTCCATTTTGCCACTTCACAAAGACCTGCGCTGTACCGCTGGACCCTTTCATTAATGCCACCTACATTTGCAAATGCTGGCAAATATGAGAAATTGAAGAAATTCTTTATATTCTCTCCGCTGAGGGTCTGCGAGTCTGAAGGTACACAGCAGAATATATTCCAGGTAGGAACAAAGCCGAGTGCTTGATTGGTGTAGATCGCCAGGATCCTCATACATCTCCTGATTGGCCGAGTAATGCCGTGGTCCACGGGTAGTCTTTCTTTTAGAGGGCCAATAGAAGCTCTGTTCCTCGGGCTAGTGGAGGCAATTGAAAAGCCTAGTGCTGAGTTCCGCACCTGATTTAACACGGCCAACAGTTAAAGCGAAACCCGTAAAACCCAGTCCCGAATAGCCAGGAGTGGAGCCTGCATGGAAATTATTTATGAATCGATCTAGACACTATGCATTATGCCCTATGCATCATGTTCTATGCACAGAGGCATTCGATATGCAGTTCAATACTAAGCCCTAAGTAGAAAGAAGAAAGGGAAACACTAATAGTGACCTCCACCACGCCTCTCCACTAAATTATTGGTTACCTCTTTCGAGCCGTGGAACCTGGAGCCCCCTACATTTTTCCGCGCAAAATCGATCCTTCGTCTTCTGGTTAGAGCCTTCAATGGTTACCATCGAACTAGTCGTGCCCGGACATGGAAGTATAATTGAGAGTAAGAAAGCTACTTCAGCCGTATATTTTCCTTCGATGTCGTTCTTTTTCAAATAAACAAACAGTATATTTCCCTCTACCATACTACTACATCTACGCACAGCCACACACAGCCACATATACAAGCTATGACAGCGCGTACATCAAGGTCATCATCTGATGATTCCCAATTGGGACATGTCCGCAAGCGTGTGTGCAAAGCCTGCGATCGCTGCCGGCTGAAGAAGTCCAAGGTATGTCGCAAGAGACTCACAGGCCATTGTCATTCATGACACTAACAACATAAGTGTGATGAAGCTAAACCATGCTCACGCTGCCGATCGGATAATGCCATTTGCGTCTTTGGAGAGCGTAAGAAAGCTCATGAGAAAGTGTACCCCCAAGGGTGAGCCAGCACTCGAAACCACTTTGCCTACTAAGATATTAGACTAATCACTCCACTCGTTCCCAGGTACGCAGAAAAGCTCGAACAACAACAAGTATGGCTAGTCCACGCTCTCCAGGAACTCTACCGTTGCATAACCGAAGGCGAAGGGTGGCCTGGCGATCCTTTGAACGCTAAGCCCAGCGGCCACCCAGTCATTCACGACCTTCTTAAGCGCCTTGGCGCCCTTGACCACTTCATTGGTCAGCGTTTTGAGGAGAATACCGAATTAATGCAGAAGAGGCTTTGGCGCCAAGACAATGAGTGCCATGAAATATGCGATGACTCCTTCGAGGGCACGCGGTTGCCTGTCGTTCATCCGCAGTTCACCTTCGACACCTCACCCCAGCAAAAAGGGTCTCCTAGCCTGTCCAAGCAAAGCCATATACTGGCCACGACACGGCAATCTATTCCATCAATACAAGGCGATTCGAACACATCTACCCCTCAGCGTGAACCCACAACGTGGCAAGCTAGCAATAGCAATGCTTTTAATTTTCTTGACGAGATGGATATGATGGCTACCCCCGACTATTCCAATTTGGTCTTTGACGAACGTATCCCACCTTCCATGTTCAATTGTCAGATGCTAATGGATTGCATCGTGCCCAATGAGTATGAGGGCCTTCATCAGTTCGCCGGTTCAGACCCTGCGGAGATCACCTCGATTTAAAGAGGATTCGGTCAACACAATCCCAACCCCACTATTTACCATCCTGGATTGATCCACAGCATACGGCGGCGTATAGGCGCCACGGCTCGTTTTGAAATTTATGTCCGAAAGTTACATGACGATAATATTAGCATAGTCTCTTAAGGTGACAGGGCGACGGTTGGTACTTGAGATATCTATGGGTACTTAATTTAGAAATATAGCGAGTACTTGTCGAGGAAAGTAGTTGTGTAGGTGGCCCTCAACGAATCACCTGGTTGCTCTCCGCCGTCAAAATTCACATCTTTGCCGAGTCATGTAGCTGAGCCTACTAATCAAACAGCCAAAATATTGCCCACCATGTAGAGAGTATTCTCTGGGAAGGGTGGTCCAGAAGGGCATATATAGGAGGCCCCAAACAAAGAGGAGGCTCGTGGCTACAGTGCCCAGCTCCAAAGCAGTTGAGTTCATTACGGCAACTACATGTATTCTTTAATCGTTGTCTTTGGAAGAGAGTCTTTCAGGGCTCTTGATTCACACAGCTGATAATGTGGTTAACTGCCTAAGGTTGGTCAAAACGACATAGGAAACCTCATTTATTTAGAAATCTCCTTCGAACTCAACCGTTTGATCTAGGCATTGTGGCTCACACCTTCTGGTAAGGCTTCTAAAGCTGATGGATTTTCCTTCGGCCAGAAACGTTTCAGGCCCTGCTTAACCACTGGGCCCCGATCCTGGACGACAAAACGAAGGTCGGGGTAGACTTTGCTTAACTGGAGCAGAAATCTGCCAACACCACCGGACGTCGATGAGCAGAGCCTTGCCTAGAAAGGCCCATGGGAAGTCTGCATGAAGGCGTGATGAGATGCTGCAAAATTATCCAGCAGAAAGAAGGAACGTACCGTACCCATGGGCAGCACCGAACACTCGCCCGCCATCAACCATTGATAAACCCATGATCTGCAGCTCAGGCTTTGAAACCAAGCCATCCTCCCCTGGCGTCTGGGGCTCCAAGACGAGACTTGGAATACCGGGGTAGTGACCACCGGACTCGATGAGTTTGTCTTCTAGTACTCTTTACTCCACCAATTCCCATCGTGTCTTGGTGGTTCCGACGGCATCCTGCCATGCGGTCTTGGCCACATCATACGAGGGACCTGTTTCGGGTCCAACAGGATTTTAGGCAGGCGATCCGATGCCGTAAAGCCTTCACTGTTGACGAATTGGACATATGCTCTTGGCTCGTTAGAGACCAATGCCGCAGAGATGGTATTGTTCGCGAACTTTCCACACCCGTTTGACGGAATATTTCCGATCGAACATAGGTATCGTAAGATACGAGCTAATCCCCAATAAGTTTCTGGTCTACAATAAGGCGACGAGCGATGCTATCCATGGGTTGAATTCAGACTTTTCGAGCGGAACAATAGCCAAAGGAAGTGTGCTTAGAAAGTTTGTTTAGAAAGTTTGTTTAGAAAGTGTGTCTAGATGTTATATGTTTTTTGCGATATACTGTATAAGCTAAAGCTACGAGCATAATAACATTGCCAATATGAAAGAGATTCATTAGGATCAATCCCTCTGCAACAAGACCATTCCAACCAGCAGATCATCAACATGAAAACGGAGGGATAACAGATAGGTCAACACCAAACCCACGGCTTCCAAGCATTACAGCTTCCGACCTTCTTCAATAACCTTCCTCACCGTCTCCCGGTTCATCATGCGGTCCAACCAATCCTTCACGAAAGAAAAGTTATTCACGTCATAACCATCTTCCTCCTGAATGAATTTAGTCACCGTGATCTGCCAACTGGCCCAAGCCAAATCCGCAAACGAAACCCGTTCCCCCACCAACCACGGACCCCCCTCGCCCGCCCCCTGCTTACTCAAGAAATCATTCACCACGCCTGAAACCCGGTTGATCTCCTTCACATAGCGCTCCAGCGCACTAGGCACCCGCTCAGGATGGAATTTCTTGAACCAGCACGCCTGGCCATAGTATGGACCTTGCCCGGAAGCCTGAAAGAAAAGCCATTGTCTCGCGAGTTGGGCTTCCTTGGAGCCGGGCTCGAAGCTGATTTTGCGAGATGTGTCGTAGCGCTCCACTAAGTATTCGACGATGGCCCCGGATTCCCAAAGTGTGAGGTCAGTATTTGGATCGTAAATGGCGGGGAGTCGACCGTTGGGGTTGACTGCAAGATACTCTGGAGTTTTGACATCTGCGAGGGTGATGGGTTGAAACTCATGCGGAAGGCCCAGCTCTTTAAGGATGATGGCTACCCTGGGAGGATTGGGACCACCTTTTCCCCAGAGTTTGATCGGGAGAATATTGGATGCCATTGTAGACGTAGTAAAAATATTAATATTCAATCTCCCAAGGTTGTTTAAGAGCTGAATTGTTTTTATGGAATTGCAATGAAATGAACAGAAGATATATACTACTTCAAAAGGTCACTGTAGAAGTCAACATATGATGCGACATGAGTATTAACAGCATCACAAAGCATTACTAATGTAGGAACGGAGAGTCGGGTTTTGGAGTCACCGATGGCAGGGATTGGTTATTTATTGACTAATAACATGCCAAGATGGCGAAAACCATCTAGGATATACCAGGGATCACCCAAAATTAGGCTGGCCCCGTCGATGGCAAATAAGGGTGCAAGAAAGGCATTGTGCCTGATAAAACCCATCGCAATGCACATAGGGCCTCCTCGGGGGAACTTGGCGGGTCCATTGACTGACAGCATCCCTAAATTCCGCATATCCACCAAGCCGACTTCCTTGCTGGAACAAATCCTCCGCCTCCTTCCAAAGCGGTGCAAACGCCTCGGGATCCCGAGCAGCATGAGGACATGACCGAAAATGCTCCTGAAAAGTATCCAGATCCAACTCGAACCGCCACCCCTCGTCTCGTTCATCCGCTAAATTATCATTGGGCTCGGTGAAGTCTGGATCCGTCACATCTACCCGATTCTCGGGTGGCAGAATGCCCGTCAACCCCCCGGTCTCCATGTTCAGGAAAATACGCCGTACTCCCGGCTTGAAAAATCTCTCATTCAGGGAGCCACATTGTAGCAATCCTGGCTGCGGGCCATGACATTGATCAAATCCCTAGGTTTCTCGCCCGGCTGCCTTCAGCAAAAGTCGACCACCCTCTATCATGATACGCTCCCATACATCCTGGACCCGAGCGTCGCGGAACCGCGCAGCTCCAAAAGTTGCAGCGGCGAACGTACCACAGGGCTTCAACTGATCCGCGATGGTTTCCACAGCTGCTGGCTGATATGCCCAGTGGATGGCGTTAAGGGCTAGGACCAAATCCACAGATCCGTCTTTTATATCTCTGATCTCCTCCGACTTCCTCTCGCGGTAGGTGTATCTGTCCGTGCCCAATCTCTCTTCGGCCTGCTGTACGTTCTCGGGGACCACATCTGACACAAATGACATGTTGAGACTGAGATCGCAGAAGGTGCGAATAGACTCCGTTTCCAGCACCCACGTCATGAACCGCCCCAAAGTGCCCGCTTTTCTGCCTATGGTAGTCATAGATGCATTGGAAAAGACTAGGTGGGGGCTGTGGACGACCTTTGCTGTAATTATGCCAAAACGCAGCGTCTTGCGCAAAACTTTCATCGTTGGTGTCTAGTGTCATTTTGTCTCAATCAGAACTGTAGAATAATAGGGGCCTGCAGAAACAATTTCAAATTGGATGATCGTATTCATAACAAACATTGAATAAGCGAAGACCAAATAATAAACTAACCGGTTCACCAAATGACCCGGGTTGGCTTGATCTACCCCGAGGTGCCTAATATGAAGCCTTCAGCGAAATCAACCTGCAAGCTCGGGCAAGAAAGCCCGACGAAAGCACTTGGTTGAAACCGCAATCTGCCGACACCAGAATAACCCGCTATAGTTCTCTTAACGACGACTGGCCCACAGGCCTTTCCATCCTACTACAGCCCCTGTCAATGGGAAAAGCGAGCGTGCTACGTGCATCCACTGCCATCGGACAACGAGCCCTCGTACTTCCTCGAGAGTAGCTTCTGACGAAGCATGTAGCGCAAACAATGCGTTATTGGTTGGGACCATGACAATCGTCGTAAATGGTACCATGCCAATGGTCGTTACCGCTGCGAGAGCGTGAATTGACCATGGTAACCCTGCGGTTCTTTTTTTGCTGGCCATAAAGATGTACATGGCACAGGTGCAGACTGAGAGGGTTGGCATGATCTTATGGCCTAGGTTGTAGAGAGACATGAATTGGTCTAGCAGTTGGTCAGATTGGGTGCTGGTGTCTAGCAGGACTGGGACCGTGATCATGGATATAGACATCATTGCGCCTGTATCATAAGTTATCTTGAAGGGTGCTTCTACTTTGTAGACTATGAATTTGAATTGTTATAGTCACCTGATAAAAAAGAGCCAGCGATGACGGCAGCGGCCTGGATGCCGACTTGACCAGGGATTTGTGACATGATGTGGATTTCACGGGGGGTAGAGAAGTATAAACCAGATTCAGTGTTTTGGTTGAAGTTGATCGAGAAACACGGAGGTATCGAGTATTTGCCTCACACATCAAAGATGATGATGTCGGGGAGCCCCACCCATAAGGCGTGCCATCGATCATAAGCTTCGATACCTAATCTGAATAATTAGTCCGGTTTTGATCTGGCAGAAAGGTTAAAAATACCAGAAATTTCAATACCAGCAAAAATCAGTCAAAAACTACCAAGTTCAACGCTTGTATCCCTTGATATCTTGAATTGACAATCTTGTAAGGCTTATGTTATCCAAAATAATAGCAGTCTAGTTCTACATATAACCTGCGAATCTACAATCTCTCCCGGACAGCGTAAAGGCGGTGGATAAAGCGGTCGGGATTTCCCGGAAGAGTGGGGCAAATCTGGTCAAATCGACCAATAAGTGTATTGAAGCTTCTGATAACCATGGCACGCCGTAATCAAGTGTTATGTATATGATTGACCGATACCGAGAAGGATATTATGACCGTACAGCTACAGCGCCCGGCATTTCTACGTCTCAGTTCGGTCGACATATTCGGATATACTTTTGAAGTCTCGATTTCATTTGATTCAGACAACATGGCCAGTCCATCAAACCGACCTAGCAAATACCTCTGTTTCACTATTTGCGGCTACCGCAAGCCTGGATTTTGGCATTCTCATTGTCTTCCTGGTAATCAGTTGAATTAACCGATGTCATCGAGACCTCGTCTTGTGTTTAAATCAAATTGCATGTTGTTCACAGGGAAGTAATGATGTGGCCCCAAGAAACGTATTGCTAAATGTCGACACGCGGCTCTAGATCCCCTCAAACTGGAGCTCTATGGATAGACTATCTAGCTTTTCATATATGGCCTGCTTGATATGGTCCTCCGCCCAACACATATCCACTGCGTTTCTCGCCAATTGGATCATCTCACCCTGACTGAATCCGCCATAAGTATACACTTTTTGCATGTTTCCATCGACCCAAACGTCATGCATGAGTGTAGGATCGTCGCTATTTATGCAAAATTTTACTCCTCTTTCCCACAACCTTCGAATCTTGGGAAATAAAACCTCGGTTGCGGATCTGCGGTGGTATGCATGTGGACACAGGGTTAAGCCAATGTTTCTATCCAAAAGGCCTCTCCACAGTTGCTCATCATCTTCGGCATCAAGTCCATGATCGATCCGCTCTGCTCCATTGCCATCGCATACCTGAAATATCGCCTCAGCTAAGTGAGAATGTGTGTCCTTTTGTCCAAAATCACAGTGCATGGTGACATGCAGGCCATCTGCACGAGCGAGAGCGAAGCCTTCCTCAAAAAGCATTGGTGGCCTCTCATATGCATTGCTGGCTAACCCAACGGCGTGGAATAGCCCCTTGCCACCCTTGACATTCCCCGCTGCCCAGGGTCTCGCTTCAGCATAAGCTTTCAACCCCTCCTCCACGGCTTCATCGCGCAAAAAGCACATGATCCATCGTGAATGAACACCAAGATTTGTCGCGGCATCGTGTTGTGCCCTTAAATATCCATCAAGGACCGCGGTGGCTGGGACTCCGCGACGAGTATGCGCCTGGATATCGAAGAATGGCTCCGTATATAATACGTTCATACAAGCGCAACGAGAAAGGTATGCCATGGCGAGGTCATAAAAGTCGTTTTCGGTGCGCAGAACTTCGCATCCGGCAAAATAGGCTTCCAGAAATGTTGGGATCCCAGGCTGTCGCCCATTGAGCTCGGGGCGATGATTTAATGTAATAGCGTATGATGCCTTGAGGTCTTCCAACGTGGCATACTGAAGAGTAATTTCGTTACGATGTGCTAACTCCCAGCGTAGAGAGGGGGTAAGAGTGCCTTCGATATGAATATGAAGCTCAACCTTGGGGAGGTTCGCTATAAAGGGACTGATAGAGAGGTCATTCATGTTGAATTAGCGTGTTTTATCGTTTTGAATGAGATCGGGTGAAGGTGGATGTTGAAAGGGAACAACAGATAAATAATTAGTGAATTCCGAATCTTGGCTCTAGACAATAAACAACTTCTATTTGTTTTGAGGGAAATCCGTGTTGGGTTACATACGTCGGAAATATCCGACACCGGACACAATTTCTAACCCGAGATTAGCTTATATGAACATATTGAATATGGGTTTAGAAACTATCTAAGACTAGACTCTCAGCTCTCAGCGTAGCGAACTTTGTTCAAGGATCAGCATGGAAATTTCCATATTCGCCGATAACACTTAAGTGGTGCGGGGCTGGAGCCAATGGGAGTGCAAGACAAGATAAGAATAGGAAGGTCCACACGTGAATAAGAAGCAAGGGATGCCTCTGTTTTGAATTCATTCAAGCAAAATACATACAAACTCGGCTGTTAGCCAATTCCCAATGGCAGACATGGCGGAATCAAGCACAAGTCCCGCTGTGGAACGGGCAATGGACAATAACACCGCAAAACGCGTTTTGCGGAAGATCGACAAACGATTAGTTCCTCTCATGTTCATTACCTATATGTTGAACTTCATGGATAAAACGATTCTATCCAGCGCGTCCGTATTTGGACTTAAGGGTGATACGGTAGGTCACCTAGAGATCTATCATAAGCATTCATACTGACCTTTGTAGGGATTGGTTGGCCAGCAGTATAGTTGGGTTTCCTCCGTTTTCTACTTTGGTTATTTGGGGTGGTCATATCCCACAACTTTCTTGATTGCCCGCCTGCCTATTGGTAAATACTTGACAGCCAATACACTCATTTGGGGAGCAGTGGTGGCTCTCACTGCGGCATGCAGCAACTTCGGGGGGCTCATCACAGTCCGGTTTTTGCTGGGCATTGCCGAAGCGACAACCACACCTGCCTTCATGTTTATTACATCCACATGGTACACTCGTGATGAGATCCCTACCAGAACAGGAATATGGTTTGCTGGGAATGTATGTACTCATCACACCTATTGTTGACCCAGATATACTGACTTGAACCGTTCAGAGCATGGGTGGCATAGTTTCTAGCCTTCTCGCTTACGGACTGGGACATATCAACGATAGCGTGGGTCCATGGAGATGGATGTTCATTGTCCTCGGCCTGTTGACATTCCTATGGGGTTTCATGGTGTGGTTCCTACTCCCAGACTCAATATCAAAAGCCAAATTCCTTTCCGAAGAAGAGCGTAAGCTTGCGACCAACAGAGTACTTGTTGCAGGAACAGGCACTACCGAAGAGACTGTCTGGAAGTGGGATCAGGTTGTCGAATGCCTCATGGACCCGAAAACGTGGCTTATCTTTGGCCTGGAGCTCTTGACTCAGATACCAAATGGAGGCACCCAGAACTTTTCCAACCTTGTCATCGTGTCCTTCGGCTTTACGAGCCTCCAGTCTACACTGATCAACATTCCATACTCGCTCATTACAGTTGCTACCATTATGGGCACAGGCTGGCTTGCAGGTCGGTTTCGCCAACTCAACTGCCTACTTATCATCGCCGTCGTTATTCCCTGCGTGATCGGCAGTGCGATCATTTACTCCCGTGCTCATGTTGCTCTGGGCGTTCAACTTTTTGGGTATTTTTTGCTTTCCACTGGGTCCGCAGCAATGCCTCTCGCCCTGTCGCTCGTGCAGGCCAATTACCGCGGTGTTACCAAGAAGATGACAGTGACGGCTCTGCTTTTCATGGCATATTGCGCTGGAAATATTTCGGGCCCTCAGTTCTTCCTCACTAGCGAAGCACCCACATATGGAACCGCGTTTCGCACTATTATGATTTGCTACGCCCTCACTATCGTTCTAGCATTATGTCTGCGATTTCACCTAAAATGGATGAACGACAAACGGGTGCGCTTGGAAGGATTCCAAGGAAGCGCTGGAAATGCGGGCGCTGTTGGGGGTGGGAAGTTGCTGGACGGGGACAATGATTCCCAAAATGTGGGCGACATGGTGAATCAGACCCGGCTAGTATCTGATGATTATGAGGATATCACGGACTGGAAGACGCCAGGTTTCAGATACCGGTTTTAGATGCTTGAGTAGAATAATACATTTCTTAAGATCGCAATTTGTTTATGGGCATTCAATTGATAGAATATTTCCATCCAGTACGAACTTCAACTCGAGGTCCCGTATATTGCTTTTGAATGTCTTTTTGCACAAAGCCTTGAAAGCAATGTGCTGTGGAAATTTGGAATATATGTCAGGGCCAAGACGTCCAAATCATCGATGATGAGTAAGTCTCTGGAAAGTTTTGAGTACTTGGAAAGCTTTGAGTACTTGGGTCATTTCACCCGATGTCCCGGAGGTAATTTACTTCATTTGTTTCGCGCTCACTAATTGTATAAAATCAACCTGCTTACATGCCTTTTCCGTTGACATGTAGAATAGGATGCCAAGTAACAGGTAACCAGGATGCGCTGTTGATCAATGGCTACTTGTGGATGTCGAACGGATATGTGGAGGGACATATCGATATGATTTGGGGAAGTGGAGCTGGTTATTTCCTGAACACAACAATGTTCCCCAATGAGGACGATATCAACTTCACCGCTGACAAGCGAGCTACTGATACAACCGCAGGAGGCTTTGTCTTCGATCAATGCACCATCATATCCTCGACTGGTGCAGGAATTATGTCAAAGATCTCTCTTGGACGGCCTTGGAACTCCTACGCCCGAGTCGCTTACATCGACTCTTACCTTGATTCCAGTATTGAGTCTGCTGGCTGGAATGAATGGTCGTTTTCCAGCCCACAAACCGACGGTGTCACCTTTGCGGAATATGGTAACATTGGCCCGGGTTCGGGCACTTGGGGTCGCGCTTCGTTCGCCACGCAGCACAATGGCATCGGGATTGTTCAGTTCGAGCTGGATAACTTCTTCGCCACAACGTCTTGGATTTATCTGACCCACGTTGGTGGTAAACCGTTCGTCGCGGACACCGCATCGACTACCACGTCGGTTACTGCTACTGCCACCTCTACAGCGAGTTCCTCTGTATCAAGCTCTGTTTCAACAGAGACTGTTACTAGTACAATCGATAGTGTGGCGACAACCACTTCGGATATTCTGTCCACAATCACACCGACTGACAAGACTTCGACTGTCAAGTCCACTATCACCCTGGCAATTACACCTGATGTTGTTTCAAAGACCACAATAGCAAAGTCAACTATCACTACCACAGAGACTGCGACCTGCAGGAGCCGACGACAACATCCACAGAGACCTCGGTTGGGACAGTTGACGTGGGCTCAACAGTTACACCCGATGTCAAAACAGTTACCACAACCGATAAGTCCACAGCCACAGACACTGTTACTGTTACTGGAAAGGCCACTACGACAACTGTGAAGAGCACGCTGACCACAACATCGACAATCACAGCTGAGGCTTTCACTAAGACCGTCACAGATACCGCGACGATTATTAGTGTGAAAATAACCAGCGCCAAGGCTGGGAAAACAACTTCTACCACATATGTGACCGTCGGCACTGGAGGCACGACGACCATCAGGACGAAGGCAACAACCTCAACTGTTACTTCCACTCCCACAAAGACAAACACCAAGACTATGACAACAACAGTAAGCTGTGATGCTGCCACAAAGAGGATGAAGCGTGATCTTCTCCCTCGGGATGTCACTGACGTAGTGACTGTCTATGTCACGGATGTCAATGTCGTCACAAAGACTGCAACCACAACATTGCCAGCCGTAACGGATTACATTACTTCAGTCACCACAAATACCACATCGATTGATGCCTCCACTGTTACGAAAACTGTGACATATCTGGCTACCAAGGTTTCTAGTACCACAATCCCAGCCGTGACCTCGATCATCACCACTATCGAGACAACTTCGGTGGGTAAGACCACCACTTTAAAGGCATCCACCGCCAATAGCACCGTTACAAGTGCGGTGGAGAAGACCTCAACAGTAACAGCTTCTAGTGAAACTGTAACAACTACGAGTGTCAAGACGACAACAATGAAGAGCATGCTTTCGCTCCCTGCCTCTACCAAGACCACCACTAAGACGACAACCATCAAGAGCACCACCACTCTTCCCGCCACTACAAGCACTATGATCAAGACACGGTGACGAATAGTCCCTCAGTCACTATCACGAAGCGTGCTACTTCTACATCCACCAAGGTTGTCAGCACGACGTCGACTCATACTGTGACTACGACAAAGACGGCCAAGTGCTCCTGATTGAAATCCTTCAACTAAGGGTACTTGACTGATTCCTTGTCCCTGACTCCTATAGTCATGATCTACATGATTGTGTTTTTTTTTTTTTTTGATATGTATAGCTCTCTATAATGTCTAAATCTTTGAACAGAATATATTGATTTTTGTCATATCATTCTGCAACCTTGGAAGTTATATCTCCCGGATACGGACCAATTCTGGTCAAATTTCCCCTGTCGATCAGAGATCGAGTAGAGTCCGGAGAACAGGCCAATGAAAGTATCATTTCCAATGCATGAATTGTGTCATCCCTCTTCATCAAATCCTAACCGGGCCTAAGGTCATTGCGGGCTATTTAGGCCTATTTTTGCATAGATCATCTTCCTCTCTGTTATAGCTCTCTTGATTGCACACATTTTTGTATCTCTGGCTAATTCTTTCTCCATTTGATAAAATAATAACACTTATCGAGATGTCACCCTATAGAGAGACAAAAGGCCCAAGACTGAAATTCTATGTCTTGGTGGGCGAATCGCTCCTAATACTCTAAACCAATTATCGCAAACTTTCTCTGGTGTTGCATTCTGAACGCTGGAATGTGGAGATCCTACTAACAGGGAGATGCGCCGACTGGGGTGGTACTAATATAGTCATCGCTCGGACCGCTGGGGCCGAACGGCGTGATGATATTATTGGACCACCGTTATACGAGTAGTGCTAATCCCCGCTTACTTGGCATCCACACCAAGCCACAGAAGAAAACAGTTGGTCGCCTAACCCGTAGCTGCTCATTACTTAAAGCCAAAAACCAACGCTAGCAGAAACTGACCAAGTCACATTTCTGACTGTGCAAACATTCACGTTGTGTACTGCTTAAAACAACAACCATGTGTGGGATCAGTGCCTTGCTTTCACTTGAAAGCTGCCCCGTATCGTCAACGGAGAAACGCCTCTCATCTCTTGATGATCAACTCAGTGAGAGTTTAGACACTATTCAACATCGTGGACCCGATGCGCGCGGTCAATGGGCTAGTGAAGATGGTAACGTTTGTAAGTGCTTAATTCGTTCACAGAACGATTGAGATGTTGAACCTCCTCAGATCTCGGACACGTCCGACTTTCCATCGTTGACCTGAGCCCACGAGGCAATCAGCCCTTTCACGACAGTATAGATGATGTACACGCAGTCGTGAATGGTGAATTATATGATGATGAATATTATCGAAAGCTCCTTGGTGACGAGTACGATTTTCAAAGTCTAAGCGACTGCGAGGTTGTGCTGGCTCTTTATCGCTACTATGGTCTATCTTTCCTGTCGCATCTTCGAGGTGAATTTGCCCTCATCTTGTGGGATGCCCGTCGAAAGGTATTCATTGCTGCGCGAGACCGGTTCGGAGTCAAGTCACTTTATTACACCATCGTCAAAGGTCAGCTTCTCGTTGCAACTGAGATGAAGTGCTTCCTTCCATTCGGGTGGAAACCCGAGTGGGATGTTCAAGGTCTCAGAGAGTGCGGCTGGACGTTTGGTGCTGGAACGATGTTCAAAGGGGTCTATTCGGTTTGTATTCATTTATTGGATTTTTCAGCCTTTCTAATGTTGAGCAGATTTCTCCTGGACATTATATTATAAGCAGGGGTTTCAAACCCATTCAAGATGCTGTTTACTGGGATGCTGAGTATCCAGATAAGGTGAGTTAGAAATTCTATCTCCTCTTGTGTATACCCACAGCCTCTAAGCGGTCATTTCAGAGAAACCCCGAGACTAGATCGGAAGCGGAGATGATAGAAAATGCACGGGATCACCTTATGGAAGCCATTAAGATTCGTCTACGCGCTGATGTGCCATTGGGAATTTATCTCAGTGGCGGAATTGATTCCTCTGCAGTGGCTGGCATGGTCGCTCACCTAGTCAAGGAAGAGGGTGCTAGACTGGGAAACGACGACAGCCATCTTTTGTCACGGATCAAATGCTTCACGGTGCAGTTTGATAAGGACAGCGGAGCAGATGAGTCCGGTATCGGCGTTCCCATCCCTGGCTTCTCGGATTGTGTAACTAACAGCTCGCAGATATTGCACAGCGCACGGCTGAATGGCTGGGTGTCGACTTCCATCCGGTACATATAACTGAGGATATTATTGTTTCCAAGTTTGAGGATACAATTTGGCACAGTGAAACCCCCTTGCCGGATACAAATGGCATTGGGAGACTCACCATGGCCGAAGTTGCCAAGTCCCATGGAATGAAAGTCATTTTAACAGGTTCATATTCTCGATTCTATACATACCATTGTGATTCTAATGGTTTATGAAAATAGGAGAGGGTTCCGATGAGCATTTTGGAGGGTATGCAGAATTGAGGCACGATTTCATGCTCGAAACCGACCCCTCATGGCCCGACTCGCTATCGGAGACAGCACTTGCAGAACTAGCACAAAAGCTGAAAACGACACTCCCAACAGCAGCCAGTTTTCTGAACATAAAGAGAGCCCCCGCGTCAACGCAGAGAATGCTCAACCATACTTCAGTTCTAACAGTGCTATCATCAGTTGGTCGCCTGCCTTTTGCCGAATGGACAAATAAATATGCCGCCACTTTGCCCGAGACTGCGCAGGTAGAAAGTCTGGATGGACAGGTTCGGGAAGCTATAATGAACCGGTGGCACCCCCTTCATACTGCAGAGTATGTCTTTACGAAAGGCTTCTTTTCCAACTTATTACTTCGGTATCTTGGTGATAATATCGACATGGTCCACCACGTTGAGACAAGACCTCCATTTTTGGATCACCACCTTACCGAGTACGCAAATAGTCTACCACCTAGTCTGAAGATCAAATGCTCATCAGAAGATGGAACTACAACGGAGAAATACATCTTACGAGAGGCAGTACGCCCCTTCATCACAGATGAGATCTACACACGGACGAAAAAGCCATATCTCGGACCAACAAAGTTTCCGGAGAATGGGCCACTGCATCAATTGTTTCTCCGGCTGACTTCTTGGGAGAATATAGACGCATTGGGGTTCGTGGACTGGGAAGGATCACGAGAGCATATCCGAAGAGCGTTCGAAGATAAGGATATGATATCCTTCCGAGCTGCTTTTGCTATTTGTCAATTTGTGGTTCTTTCTCAGAGATTCGGGGTTGCCCGAGCTACTGCCTGATTCTTCTGGCCTACGCTACGGTGCAACGTAAGGACCAAAAGCTCGCATGCCTAATTTGGATGTTTTGGCCTGATTTCTCTGGGCCAATATGGCGCGTCTTACTCACTGTTGTTACGAGAGGATGGGTGGAATGACATCTGAATCCTTAGACTAAAGACAGCCAACTGGCCTGCCTTGATGTTGCTGGCAGAACGTTGTTATGAACTGCAATTTTTACTATCACTATCAAAGTGGCGGTTTTTGTGATTTTTTTAATTCCAGTATTTCAATCTTTCTGCCAGCTCAAAATCAGGCCAAATCCGCCATTACTAAGCATACGAGCTTCCGGCCCCATATGTCGCAATGAAAGATAGATCGTCAAGGACTCAGAAATGACTGTCAACAAATGGGATTTTGTATCCGTCAGGACATGGATACATTGAATAGGAAGAAAATGAGGGATGCATAATATTGATAAGGGTTAAAATAGGAAATGGCAACATACTACTAGTTTTAAGACTGGGAATTATAAGCACCCAAGATCGATTTTTCCCTTAGATTATTTGCAGAAAGCTACTATATTAACAACCTTGGAAAGTACTCTCTTCGACTTTGGCCCTCTCATAGAATAGATTATAGCTGGAAAACTTTTGTTGGTTGAGGGATTGCAAGGGATGCATTCCGCAGTAGAGTCGCTGTCCCGTATCGAAGGACTTTGATTTCATGCATCGGGTCGAGATTTGATGGCTCTGGGAAGCAAACAGAACCAAAGCCTTGCCAAATCTCGCTTGCCTCCATGCTGATGTCAACTGGCACCAGTTCCTTGACGGATGGACTATGACCCGAAACCACTGAGGGGATAACTCGTAGATTCAACCCTTTGATCGTAGTCTCAACTGTGCCTTTTGCTTTCTGCTCGGGCTGAAAACCAACCTCAACAATCTTTTGGCCAACTGGTCTCTCCACATAGCCATGGACAACCGGCGATCCAGTTTTCAAATTGATTTTCACGTTCCCTAACTTCTTGGGGAAGCCGAATTGCTCGCGGCCGCACAATATTGGTGAGTCATTGTCTAGGATGAGGGAAAGGAAATATTCAAATGTGTCGCCGTTATATTTGACTTTGACCGAGTGAACATACTCATTGTATGGACCAAATGAGGACATTGTGTGCTGCGCAAGCATTACTGATACCTCTGGCTCGTTCTCGAGCTCTAGCATGTCGGGCACAAGATGGCGCACACATTGCACAGATGTTTGGTAGGTAACAGTGAGAACATTTTCACTTGTGAAGTCACTGCCATTCACAGGATATGCAGGAGCATACTGTGGGATTGCCGTGTTGGATACTGAGAGTGAGCCAAATGGCATTTTGGAGTACTAGGAGCGGCAGTTAGACACTGTGTAATAGCAGAAGTTTTCCACCACAGGATATCAACTAAAGAGATCATTTTGGAATATTAGTGAGGTTGATACCTTTTGGGGACTATCTCCGTGTGTTGCGAGATGTATTCAGACTAGACTGCTCATGTCTCGATCGACCCCATGGGGGCCATGCCAATTATAAGCTACAGAATGATGTCATACGATATACGAAGGTCGAGCCACATTGCAAACCCATGGAAATTTAGATACGAGACAGGCAGTAGATGAAACCAGTCAGATGCACTCATATTGTGAATCATCTAGATTCTAGACAATCAAGTGAACTCTGATTTGGCTGTTGTATCCGGTATCCAATCACCCACCATGACAGCGGATCAGCTGGCTTTGCAGCTCCACGCAACAACAACTAATAATACATTAGTAGCAAGTTTGATGCTGAATGAAGCGAGGTGTCAGCGCAAGCAAGGTGAGTAATGTCTCATGGGTTTCCATCGCTTTTATGCTAGCAGAGGGCCCCACCAAAGCCTCCTTCCAAAGCAAAAGCAGCGGATCTTCCGAAATCTAATCGGGATAGTGTAACTGAGGCATCTGGTCAATCCAGATAGAAAAATTGCTGATCTGAGATCTGCAGAATTACATAGATGATTTGATAGGAGAAGAGAGAGAAGGTGGAAGTCGGAGACATGAGGATTGCGTTGTTTGTATTGTTTGCACTGGTTTTACTAACAGAAATGAAATCTGGTTAGGTGATCTTATGTGATCTTCAGGTGGAAATAAAGCTTTTTAAATATATGGGCTACCTTAGTAGCAGACGGTATTGATATGCTGACCCATGGTCCACCCCTGTCCATTTTGACTTGTCTATTGAGGCTTGCTAGATAATGAAGTGGCGTGTTTGCGATCTTGTTGAACCGCGGGCACTAGTTTCGACAGCATTCCACAGAACATCCTATAATCGAACGACCCAATGTCAGTGACGACAGAATTCACATGTTTCCTTTCCAGGCATGAAGAACAAGCGGAGCATCGGCCATTCATCGGACTAGACCTTACTCGGTCCGGGATCGACCATGCCGATCTTGAGAGCTCCCGAATGTAACAGTGGGCTCCTTGAGACATTTCCTGGAGGACACCAGGCCATTCATTCGCCAATTATCCTCGAGATTCTACATTTGGTAGACACTCGCCCCTCAATCTCCTGCGGAGTCCGCTGGCTGGTGGTTTTAAGTCATGAAGTAATTTCCCGGTGCATCACAAACCACAGTGATCGTCAGGTCACGGGCCAATCACAGCCGCGAATCCCCATGTCTCCCCGTGGGGCAAGATGTGGGCTTGAAGGACATGATCATAGAAGGCTAGGCATATAAGGAGTAGCAGATCCTGCGAATTGGTTCATCTCACATTTCTTCGCATCACAGACTTCACCATGTTGACTGCGAATTTTCTGACACTTGCCCTACTGGCACCAGGAGCTCTCTCGTCAGCCCTACACCCTACGCGTCGCCAGTCCAATCTGAGTAGCTATATCCAATCAGAATCGTCTATCGCTCTCCAAGGTGTGCTCGACAATATTGGTGCCAATGGGTCTAAAGCTACGGGCGCCTCGTCTGGTATTGTGGTTGCATCCCCATCCAAAGTGAACCCTGATTGTGAGTTCCCGAAAACAAAAATAAAAATAAAAAAAATAAAAAAAATAAACTATTGGAAGCTAACGATGGCTAGACTTTTACACTTGGACCCGGGATGCAGCTCTGACCTTGAAGGTCCTTGTTGACAGATTCGTTGCGGGAGATAGCTCGTTGGAATCTACCATCCAGCAATATATCTCTGCCCAGGCCAAATTGCAAACCGTCTCCAACCCTTCGGGCGATTTGTCTGATGGCTCAGGACTTGGTGAGCCCAAGTTCAACGTGGACATTACAGCATTTACCGGTGACTGGGGGCGTCCTCAGCGCGATGGACCAGCGCTGCGAGCGACCGCTTTGATTGCATATGGAAACTATCTGATCTCGGCTGGACAGGAGTCTGTCGTCACGTCAAACATTTGGCCCATTGTGCAGAACGATCTCAATTACGTCGCGCAGTACTGGAACCAAACTGGGTTCGATCTCTGGGAGGAGATTCAAGGCTCCTCTTTCTTCACCATCGCCGCGCAGCATCGGGCCTTAGTGGAAGGGAGTGCATTTGCCCAGTCGTTGGGTCAATCATGCACCGGGTGTGATTCGCAAGCTCCCCAGGTTCTATGCTTCCTTCAGGACTTCTGGAATGGCACCTCTGTGATCTCGAACCTGGCGAACGACGGACGCTCGGGTCTGGATGCGAATTCCCTGATTAGCTCCATCCAAACATTCGACCCTGAAGCTGCATGTGATGACACGACCTTCCAGCCGTGTTCTGCACGCGCTTTGTCCAACCACAAGCTGGTTGTTGACTCTTTCAGGTCGATTTATTCCATCAACAGCGGTAAATCTGCTGGTAGTGCGGTCGCTATCGGACGCTACGCGGAGGATACGTACCAGGGCGGAAACCCTTGGTATTTGGCCACTCTGGCTGCCGCTGAGCAGCTGTATGACGCATTATATCAGTGGAATAAGCAAGGTTCGCTGGCTGTCACTCAGACCAGCCTCCCATTCTTCCAGGCCCTCGTCTCTTCTGCTGCCACTGGGAATTACTCCAGCTCTTCATCCACTTACTCCTCGCTCACTAGCGCGGTCAGAACCTATGCGGACGGGTTCATGTATATCGTGCAGCAGTACACGCCCAGCAATGGATCATTGGCAGAGCAGTTCAACAGAAATAACGGTGTCCCTACTTCTGCCGGAGATCTGACTTGGTCCTACGCCGCGTTCCTTACTGCCGAGGACCGCCGCGCTGGTACTGTGCCGAGTTCCTGGGGCGCTTCTAGTGCGAACCAGGTACCTTCGCAGTGTCAAGGAAGCTCGGCGACAGGAAGTTACACGACTCCTTCTGTCGGTGCATGGTAAAGGGGCTCCCGATTGGGACACATTTCGCGATGTTTATAAATACCCGCAGCCTAACCTCATCCAGACTAGCGTGGATGCGAGGGGAAGCGGCTCTTCTCCGTAGATTTGCAGCCTAAAAACTTCCGGACCCTTAATTCCCCAATCCCTTTTTTCTCTCTACCTCTTTCTGTCTCAATAATAGCCCAGTCAAAACGTAATCTCTAAATTGATTGTTCTTCTGACCGATTCTGGTACTGAATTTTAATTGTTATTCTTTCTTCGTTCTTATCGGCGGAACCATGGGTCGCATCCACAAGGACGATCGACCCGACGCGGCATCTTCGCATTCACTGCATTCCATCGAAGATGACCTGCCACCCCCTTACACTGACGAACCTGACTTCATTCCTCCCGCTTCAACCTCTAACCCCGCTCCGGGTGTTGCCCCTCTTCCACTTCACCTCCGACTGGTGGACTCCGCATACATCCTTCCTGACTCCAACATCAAGGCCGATGACAAGCGCGCCATCTCCATCGCGCCGAGCCTCTCGCGCAATAGCGATGAGCTCTTCTACGCCATTCGCCGGCAGATGAAACTGCCCCCGCGACCACTACTTTGGATCAAGGGCTCACACACCGAATCAAGCAATGATAAGAAGCAGAAGGGAAGCAATAGCGTTACCGACTTTGAATTCAAGCTTGATCTCGCCGAGACCATGCTGAGTGGATGGGAGGTGGACGCACGAGGACCCTGGAGATGGACGGAGGAAGAAGTGCTCAATGACGAGGATTATAAGCCTGCTTTCCGCGGTGGAAGATTCAAGTCACGCACTTATAAGGCGCCGTGTTGTCCGCGTCCTCGTGGCGAGGACAGCGATGCCCTTCTCGCCTCAGATGCAGGCCTTGGTGCCGATGGCTCTGATGAGCAACCCACCACATCAAACGAGGCCAATTTGAAATTATGGTGTGAACGGTTCTGCAATGATCCGTCCCCCGTTAAATCGTGCGTTTCCCTCTTTCGATCCTAGAAACCGTTGGCTAACCACATTTTTTAGATTTACCCTCCATCGCCAACTCTCAGGCTTTGATTGGAAAGCCATGCGCAATGTCCTTGCTTCACATATCCGCTCTCTCAATTACCTCGGCTCCGTCGACTTCTCCTTCACCATAGCTCAGCAATCGGTCACTATCTACTCTCCCCATTGGATCAATCGCCTACGTGCAAACCGCTACATCTGGTGGATATTCGTTATCCTCCAGCTGTGGATTATCACATGGCCAATCATCTGGTTCCTTGAAAAGCGTTACGAGCTGGTTCATACACGTTGGCATTCTTCGATCTCCCTTGATCCTCACTCCGGATTGGTTAAGGATTACGCTCGTGGTCGGGACGAAGCCACTTTAGGAGAATTCTGGGGACCTGCCGTCAAACGAATGGCGTGGAGTCAAAGATGTGGACAGGGAAATACACTAACCAGGATGGACGCGGAAAGGGTCCAGGGATTGGACACCGATCAGCTTCTTGGTATCCAACGCGGCGATTCCGAGGCGGAGCGAGAGAGACGGGAGCGAGTCAATAGAGGAGATGCTGGATTCGTTGACCATATGGTGGGACTTGTTCGTGGAGTTGGAGAAGTCGGACAAAGTTGGAGATTGACGGCGGGATGGGGTGCCAACTCTTAAGTGCGAATACTGCAATATTTCAATTCATTTTTACCTCCACATCGGTTCTCAAGGATCAAATTCCACATTCTTTCGTCGAGAAAGGAATATTAACATGGATTGCTGGACGATTGAGGTGCAATTACATAGTGACGACTTGTCCAATAGCAGTATCACAGACTCACAAGACTATCAACGGGAAACAAACTGGTTCGAACTTCCCAACGCATATGACGCTCACCCATACCCGCTGACACGAACATAGGGCATAGATACAAAGTCAGTTTAGTAATGACAGGTCTCTTATATTGGTATATACTGGTGGGCCGTTGTTGTAATCCCAAATAAAGGGTGGAAGACTGCCTATACCGTTGTGATTATGAGCGTCGGCAATATCTTTATTCACCCGGTTTTGTATTGGAGGATTTGCCGGGTAAGCATCTATCTTTCGACCTAGTCTCACAATTGAAACGGGAAGCTTGTTGTGCTCCGGTAAATGTCCCATGGCAGGATCATAGGAAGTATTCAGGATGTCGAATACAAGGAACACGCGGATTCCCCACTTCTGCTTTGCCAGCACCCTCGGCTTAGGTTGTTGGATATGCTTGAGTAGCTGTTTGTCTTCGAGGACCTCAAGAGCAGCAAGACATGTGTCCTCCGAAGCAGACCAGGATTGCTCCCAATGTTTATTTTCGTTGGAGATAATGACGAGAACTCGATGAGGCTTTTGTTCCTCCATTTAGTTGTCTATTAATAGTCAGTCTTGCCGTTTATAGTATCAAGCCCCAGGTAACTCATGATACAAGGTTTGAAATCAATAGTACTCCAAGGCGATAATTCTATACTGCAACGGACGCCCCACTAGGGAGATTATCCCTTTCACCATGGCTAGAACTCGGATCCGGATTTACGAATATTCCGCCCCCTGTTCCAATAGTGATTCTCCGATTGGCGGCTGAACCAGGGTCTTCTGTCCGAGATTAATTTAGGGGCGCTATCCCAGTGGGGCAAGCAGCTGTGATGATTCGAGCTCCATAGGCAGCAGCGACATAAGCTAGCCGTTTACAGTAGCCGATGGGCGCCACCAGAAAGATGCCTGAAAATGCCTGTCGCTGCCTAGGTCTTACTCTTGACCCATTAGAGTTTGGTTTTTCTAAATAAGTAGTATATAAGCGATGTGATTTCCCTCCTTTTATTAACCACAATCCAATATTCTCACAAGCACTCACCATGGCGAAACGATCAATAGATTCTGAATCCGTCTCAAGCCCACCGAAACGTCGGGTCCAGCCTGTTCCCACGGAGAAAAGGCCCTTTGAAATTGTCAATCTGAAGGATGGCGATGTGCTACACCAAACATGTGTGGTGATTGACGGTACCTGCCATGAATTTGACTATGCCGAGGAAACCAACTTTGTGTCTGTTTCGTCAGCTGATACGCTCAACCAGTCACAACCTGTGAACCACTGGCCCTTGAACAAAGGACAATGGAAGGCACTGGTAATGCTGGCTCCGGGAAGCAACAAGATTCTTTTCGAATTGCATCATGCCGGAGGAGTCTCGGACTCTCTGGAGATCACCGTGAACTATATTCCTTTGCTGCAACTTCCACCACTTCACCTGGCCATTCTCGTCGCTAAGGACTCGCCTCTTCTTATCGACTGTCCACCCGCCAAATACGGTGGCATCTCGACTGCGCATAGCAGTCTCGACGCGGCCATTTCTAAGCTGCGCATGTCGGCGTACATGTGGCAGGCTGTTACGGCCGAAGACTTCCGTCAAAAGGGGCTGGGTAGGCGCTCATTCCGCCTGGAAGAGGAATGGATGTCTAATACGACCTTGCAAACGGCTCATCAAACAACACCTGGAGATCAGGGCCGCATGGCCGCCGTTGCAAAGGTCCATATCATCCGATCTGACAAGACTGTCGAGGAGATCAGAGACGCCGAGGTTGCGCAGCAGAATTCTCGTGGTCGGAATCGAGATGCCCTTCATGCATACTTTGAGGCAGCTCTGGTTGAAGCAGGCGGTCCGTTTGAGTCACGATGCCGTCCTGTTGTCGCTGGACTGATCCTGGACTCTCACTACTCCACGGAAAGATCTATGATCATGGGCCATGCGGCGCTGGGCTGTCATAAGTCTGATGGAATCTCCCTGGGAGTCTTTGGTAGCCACCTTACCTACTCTTGGCCCCGCTTTTTGGAAGAGGTCCCTGCCTGTCTGACTGACATGACGCTTACCGGAGATACTGTCGGTAATGATAATAATGAATGCGACACTATGCGCGGTGCCTGTTTCGTCGGCCAGGGCGCTTTCCTTCATGAGGTCGGCCATGCATTTGGTGCTGATCACACGACTGGTATCATGGCGAGAGGTTACAGCAAATCCTGGGCGATGAATATTATTGAGCACAAGACAAACGATAATATGGTAAATGACTCGAAGTGGGATGTGCGCGATGTTCTCCAGTTCAAGCTTCTTCCGCACTTTGCACTCCCTGGTGACACGCCTGTTTCAAAGGGCTTCAAGAACGCTGCCGTGAACATTCAGCTTGACCTTGATCTTGACAAAGCGGATGATATGAATGACGGCGAGGGACCTCGCGATGAGATAATCAAGGTCTCATGCTCGGCAGGTCTTGCGCAAGTGAAGATCCAGAATGGCAAGGAGGAGAAAGTCCGATTCGCTGATTCCGACTGGACGGGCCAGTGCACCGCATTTGACATCAACACCAGCGATGAAGAATTTGACCGGACCGAGCCGTTGAAAATCTTTGCTCTGGGAATGAACGGCAAAGAACGAACTGTCGCCGATGCATGGAAACTCTTGAAAGAAAAGCCATACATCCTGATCCCCGGCAGCAACGTGGTCCTTCGGAAACAATCTGTCCGATCCGAGGGTTTCGGTAGTGAGACCAGTGACGATGAGTTTGTTCAATGGGCTATGCTCCTTAAGCACCGTGGCACAGATGGTCAGTTGCACCGAGCCACAGCGATCGATCTACGAGTCGGATGTACCATGGACGGAGCGGTTGTCCATTATGCCGATGGGCGGCACGAGAATTGCGGCCCTGCCGGGCGACACAACTTCGGAGGACATGCGTCTGAGAAACATGACCTCCCTGAAGGGCAGACCATCACCAAGGTGCGACTTCGCTCACAGGACCGGAATTGGGGTGGTAGTTTGTCGGGAATTCGCATGACTCTGAGTAATGGGGCTCAATGGGGTTGCTTGCACGATGATCAAGGCGGTGATAACTATGACAGTGACGTGGAAGAAGATGGTGATGGAGGTGATGAATCGCGTGTCATCGCACTTGAACCAAATGACGATGAGGTTATTGTAGGGTTCTATGGACGAAGTTTCTCGGGATCTGGGTACACATCTGAGTTTGGAATCTTGACGGCTCCTAAGGGGGTTGAACTGCCTGATGTGGTCTATGATATGCCGGAGTTGACTAATGTTTAATTTGACTGAACTGTTTATATTTGATATTTCAATTGATGGAAACTTTTCCCTAACCATGATAGGATCTTGAGAGCGATTTGCGAATGTCATTTGTACTCCAGGGCTCTTGTTTCAGTGCTGAGAAGGGGTATATAATCAACCTTATTGCGGCTTCCCTTGCCCATAATAGGTTGGTATAACCAACATGATCCAAAGGCACAAGTATGACCGCAGTATGTCTGAAAAGCCGGCTTGTGTCTTGGTAAATTTCTCAGTGCCCTTTCCTTGTAGGCAGAGGTAAGAGTCGAGGTCTCGCCAGGACAAGCGCACGTATAATAGAACTAGCAAGGAGATATACACTACCACTGACTTCCAACAAATCGGGGCCAGTGAGCCAAAAAATGAATGAGAGGACCGAAAATTGGCTTTACAGTCTTTACTACAACACGATCTACTCTGTCAATCATTTGAGCGAGGGCAAAGCAGTAAGACAAGTGTGAGTATTCTAAAGTCATGTATGTTCTTGTCTGACAGTGACCAGGGCCTGTAGCGATATGTACTACCTCATCGATGAATATGCCCCATGTCCAGATAAAGGGTCGCCAAGATTTGAAAAAGTCTGAAACGACCTTGCTTTCTGTCGAGCGAGGCCACGATGCTGCTTGAGGGCTTTCATGTACGAAGTATTACGAAGATATGTTCACCACTGGCTGTGTTCCTTCAAATGACTTAAAGTTCGATACCAAATATTTGAATTCGATAGAATAATCCAAGCTTTGATGCAGACTACCATCAATCGCCGGTGATAGTCAACCACCAAATTTGTATCAGCCGATCAATTTCCAGAGAGGCTGTCAATTGAACACAGCACCAACGTTATCAGACAACGTGCAGTTTTCGAAATCTAGAGCAGTGATAGTATCGAGTACATACCCCGGTATGTTCTGATTCACACTACGCTACCCTGAAGACCGGTATGTATAGCAGTACTCTTTTTGCATTACAATTACCGCGCTATGCTCGATTTGATAAGTGAGAATGAAATGATAGAATATTTTTGTGGTGAATTATCACACTCCATTTCCAATACTCATGAATTTTACGAGCATCACGTTCACGTGCCGTAGCTTGTGTATTAAGGAGGTACCTGAATGTTATTTACGTACGGAAAACCATTCAGAATTGAATAAAACATTCAATTTGAAATCCAAATACCAGACATCTGTAACGCAACCGAACTATCGCGGATCCACCGTAGAATTTGTAGCCAGAGACTGTATATCCACAGACTGAATGATCCAACTGAATTGATAAGGCTAGAAACAATTCTTTATCATTCACCTACACCCCTGTAGAGCTGACGCGTCTTCTTGGCTGAGCGTGCTATGCCTTGTACCTTTGTTCTGTTCCCGCTACTGAGCGGGTCTAATTAAAGCGGTTCTTGATAGGGAATAGGGTCGCAACGGAGGTGATGGGTTGTACATTAGCGCTGCCTTAGGGGAGCACAAGGCGCTATTGCCCCAAATCTTCTGATTTCATATTCGCCGAGGCCAAGAAGTGGAGTTGGGGGAGTTGGGGGCCGTTCCAGGGCAACTCTCTACTCGAGATCCAAAACGTTAGCGCTTAACTGCGCAGGTGCGCTAATCAGATCGTGTGCTAGTTGCGAAAATCCGTTCAGCTCGCTGTTTCCCAGCATAAAGGTACTAGACTTGTTTTCTGCTTAAAAGCCCCTTCGTTTACAACTGTATTTTCGTTTCCCCCGTCTAATCTCATTTTTCTTTCCTATTCATATTCCGACTAAGACAGAACCAACGATTGAAGCTCAGAATGTCGACTTCCACAGTCCCAAAGGACGAACGAGTCTCTTCCCATGATACTGAGGCTGACACTCAGTTGAATGCATCCTTATCTACCCATGATGAAGCAGACGAAGAAGGAAGCGCGGACAACTCTACACCCGAGTCTGACGATGACTCCGATGAGGAAGTGCTGAGAAATATTGGCAGCGTTAAAGGTGAAGAGCTGCTCGCATTCTTTGACGAAGTCCGAAATGCCTATCAAATCGACACAAGCAGCCTATCCCTGCCCCAGGTAAGTTCAAACTCCAATTTCACCCAACCAGTTGTGTTTACGACACTAAATAAAATCAGCTGGTTGCTGTTGGTGGCACTAGCTGCGGCAAATCCTCTCTTTTGCAGGCCCTCACTAAGCTTCCATTCCCGGTGGATAATGGCATCTGCACACTCTTTGCCACTGAAACCACGATTCATCGATGTGATCCCTCCAAACACCCGCACTACACCATCACTATCGATACAAAGGGGAACGGAACTACCTTCTTGCCCCGCAAATACTCCAATGAATCTTGGCAAAATGTTTCTCATCACCTCAAGGAAGATTTGGAGGATGTATTTGCAAAGCAGCATGCGCAAAATAAAACACCGGGAGGGCATGATGGAAATGCAGGGCCTGGTCGACTCCATGAGCAGGTCATGAGGGTCAATGTTTACAAGCATGACCAGGCCCACTTTAGTGTGGTTGATATTCCTGGGCTTATTAGTGGTAAGATGTCAGTTTCCCTGGTTGGAACCCTATTTTTCTGACTTTCGCACCTACAGGTGGCTCTAGGGCTGATCAGAAGTTATCTGAGAGTCTTGCACGTCAGTATATGTCAAACCCTCGTGCGATTGTTCTGTAAGTTTGTCCCATTTGATGAGTTATGACAATCTCCTGACTTTTCAGGGCGGTGATGCCTGCTGTCGACGATATCCATAACCAAGCCGTTCTTCGTCTTGCAAGGGAGGAAGGAGCGATGGGCAGGACTATCGGAGTGATTACCAAATGCGACATGTTGCAAAAGAACGACGAGCCAAAGGTAAATCTTCGATCTGGATTGAGCACGTTTTATTACTTTCTAACAATGACTCCAGACTATTGAGCTCCTCAAAAATCAAAAGCCTGACTACAAACTCGACCTCGGGTGGTTCGCTGTCCGCAATCGAACAACTGAAGAAGTTGAAAATGGCCTGACATACAGAGAGCGCGATGACAAAGAGCATCGACTCTTTAGCCAGAGACCATGGTCGAGCCTAAGCGGTTTCGTTGGCATCGATAATTTGAACGAACGCCTGGCCGATACACTATACAAACATGTCAAAAAGAGTTTTCCTCGTGTTCAGAAGGATATCATCAGAAAGCTAAGAGTAGCTAAAGAGGACTTGGACATGCTTGGCCCTTCGAGGGATAGCGAGAGGATGCAGTCGCTTTATCTAGATGACGTTCAAAGGCAGTATAAGGACTTGGCTCAAAGATTGCTCGCCGGAAGGTACAAAGAGACTTGTCCGCTTGACGATCCCTCAAGATTGAGGAACCATTTGCGAAAATTGCACGAGGAATTCCAGAAAAACATTGAGCGGCATGGGATGGAAATCGAATACCCGTCTTATGATGAAGCTGCGAATCGGATAGCAGAACTGAAGCCCAATTCCCCAGATTGGGAAGCCGATATCATGGCAAAAGATGATGTCTTCGCCTGGATTCTGCGGGTATGGAATGAAAATAGCGGCGATGGTCTATCGTACAAACCCCCGGTCTATTTGGACGAGATTCTTTGGAAGAACCAGATCCAATCCTGGGAAAAGTTTGCACATGAGTATTTCCACGAAGCCTTGGAGCTGATTCAAGCGTTCTCGGATACGTTGCTGGAAGATGTATGTCCCGACAGCTTAATACGTGGAAAGATTCATCAGTCATTGGAAGGCCTGAAGGTAGAAGCTACTGTCCGTGGAAAGCAGGAGCTCGGCATGATCGTGAGTGAGGTGGGTATTATGAAGAGTTGCCACCGGAATTACAAGGAAAATCTGGAAAAAATGCAACAGGCTCTAAACCTAGCGCTTCAGCCTTTTGGAGACAACAAGCTGCGACACGTCTTTACGACATATTTGAATCTCTACGAGTTCCAAAAGATGGCGCAATGGCGATTCATTGATAATTTGATCATTCAGGTTGTCGAGCGTCACCTTTTGGGAGCTTCTGGACTGGTCTTCTGTTTCAGCACGGAATGGGTTCGAAACCTCCCAAAAGACCAACTTGATTATCTTGTTGGAGAGGACGAGAGGCGAAAGGAAACGCGTGCGAACCTAGAAACTCAGATTCGGGATCTGGAAGAGATTCTTAGGCAAGCGGAGGCTCTTCAAACCAAGCGATAGAGCCGAAATTTCATTTCCGCTACGAAGGCAGTACATATTGAAATCGAGATAAAGGTTCTATACGTCTTGATATCGTTATAACCAATGACCACAGACTAGCTGTAAACTAAATAATACAATTTAAGCTGCGACCCATTCCCATGGTCTCAGGCTGGGATGTCCCGAGGTTGTATTGTGTTATGGTTCTCATAGATGACATCTATTGTCCAATGTCTCCTCCTCTGAATACTCTCCAGTCTACCTGCAAGCCTTCACCGTGCCACTATGCCAGACATACCCTCATCCGCATCTGAATCGGTCAAGCTCAAGCCGTTCGTAAAACGAATCCAACGTCTGTGCGATGAGGTCACCAAGAACTCGAAGACGGCAAACACCTAACTTACCATTGCCTCGACCACTTTATGTGCTAGATTTTGAATCTAAAAAGCTCGCAGAAAAGGAACTATATCTCAGAAAGGTACTCCATCACGAGCGTTACATTCAGTCGCTAACTGCGGATCGTGATATGTTGTATGCTATAATCATCAGAGCGTTATGATTCCCTGATACACAACCTAGCCAGTCCTTCCCATAACAGCTAGCTCTCGATTACTCAGGTTTCCTTCGTTTGTTCAGACTCCGACTCTTCAGCAGATGATATACCATTCTCAGAGAGTTCATCAGAGCTCCAACCCCATTTTTTTTCCTCGTCGTCTGGTTTCCTTGTTTGATATTCCCTCGATGTCTGCATGAACTTTTCACTCCACGTTCTGTGCTCAGGTTCGCCTTCTTTCCATGTCCTAAATAGCTTTTCTATCTTCTTTGGCCACAAAGTTTGATTCAAACTGATTCTCCAATCTGAACACTCAAGCTGTAGATTCCGGAGCCCGAGCTGGGTGGCTTTTTGTACGGTGTATTTGCCGGTGGTGGATACCTGATATAGATAGCGAACTATTTCCCGGTCCCGTCGGACGGAGTGGAAGCGTATCATATCTAAGCTATCAACTCCATAGGACCATCTTCTTCGAGGAAATATCTGGCGGAGTTCCTCTTTGTTGATAAATTGCCCTCTGATGCATGTCATGACGAAGTCCCATTCTTCTTCTGTGGTCGCCTGCTGGATGAGTTCAGGGTGAATCATCTCGTCGCCAATGAGAGCCCGGGATTCCTTGCAATGTTGACTGTCCTTTTCAGGGTCTTTGATTGACTTTAACATGCGGGATCTTAGTTCAGGTTGGTCAAGATCACCCAAACCAAGGACATGCTCAAGCAATAGTGTCATTAACGGGTAATCTTTGTGAGCTTGGGCGATGAATAAAGGCGTCATCCCTCGGTCGTTCTTCCTGCAGACGGTGGCGCCATTGGCAAGAAGTATTTCACAGATGTTCGTGCGGGTATATTGGTTGATTGGAGGATGCTCGCGGCCTATTTGACACCCTATCAGGAGAGGCGTATTGCCATTGGTGTCCAAGGCATCCACTAGAAACCCATACGCCAACATAACATCAACTAGATCTGCCCGGCAAGCCGCTGTCGCCTTGTGAAGGGCTACTTCGACATCTTTATGGTACAGAAAAACAGGATTGTCGACACTCTGCCCTGATCCGAAGGCCTTATGCAAGTAAAGCTTCAGCACAGCGGGCTCTCCATTGTTGGCGGCAAAATGTAACGCTTCTACCTTTTTTTCCCATGATAGTTCGCTGAGCGGGGTGTGGATTTGGAACTTGTTCAGCACGCTGGCGTTGGGCCAAGCAAGAGCCATATGGAAAGGTGACGAGCCCTTATTGTCTTCAATGAACGGGTTTGCACCGTTTTCAAATAGTAAGGAAACCAAATCAGATCTACCTGTGTCCATTGTGATGAGGAGCGGAGTACGACCGTAGGTATTTTTCGCGTTGACGTCGACATCCGCTTTCAAAAGCCTTTCTACTATCGAAAGGGACTTTTTCTGGACGGCGCAATGCAGTGGAGTTCCGATTTCATTGTTTATGAGGTTTAAATTGGCCCCAGAATCAACAAGTGCGTGCATAACTTCTTCTGTGCCCTGGATTGCGGCTGTATGGGTAGGAGTATACCCCCGTTGGTCCCGTTGATTGATATCGGCGCCCTTCTGCAGTAGGACGCTGACCATACTCGCAATCCGACAAAAAAACAAGGGGGTCTGTCCTCTACTATCTAGATCATGGCATGTGCAGCCATGCTCAAGAAGAAATTCTAGGATGTGAGTCGATGTACCCATGGCTGCGGCGTGTATTGACTTCGCTAAGGAACTGTCTGGTCTGTTGATTGCGGCTGGATCAAGCTTTAGAATTGATTTTAATATCTGGATCGACTCGTCGGTCTCCCGAAGCGAACCCATTTGGACCGCAAAATTGAGGGCGTATGTAAACAAGCTGTTTGTTTCTGGTTGGATAATCTTTCTAGTGACAAGGTCGGGGTAATATTCAAGGATAAGATTCACAGCTTCAACATCTTCTAGGTCAATTGCCTGGGTGAGGGCATTCGTACCCTCGGGTGAGGACTGGGCCAATGCTTCAACTGGCAAGAGTTGAATGACTTCTCGGAGGCACTTTCTATGGGCGTTACCATGCATAGCAAATCGTTCAGCATTGCTCCTGAAGCTCAAAGCACAGGCAATTGGGGATCGACCCAAGGCATGATTGCGGTACATTCGACTCGCAGTACTCATTTGCTCCCCGAATGCTGCATGCCATAGGAGTTTGACAATTTCTGGGAGCTGGTAGGATATAGCAAGGTGAATAGGTGTCAATATTGGAGTTGCTTCGCTATCGACCCCAGCAAAGGCCGCAGCCAAGGGGTCGGCGTTCAATACCAATAATAATTCCACAGCAGCAATGCTCCCCGAGGCGATCGCAGTAGCAAGCGGGGTACCATGTACTTGGAATGGCCACTGCGGGTGAATCGTAATCTTCTGGGTGATAGCATGGTTGAGGGCCCGCTTGAGATCATCTGTACGACTCTCACTTTGAAGCTGCTGCTGTACTTCATACAAACTTGTGTCATCCAGACAGAAGAGCCAATGTAGAAGGCAAGAGCTTGAGTCGTCACGATAGATGGTGGTTCCTTCGTGCAGTAACCGTTTCACAATGGTACCGTGACCGTTACGGCATGCTTGTACTAAAAGACACTCTCTTGTTGTCATCTCGGTGAGCTTTTTGCCGAGGTTGGGTAACAATAGATTTACGAAATTAATATCGCCCTGCTGAATAGCGAATTCCAAAATATTATGGCGCTCAGGAGAGCCCTTCCGCGTGAGAAAAATTGTCGCAATGTCGTCATGGTCAATACCAATCAAATCCCCCTCGTCGATAAAGGCATCGCGCAAGCTAGTGTAATCGGCGAAGTCGGTGACATTTTCGCCATTGTGCACATCGATGGTAGAAGATCGTTTGCTCCATATATTACAAAAGCCTTGGGCCAGACACTCGTGATATTTCCTTGATGAATCAGATGGCTCTCCAGAGAACCCATCAAGGAGCCGAGAACCCAAAATATCGGCCACCAAATGGCCTGAATTCTCAGTCTTATGGAGAAACTGAGTGGCCTTGGTCAAGTTCACGGATGTTCCAAAAGCGTTCACATAGCAAAGCATTGTCTGGAATGCAGCAGACCCGTTGTCCTTTTGGGGATCCGTCTGCTGGGCCAAGGTTTCAAAACTCTGCAAGAGTTGCTGCTGCTGTTCCCAAATGATGTAAGGACCTCCATCTCTGTTGAAGATGGAATACCGAATGTCTCCAGATAAAGTATAAGTGGCAAGCTTTGACTGGAGTGAGAGCCCTCCTGGTGCTTTGTTCCAAAATCCAATGATTGGCAGTCGACTTAAATCCGATATTCGCTTGACGGGGTCGACATCCAGTGCACCGTTTAATAGTGGTCTCAGGAACCCTTTCTCAAAACCAATTCCTGGGATTTTGATGCTTTCCAGAAACTCAATTGATATTCCCTTGAGATGAAAAAGGTCAAAGTGACCAAAAGCATTCTGATTGCCTTCGTCAGCTGAGACTTCGTGGGGCTTTGAATTCGCAGGCGATGATGAAACTGTGTATGAGGGAGGGCGCTTATACGCCAAGTCGGTTTTCCAACCACGTTGGAAGTACAGATTTCCATCTTCCAGTATCTCCCACACGCACAAGCCAAATGCCCAGATGTCGCATTTATGAAGTTGTTCAATCGGAATAGGCTGGTCTTTCTGGGAAGCCACCTCGGGTGCATTGTACCTGCGATGTTAGCACATTAATGTTTAGACTAGACCGCAGACTCACAGTTTAGTTCCAAAATATTGTATTCTTTTTCCAGGTGTTGAGCTCACGAGCATCGAATGTCCGAAATCAGAGACTTTGGCAACTGACATAGACGGGCGGTCCAACGAAGAGAAAATCACCACGTTGTCAGCTTTCAAGTCACCGTGCACGATCCCGCATCTATGTAAGGCCATCAATCCTGCTGCAACATCCCCCATGAGTATCAATTTGCTCCGGATCGATTGGGGAAACTCTTTCAAGTATTCCCTTAATGTGCCACCGGTAGCAAACTCCACTGAGAGAAAGGGGGACAGCTGCTGCCTTTCCACTGACCATCCATATCCTAACAGACTGATAATATTCGGATGGTGCGTAAGTGGCGGATGACACATGATCAAAACCTCTCGTAGAACAGAATGCAAGCGGCGCTGGAATTGCTGACGTTCGAATTCTGCCTCAAGTTGAATGCGCTTGATGGCGACCACGGACCCTTCGTAGTGGCATTTTGAGACTGCAAAAGTCTCCCCAGCTGCAATGAATTGAGATTCCTCCAGTGCCTCGGCACGAATTCTTTTGAGCTTCAGTTGCTGTACCGTGCGAAGTAGGCTTTCGAGGCTGGTCAGCGCCTCGGCATCGACATTTTCACTGAATCCGAGACCATCGATGGTGGATACTCGGGACCTTGAGATGGATGTAGTCCATGTTCGAACGTCGTTTGCTAGAGCATTAGCTGATTGACCTGTAGTCGTGTCAGCTGGGTAGCAGCATCCTAACTTGAAAGGTTTAACCGACATTGAACCCAGTCGTCGTTGAGAGAGGTTGACATGGTGGTTTTCGGGTAAAGAGGCCCCGTTCTGGAATATTCAAGAGAATCAACTGATTGTGTCGTTGATCCTGCCGCCCCATTTTACGAGGGGCTGTAAGTCTGACCATTATGATTGGACGTGGTCAGCTGCACATCCCCGTCACAGCCTTTTCTTGGCAGAGGCTCTGTGCAATTCAACTGCATGCATGGAATGTTCAGTTGCCAGTATGTTGATGTGGAAAAACAAAGAAAAGATTTTCGTTCCAGTATTCTGACGAATACTGCAGGTTCCATTGAGCATGTATGTCTCATTACTTGTCTTGAACCAACGATCTGATGAACCTTTATATAATGTGACTTGTGAGTGATGAGAGAGAATGACGGGAACCAAGAATAAATAGAAGCGAAGGTTTGGAATTCGAAAGTGAGAGGGTTAATCGAAGATCGCGCCTTCCTAATACACCACTGACGCACCTTCCCTTCTGATTTCATATGAAGCACATGCAAACCAATGTGGAAATGCGGGTCACCACAAGTGCGAGAGGGCTGACTTTAACGAAATGCTTCTCGTTTTGAGTCTTATCTTGATCTAGGCACGGTAGCCTATTGTGGTGCCTAAGGCACTACCATATTCATTCACTACACTAGCCATGAAGACCCCAATCAGTGAATGTAAATCTGTACTTTCATAATCTCTGTGTTCTTGACAATTCACCTTCCCTTCGCATCCGCTTTCCCTCCGTGACATTCTCTCCCTTTCACTTTGTGGACAGTTTCTCTCACTCTGCCACAGCAGCCTCGATACACCACGACGCGTCGTCTTGGCCTCCCATCCACCAAGAAGAAATACCAAAATCTTTCAACTTATCATTCATCATGGCAGACCCGATCCCACCTCAGTTCAGAGACAATGAGAGTTGGCTTTGGATTCAAGAAGCCACGGTAGAGATCTACTATCCAGGCACATCTGTGATAAGGGTTTCCTGGCCAATTGACTCTCTGCAGGATTGCAGGTACCGTGATGATCTGTGGCTCCGGGCCGACTCTATCGATTATTGGACCTTGATGAATCTCCTGGACACGTATGCTGACACCATACCATGGGATGACAACATTCATGAACTCTGTTGGAGTCCTATCAAGCCCGGTCCTGAAAATGGATATCTTGTCAATCAAAGTCACCATGATGAGGTCGTTATCGACGAGGACAGCTTTGCTCTGACCATGGTGGAGGCTATCGATACTTTTTGTGGCTATCGTCCACAGCCTGGTGGGCGCCCATACAGAGGGGAAATCTCCATCTACTGCATTGTCCGCCCAAAAGGATACTGCAGCATTGATTCTGGTCAGTAGTTTTCACTTGCTGATCCCTGGTTTGTGAGTTTTCCATTCGAGGTCGCTGACTGTGTTTGCATCAGTATCATTGCAGGATGCCGAAGAGTTGACTGGCACAGGACCAGTTTGACAAATCGAGGATGATGGTGAGTTTGAAGGTCACATTACGCGTTCGATTACTCTTTGCTTATCAATGCCAAGAAACGGTTGTTGAGGGGAGAAGGAGCAAGCAGCAAGCAGCAAACAGCGGGAAATGATATCGGGAAAAAGTGGGGGGTCTTATCGTGCATCTGTTGATCAGATATTTTAAGAGACATTTTCAAGGGAGGAATCGTTAACAAATAACTGATCATGAAACTCTCGGTTCTCCCTATAAATAGTACCTAAGTTATACTCCATTGAGCACAAAATGCCGATTTGCGCCATTTTTCTTGGTGCGCGTGGTCTAGACATGAAATCCCGCTAAGTCCGACACGCCCTTCCCACTACATCAGTCTTGGGTTACATCCCAATGAGCAATGCGACTGAATAGACTATAAAACCCAGCTTTTATCACTTGATATTGTACCAAGCCAACACCAAAACTATATCCCAATCATCCCTTCCTCACCCCACGATGGCCGATCTCCACTTCCGCATCGCAACACCAACCGATGCCCCATCCATCCAGCAACTGGTACAATCCGCTTTTCGCGCAGAAGACAGCCGAAAAGACTGGACTGCAGACATGGCACTGGGCAGAAGTTTTACCATCTCAGTTGAGGATGTGAAAACAACTATTGCCAAACCAGAGTGCGCCATTCTTCTAGCCTTCACCAAAGATCATGATCTCGAAATCCTCGTGGCTTCAATCGAAATGATCAAGCGCGCCAATGACCATGCACGCTTTTCAATGGTTGCTGTGCATCACGACTACCAGCAGGCGGGTATTGGACGACAGGTTCTTGCTTACGCGGAAAAATACTCGCAACAGGAGTGGGGCGCCACTACATGGGATTTGAATGCGCTTTCGACGCGACAGGAGCTTATCGCTTGGTATTTGCGTCGTGGGTATCAGAAGACGGAAGAGGAGTCGCCTTTTCCCACGGAGAAGTTTCCTCATTTAGCATTGCCGGAGGATATGTGTTTTGTGGAATTGACGAAGCACTTGGCTTGATATATATCTGCAGATATCCTCGTACATACCAAATATCCATGGATATATCTCAGTCAATATGTACCTACCTTGCTCCTAGATATATATACGTGCCACTATTGATATATTTTGATTGCAAATTTGACACTTGAGTGTTTGGAAACTCTGCAACTTAGATCAACCTTGAAATTCCAGGGCTTGGATAGCCCCGATGTCATCGCCAGATGCAATACATGCCAGCCCTTGCCCCTACGTCGTGTAGTATGCACTGGGTACCTACTTATAAACCTTCTAGGCACGTAGGATCCAACTTGGTACGGATGACCTTGCATGTGCACACATATTATGGGTAGAACCTTGGAATCAGTGAATAGCAGATATGAACATCCATTTGAATACAATCTACAACGCCAGACCGACGAGGAAAAGGAAATAATCACATTTCGTAACAAGCGCCGGGGGAAGTTTTTAGTTTTTTTGTTTTGAAAAAGTAGTTTCCTTTTGCTTTCTCGTTCGTTATTAACAAGAAGCTTGAGTATCACATCATCATCGCATCTTCCTATTGCCCCCACATTCCCTTTCCAGAAAGCCCCGCGTGTCAACTGAAAAAAGAGTCCGACCATAGGAAGAGTCGAAAAGTAAGGCCGACCTAGAATTCGAGGGGGGACAAATAACTTTGCAGGGGCCGAATCCCGGAACAAACCCACAAGGGAACCGCTTTCAACCTCCGCACCATCGCCGAAAGAGAGAAAAACGTCACACAACGGAATGGGATTTTGAGAGGATTTACTCCTGGGCCTCGAGGGCGGTGCGCTTGGCCTCGGTGCGCTCTGCCCGACGCTCGCGGAGAGCCTTGTTCTTGGCACGCTTGGCGTCCATCTCCTCCTTGAGGATACGCTCGCGTTGGCGCTCAGCCTTGGCCTTCTGGATCTATAGGGAGGAAGAGAATGGGTCAGCCGGATATGTTTCCTGATAGATTGCGAAGTGGCGGGGTATCTGATAGTATTTCGTGGATTGGTTGCCAGGTGGGGGGAAAGTGAAGTTTATCCAGTGGTACTTACGTGCTCAACCAGAGCGCGCTTGTGCTTGAAGGTGTTACCCTTGCTCAGGTGGTACAGCTCGTGGTAGAGGTGCTTGTCGATCTTGCCGGCGGCACGGTAGCGGACGAGCAGACGACGGAGAACACGCATGCGGCGCATCCAGAGGACCTGGCTGTAAAGAGAGAGAAACAACACGATCAGCATGGATGTTGCCTAATGGGCAAATCAAACCCCCTCGGAGGGGCCGAAATTCCATGGAAGTAGATTTCCTTCATACCTGGGCATACGGGCGTCCTTGGTACCCTTGCGCTTACCCAGACCGCGGTGACGACCCTCACGGCGAGCAAGGTTGAGCTCACGAGCGCGGGTGCGCGAGTGCATGGTGACGGGCTTGCGGATGATGAGGCCATCGCTGACGAGCTTGCGGATGGTCTGACGGGAGTTGGCGTTGGAGATCTCGTTCATCTCATTGGGGTCGAGCCAAATCTTGCGCTTGCCGCAGCCGACCACGGAGGCGGCGAGGCGCTTCTGGGTGCGAAGGTTGACCCTGAGAAAAAAAAGTTGAGGTCAGCCTCTGCCACACAATCACATTCATCGAGATCGATCCATTTTTTCCTTGCTCGAGTGGGCGACACAGCGAGTCCGAGGCAATCAAATCAAAAGGCATGGGTTTTCGTGTAGGCAGTGTATTTGATGGCACTCACATCTTGATGTCGGCGTATCGACGGTCGTTTGGCGGATGATGTTCGTAGGGCACTCGACTGGGAAATCCAGGCAGTGAGAAGTTGGGCGGGCCGATTAGCTAATTCCTGGTAAGCGAGTGCTTCGGCCACACTAGGGTACTAGGGCTACAACCCTTAGCCCTACTCCCAATCAGGTAATCCGGATCTTGAAAATGAAAAAAAAAAAAAAAAAAAATAATGTGGGGGAAAAACAAGACTTACAAGACGTATGGGGGAAGTGTTGAAGTTTACTGGAGGATGGAAGAAGAAGATTAATTCTGTAAAAATATTTCTAGTAATGTTCTCTTTCCTATGTTGTCACTATGCTGTCACCGTAAGTTAACCGTTAATTGTTTGCCTTGAGATCGCGAGAGCACGTGACCCAACTGTTGTATTGAAGGTCACATGATATCGATGTTTCTCATTTTAGAAGGCTCCACTATGCAAAACATGACATCTCAAGATGAACTATGAACTACATATGAACATGAGCTACCTGAAATATGCTTGTGGTTGTTTCTGATTCTAATAAAACAGCAACAAATATAACCCTTTTAAGAACACCAATGCATCAGTGATACATCCACATATTCTAATATAAAGCAAGTCTACTCAAATACCATGACATCCATTCAATCGTCAAAACAACTTTTGTACGTATAACTCAACAAACAAAATAAACAATAAAAGAGCCCAATGGTGTATCTATAGTCATTTAATATATAACCTTGGGATGCTCAATCCAATTCCTACCCCATCAGGGCAGTTGGGTCATCATAACATCACTTAGTCATCAGCAAATGCAGACTCCCCCAGATCCACCTTACCAATACTCCACAATTCCTTCTCGTCATCCACCTCGTCATTGGACAGACCCAGTCCACCTTCACCTCCTTCAGCCAGGCGACGTTCACGGGCCTGGAGGGCAAGACGCATGGCAACACGCTTGAAGTAGTCGGACATGCTGCGCTTGGGTCCGGGCGGGAGAGAGGCACCGGGACCAGTCATGTACTTGTCAAAGACCTCATCGTCAGAGTCCACAACGGAGAAGATGGACAGGAAAGCAGCTTCTGCAGCCAGCTTCACAGGGATGACCATGTCACGCACGCTGGCAAAGATGGGCGGGGCCAGCAGAGCCAGATGAGCGCGGGTCATCTCTGGGTGGAGACGGCTGATGGTTCGGATCACCACTAGCGCCAAGCGGCGGGTGTCGGACGGGGCACCTGGCGAGATGACTGGAGCAAGAGCATCAAACATGGTCTTGTGCGTCTCGAAGCTGTGGTTACCGTCATCGGCCAAGAGGAATTTACCAGCGGCGAGGACACTGTTATCGGAGATAAAGGTATCTTTGTTCACGATACCCTGGCAGATGATTGAAGGGGTTTCAGTGGAGAAATGCTCCAACAGAATGGCAGGAGCCTCCACCAGAAGAGCGTTCAGGCCAAGGACAGACGAGTGCGAAAGCTGACCGTTGAGAATACGGTTCTTGATCATAGTGATCGCACTGGCCTCCGGGAGAACCTTGACAAGGACGCCCAGCAACTTCGCGTTGGTAATAGCAACCTTATCAGTCTGGCCACTGGATTCATCGTCGATCAGAGAAAGGATAGATGCCCGAGAGGCATCACTCATGTTGGCACCGGCCTTGCCGACAACCTCCTGTAGGGCCTTCATCATAGCATTCTTCACACCCTCATCAGTAGTCTTAGATCCAGCGATAAGCTCTGTAGAGTGTGTTAGCAATGCTTACAAACTGGGTGAATAGAAATTTCAAAGAACATACCAGCAATGAGTGGGTCAACCCTAGGGGTCAGAGTAATCAAGATACCAAGACCCTTGGCTGCACGGTCACGCAGGGTCTCACTAGAAGTATCTGCCAGACCACGGGCAAAGGTACGCTGCAACTGAGGCAAGAAAGGCTTGACAGCAAGCGGGATCTTTTCGAGTAACCTGTTAAGGGTGAAGAAAATGGCACCTAAAAGGTTCAAATTAGTAATCGATCAATTGCGTAAGGTAGGCAATTAAAAACTCACACTTAATGTCAACCGACCGTTCTGATACAACACGAATCAGAGGACCAGTGATCTGAGTGACGAAAGGCTTCAGGGAGTTGGCGTTGGTACGGTCGATAATGTCGGAAATGGCCAGCGCTGATTGAGTACGCTGGTCGGTGCTGCCGTTGAGAAGACCTTGCAAGAAGATCGGCAGAATAGCCATGATTCCCTTTGGCAGGCTAAATCCAGGAAGATCCGCACCAGGCACACCGACCTGTCGCAAGATTTGGCGAGCAGGAATGGCCAAAACTTCCATCTCTTCCTTGCGCATGTGAGACATGAGGCCACTGAGAGCAGTCCATGCTGCCTTGACAACATCCTTATCCGAATCATCGAACGAGATCAACAGGACGCGAATAATATCTTGGTAGTATCTCGAGAAGTCGACATCAGCCTCCGCGAAGAAGTTGGTGAGGTGGAGAGCAGCCTCAGCCCGGCGATTCTGATCATCATGCTTGACAAGAGCCAGGATGACGTTCATGGCCACATTCAGGCCATCATATTCATCCACAGATACCAACACTGTGTCGAGGGCGGTGCGCAGTTCTGAGCGGAGATCTTCGTCCTTTGTCTGGATGATACCATCCATGAGACCGTTGATAATGTTGGGCAATCTTCTAGTCATGGCTCCACCCGCAACCTCGGCCAAAGATGCAAGGGCCCTGGCGTTGAAGGCGGTAATTGGGGGTGTAAGAAGGGTGGGAATGAGGTTGGGAAGAATGATGTTCGCACGAGTTTGCTCGGTGAGCAGCGTCAACAGCGCAGACAAGGCCTGCTCAGCCTCCTCATCGCTTCTCAACAAGTGAAGAAGGTATGGCAGAACCTGGTCCACGGCCTTCTTGCCCATAATCTGTTGCAAAGCATCAAAGGCCTCGGCAGCTGCCTCACGCACATCTTCGTCGTTATCCACAAGAGCAACGCGGACAGTCGAAATGAGAACCTTCTCGAAGTCTTCCAGACCCTCAGGGGTGGCGGAGGTGATAAGCTCGCGCAGGGCAATACAGATACCCTGCTTGACATCGACGTCGGGCGAAGCCTGAAGACCTTCCTCAAGCAGAGGCAGCAAGGTGGACAGAACTGATTCTCCAGCCTTCTTGATAAGGTCGCCGAGCGCGTTGCTGGCAATGACCTTCTGCTCCATGTTCGAGGATCCAAGGCGGCGAATGATGAGCTGAGCAAGAGTAGGCACCATCTCCTTGAGGATCTTGGGAGAGGCGACCAGAGCCTTCCACACACCCATAGCAGCACTCTTGACCAAGCCTGAAGTATCGCAGCGACAGATGAACAGGGCAGAAAGGACCTTGTCTCTCCGCTCCTCTCCAAGGACCTCGAGAAGGGACTGACCAGCTTGAGTGGCCTCTTCCTCTTCTTCATCGGCCTCTGCCTTACCGCTGATACCAGTGAGACTGAAGAGAAGATCTCCAACCAACTCAACGGAGCTGAGACGGATGCGGTAGCTGTCGTCCGCAAGACCACGCTCCAACTCGGGAAGAAGAAGATCAATGGCCTTGGTAGAGAAGTTCTTGACCAGCAGACGACCAGCCCGAAGAGAAGTCTCACGGATTGACTCGATGTCGTCGGCCAAGCCAGCAAGAATGGGAGGAATGATCTTGCTGAGGTAGTTCGCGAAGCTGTTACCGAAGCAAGCGGGCAAGAAGATGAAGAGAGTCATGAAGCCCTCACGCACAGCAGCCTTGGAGCTGGAAACGTTCTGGAGAATGGTAGGCAGTGTCTCCTCGAGTCTTGTGGTACCCAGACCCGCGAGAACCTCTGCAAGGGCCTGTGCAGATCCCAGTCTGTCTCCAGCGCCGGTATCTGACTTGAGGGTATTCATGAGGTTGGGGATGAGGTCGGGCAGAGCATCCTCTCCAAGCTTCTCGATGAGAGAACCCAGAGCCTTCGAAGCGGTGGCACGAGTAGTAGGGACAGGATCGACAATGGCCAGGTTGAGGCCAGCCACAATGATTGGCAGGTGCGAAATAAGATCTTTGCGCTCGGTAAGATGGGCCAAGCTACCAATGATCTGGGCGGCCTTCCGCTTGGTGTTGGAACGGTCACCAAGACCACGCTCAAGGATACGGACAACCAGAGCCAGCGAAGGCGCATCCAGGTAGTGCACGAAAGAAACCTTGATCAAAGAGTCCAATGCCTCGTCCGTGTACTTGGTCGGGTCACTCAGAGCCTTGAGAAGCACACCAACCAAGCTCTTGACTTCAGGGTTGCTAATGACCTCTCCGAAACGCTGAAGACTGCGGTTTGCAGCATTGCGAACCTCCTTGTGCGTGTCGTTCAGGACCACAGTAAGTGGCGGAATGATAACAGGCAAGCTGGCGGCGAGTTGTTGTGGGTCAAGGTAGGCCATGGCTCCGAGAAGTTCACAGGCTCCCTTTTGACTGCGCCACTGAGTGTCATCCAAACCATCAAGGAGAGTAGGGAGAATCTTCTTCACACCATAAGAGCTGAGATTTTGGAAGCAAGCCTTGGAGGCATCCAGACAAGCATCACGGACATCAATGCTGGGGTCACCGAAGCCTCCAAGTAGCTGGGGAACAAGCTGAATGACGTAGGGCTCAAAGGTGCGCGCAAGAATGGTTGCAAAAAGCTCATAAGCCAGGAAAGCTCCCTGTCGCTGGTGAGGCTCTCTCTTGTTTTCGGTAGCTTCTTTGAGCAAGCTCATAATCCGGAACTCTCGCAGTGTTGAAATACCCTTGCCACTGACAATGCCTCCAAGACCGTACGCAGCACCACGCTGAGTAGCGTAGTTCTTGACGTTCAGCAGTTGATCAAGCATCTCTTGGACATAGTCAGAGGCCTTGGGGCCACACAGTCTGATCAGAGGTGGCAGACACTCCGAAACAGCAGACTGGACAGTTTCAGAAGGAGTTGGAAGAGTCGCAAGAAGCTTCTTCAGAACGGTTTGTAAACGAGGGTCATCGGCCTTCAAATGTCTTGCCAGGGATCCGTAGAGAACGACAACTGCCTCGTTCAGCAGATCAGATGTCTGGGATGCTTTGTCCGAGGTTTCCAATACAGTTTCAAGCAGCTTCATCAACTCCTCAACCTTTTGCTGACCGCGTTGGGCGATCACAGATTTTCCACTTTCCTGCATTTGACTTCTAACGGCAGAGTTCTTATCGACGAGGGGACCACGTTCAATGAGGAACTGCAGGAGAGCAATAACGTGTTCTCCGTCAAACAGATTGGTCATGGCAATGAATGCCAATGCCACACCACTACGGCTCTCCCAGTTGTCTGGGTTATCCATCTTCTTGGGCATCCCGTAAGCGTCCTTTTCAGGGGCCTTGGGCTTGACATCTTCAGCATACTTGGCCTGGAGTTCAGAAAAGATGCCAGCGAATTTGCTCATGTCAGATTCAATCGCTTTGGAAAGTGCACGTGCGGCAGCACCACGCAGCTGGCCATCCTTGGAGTCCAAGTACTTGATGATCTTTGGGAAAGCCTCATCATCAACTTCGAGCGCGTTGTCTTCCCAAATCGTCTGCGCGAGCTCGACATTTTCTTCCACACTATCATGGCATTCTAACCAAATGTGCTCAGAGAAGTCAAGATCAGTCAGATCAATCTCAGCGTCAATCACCTGAAGAACAGATGTCCTGACGGAGGCGTCGGGAACAATGCTACCCTCCAGCAGAGTCTGCAGTTCCTGTTTGCTGATGTTGGGGGAGATGCAGCGACAGAAGTTGAACAATGTATCCTTGATTAGCTTATAGTGCTGAGTGTATCTTTGCATGGCGCTAAGAAGATGTTCAAGGACTTCATTGCGAGGCAGGCGCACATCGGAGACTGTAAAAAGGGGTTAGCAACGCGTTCACTAACAGAATAATCAAGGTACTTACAGGAACCGGAGTGGAAGGACAGGATTTCGATCGCAAGCAGAACTTGCTCGCCTTCTTGGTCGCCTTTGACTTCTTCAATGCCATTCTGGCTCAAAATCAAGAAGATCAACGGAAGAACGTAGGCAAGAGATGCAGTATCAAGAGGGCGCTGTTCGGATGCGAATCGCAGGCGGTAAAGGATTCTTGTTACAAGTTCTCCAAGATGCTCCAATTGCCTTTCAGCAGGGAGATTTGTGTTGCCAATGGCCCGAAGGGTGGCAATTCCCACGAACGGCCGAAGAGTGCCCAGGCGCGAAGACAGTTCGTTGGAGCAGGCAACGTATGCCTGAGACACCACGTCACCGACAAAGAGTCCAGCGCCGGCGCGTGCAAGAGAAAGCAGGCAGCTGACGGCTGTGTTGATCCATCCCTCGACATCATTGGCGGGCCCAGTGGCAAGGCCACGAATGAGGCCAGCACCACGCTCGATCCGCTTGACTTCCTCAAGCACCTCCTCGCGGATCTTTGCTTCCTTTGCAAGCTGAGCCTTGACTTTAGATTGCTCCTCGGGCGTGAGCTTCTTCGGCTTCGCGCCCTTCTTCTCGGCAAGCTGTGCCCGGAGCTCCGCTTCCCATTTCAAAGTGTCATAGTCTTTGGTGTTCTTATCGAAAGCAGGTTGCTTCGATTTGCTGCTGAGAATGTCAATGAAGGCAGTGCCTTCAGGAGTGCGGGCAATTGCAGCATCCGTAGCAGTGAATTGAGAAAGACGGGAGCCATCCAGGTCTGCTTGGATTTGATCAACGAGGCGTGGGATCATGACTTCGGGGGCCACGAACGCCAGATCACCGGCGGCGCTCCAAACAGCGGAGTTGACTTGTGGCACACTCGATTGAACGGGGTCGGCATTAACACCTGTCAATTGCTCAATGCAATCAGCAGGGTGGGCACGGACTAGGTTCCCGGGATCTGTGCCAGTTCTCAAGCACAGATCAATCCAAGAGGCGCCTGGGATCAACTCGGGCCGGCTGAGAATCAGAATTTTAATGAGTTGTGACTCAATGATGGAAGAAGCGCCTTCGACTCCCTCCTTATTAGCAGATAGGGGGCAAATGGCCTTCAAGACCTGATGCAATAGACGCTCGCTTCCGGAACCAGCGGAGACAGCGGCAGACTCCTTCTCTGCGGTACGGAAAGCATATATCCAGGCCCAAATAGCGTCGATAACAATGTTTCCGATGGAGGCCATGTCTTTCATGTAAACACCAGATAGTGTTTCCACGGCATTCGCGCGGAAGCTGGTAGTCATAATAGGGCCGGTGATAGCGTAGATAAAAGATTGGGCCCAACCGTTCTTGGACGCCTCGTCAGCACCAGCAAATTTAGATCCAGAAGTGACAGCGGCCAAAGCCCTGACCAGCCACTGCATCTCTTCCTTGGTCCCGATTTTCGAGTAAGTCTTGGGGTTGAGGAGGAAAGAGGGCTTTGCGCCCATGATCAGTGATTGCGAGACCTTCTCCTCCCAGGTAGACTTCCCTGAGCCATCGATATCTGAAAGACGCTCAAAAAGGGCTAAAAATATGTACGCAGATGACAATGCGCCGCTTTGAGCTGAGGGCAACGGGTTGGAGGCAACCTCGCCAAACATGTCTTTCATCTTTCCAAGAAATTTGGTGACAAGAGGCTCAATCTCGGCGCTCTTGAGAGCCGCGACGTCGGATTTCCAAAGCATTTCTCCCACATTAAGCTGCCAGATCTTTCGGAACGGAATTCGCTTGTCGGAAATACCCTTGACAATTGTATTAATAACATCATCCACAACCTTGACAGAAGATTGAACAAGGAACGCAAGATGCTTGACGAACGCTTTGAGCTCTTCTTCAAGAGCAGGTTCATTGGACTCCCGCGAGAATACAGGGCCAAAACCCTGGACGATCTCTTTCGAGGCTTCTACCGAAGATGGAATTGCAGAAATAGCTTGTGCGTAGGCGACTCGGTGTTCTGGGGCAGTGATCTTTTGTGTCTTCAAGGGGCCAACGATTTCACTGGTGATCTTCAAAATCACAGACTCGGTCTGGCATTGAGAGAGTAAAGCCTTGAACGAGTCAGCAGCTCCTTGTCGGATCACCGGGTTGTTTGACTTCATGCTAGATAACAAATGCTTAGACAGGCGAGTCTGAACCACTTCCGAAAGATCAATTTCTTTTGGCAGAGCGGCACTGAATGGCGGGATTACGCCACTTAAAATCACTTCCGGTGATCTCAGCATGGATTTCTCCATCGGAGGGACCAATTCAGCGGTCACATCCTCATATGTAACAAATGAAGTTAGGAAGTCTGACAGTCCTTCAGCAATGTGAGAAGGCACAGCAGACTTCGAGCCTACGATTTCCTTGACGTAATAGGCCAGGATGGGGTTCTTAGACTCCTCAAGCACTGGCTTCCTGGCCGGTAGTCGAGCACATACGCCCGAGATGACACCCAGAAGCAATGCATTCTTGTAACCTGCGGTCGAGTCCGCAGTCAGTCGGCTGACTGACTGGCGCACGGCGTCCTCGCCCCATGTCTTGTTCGAGAACGTTGCGCGCAATGCACGTCTAGTCACCTTGAGAGCTGATTGCCTCACCGACAGCTTCGGTGTGTGTGCAAAACAGTTTTCCAGGGCCTTGGCATCCACAGCGATCAGGTCCAGCACAACAGCCAAGGGCGTGGCCTCGTTCTCGCTAACCTGCTGCAAAATATTGCAGCACCACTCCAACAAGACGAACGCGGATCCCGGGGCCAGACCAGACTTGGCTGCCTCAATTTTTAAGTTCTCAGACAAATATTCGAGGTGATCCACGGCATTCGGGGTTCGGAGGAGGGCGCGGAGACATTGTTGAACGGCCTGACGTGAGGGACGATCGACGTAAAGAGGGTAGGTTTGGAAAAGAAGCGCTAGGATATCAAGATGAGACTCCGAAGGGATTTCAGATCCTAAAGAAACAGGATTAGCGCTTCAATGCCTTTTTGAAAGGGTCATGCGGGTTCAAAAAAATTACCGCTCTTGTCGCGAAGTTCTTGCAGGGCCCGGAGCCTTCGCGAGGTCGAACTCGAGAAGAGAGCGACCCGCAAGACATCCAGATCCCCAGCCTTGACCTGGTCCCATGGAACTCCATCCATGATTGGGGTAGGTCAAACAGGGGAGTGGAGAGGGGTTGGAGGTAGGGTGAGGTGAGGTGGTGGAATGTTGAAGTGGGCTGGTCGGATGCTGTCATAAGAGTTTTGTGTGGGGAGAATCACCGAGAGCCTCTCCGCCGCTCCTACTCAACTATCCGATTCCTGATTCTACAACTCCGCAACCTCCCTATTTATCTGTAAGTTGTCTTGGTGATTACATGGTTATTTGCAATTCTTCCAGATGCTCATCTCAATTATACTTGTTCCTGCCTGTTCAGACTCATTCTACAATGCCGCCGAACAATAAGAAAAAGAAAAAGCCGGCCTCTAATCCGGCGCGGGGCTTTGCAACAGTCTCGGTGCCCTCAAAACCAAAGCCAGAGGCTGTAGATACACCTTCAGCCACCGCCACAGAATCTAAACCTACCCCACAAAACGAATCGCAGCCAGCAAGCCAGCAAGACCGGACAGTCGATGCGGGCGCACCACAAACCGACCCCTCATTACAAAACTATACACCGGAGGAGCTCGAGAAGCACCTAGAGGAAGCAGAGCTGCAGATTCTTGTCGAGAAGAATGCGGCTAAGTGCAGGAGCGACGCGGCGCGCCAAGCCACCAAGATGGATAATGAACGCCGCGTCTTTAGACAACAATCAGTAACCTTGGGCCTTCTCGAATGGCTTCCGGCCGAGGTGCAAGATAGGATTCTGGAGCTAGCTGGCTCAGAGGATCATGATTATCTGGCATCTAATGGACGAAATGTCAGTGGGAAGCAGGAGGGCTCAGAGGAGGAGCTCCTCATAAAGCTCTGGACATTGCAGGAGACGCTTTTGAAGCTCGGATTCACTGAGGATGGGGTGGAAGGAGCACTCAAGCATATTCTTCTATACTTCAAGGAAACACCCACGAGTGCCAGTCGAGATGTTGTGTGGAATTTGGATGAGGCACTCGAGTGGTTGGCGAAACACAGTGCCAAGAAAGATCTTCCTTCATATACACAGACGAATTCTCGCCCCCAGAAAGACGCGGAGGTAACATCATGGATGATTGGTAAACCCAAGCCTCTGATTTGATCACAAAGGAAACCTGCTGACCCCAAAACAGAATCGGAGCCATCGAGGTCTTCTACTCCAAATAAGCCTTCCAATGGAAACAAACAGGAAAAGCCAAAAGCAGAATGGAAGGCTGCAAAGGTTGCGCCTCTTATTTCATATGACTCGGATAGCTCGATCGATCCTGATTCCATGGTTGAAGAGTGGTTGGATTTTCAAACGAAGCTCTACGGTCTCCAGCCAGAATTGTTTGATCGTCCAGGGAAGGGCAAAAAGGGCCGTGGAGCCGCGTCCAACCAGTCAGACGATCCTGAGGTGGCCAAGTTACAGCGCAAGATTGCTAAAATCGAACGTGATGTTCTCTTTGAGCGTCGAGAAGCTGAATACATTTGGCAGGACAAGCTAGACGATCTTAGGAAGGACGCAGCCTTTTTGCGACGACCAACCGAGAAAAAGAAAGAGATGAATACAGAGAGTCCAGAACCCGAACCGGAGCCTGAAGATCCCAATCTGACTGTTCCGTCACTTGAAGAGATGGATGAGGCGGATGGTCTGCTGGGTGGTATGTTCCAGAACGAGGCGGAAAACTCGGGGTCGATGTTAGGTCTACCACTGCCTGAAGTTGATGCCAAAATTACACTTCGAGACTTTGGAAAATCAAGTGGCTTGAGTCCACGACGAGTCTTGGAAGAAACCTGCAAGGCTAGAGATTCGTCATGCAAGGTAGTCTACCAAGACTTTTCCTCCTCTGGTCATCACAACAGAAAGGCCGTTGAGGTGCGTTGGTCAAAACCACAAGAACCTCCTTTTCCATTGGCGGTGGAGTCGGTCACGCACAAGTCGAATGCAAATGCAACTTTTGTTTCGATGGACTCTCTTGCAACGCCTGATTCCCAGCAAGCAGAGGGATACGTATCGACTCTTGCACTATTCATCCTTTTCCCACAAAGCTCCAAAGAAGGCAAGGCCTATCTGCGGATACCTGCAGTCTGGAGGGATCTGTGGACTGAGTTCTCAAATCTGAAGAAGACACAGGAAGATGAAGTGGACAAATCCACAGTCAAGAATCTGAAGCTCCTTGTGCAGGATAATCAAGGCACATTTGAGGATGACGTTGTACTCTTGGACAATTTCCGGAAAAGAAACGGAAACGGTGTCAAGTCGGCTAGCCCCATGAGGGGCAATGCTAGGGAGAACAACTATCTTGGTGAAGATGAACGACTAAGAGAGGCATGGCACGCGAAGGCATCCGCTCCATCCTTCCACAAGATGATGCCGGGCCGAATGAACCTCCCAATCTGGAACTTCAAAGACGATATTCTGACCACCTTGGACACACATCGAGTTGTCATTATCTGCAGTGAAACTGGAAGTGGAAAGAGTACGCAAATTCCATCTTATATCCTTGAGCATGAAATGCTTCAAGGCCGCCCGTGTAAAGTCTATGTGACGGAACCCCGCCGGATTTCAGCGATCTCGCTTGCTCGTCGAGTTAGTGAAGAACTTGGAGAGAGCAAGAATGATGTGGGGACGACCCGATCTCTTGTCGGTTTCGCCGTTAGGCTGGAGAGCAAAATCAGCTCGTCCACTCGACTTGTATATGCGTACGTTCTTTGGCTTCTTTTGATTCAGGTATCCCCTGAGCCCGAGCTAACTTAAATAGAACCACCGGTGTTGTTGTGCGCATGCTCGAGCGACCGGATGACTTCCAGGACATCACCCATGTCGTTCTGGACGAGGTCCACGAGCGTACAATTGATAGTGACTTCTTGCTGGTTGTCCTTCGCAGGTTGATGCAGAAGCGCCTTGATCTCAAACTCATTCTGATGTCCGCTACTCTCGAAGCACAACGTTTCTCCACCTACCTTGGAGGTGTACCGGTTCTCAACATCCCTGGACGAACTTTCCCTGTGGAAATGAAGTATCTGGAGGATGCAGTTGAGTTGACCAACTATCGGTTATCTGAAGATGAGGCGAACATTGTCCCAGACGATGAAATTGATGAAGCCGAGGATTCCAACAGTGATACTGGAGGCTTACAGTCCAGTCTTGATGGATACTCTAAACAAACACGGGAAACCGTGCTCAAGTTTGACGAGTACCGGATGGATTATCAGTTGATCAAGAGACTGCTTCTCAAGATCGCCACTGCCCCGGAGATGGATCGCTACAGTAAAGCAATTCTGGTCTTCATGCCTGGCCTGGCAGAAATTCGTCGTCTAAATGACGAGCTTCTCGCCGAGTCCACTTTCCAAAAGGGATGGATTGTTCATGCACTCCACTCCTCAATTGCCAGTGAAGATCAAGAAAAGGCCTTTAACGTGCCCCCTCCAGGCGTGAGGAAGATTGTCATTGCCACCAACATCGCAGAGACTGGTATCACAATTCCAGATATCACTGCAGTTGTTGATACTGGAAAGGAGAAGATGATGCGGTCTGTCTTACAGAATTCTTGGACCTAGATTGATGCTAATATGCTTTTACAGATTTGATGAAAGGAGACAGCTCTCTCGGCTTGTCGAGTCGTTTATTTCCCGTGCCAATGCCAAGCAGAGACGTGGCCGAGCCGGTCGTGTTCAGGAGGGTATCTGCTTCCACCTCTTTACCAAGCACCGGCACGACAAACAGCTTGCCGGACAACAGACTCCGGAGATGCTCCGGCTTTCTCTGCAAGACTTGGTTCTACGTGTCAAAATCTGTAAATTGGGCGAGGTAGAGCAAACCCTACTGGAAGCTCTAGACCCACCCTCGTCCAAGAATATCCGACGTGCTATTGACTCTCTCAAGGAAGTGAAAGCTCTCACCAGCAACGAGGCCCTTACACCTTTGGGAAGCCAGCTGGCAAAATTGCCGCTGGATGTTTTCCTTGGAAAATTGATTATCCACGGAGCATTCTTCAAGTGTCTGGATGCTGCTGTTAGCATTGCTGCCATCCTCTCCTCCAAGTCCCCATTTGTCAACACTATGGGTTCAAACTCGCAGCGTGATGCAGCACGAAACTCGTTCCAAAGAGGTAAATCATATCCCTTACGCCATCTGCGCCATTTCTAACTTGCTCCTAGGCGACTCGGACTTGTTGACTGTATACAACGCCTATTGTGGCTGGAAGCGTGCACGGGGCACACCCGGCTCAAATGAGTTTTCCTATTGCCGGAAGAACTTTCTCAACCCACAGACACTCCTCGGTATCGAGGATGTCAAGATGCAGCTCGTTGTCTCAATTGCTGATGCCGGTTTACTGACGCTGGACCCTTCGCAGAAGTCAGCGCTGAACAGGTCAGTCGACCCTTTCTATTTTGAACATCAAATCAACTCTTACAGTCCATCTAACAACCTCCAGAGCTCGATCAAGTAATCGAAACCGTCAATTCTTCACTATTCCCGAAGAACACGACATCAACAGCGCGAACGACGTCGTCATCAACTCCGTCGTCGCCTGGAGTTTCTACCCCAAGCTCATCACCCGTGAAGGTAAAGGATGGCGCAACGTCTCGAACAACCAAACCGTGACCTTGCATCCTACCTCTGTGAATAAGCGCGCCGATCCCGCTATCAAGTGGCTTTCATATTACCACATTATGCAGGCTCGCAACCGAAATCTGAATGCCCACGAGACTAGTGCTGTGGATGATTTCGCAATTGCCCTGCTATGTGGTGAGGCCGAGTTCAAGGTACATATCTCGCCCTTTCTCAACTAACTGAATCATTTGATCTAAACTTACACGCTTTTTAGTTATACTCTGGTGTTATTTCCATTGATGCAAACAGAATTCGGTTCGCTGTGCGCGACTGGAAATCTATGCTCGCGCTTAAATACCTTAATGCGCGTCTGAGGGACCTTCTTGCTACTACTTTCAAGAACCCGCATCGTCCGCTTTCTTATAAACAGCAGCAGTGGTTAGAGATCTGGCAGCAGATTTTTGCACAGGCTGGTAAACGCTAGATCGCTTTTTTTTTCTTCTTCTTTACTTTCTTTCTTTCCTTCTTGCTGGTTGGCCGGTTTGCTTCTTTACAATGATCATCAGGTACATATTCAATGGTTGGCATGTCCTTGGGTTCTTGGGTATTGGAGGTTTGGAGGTTTGGGTATGAGATTATGACACCCGGTTCATGGCATTTTGTTTTGGCATTGTTGACGTGTAATGACCGGCCGAATTATAATGGTAAATATGACGGCTGGACTCTTGAATGATTCTTTAGATCTAGAATAGGTAGGATAGCATGGGTTATCGTGAGCATTAACAAAAGTTTTGACATTAAGTGTGGTTCAACATTCGAAGACTACGGAGTGTATAACTAGTCCCTGGGTAGGAGAGGTTAAGATAAGACCAGGCAACATTCAAGCCATATAATCATTCATTAGGCTCGGTTAAATAAGTAAAACCAGAAACAATGTATCGCCTCAGAGGCAACTCGAGTAAAACCAGTTCAGTTCATGATCATTCATTACCATCATATCGTCTCTCTAAAACATAACCATGGAGGGTAAGATGAACCCACGGATGCCAGGAAAGAAGACCATTTTCTGCCCAAAAGAGAAAAATGAAAGGCCAAAAGCAAGAATGACGCACTTAAACGAGAAGATAAATCAGATAAACCAGGCGATGTAGGAAAGATCGCACACATAAAGAATTCGTTTCAAGAGATTCGTGTCATCATAGTCATCAAGGTGGGTTTGTAGAAGGCCCATGCAAAGCATCATTCTCCGTTTCCCGTCATCAGTTTGCAGAATAAAAAGGATTTCCAACCTCAGAGAGGTTGAGGAAATTCGTTAAACCCGAGATATAACCAGGGGAATTCAAGTAGAAACAAACCAAAAACCATAAAAAATGCATGCCCCAGAGGATTCATGGAGAGAACAGTTTCCATGTTCTCTCGGTCGTGAGGGCAAAGGAGAACTTCACGAGTGGGTGTGCTAAGAGAAAATCAAATCGTGAACATCCTGAGTCTGCGGTTATCCATGAAGCACCACAGTCTATCAACAAATCCCAGAAAAAAACTCCAGCCAGAGGAGAGAAAACGTGTTGTTAAAACACATGACAAAGAGACAACAAGCAACAGGGTGGCAGAGTATTGTTGATGTTTTTTTTAGCGACGCCGTCCGGCCATCACAGCAGTCTTCATGGGCTGCAAGATAGGGGCACCACCGACGGGACCACCTAGAGTGGTATCGGTAATAGTCTTGCGACGCTTGGTTTCATACCCATCACCACTCTCGGGGCGGGCCACCTCATCGTCCTCACGCATGCGCTTGCCGCCTGATCCTCCAAGGGGTCCGTTCATGGATGTCATGGAGTAAGGATCGGAGACACCATTTGCAGGGGTACCACGGGTGTCACTAACGGCATTGTAGAGGGTGGTAGCGGCTGATGGACGTGGGGGAGTGTTGTACCCGGAAGTCCAGTGCGGCGGAGGTCCGCTCACGCTAGTGCGTGGGGTCATGCGGCCCGAACCGTTCTGCTGCGGCGACCCGGTCATCTCGGGAGTCAGTTGCGAGTGCTCTCCCGTAAGAGACCCAACCGACGGGTTGGTAGAGTATGTGTAGGATCCGCGGTTGGCATTGTAGGCGGATCCCTGGTCCTGCAGGTATTCCGGCTCGTGCGACGGAACTGATTCCTCGGGACCATTGCTCTGCGTATAGCGCTCAGTCTTCAGCTCCGGGGTTTCCGTCTCCGGGGCGCCTGGAGCGCGACCGGTTGGAGGGGCCATTTCACTCTTCAGATAATTGACGGCCGGAAGAGATTGCGAGTACTGGGGCATACCGGACTGGGTCATCGGTGTGTGCGGAGCGTACTGGGGGTGAGACTGAGGAGGAGCGGAGTAGTAGGGCTTGGAACTGTCATAGCTAGACTGTCCCTGGTAGGGTGGCATAGCTTGCATGTTGTTGCCCGGGGGAGTAGTAGCCGGCGTGGTGGGTAACGAGCGCTGCTGGTGGCTCAGTGTAGTGTCAATTGAAAGTGGTTGAGTGTGCGGCACTCCCGAATTCATTGGCTGGCCACCCCATTCGTATGAACTTCCTTGGTTGGTCACACCCATCAGGCTGGATGCGCTGGCTGGAGGGGTGGGGAAGGATCGGTCCATCCCGGGACGGCCCATAGAGGACGGTTGTGACATTTGGGCGGACATGGGGGTCTGCATCGCATGGTGATGCAAGGTCGAGGATTGCGGCGCTGTGGGGGTCCGCTGAGGAGCGGGAGGACCTTCCATCCTTTGTCGCTGGGATTCTTGCACGACCATGTTCGTCCGATTCTGGTTTGCCGGGTGATACAGCAGGCCACCGATGTTGTGGACAAACAATGGGTACAAAAGATCAGTGATCTTCTCCTTGTTGGCGAATTCCAACGCTCGCTCAAATGGAATCCTGATTCGACTGTCAGTGGGGACGCTAGAAGGTTCGGGAGCTGCACATACCAGACGCCCTTCAAATGCATGGGCCCAATCTTCACCACGTGGCGCAACTTTTCACTCTTGAGGATTCCATCGCGACGACCCCGAGTCATTCCCGCTACGTTCAATAGTTTGGTGCCGTTGATCATGTGATTGTCTGTTTACCTGGTTAGGATGACCATGGAAGCGATCTGCGTTGTTTGCACTCACCCTCGCGTCGCGCAACGCAGACTCCTTTCGCCTCCACCTGGTAACAAAGACTACCCTCATCTTCCCAAAGGGTCGCGGTGACGCGTGGCTTCGCTCCTGGGGGAGCGACTTGGCCAGTGGAATCATACACATAGCCCTGCAACGGTGCACCGGTGCTATTGCCGTATCCTCCGGGTACCTGGTGATTGTTCACTAAAGCATTGTTAATCATTTTTTTCTTTTCCCCCTCATTCACCATTATTGTCAAAAGACTCACCACCTGGTAGAGGCAAGATCTGAGGCGCCATTTGTCCGCCCATCGAGCTTGCTGGTGGGGGATGTCCGGTGGGCGGTGAAGTGACCGCATTGGCATAACCGTACTGCGGGTACGACGGACCATAACTGGAGACGGGTTGCAGGACCGGCGGTTGTTGGTGATAAGGATAATGCGACATGGCGCCCGCGGTGGCGGCCTGTGACTGATATGATTGAGCGGAAGACATATGGGCATGAACATCCATGTAGGGTGGGGCCTGGTTCATGCTGCCGAGCGAGGTCGGGCTGGGGTAGTAGGCCTCGTTGGGCACGATGGAATACTCCGAATCCAGCGAAAGGCGACCCTGTGCAGCTAAATCGGCGGGTGGACTTCGGGGATCGTGGACGGCCGAAGCCTCGGAAAGACTGGTACGAGCGCTGCCGCTCACGCTGGCGTCTTGATAACCACGGGATGGGGCTTGGGGAGCCGTCGGCAAGCTGAGAGCGGGGAGCTTATCGCCCGACAACAGCGGTCGTTCGGCCGCGTGGTGGTTGTACCAGGGAATATCAGCAGGACCGCGGGTGTGGACCTGCGAAATCGACGGCAGCTCCAGCTTTTCGGTTTCACGGGGACACACTGGAGAAGAGTAGGCAGGGGGAGGGGAAGATGTTAGACGTCGGGCTGAGGAATGTAATCTCTAGTCCGGCGAGCTATGGAAGGGAAGCAAAAAGAAGTTGGTTTTTTCCCTCTCTCTTTCCTTTTCCTTTTGAAAGAGCCGAGCTTTTTGTTCGCTGCACGTCCGGGGCGAGCGAACTGTCACTTGCTTGTCTGCGTTGAAATTGGGGATGGGGCAATGTCCAAGCTGCGGCAATGGTCGCAATCAAGCAACAATGGAGTCGAGTAGAAAATGCAAAGGATTATGGAGGGTAAAGTCCAGTCATCAAAAGTCATTAATCGTGAAAAAACATGAAGAGCAGCAGTGCAGGGTGCATGCAAGAAGTAGTGCAAAGTGGGGATAAGAAAGGGTATGCAAACGCACACCGTTTGGAGAAGGGGCAGAAACAACGCTGAGCCGCAGTATGACTAAGAAGGCTGGGAATTAAGGGAAAGAGAAGAACAAGAATGCGCTGAAAACCCGGCCACCTTTTCCACCTTTTGTCTCTTTTTTTCTCAACAGAAATAGCATCGAATCACCGTGTGGGACCAGAAAGTGGAGGTGCGATCGAGTCAACCGCCACCAAGCAAGGACGGTAACTAGTGAGAGATAAATTACAATACTCCCCAGCTCTCAGTAATGGCTCAGTAATCAAAGGAAATGCAGGGACAGGAGATAACCTTGGACGCAAAAAAGAAATAAAATAGTAAAATAAAAAAATCAGAACCAAAACATAACACCAAAACCCAGAAAAGGATCCACTGAGCTGAGGATCCTGGTCTGTGTGACAAGCACAACGCTGATCGTCCCCGCTAGTACTGCCACGCACTATGCTATACATCACATTACCTATAGCCTTGGAAATATTGAATAGTTCATACAATATAGTAAAAAAAAAAATAGCAAAATAGCAAAACGGAGACCACAATTGATCCATGGTTGACTCCCGCGGCCCACTGCGACTAGAACCACGGAATGGCGCCCTTGAAAACAATGAGGATGGAGTCTTTCCCCTCTTTTCCCCGTGCAAGACATTTGCGGCTGCAGAAGCACGGTCGATTACCCGAGTTTCAGAACAGCGCTTAATGGCCTAGCTCTACCCTACGTAGATGAAACTTCAATACTTTTCTTCTATATCTCCATTTCCATTTTATATTGATATATTGTATAGATATAAATCAATATGATACTTGTCTATATAGCCTTCCTTTTCTCTCTGCAAGGTCCAGAGATCAACTACACGGACGTGGGTCGAGAGCGCGGCCCGTCGATCGAAGGAAATAATAGATAAGGCGGCCCGTGAGTAACGGTGGAGTTGGGCGCGTCACACTGAGAAAGAAAAGAAAAAATAATATAGAGTAAAATAATAAATCATAAATCACAATAATAAAAAAACAAAACATAAAAGAGGGGAATCAGTGGTTCAGAGCGCACCACGAAACACGGGTGGCTTGAGTCGATCAAGGGTCTGTTCTCTCTCTCAGTCCCACGTCCGGATTGTAATGCCCCGTGACGATGTCGATTCTAGATCCCAGCAAGGAGTCTCTAGGGACTTACTCTGAACAGTTACAGTTATTCACCGCCAGTCGTGTGTCATCCCTTGCATAGATCTAGAGAACGTCCAGACGCCGAAGGGGTTGACATCTGTCAACCCCGGGGGAAGGTGGGATTTCCCCGTCCTGGTTCCATGTTTCCATAATTGCTAATTCCCAGCGTATCTCGTTTCCCCTTTTCTCTTGAAAATAAATTAGCTGACTGTATCATTCGCCCCCACTGAGTTACAGGACCGTAGTGGCGTTGGCGCCGGGGGGAATTCGGGAAGAAACGGGGCACTGAACGGTACTAGCTCTGCTACTAGCTCTACGGAGTGCATAGGCAAGTGGAGGATTCGGAAAAAGCAGGTACCACTTGTTCTCTGAACTCCATAAAAAGGGCCCAGATCCCTGCTATCGACGGCCCGATACCCGCTGTGCAGGTTACAGTAGACCCCAGAGTTAATCCATAATTTGGATGAATAGTAATCCCGGATTCCAATAGGGGGAGATCATCCCAACCCCCTCTTTTGTTTCGAACTTTTTTTTTTCCTTTTTCCTTTTTCCTTTCTTCCGCTAGTTGAGCGGATCGGGGCTTTCGGAAGTAACTAAAAGCTCTGACCATTTCCTCTCCACCAAGGAAATGAAGACCTTGTGATGTATCATCTTCCTCGAACCACCTACAATAAAAAGAAATAAATGAAATCACGTAAGGAGAGATGACGATCCTTCGTGGAACCACCGGGTAATGATAGCACCGGGAGCATCTCGCATCACTTACCGGCTCGGGGCGCACCTCCACTTAGTTTTATTGTTGCCATCATTTCTAAGGATTATCGATCGACGGGTTCGTCCCGTACCTTGCAGCGACGAGTTACCCTGCAGCCAAGTCCGTGCAGACTGCTATGACAGGTTTCACAAGGAGAATGGGTATATAGCTAACCCGTAGTCCGTAGTCTGTACTGCGAATGAGTACTGCTACTTAGGACCATTGTCATTGATAAGAGGTAGCATGGTGAAGAGGTCCGGGATCGGCCTCACTTCTAGTCTAGGTGGGACAGTAGAATGGACAGGGATGTTCCCTGACGGATTTCACGTTCAAATGTGTTGTACAGACGAATGATTCGTGGACTCCACACGCTACGTCAAGTCATTTGGCACCGTATCGAGTCGCCGGTCAAGTCTAGATTTCTTCAGTCAAATCGCCACGACAAATTACACGAATAATAATGCACCACGTCCTGGAGCCCGTGCGACCTGATTTAACCTCGCATTGCGTCCCGTGAGATCGACTGCACGTTCATAATCGTGGACCAACCCATGTTGGGCCATTCCTCCGAGCCATTTCTTTCCTCTCACCAGGATGGCCCGGGCCAAAAGGTGTAACGACACTAAGAAAGGTGGGGGCGCGTCGATTGGTTGATTGGCTGAGAGCCCCTCTATTGCTGCAACCGCCCGCCGATCGACGATCCGACCGGACAATGACTGGTGGTCGACATCACCACGTAGCGGGCTAGATCATGGTGGATTTCACCGCCAGTTGCTCTTTTCCCCCCTTGCGTGCAGACGTGGCACAGGTCCTGGTTTTTTGTGTTTTGGGGTGGAGCTGGCCGTTGATTCTGGATCAAATGCCAATTTCCCACTTTTCAGTGGAAATCAAAAGTGGAAATAAAATATCGTGGAAATAGCCTGGGGTTTCCGTCCAAAAAATGATGGGAAATGGGATGGGGGTTTGGGGTACGGAATACGGAGACGGTTCTCTGGAGAAAGTCAAGTGCAGAAATGATCGGCACGACGTCAGCACGATAAGATGCATGTACGACATTACGATTTCCTGCAAGTACTGGTAAAAATAAATTAAGTCCGGTACATGATCAGCGAAGTCGCCTCCCCCGTCTCTTCACACCGTCTCTTGCAAGAATGTGCATGTCTCTGGTCTTTTCTGCACCGGCTTACTTTTTGGCGCGATCGCCACATTCTCGAAGCATGCCATCCTGCTCATGCAGGTCTCTGTCTGGGGGGGATGCTGGGGATGACTGCTCACCGCTGCTTCGATCTGACTTCCAACTGGTGAATGTCTCGCTATCGCGCTATCTAGGGATAATGTCGTGGCTTGGATGAACTGGCGGTCGTGCTGGTTTCGCTTCCCCGCCATCCATCCCTTGATAGAGTTGGTTTGAGAGCACGTCAGTTGCATTGACTTTCATGTAGGTGTGCCCAGATGCCTGGACCGATCATTTCTAGGCTCCCGTAGGAAAAAAACACATGGGATCTGCTGGGATCTGCTGGGGCGTGCTCTATGCTCGAACAGGATGGGTAGTTCGGTCCTCCCCACGTTTTTCTTATGAATTTCTTTTTCCTTGAGATAATGCATTTATCTACGCACAGCGGGTAGGTGCCAGTGCCGCACAGGACCAGTCAGGTACGGGCAGAATGCAGTGGGAGTCACGGATTGCAGCAGGCTTCTGGAAGATGATGAGTCCATCCTCGTGTCCTAGCAAGGTTTAAGTGTTGGCGCCATATCTAAGGCTGCAGTTAGCCTAGATCTGACAGGCATGGAATGCATCTCGTAGAACACGTCCAAGTCCTATCTGCCTATTGTAGCCATGTGGCATGTGGTCTTTGCTTAACGTCTGAGTGTTGGATATACAAGCCATCCATGGAATGCACCCTAACCTTATGCTGTATCTCAGGGGCATGTGACCTGAGATCAGTGGCACAGAATGCATGCACGTGTATATCAATGTCCCGAGGTCAGTTCGGTAGGTTAGATTGGCATTTGACACCTGCCATCGAGATGTCACTGTATTTGAAACGTTGCCTGTTTGCATGGTCCACATTTGCAGGTGATAGAGTCACGCTGTTCCAAGTTGATTGGCGTTATGGATATCACGAAGAACCTCTCAATCAAGCATTTAGAGCTATATCAGCGATTATTTCAAACCTTGGGCTGTTTCAATCATGCCTCGGCTTCTTCATTTATTCATGCTTATGAAATACATCCACTAAATCCAGTTGAGCCCTTGAAGTTCTGTCTCTACCTATTCTACGGTCTTAGATATGCATTCCAGCTTTGATGACAATATATATCGCCAGTTCATATTTACCTACCAGCAACCATCTCGCCAACAACCGTAGAAGAAAGGCTTTAATTGACCTCAAGTGCCTATCTAGCCTGTAGCTTATGCAGACCTGAATACTCTCATTACAAAAATCAAATAAAGTAACCAAGAAGCATTGACCAAGTGCACGACATCCACGTCACACGTGACACCGCATACCCTATCCAAAAGTAGCAAAATCAAAACACAGGATGAACCATGGATCACCTCCGCCTGGGCCAGCGGCCAACGGCCAACGTCTCCAACGGCAATCTTCCATGAAATCAACATCCCTTTTGCCCCTCACATCTCACCCCGCAGAAACCCCAGAAGTATCAAAGTACACCAGGACCCTCGCGGCTTCCACCACGTCATGCCCGATCCAACCAATCTCCCCCGCAAACGACCCCCTTCCCCGCAGAACTGCAAAAGATTCGATGCGTGGAACTCCTCCTCAACCGGCCACCAGAGACACAAAGCTGGCTACGCAGGCACAGCTACATGGCTCGATACCCGGTCACTGAAACTGGAGCGACAGTTTCGGAGTGGAGACTGTCTACGTGAGGAAGATTCTGTCCCCTCGTCGCGGTCGCGCGCATTCGATGGGACTTGTGGATCACCAACGGATGATCAAAACAACGACCAAGAAAACGATCATGAAGCGGACAGGAAGAAGCACAACTCTCTCAATGGTCCCGGGGAGTGGAGATGGGTCAACGACGCAGAAGCGAAGCGCTCGCAGTTAGGCGTCAGAGATATCCGCAGTTTCATGGGAGTTGGTAAACGGAAATCTGGCGCTGACACACTACGACCGATCGATAAGAAACAAAAATTCACGAGTCATGCGCCATTAACAGACTCGGAGAACCGTGCAGAATCGAAGCCGGTTATCAACATCCTACCCACACTACGTCCGTCCAATGCAGATCCGGTATCTGCGAAACCAAATATATTCGTCGGCACGACAATGTTTATCAACGGCTCAACCCTCCCGTTAATCTCGGACCACAAACTTAAACGCCTTCTTGTCGATCACGGCGCTCAGATGTCTATTCACATGGCGCGCAAGACCGTCTCGCATGTGATCATCGGGCAGCCGAATGCGATATCTAATGAGGCGACACTTGGTGCTGGAGGGGGCCTTTCGGCTAGGAAACTTCAACAGGAGATTGCTCGGGGCGGGTGGAAGGGTGTTCGGATTGTTGGTGTGGAATGGTATGATGCTATATTCTATGCGATTGATGGATCGGGGGATTATTACTGACGCGACCGATCTTTAGGGTTCTTGAGAGCATTAATGCTGGGAAACGACTTGCTGAGTCTCGGTTTGCCGTTTTGAATGTTGCACCGAAGGGACAGCAGAGTGTTGCTGGGATGTTCGGCCGTAAGTAACCGTCCTGCAAGAATTGCTGTGACACATTCTTTTTTGTTTCTATTTTTTACTGCATTGCATTCGGCACGGCGTTGCATATGACATTGCATGGCATAGGGTTGGGTGGCTTTCTGCAGTGTACCGATGGCGTTGGATAAGCTTGATACCCTTTCATTCATACTGTTACTACAAAGCTTGTTTTCCGAAGAGATCAATATCTGTGATCAAACTATACATCAAAACAGATGTTGGAGTATTAGACAAAGACATTCACTCAATCATAATGCATTACCGTCATCTATCATGACATCCATATTCATACATGATGTGTTGGGAACTAGTCCTAGTATCAAATTGATACCTTATGCTTATAAACCCAGTCAACGCCTTGAAAATGCAGTACAAAGAATAGATTTAGATGGCATCCAGCCCTAAATCAAGTATCAGACAAATGCGCCACCCCGACCGTCCCCTCTGTCCTCAGGTGGCTCGCCGTCATGACTGCTCAGCTCGGACATATGCCGACGCCAGCCACTGTTTTGGCGAGACACGCGATAAGGGCGAGTATTCTCAGTGTCTTGAGCTTCGGTAGATGAGGCTATGGAAGCAACACCCATATCGGACGAGTCAGAGGAGACGGATCGCACACCCATAGCAGTCTCGTCGGGCAAAGAAGGAAGCGGGTTAGGGCGACGGTGTGTAGAGAAGGAGGACTGAGACGGCGGTGGGGCGCGGCCATGAGATGATGAGTTTGTCCGTGTGCGATTATGACTGCGAGCACTGGACGGTGGTAGCTGCCAGCCATCATACTCCTCGACATGTTCTGGTGACACTGCTTGTCGCGTCGGCGGCAGATAGTAAGGGTTCGACCCAGAAGCACCTGGTGCAGAGTACAGTGCATGGTGGTGGTCCTCGTACGGTGGGAAGGCTGCGGTCGACATGGACGACACAGAGTCTCCGTGAGGGCGGCTGGTGCGCAATGGTTGGGGTTGGACTTCGTTGAGATCCGACTCGCTGCTCGACCAGCGCTCCAACTTCTCACCCAGACTCTCCTCTGGCTGCACGGTTCGAGAATCTCCCTTCACAAGACCAAGTCGTTCTTCTTCCGTTCCTGAGTTTGTGGTCCGACGAAGAATACCACGGGGCGGACTGGCAAGGCGCTTGGGGGATGGATCACGGGTTGGTTTCATGCGGCTCAGCACGCTGTTGAAGGAGAACTGACGACGTGCGGTGTTCACCGGAGGCTCAAGACTCGGGTCATCGGCTTTCTCATCGGCCCAGGCGATGGATCGAGGGGTGTCGCTTCGCTCACGGCCAAAAGGGCGGGCCGCAGCACCATGGTATTCTGTGTCAACCGCATCATCATCCTGAGTCACCGGAGCATCCTGTGACCCGGTTTTCTTTTCATCTTGCGCCTTCAATGGAATCCACTGCTGGGGGTGACGCAGACTTGACATCCGAGACCGAGTGTCAGACAGGAAAGAATGTCCACTTTGCTTGGTGGTTGGTCGATCTTCCTCATCCTCTGGATCAGGGAAGTGTGACATTCCGAGCGGTGGGAACTGTTGCTTGATTGAGGGTGATCGAGGGGTAGATGCACGAGACATCGTCGGCCCTTGTCCGAGGACAGTCTTCCGCCGGCGGAGGCCATCCCATTCAATAATTTCGTTTTCGCCCGGAGGCTTAAGGGAATCTTCGTGTTTATCGTGGAAAAAGCGCCGGGCCTCATCAGACTCCATGGTGCGACGGGCAGTCGAGATGCGGCGAATGATAGAGGCTGCACCGCGGATCGAGTCTGCCCTGGGCTCCGATTCAGGCTCCTCCTGTGTGACAACCTCACGGATTTGGTCCAGGTCACCTTTGAAGACAGCAGCGTCGGGAACATCCTTGGCAGACTTCGATATCTGGAGAAGGACTACACCGGTGCAGATCTGCAGGAATCCCATAATCACAGTTGTGATTTCCGTGGCAGTACCCTTGAATCCTTGGAACAAGATGGCGGAGGTCACAATCGTGGCACTGGTGAACATGACATAGTAGGTCGGCGTGACGAGGGCCGCATTGAAGATATTCAGCGCTTTCTGTATATCCGTTAGATAGCTTTCTGGAATTAAATCAAACTCGACAACTTACATTCAGAAAGATGATCTCTGTCAGCAACGTGCAAACAACAAAGACAAGTAAAACCCAGAGAAACCACTGTTTATACTGTGGCTCACCCCCGATCCAGGCTATAATCGCCGATCCCAGACCTTGGGTTGCAACCACACTTAAGCCACCAATCATGCTGCAAATGCTGATGTAGACGAACATGCTCTTCTTGCCATATCGGGGCCCTGCCCAGAGAGCAGTGAATATAGAACCGACAATGATGACACCTGCATATGTCAAGAACCCAGGCGCAATAACATAGTGTTGCATTTCTTGGATATTGCTGACCGAAGACTGCTCGGGCGCATTCAACGCAATCACCACTGACCCAACAATGCATGAGAAGCAACCAACTTTGCCGACAAAGCTCAGTCTTTCCTTGAGAAAAATTGCGGATAAGATCGTAGTGATCACCACAGATAACGCGCCCAAGGGTGTGACTAAGATGGCGTCGACAAAAGCGTAAGCAACAAAGTTGCAGATTTCGCCAATAATCATCAGGGTCATGCCAGTCCACCAAAGAAAATTCTTCAGATAGCCATATCCCTCTCCAGCTTCTTCATTGTATTTGACATTTGCCCTGAGCAGACCAATCTTCTTCAAAACGAACGATACACCGATAAAGACGCCCGATGCGACCGCGAGAGAAATGCCGATCGCCTTGTAGTAGGATGGACGACTGCTGGAGTCGGCCCGAGCGAGGAGAGTGGATGCGTGCGATAATGTATGGGCATCCATGGTGAGAGGAGTTATTTGGGCGAGAGTTGGAGGAATAAAGACCACTGGCCAGCAGTGGGAGAGTTGTCGCAAGGACGGAGTCGTCCGAAGACGTAACTCGGCGACTACTGAGACACTTATTCAGGCCACTTTGCGCAGTCAGCGTCTCGCCGGATTTTTTTGTTGACTTTGATCCAATCAGATCCAGAAACCCCTGGAAACAGAGCCGAGATCAATAAACAATTGAGACGAATCCGTTCAGAATTTAGGTGAGATCTGGGTTCGGAAAGGCGATCGTGGAATGTTTCTGGAAGCCTATTTCAGGCGGGGGCGATCGGCGTTAGAATGTTGACGCCGGAATAAAGTGTGAAAGTGAACTTGTGAAATGCGAAAAGTGAAGAGATACAGGAGTTGTAGAAGAAAAAAATATAAAATCAAGGAACAAAAGGACTAAGAAATCGAGAGAATAGGGGAAGAGCAAAAACAAAGATGGCTGGGCCTGTGGGGAAACCGTAAGCCTAAAGGACAGTGACCTGCACAGTACATCAAGTGGGGCACACCTGCCGTACGATCAGCGGTACCTGCCAGGTACCGACCTGACTCATGGTAGCGGTGATTAAAGGTTGCTATATTTAATTAATTTGCTATTGGACGGACTGTGCCACATTACGATGATGATTCAATCCAGACGTAGTAATGAGTCCTGTGCGTCAAATAAAAGCATACTTAATAGTAGACGATCATTACTACTTTGGCGAAGTGGATAACCTTGTTTTAAACTCGCATCTATACTGCTTGTATATACGTGATTGGCTTCATTACTACCTCGGTACCTAGTATACACCTTCAGTAGAAAGAGCAGCTGATCATAAATGTCATCATTCATGCCCCGTCTAGAAAACGGGGATGGACCTAATAAAAATTCTCTCCCGATAATTGCGCCGAGACACCGTGTTTCCGGCCCTCGGGCCCATGCCATTCTCCGTCTCAAATGAAGGGTATCCAGTAGAGAAACACATAAGGAAAAAGAACCAAAAAGAAAAAAGAAAGACCGAAACGACGAAAGATGAGCCTGGAAAAATTGCAAAAGTATCACCGCACATGATAGCTGGGCTTGCGTTGCCGGTTCACAACGGGTGGTGCTTCGTCAACTGGGTAGGGCGGGCGCACCATGCCGGACATCGGAGCTTGACTGTGTGTGAATAGCGGAGCTGGCATCGCCACTCCTCCCGAATCATCCTGAGATGGGTACGGAATGGGTGTCTTTGGTGGAACGGGTGGTGGTGGCATGCCAGCATGGAATATTTGTTCGCCGCTATGATGGGGAGAGGGTTGTGAGGATGGTCGACTGTACTCATTGTTATGGCTCGGATAGGGGAGGTCGGCGCTTGAGTGGCGGATCGGAGAAATGGGATAATTATCATGAGGAGCTGGATGGGCTGGAAGCGAGTCGTCTTCCGGAGGTGCTGTCACCGTCACAGCAGCAGGGAGGGGTGGCGATCCCTGCGGCCGATACATCTCGACAGGCTCGGCGGGTAGCTCCACAGCAAAGGCATTCGAAGGTGGCGGCACCGAGAAGGTGGGTGCATGCTGCGAGACAGAAATCTCCTCCCGCTCTAGGTCAAATGACAGATCATCGCGGTCACCACCGGCCGCCGCATGGTTTGCCAAGCGCTTGTTCATGCGGTCAATCTTGGCAAACTTGACGCCGGCATCCAGGATCATCTTCTTGACTTCTGGCTTGGCCAAGTACCGCCGTGTATTGGTGCTGATGTCTGCAAGGCGGTTCCACTCGTTCATGCCAAACTCGCCCACTCCAACCTCGACGTTGAGACGGTAGTAGTTGTCCTTGCTGACATGACGCTTGGCAAGGGTGTCCCGAAGCATTTCTTGATGGATGTCTTCACAGCCTTCGATCTTCGTCATCAGTCGGCGTCGCGCCTCAGCGAATGTGCCCAATGAGTCGCCAAAGAAATCTTCCCACCATTCATGCTGCCGGCTATTGGTACCTGAAGGTCGACGCCCCGTCCCCACGCTAACAAAAACACCGACCTCCCGACCAGGCCACTCATTCACAATCGCTTCATCGAGCACCTGTGGTGCCGGGTTGTAGGTGCCGGGCCCTTCATCAATGAAAACGTGCTGACCGATCTGGATAGGTTTAAAGGCAAGCCCCGTGGCTGCAGTGGCACGACCGGCTTGCCAGATTGTGCAGTCAAACTCCGGTGGGGGTTCTCGGCGAGAGTCGTAGGAGCGTAAAAACACTACTGGTCCGTTGCGTTGGGTGCCCTTGAAGAGCGCAGTAACGGCACTAAAAACTATATTAGCACTGGGTTTCGAATAGTATAACAGAGATTCTTACGTCTTGGTCCGGTTTTCCCGGTTATCGTAGAGTGTGGCTTCCGGGTTACCCCAGCGCATTCCGTTGAGGAAGGTTGACCCTCTTGAAGTTGGTGCCTGGGAATATGAGGCTCCAGAGGTGCTGAAGCTTCCCCGGCTCAGAGAGCGCTGAGGTGCGGAGTTCGGGCTGTATGGGAGACTTGCGATGGATGCACGAGGATTGGAATTGTTGGGCAAGTCATTTCCCTCGGTTTCAAAGACGGTGTGTTCCCGTACACATTCTCGGATAGCTTCCTCCAATTTAGATGCCTTAAATAATGTTGATCGATAAGGAATACCGGCAATGGTCTTGTCTGTTTCGAACACTTTGCGGGTCATGCGAACGTAGACTTCTTTGCAGGTCTCGAGGTCGAGGCGGAGACGTCCGAGCATGAGCGCAATCAAACCACCAGTGCCGGTTCCCACGATCAAGTCGAAATGCTCGCAAGGCTTGGGAATTTGGTCGCGGCGGGGAGGTTTGCCTTCACATTCGACGTAGGTACGGTACATAAGTTCCTGTAGTATGATGAGCATGGAGTAGCCGCGAACACCACCTCCATCTATTGTCCGGTCAGCCTTCGGAGTTGCGTACGTGGGGTAATGTCGTCACACTTACCGAGAGAGAGAATCCGCAACGGCGGACCCTTGGTGGTGTCTTTGCGACGCAAATTGGCCGAGTCCATGGCGACTGCAAGTGTTGTTGTGTGAAGCGATAGGGATCGCTTTTTTTTTTCTCGCCCTGCAGCGGCAACTTACCCCCGGCGGGGTTTAGTGGCGCCTTATGCACCGAAGTTGCGGGACAGCTGACGCCTGACCGGTCGGGTGCAGAGCGTGGGAGGGAAAGTGTGACACTGGTTACACCACGAGTAATCGAGTGCAGCTTTCAGTTGAGGTGTGACAGGATGAGGAAAGAGAGATCCAGCAGGTTCCGAGCAGGCAGCGGTGTTCGATTGGGGGGCTTAGTCTAGTCAAGCCACAGTTTGCGGGATCAGACAAAGTTGGTCTTTTTGACAGAGTTGTAAGACGACAGCAAATACACAACAGGATAAATTCAAGTCGGAAATGAACAATAAGTTATTATTGGAAATTGAATCCACTTTGCAGTTCATTAACCCATGGATCAAGGTCGCCAGTTAGAGATCAGGTGATAATGTGGCGGTGCATTCACGAAATTTTGAACTGACGTAATGGTGGCTGTGTTTATCCGGAAGCACCGATAAGCACTTTATCATTGGTGGCCGTGGAGAACTTGCCGTGCAGAGTTGACTGTCATAAATCAACTTGATTGTGTAGGTGATATACATAGTGAAGTATTCCGGGCCATGTGGCCTGAGTATTATTCTCTACAGTCCTAGAACCAAGTTTGGTTATATGAATGACCCTGTGAAGGTTGACCATGGGTAAAGATCCAGTATTCCCATGGTCTTGTAAAGTACTAATTGGTGAGACCGGGCCAATCTAAAGGAAGTCAGCAAATTAAACCCAAACAGCAAAGAAGTCAATTTCCATACCTGTAACAGTCCGCTCTTTACTACGCGCCACCACCCCAACCTCATCGCCTACCCGAATTGAATCCCCGTGACCCGTCCAATGCAGGAACGAATACCGGCCAAAAACAGGGCTGAACTTGGCACCTCGATCCACTCGCCGATCTTTCATCAACTTCTTCAGCACCATGCCGGTTTCACCCTCAGCCATACTCCCAGTCTGATAATCGACATTCAAACTCTGACATCTAACACAATTCCCCGTCAAGAGAAGACGAGCTTTCGTAGGTCCCACAATAAGTTCAGTCCAAAAGTCTTCTTCAAAAGCTGAATCAGCGCCTGACACGACAATGTTAGGCCGGAATTTAGTATGATCCATTTCTTCTCCCTCCGGAAGTCGGGCAGAGACATTATCGATGGAGGCCTGGGAGACAACTAAAAACGGGGCGCAGTCCGCAAAGCTGATACGTGTTTGCCGTAGTCTGACGAGCAGGCAATGTGTGCCCCATACCCAGCTGGTGAGAATGAGGGCGGCAGCAGACAAAGCCATTCGAGGGGTCAGACAATCATCCGCCATCATGCCGATGGGATAATTTACAGCCCGGATGAGGATGTAGAGCCAGACAAGTAGCACTGGGATGGTTTTGTTCCAAGTGTGCGTCAAGGCTTCGTACCAGATCGTCCACCAGGGCGTTTTATTCCGTTTTTCCGGAGCCATTGTACCCAGAACTTTTCTGGAATTGGTCCCCAGGTACGCTAGGATAACCGGAAACCCAAAGCATTCGCTGAACCAATCGTTATATTCGGCACCCATATCATATCCAGTTGTTGGGCTCTTGTGCATCATGACCTGGAATTTCTTTTTCCCCTTGATCGAGTGCGGGCGCAGCGGAATCTCTAGGTACTTGGCCTCATGTGGCTTTGAGTCTGAGACATCTTGAGGCGTTGGAGGATTGTATGTGATAATGACTTTCCCGCTGTCATGTTTGGTTTTAGGGAATTCTACCGCAGTCTGGAAAAGTCCCATTTCTGGATAATAGGGAATGTGCATGTTCTTCAATGTCTTTTTGGAGCCATCTTTGTCTGCTTCGACCTTCAGAAGCATATATCGACGGTCGAATTCCAGACCTACGGAAGTAAGGACGGCCGTATCCAGACAGGCTGGTCGGAGAGATTTGATCGGATAGAGATAGAGCTGGAGGGTTAGCTAGGAGCCTACTCAAATCATTGCAAGCATGATCACCCGGGCATACCTGACTGATCTTCATGGTCACGATTGTAGTTGGCCGAATTGATTTGAATGAAGGAAACACTCGCGGGCAAGGCCGAGATGCCCGTTATCTCTCCGCAGCGGAGAAGGTCCGCGCTTATCGGTTATCTTTCCCAACTACGTCAACAATCGAGTTTGTAGTGTTCTGCCCTTCAATGTTTACAATTTCAAAAGTGGAAAGTTAAATGGTCTTATCAATCATATTCGTGTTGAATCATAGGGGAATATACATAGATGAAAAGGAAAGGTGATAAAAAAGAGAATTCTACTGGTCCTTGGCCCAAGGCAGGCTGAATGTGCCCACCCAATCCTCCACCTCCTGTCGCAGCAGAACAATCTCTGAGACCTCCTCACCCTCACCCAGGAACTCAAAGAATGCCTTGAGGGTACCGGGGTTCTTAGCTCCACGAGACTGGGCTTGCTCACGGGCAGCCTTGTCCAGCTTCTGGGTCAAGGTGACAACGCGGTCAACAATGTCAGCGACCCGACGGAAGTCCTCAGGCTGGAAGCCACGGGAGGTCATAGCCGGGGTACCGATACGCAGACCACCGGGCTTGAGGGCCGACTTATCGCCGGGCACGGTGTTCTTGTTGCTAGCAACACCACACAGCTCCAACACCCGCTCGACACGGGCACCATCCACACCACGGTTCTTCAGGTCGACCAGAATCAGGTGGTTATCGGTACCACCGGAAACAATGTTGTATCCAAGACCACCATTGCTGGTAGACGCACCGAGTCGCTCAGCCAGCGCCTGTGCGTTGGCGAGAACGGCCCTCTGGTACTCCTGGAAGTCAGCAGACTGAGCCTGCTTAAGGGCCACGGCCAGCGCGGTGATGGTGTGGTTGTGGGGACCACCCTGGTGGCCGGGGAAGACGGAGGCATTGATAGGGTTCTCTAGATCGTACATCTCCTTGTTTCCCTTCTTGTCAGTGCGACGCAGACCCTTGCGGTAGAAGATCATAGCACCACGGGGACCGCGCAGAGACTTGTGAGTGGTGGTGGTAACCACATCGGAGTAGGGGAAAGGAGATGGCATCACGTCAGCCGCAACAAGACCGGAGATGTGGGCCATATCAGTCAACAAATATGCGCCCACGGAGTCAGCAATCTCGCGCATGCGGGGGTAGTCGACGAGACGGCTGTATGCAGAAGCACCGGCCACAATCAGCTTGGGACGGTACAACTGAGCTTGCTTCTCCAATGCATCATAATCAATCAGGCCGGTAGACTCATCCAGGCGGTACGGCAGGGTTTCGAAGTATTTGGAGATGGCGGAAATTTTCTTGGTTGGGGTCTGGTATCCGTGGGACAGGTGACCACCGTGGGGCAGGTCCAGACCCATAAGGCGGTCGTGGGTGTTCAGCAAAGCCGAGTAGGCGTAGAGGTTAGCGGGCGAGCCGGACAAGGCTGTGATAGTGTTAGCGCTCCTCAATCCATGTATCCTTGACGGGGTGGCACCATACGCTGCACGTTCACACCCCACTCCTCCGGGTTGAGACGGAAGGTCTCCAGAGCGCGCTGCTGGCACAGACGCTCAGAAGCATCAATGTGCTCATTTCCACCATAGTACCGGGCACCGGGGTATCCCTCGGAGTACTTGTCTGATATGCGATTAGAGATTGTCTTCTGGAGGTCGAGCATGGATCTACATACTCTGCATCACACTGCCTAGGGCATCGAGGACAGCTTGCGATGTGAAGTTTTCAGAGGGAATCAAGTTGATGAAGTGCTTCTGGCGGTTTTTTTCCTAAACTCCGGTGTCAGTGAATGCTCCGTATAGAGCAAGGCAATGACGTACCTTCTCCAGAATGTTGTAAATGGCGGGGTCCGAATCCTGCAGGGAGGATGAGAGAAGCTGTATGGGGTGTTAGAGTTGCTATTCCAACAGCAGAAATATCCATTGGATTCAGATTATACCTTTTGCTGGGCATCTCGGTTGAATGATGATACTCCCCGCACGAGAGGGGCGGATCTAGGGACGAAGGCGCGAGGGGAGATGGCGGTGGTACGAACACTCCCGAGGGAGAGGCGAGCAAGGCGCCCACAGCGAGCAAGAGACATGGTGAATATGAGAAAAATGGGCAATTGCTACAGTCGATAGGGAAGCCACAGCTTTTAATACTGCGGAGTGCCGGTCGCACCTTCCCCGTTGCCCGCGGAAAGCGGAAAACCACACTAGACCCGTTACAGCTCACCGCCTGGTCCGTGCACGGACGGGCCTTTTTATTTTGCCGAATCGACTCCTCCCTTCCTTTCTTCTTCACACAACTAAAACCAAAATGAAGAGACGGCGTTCTATCTGTGTCAGCACTCGTCGGTGTTGGCCTTCTGGGCCGGTGCTGGACGGGCGCTGCTGAGAGATCCCGCGCCCCATCACCATCCAATAGGGATCATTCTGTCCGATTGGCTTTGTTGTGTAAGCTGTTGCTGAATCGCTCGTGGTACCTTTTAGCCTAGCAATGAATATATATACATAAAGTTTGATTGATTCTTTATATCTCTTATCTATTACTCTTCTCTGGGTAGTCCCATAGTCCCCCGTTTGTATTTCAACCTGCTCCAGTAAAGCTATCACTACGGTCGGCAGAGGTTGGAATCCATAGCTGTAAGTACTTGAGATGAACTGCGAACACCTGGGCAACCCTTATGGTCATCACACACGCATAGTCAACAGATGATCTAATGCACTGTTTCTATCAATTTACATCAACTGCAAATCAAAAGAACATAAATCAATGTACCTTACATCCATGGATAGTTACATATTGCCTATTATGTCATTGTTGCACCCTCCAGAGCTGGGGATGGGTGCGGTAATTATATATATTCCCCAAAGCACATGCGCCCTACACCAACAGACTTCAAATTGAGAGCTCACGTGCTTGAAGGCATGCGATGACCTTGAGAGTATAAAATTTCAATACTGGAACATTGGATAAAAAAGAAATACATCTTGGTCATTTTAGACCTCGGCCGTCTAGCGGTGAGACGAAAGACCCATACGTGCACAATCCCATGGCACTCTCAACAGGCTCCATAATTACCAGAATAGGGATTATATGTATGGACCTAGTCTACTGAAAGCAACATAATTGAACAAACTCTAGGTTTATGTCCCTATTGCCTTATCAACCAGAAAGCACGTGCTGACGGCAGTTCTCCCTGAACAAGGCCGATTGCCTCGTCAGCTTGGACTATAGTGGATCTTCAAAGACGGGAGAGAACCTTGGAAAAAACAAAGGTTCTGTTTTGATGATCCTAATTCAAATAGACAGCGAAGTCGTACATATATCCAGGGCTATAAGTTAAAAGGCTATGAGGCTATGATGTTATCGGACGTCGGCCCTTACATGTTTCATGGCCCCCCCGCATATCCCGTGAACACCGTCCTTGATCCCGATGTGTTTAGCTGGTTCATGTTGATTCAAGTCCGGGACCAATTAAAATGCCTTTCAGTTGGGGAAAACGATCCAAGCCCCACTTCATGGACTTGCGTAAGATGATTTCCTGTGAAGCGGCACAGACGGACCCCCCAAAAAGGGCCCAAAATGACGCGAAAGGCGTGTGTCAGATCTATGTTTAGGGAATAACTACGGAGTCTGTCGTTTAAGGGGCTCTATTTCTATCAATTCGGTACTCCTAGTAGGTGCAGTTCTATTCTGGTCCTCAATAAACCGTCAATCATTGGCCTAGACTGCTTTTCGACGGGACCAGATTATCTTCCAAGCCTTCACGCGCCACTAATAGAGCAATGATCCTCCAGTCCACTAGTGCCTATCCAGTTTGGATGCCGGTTATTGTTGTGGGTTGTGTTCGGAGCACGTCCTGATTTCTGATTCGCCCCCATCCCCTGCAGGGCCCATCCGATACTTAACTTCAATCCGGTTCTGACGCATAATTGCCTGGTCGACCTAATTTCCCCATAATTGCCACGACCTTGGGTTTCCCCCCTTTTTGCTTGTACTGTCCAGGAACAGAGTTTTGGGTCCGAATTTTCGTGGATTTGGCGCTAGTGCACGGGTACCTGAGTCGACCATGGTCTTATATTAAATGATCCCGCGCCCCGTCTACTCTCCCCTTTTGCAAGTATTCACACTCTCTTGATTCACTCCCGGACCTTCTTGGCCGATTACATTCTTTACTTCACTCTTTATCAAGACTCTAAATACTTCTTCGAACATTCCTCGAATTTACTCCACATTCCAACATGCGTTTCTCCATCACTTCTCTTCTGGCCCTGGCCGCTGGTGCCACCGCTATTGAGGCTGTCACCGAGACTGTCACCATGTACACCACCTACTGCCCTGAGGCTACCTCCATTGTCCACAGCGGTACCACCTACAGCATCTCCACCGTAAGTTGCATCCGGATCATTATTGCGCAGCGATCGCGCCCGACACGATCGACTACATGTGGATCGCATCAATCTATATCGCAATCCGATTTTAAAAACCAATATATCTAAAATTCTTTCCTAGCCCGGACACCTCACCATGACCGGTGGTCACTACACTGTCACTCGCCCTCTTCTCACCTCCACCGTGGTTGAGTGCAATAAGTGGTAAGCGCAACCTCCACCCAATCAACCTGGAACATCTATCGAACACCGATCGACGCCAAGGAAAATTGGAATCCATTAGAAGTACTGTCATCTAACATACCCTCTCAGCTCTTCTTCTACCCCTCTGTCCTCCACCCCTGTCGTCTCCGTCTCCCCCAGCGCCTCCGCCACCCTGGCCTCGACCCCCTACGTCCCCAGCGGTGCCGCCGCCACTGGTGTCCCCGGTACCGCCGCTGGCTCCTCCGGCAGCGGTGCTTCCCCCGCTACCACCTCCCAGCCCGCCTACAACGCTGGTGTCGCTAACGTTGCCGGCGCTGGTGCCGGTCTGGCCGCCGTCTTCGGTGCCGTCGCCCTCCTCCTGTAAGCGTGAGCTTATAGTTTAGGAATGTGTTCCGGTACTCGATGTTCTGTGTGTGTTCGCGGTACTCTTCGTCTCGCTCGCTCGGTGATCTACGCATCTGCTGTGTGTCGGGGTTGTTGGGAGGATGGGTTGAAGGTCGTGATCGCGCTGGATGCCAGGCGTTCGATGGGCCTTGGGTATGGGTTTTTTTTTTTTTAATTTCTTGAGTGTATATGTCTTGTCTTATTAAGATAATACATAATGGACCTTCGGGTTTTCTTTATGTTTGCCGATGCTGCGCTTTATCTCTTAGCAATTTCTCCTGGATATAATGTTTTTAACTTGAACGACTTACTTATTTACTGGTAGTCGGCATGACGTTGTCACGTCCATTTGTAGGTTCATTGGTTACTTGCCGATAAGATTAGATGCATTCTTGAACTGCTTAAGCTTTCATAGCACGTGGACCTTGTCACCTTTTATAAGAAATTGACTAAAGCTTCGCCTTTATCTTTCTCTCGAAATACTCTTTCACCCTTCCCCTCGCAACCTCAACAACCTCTGCATCCTCAACAGTCGGTGGCACACTGACTGCCGCATCATATCGCCCCTCGACACCATGCTCAACTAATTGCCGTAGCACTCGCCGTAGCGTCTTCCCGCTCCGAGTCTTAGGAATCATCCCACGACCCTGGATGATGCCGCCCAGCGAGGCGATGGCACCGATTTGTTTGCGGACCAGCGCGTTAACCTCATTGAAAAGCTGCGTGCTTGGTGTTACGGACAACGGATCAGGGTAATCAGTACCAGGTCGAGGTTGGATGAATGCGAAGGGGAGTTGGCCCTTGAGGGGGTCTGGGATGCCGACGATGCTGGCTTCGCTGATGGATGGATGAGATAGGATTGCTTGTTCGATGGCGCCTTTTAGAGTGTTAGGATCAACTTTGACTTTTAACTGGGTATGAGGAACTCCGAGGATTCTTTACCTGTGCTCAAACGGTGCGCGGCTACATTGATGATATCATCTGATCGGGACATGATGTGCACGTATCCATCTTCGTCGATGATTCCCGCATCCCCAGTATCTACCCACCGTCCATTGAAGCGTTTTAGATATCCGTTGTAAAACCTCTCTTCATCTTGGAATAAGCTTGTAAATGCCGTGGGTGCTAGTGGCAGGGCCATGACAATGTTCCCCATAGTTCCACGAGGGACCTCATTACCGTCGTCGTCGACGATGCGTACGTCGAATCCGGGCATCGGCAGACCTGCTGACCCTGCCCGGATGGCAAGTGGATGGTTAGATCCTGTGGCTCCTGTGGCTACTGTACTGGGAACAGCGGCGCTGCTGTTCAGTGCCAATCCAGTGATGGGTGATCCGGACTCAGAAGACCACCAGTTATCAACGACGAGAGCACCAGGTGCCGCAAACTGTGTCAGAAGGTTCTGATACGCGTTCACAATACTAGGTTCACTTCGCTCACCCGCAAGGAATAACGCTCGAAGAGACTTCAGCCCGCCGCGCTGTCCGACTTCCTTTAAGAGCCTGTCATTCGGATCATCTTTGCGGATGGCTCGCATGGCTGTTGGTGCCGTGAATAGCGTATTAACCCCATGCTTCTCTATAATGCGCCAGAATGTTCCAGCATCAGGTGTGCCAATAGGCTTGCCCTCGAAGAGAACCGTGGTTGCGCCGACCAGCAGCGGTGCATACAGAATGTACGAGTGTCCAACCACCCAACCAATGTCGGAGGCGCAGAACATCACATCGCCCGGCCCTTTGATTCCAAACAAAGATCGAATCGATAGTTCAAGCCCAACGGCATGACCGCCAGCCTCCCGAAGCACCCCCTTGGGCAATCCGGTGGTGCCACTCGTGTAGATGATATAGAGTCCATCGGTGCCCTTGATAGGTACCGGGCCGGCCCGGATGCCACGCATGCGAGCACTCTTAACAAGTCGCTGCCAATTTCGCTGGCCACCGAGCTTATCGGGGTAATTCCAGCGTAGTTGATCTCGCTGCCATACGATCACCTTGCTGGGCTTGAACTTGCTCGCCGCAACCGCCCCCTCCACTAGCGGCCGGTATGGAATGGGGCCCTTAGAGCCCTCAACTCCACATGAGGCGGTCATGATGGCGCGGGGACGTGCAGCCTCAATCCGTTGCGCTAGCGACTGGGCGGCGAATCCGCCAAACACGGCTGCATGGATGGCGCCCAATCGGGCAATAGCAAGCGCAGCGATGAGCGCTGCGGGTATCATGGGCACTGAATGGTTTAGCAGATAAGACAAGGTGTTTAATTGAGCTTGTAATACGTACTGTAGATGATCACCACGTCGCCTTTGCGGACCCCCTCCTCCCGTAAAACCCCCGCAAGAACCTCGACTTCATCCAGTAATTGCTTGTAGGTAAACTTTTCCGCTGTCTGCGTAACCGGTGACTCCCAAATGATAGCTACCTGGTCTCCAAGTCCATTGTGCACATGCCGATCTACACAGTTATAGGTCGTGGATATCTCACCATCGGCAAACCAGGACCAGTGTTCATGCTTGACCCCGCTAGGGAGTGTCTTGGATTGCAGCGTCAGAGCTCTGGATGGCTTGCGGTGCCAGTGGAGCCGCTCTGCGGGACCAGACCAAAATCCCTCCGGATCTCGAAGCGACTGTTCCAGCGCTATCTGTTGTGGATGTGGCGTCATGTTTAAGATGGATCAACTAGTGATTGATTGGGCCGGACTGTTATCGCACATCCCCCGGCACGTGCGTCTCCAGAATCACTGTGCAAGCTTTGGTGCGATATGATCCGGGAGATGCGTTCCATCTCTTTTGCCTCCCTTGACAGGACTTTTAAAGCGAACGCCGAAAATGCGGGGGAGATTTGGCCCGAGGGCCCTGTGCTTTCCCCGCACCGTGGGTACCCGAGTGGTACATGTGTGGCCGAGGAAGGAACGCGGTGGGACTAAGTACCCGCTTTGTAGAGGTCCCATCCAAAAATCAACTCACGAGACGTGAAGTGGGGACCCGATAGCTGAGGCAATTGAGCGGCTGAAACATGATCTCACTTTTGGATTTTAGCTAGTGCGAGAAGCTATCGCCTCGACGTCCTCTATTGAATAAAATCGGCCCGAGATTTTCAGTAGCTTGCCATAGAGATTGACCATTAGATAGAAAAATCTGTATTGTCTATATACTTGCTTAAATGGCCGACAAAAAAATCAAAAGAAAGATAAACAAGCTCAGTCGTAGGGTATCATATCGAAATGCCTGCTAATGCGCGACTGCGATCTTCTGGCTTCGTCGCCAAGGAATTTTTTTTTGGTTGTTTGTGGCGTCGGGTGCTCCAATGGAATGCAAGACAACCCCCAATCATCCTTTGCTGTAAACACTAGGTGGTTGCCTCCCACAAATTGGTGGGGGGAGCTGGTGAAAGGTGTGCAAACCAGCGTGGTGCGGTGGACCCGCAGCTCAAGTGGCGGGGTGCCCCTCAATGGCCCAAATCAAGAGGGATCGGCAAGTGTGAGAGCTGATTGAGACACTAGTCTCCACCCGTAGGGGCTCTGGAATGGCGAGCAAAGCGAAAGAGATGAAGAACGGGGGTGTGAGTGTGTGTTTGTGTATATGTGAGGAGAGGAAGCGAGAGAAGAGGCCTGACGCCGAACAAGGTCGTAACCAAAAGACAGAACCACCCTTCCAGATGCACCCAAGACCAATAGGAAAAAAAGAGATAGGAAATAAAAAGAAGTAAACGAGAGCATCAACATCGCTATCACAAGATATTCAATGCTCTCCTTTCCCCGGACGGACCCGGCCGATCACAGGATGTTGCACTGGAGTCGGCTGCGATGTCTCGACCGATCCGGACGGAAAGACTTGGGATATTCAGGGCCAGCATCGCGGTCGCGACCTCCAGGCTGGCGACGGTCCTGATTCCGACCTGGCTGCTGTAGCCGTTGTTGGCGCAGCATGCGAACGACATCGTAGAAGGCCTTCTCGACGTTGATGCAGTTCTTTGCGGAGGCCTCGACGAATTCACATCCCAGCTCTTTGGCGAGTGCTTGTCCCTCCTGTGCGGAAACCGCACGCTCCACAGCCTTATCGCTCTTGTTGCCGACTAGCATAACGGGCACGGGCCGCGACGGACCTCCGGACGCTTGCATGGGGGAGCTCAAGTAACTGGGGCCGGAGGGCGAGCCGGAACTGGATGACTCCTTGACCATCTTGATCTGGTTGTAGAACTTGGTGATACGCGAAAAGGAGGCGCGCGATGTGATGCTGTAGACCAGTACGAAGCCCTCTCCATCTCGAATCCACTGATCCCGCAGTGCGGTGTACTCCTCCTGGCCCGCCGTGTCCAGCACCTCGAGCATACACGACTGTTGATCAATGACGACTTGTTTGCGATAAGAGTCTTCGATGGTGGGATCGTAGGTTTCGACGAAGTGGTTGAGACATAGCTGTAGGTGGACCTCCATGTCAGTTTCCCGGTATTCTCTTGGATTCCTCCCCTCGATCACGGTCGGGAGCTGTTGAGACAAACCTGAATGGTGAGAGCAGTTTTTCCCACACCTCCATCGCCCAGCACCACCAACTTATACAATGTCATTTTCCCCGACATGACGGGCGAGTAGTTTTCGGGAGTGGTCAAGCAGGGGTTCGGGAAGTGGCTAAGAGGGGTATTGAGAACCGCAGGAGGGGGTGTAGGCGGTGTCAAAGCAGCAAGAACCCCAATTGTTCCCAAATGACGCAAAGAAAGAGAAGAGTGAAGGGGAGGGGAAAAAGGAAAAAGAGGGGGCCCAAGTTGTGCGAAGTCTGGTCCGGGCAGAAAGTGGCTGGAACTAAAGTGGAGGGAAGAGGAAGGAAGAGAGAAGTGTGGGAGGGGTCAACCTTTTGGAACCTAATGTTTAAGCATGTAGAAAATTAATCAATAAAATAAAAAAAATCAAATCCAGAATCAAATCGATTTCATATAAAATATATAAAATAGAAAACTCATCAAAATCCAAATCAGAATTGAATATAAAAAATAAATCCCTTGACGTTAAATCGATCCTCCTTTAAATAAAATAGATTATGTATACCCAGTCGGCCGGGTCCCCTAGTGCTTTGGTATGTCATAACCTAAGACCCGGAGCGTCATGTGGTAAGAAAGAAAATTATCTGATAGATCATGAACAAACGTTTCATACATGTACAGAGTATGGCGAGTTCTGACAGTTGCATGAGATCATTACATTCGATTGGGTTCTTTCAAGGGGGCGAAAAGAATGGCAATCGGGAAAGGATCCCTGACTAAAATCAGATAAAATCAAAATAAAAAATAAAAAAGAATCTGATGATTGGTGTATGCGCCATTATTTTATAGGACTTGGATTTCGCTCCTAAAAAGTCCGATCGATGATATATTAAAATGATATTCTCTTCGAACTCGTAGTCTTCCCGAAATTCCCCCACTGGCACACACCATTCTCCAAATCTGTAAGAACGCATATGCATTCCCGTGCTAGGAGTGTCAGATCTTCAGGATTTATCAAAGCAAATTGCAAAAAAGAAAAAAAAGAAAAAAAAAGCAAATATCATTGGAAAATACGTTGCCCTCTTGCGCTCTCGTTCTCCTCCACCCCACCGGGGGAAATAACAGCAAAAAAAGGGGGGAAGAACCCAAAGAAAAACCTCGCACAGGGCAAGTCAAGTGGGTAAAAAGATTCCGGGCCCAGAAGCTAAAGGCCCAGAAAGAGGAGATTGGGTCAAACCCTCACCAAACCATGACAGGAAGCTGCTTGTTCCCCGGTGGAGCCTCGGGAGCTTCCAGCTAAGCGAGTCCGTGCCTTTCTCTTCCTGTTAGGGCACCATCCGGCCCGGGAGCTTCTTGATTAAAATGGCTTATAGCACGTGGAATTATAATTGCCGGCCCTAAGCATACCCCATAGGATGTCTCTAGGGATCCACAACCTCCCGTTTCATATTTCGAAGTCTCTTCCAGGGCCCTTGCGCAGCTTACGGAAAATTCGATGCGAGAGACTAGAAGGTAGTCTGGGCGGGGGTGATGGCTATCACACCGAAAGGTTCAAGCCAAGCTCGAACTGGTTTAGATCCACAGTTCTCTTGTCCCTGAGGACTCTTGGGGCCAATTCAATCTCTCTTGCCCCCACCCCTTTTTTTTTTTTTTTTTTTTTTTTGAATATTATACTCCGTATCCTTGACGACCTTTCTTCCCCCTCTCTTTCTCATGTATTCCTTCACGATCCCGTGGAGCAAAGCAGCAGTCCGGTGATGGTAGGGAAAGCATCCACCCGCGGAACGGCACGTGGATTCCCGCTTGATAGATCGTCTCTCAGGTTTGCCTTGGATGGTGCGCGGTGGAGTCCGTCTGTGTTTGGAGAAAGCCACCCAGTTTAATTTCCCTTCCGAGCCGCTTGGTCTACCAATGGGGCCGAATGTGTCCGCCTTCCTTAGCGTCACGGCACGCTGCTCCCGTGTCCCGCGGCTACAGGCCTGGGATGCGCTATCGCGCCCACGATGGGGAACTGCTTGGGTAATCGGGAAATCCTTTCGTCAAGCTCTGGACTTTCGGCCTTAGTCCGCCAGTTGGGACCCGCTTGATGACGATGTGACCCATCGTGGACTAAATTATGGATATCCTTTTTCCTGTTGTGTTGTCTGATTTTTTTGTCTAGGAAATTTCTGTAGATTCGTCCCTACTCCCTATATGGTATTAGGATTGAACTCCGCCTCGCTGGATTTAATAGTCATTGCTTGGCTAGTATGAATCCTTCAATGTACTCCATATATCTGGATCATCTCAACTAGTCCTGTACCCCAATATCGTAGCGATTGACACAATTTTTTCTCCCTTTATCACCTTCGGCCCCTTTCTTTCTTTATGTTACCGTTGCTTGTTCCAATGCCGTGGTTCTGCCGCGATGGCCAAGGCTAAGATAGGTCTGATGCGGGAGCAAAAGGGGGCCAAAAAAAGAACAATTCCATTCTTCTAGTCCTATTTCCAAAGGAGCCAGGGGGGGAGTGACGGATCCTCCCGTACTTCTCCGCCGTTAGATGGAGTCGCCATATGGCATTCAACGGTCCGCTGTGGTTTTCGCCCTGGTGTTATCCTCCCCTGTCTTTGCTTGCCTGGTCTAACTCATCACTTCCTGTCTTGGTTGGTTCCCTTTTCCACGTATATTCATGCGTTGGCCCCTTTTTGATTTTCCGCATTCATGATTTTCCACGGGGAAAATCTCTGATAGCGACTAACCCTTGTAGCAATCAGCGAGCTCAAAATAAGGTCGCATGAGATAGTGCCGCATAGGACCACAGCTGTCATTCCAATCATATCAGCTCATGTAGCCACTGTGGCGTCAACATGCATATGACCAGGTTTATCATTTAAGGAAATAGCAAATATCAAAATTAAATTACGTAGGGAGCTAGGCGCAAAACGGAGCCGTCAGTTATCAAGCTATATGCAGGGATGTTAGCCCCTAGTCCTCATTGCCATTGTTGTTATTACTATCACCATGGTGACGAGAAACGCTAGTCATTCTGTCAATTGCCAAATAGGCGTCCCACAATTGTTGTTAGGCCCTCACCCTAGGCATTGCTCAAGTAGTCCAAAGAGTACCTGGCGCTCAAGAACTTGATTAGCATGCAACTTATATTGGATGTCAACAATCATGGCTGCATAAGGTCTGTCCATTCAAACGCTGTAACATGTCGACTGGATAAGGTTAGGGCAAATCGAGGCACAGCCACCTAATTTTAAGCGGTGCTTCGCTGATGTCTCGTGACAAGTCCCTAAATTAGTCACAATAATGAGAAGCTCGGTCTTCGCAAAATGTTACTATTCATCTTCAAGGGAAAAAAGATATACCCCATGAAGCCTATGATATATACGTTGAACATCATGATGACTTGCTGAGAATCTGCGATGAACTTAAAGAACAAAGCCAGAGCTCCCTACCATTGTTCACAATGAGAAGGTCCTCGTACCTTCACGCAGACATACAAACTTCCTGATGACATACAAAAATAAAATGGTCACTTATGAGCCCCTCTGTGTAGTCTCCGCATGTGTGTCCTGGAAATATCCTTTCCACAACTTCATCAGACCTGTGATTAGCGCGCTTTTCACTAGCAACGGAGTTGTCGTCAAGTCCTCTAAACAAGCTGCTTGGGGTACCGCTTATTTCCTGGATATCGTGCGCGGCGCTCTTTCAAGATGCGGATACTCTCGTGACCTGATCCAAACCATTGTCTGTCTCCCTGCTGTTGCAGACGAAATTTGGCCTCTCACCCGGATATCTCCCAGCATTGCCCAAGACCGGCCACAAACCCGTCCGTAGTAGTTCTTTGAGGGGTGAACCAATATTCTTATTCTCAGAGAGGACGTCACGAAAATCTTCAGCATTCAGCCAGGATCTAAAACAAGGCACCACGTCGCCCGGGACAAACAAGTAGTTTTCTTAGGAATGCCGATTTCTCGGGGTTTTTCGACGACCTTGTTTGCATCAAGGATCCCATCGTGTGAAAAGAAGACCAGAGCCTTTTTTCGGATATTTGCCCAAGCCAGCGGCACATAGAGGCTCGATAAAGAAGGCGCGATGGTTCACTCACTATATCTCGTAAGACAATTGGGCACCCTGTTTCCTTTGAGACTTATGAGGCCAATTTGGTGGGAAGAAAGCCCAAGTTCCAGGTCGAATCAACTTGGGTAGCCGGGTCGGCCAATGTGGTCATCTAGTGGGTATTAACCAGCTTCCTAGAACTGCCTGTATGATTTTGAGATAGTAGAAGAATGGGTCAGGTCATCGGAAGTTTGGTTACCATCCATGCGCTGACGTTTTCTGTTCGTCCGGGGAGAGGTAATCAGATTATATTTATTTTCATGAGTGAGGCTCCTATTTTACTTCTAATCTGGAGGGAATGAGTCACACCTTACTCCCCTATATCAGGCGTCACAAAAGTCAACACTTGAAAAACGGGATAATAAAATGGAAAGTGGAAGAAATTTAAGATAGAAGATAATAATCATTGAGAAGAAGCATATAAGTACTGGTGATATAAGAGGGGGTGAGGATGTAAGGATGTGGAATTCACAATACAAGTAAGATAGTATTTCATAGTGAAGTCTACTGCGTTAGCTCCTATATCCTATACCTTTGCAATATGTCCCTAAGTGCATTAGGAGTAGAATTAAGATGATATCCCATTTATGTCTTGCTTACCTCTTGCTTAAATATTCATCCTAAATACGCCTAGGATAAAATGCGCTTTTATGAGAATATAAAAAATCTCAGTTGAGATAGAATATCTTCTATGATTGGGCAATGGCGAGCCTAGTATACCTATAATGCAATGATGGCACTAAATGACATCAGGATATAATTGAACATGAGTCTAAATAAGCATCTAGAAAGACGATGAAAGTGCTATAGTATTTGAACAGATGAATAATCTTGGAAGCTTTAGTTTTGCTATCCACTTCTACCACACTCTATAAACGAGAGGGCAGCTGTAAATTAACGTCCTCCAACACCCCATCAAATGGACAAAGTGAGAAGAATAGTTCACGTGAGTACCTTGTAAGATGTACCCGCTGATGCGGCAATTGCACCATCTCATCCTCCAGCAATTCAAACGAAGCGTCGCCCAGTAGCTCGTGTCCCCACACTCCATCACCGATGATATTTTCCGTCCGATGCTCATCAAGGAAAATGTAGTGGAGTAAGCTCGACCAACAGGCTTGCAGCCAGCGCCGAGACTTAAAGGAAGAGTATCCGATTGAGGATTTCAGTCCACGATCGAAATCACCAGCGTCGCTGGCCACGCCTAGAGGATCCTCCTTGGCCCAGAACATCTCAAAGTACCCAAATAATGTCCCATCGAATTGACCTAGTAGGCCGATTGTATGTACGTCATTGTTTTGTCTGCGAAGGTATTCATAGTCCTCTTCGAGGGAGTCCCCTTGCAATCCTAAGTCGGTGGTCGGAGAAGATGTTCTCCTTGACTGGTGGAAGAATTCGACATGGGTCGGGTCCTGATGATCAATAACAACCAGGGAAAAGACTTTATCCAAACATGGGATGTATCGGCTGTAAGCGATCGAGCCTGATGCAGGCTTTGGAGGACGAAGTGGGTGGCTGCGACGTATTGTGGTTGTAGACGTGGTGACGTAGTGTACATGTGGCACGGCAATCTTTGCGGAGGATGTCCAAATCGAATGAGAGCCTAGCGGTGAGGCGCACCCCTGCCAAAAACTGTTGCGGAAAATCACAGAGCATCCATCGGAATCGAGGGCCACCATGGACAGACGTAAGTCCTTGCTTATGGTATCGCTACCAGGCCCATTCAGTTGTAGTCGAAATGTCTCTAGGTCGGGTTCGATGGTGAAAATCGTGTAGAGGATCAGCCAAATATGGTTGACAGTGACGACTCCCGTACTGCTCCATGCACATATGCTTACTGGACCCTGTCGGGGCCCTTGTTGACGTAAAGCAGTGATTGCAGGAAGACCAGTTGTGGTTGAAACTCTGGGTCTCGTGAATGAAATATTGTCGTGATGGAGTTCTACCGGCAGAGGAGCTTCGCCAGCAAAGGCTTCTTCCTCGCTCAGCTGAAACACTTCATTCTTTTGGGCGTCATGTGATGGAACAAGGTGGAATGTTGTCAAAAATGGGTAAGGAAGACGGATCTTGGTATTTGCAGACCACATTTTAGAGCCCATGTTGATCACCACTGGAGAAGACTAAAATCGGCAATGCCTCCGGAGCTGAAGGTTGGCGAACACTTGGCTTTATGTGCCATGTGTGCGGAACTTCTCAGCCGGGATCAGAGCAGGAACCGGAGTGATGATCGGCCAAGCAATGGTCCCGATGCTTGTCATGATGTTGACACCTGCACACCCTGTAGGGTATTGATACAGTGTATTTCTAACCATTCTCCCGGTCAAAGCTCGTTTATCTCGTATAGTGGAGCGGGTAAGTTATTATGGAGTAGAATAACGATATCATATTACGTAGTGGATATAAACACGCTGATCTAGTCGATCTCCTTCCTTAACTACGACCGGCGCCGGCATTTCAAAACAGGCTCTTACTGGTCCACTCTGCTTTACCTCATGTGTCATGCTTTCCGATACGTTTCGGATTCGGGAAAGATTACTCTTTTGCCATAGTACCACATATTACAGAGTTAAGGAGCTCTAAGGGCACTGCATGGAGGGCATGGGAATGTTTAGAGTTATCTGAAGCTTAAAGAAAGTCGGCCAAACTTGATGCAGTGATCCGAAAAAATGGCATTAATTCAGATTTTAACATGAGACGACGGATCAGATAACCAAAGGAAGAATCAGATAAGACGCCATAGCGGGTTGAGAGATCTGTGTTCTAAATGGAAAAAAAACCAATCTGCATCCATAGATGCAGGTAATAAAACACGGCACACGCGCGTAAGGTAAAACAACCCAATCTAATACCCGGGACGGGTACCAATTCTTAATTTCATGTGCCGTGGCTCCTCCCCACCCTCAAATTACGCATTAGGTTCCACCTCTAACTTGTGCATCTTCTACAGTATAGAGAGATCATTGGGGTACCGGGGGCAAAATCTCACGCAAAAAAAAAACAAATGGAAGCAGCGGTTCGTTGCACCCGTAACTCGTATGGTGTGAAGTATTTGTGCGTTTTCAGGACAATAAGCTTTGCATGGATCCATGTGTGACGATAGTGATCGTCGGGCACTACGAAAGGATAAGTCTTGGCGTATGAGATAAGTCTTGGCGTATGGGAAACTCAATCTCTGCATGGGGCCATTTTTCAGCTTTCCCTATGGGAACCTCATTATTCTAATCTGATACAAGCCGTCTCCATACAAAAGGTTCCACAGCCTGCCCAAGTAGGCACTGTACCCGAAGGGGAAAGCATACCAACGTTTCCACTTCTCTTGTATTCTTCGAACAGCCGCTAAGTAAGAAAATATGTAAAAAAACAAGTTCCACCTGGGCGTTATTGATTACAATGTAGACAGTATCAGGAGGAACCTAAGTGTACGAGCTGTGCGAAATCGGATCGCACTGCCCCACGCAATTTCCTGGGAGGTCATGGCAATGGCAAACTGGGACTGTGCTTTTTGATCATCCCCTCTGAGTTTCTGCAGATTGGTCTTTTCTTTTTGTTACCATTGACTGAGCCTTGATCTACCACTCTGATTTGCTTAAGTATGGCCCAAAATTCGCAAAAAATGGCGCCTATCAAGATCCGGCTACCTCATCCCTACCTGACCACCTACTACCTGAAGCCATCTGACAAGCTTCATAATGGGAAGCAGCTCTTTCAACTGCAGCAGGCTAGGGAAGAGGAGTCACAGTCGTTCCCCCAGGCTTTAGACAACGACAAGCTTTACTTTGAGGCACCACGTCCGGCCAACCCAGGCGAAGCGATCTCATCCGCCGACAACACTGCTTGGGCACGAGCGCAGCGCAGCCCGTCATGCCTTTTGAGCTGGAAGGATAGCTCTGTACCAACAGTTGGTCAAGTCTGGCTATTTCTCTACGCGACATTTACAGTGTATGAAGAGATAGAGACATTCCGTCTCCAGCTTCAAGGCCAAAATGCCCAAGCTTTGGCGCAAGCTATCCGACTTTCAATGGTGGCTATTGATCACCCAATGCCCGTCAGCAATACTGCTCAGTGGCAATCTATTCCAAATGAGCTGCTGGTTTTGCGCCATGCCTTCTGGCAAGGCTGTGCGTCTCCTCTGGGCTCTCAGCCCATCTGGCTCCCGAACTGGAACCCAGCTAAAGCGGTCCCTCACCTCGACTTCACCATGACCTCTACTGAAAACTCGCATCGTCGACACCCTCGCCGTCACCCCAAGCCCACCCCCGGCTCTGTTGTTTACAGTCGCTACATACCCTTCCTTGATGAACATTTCTCGCTCATCGCGTTAGACTACCAAAATCCCGAGCACTTGAACCTTTTCCACACCTGGCAAAATGACCCTCGTGTCGCTAAGGGCTGGAAGGAGACTGGTACTTTGGATCAACATCGTGACTACTTGCGCCGCCAGCACGAAGATCCTCACACCCTCACCGTTCTGGGTCGTTTTAACGAAACTCCATTCTCTTACTACGAGATCTTCTGGGCAAAGGAAGATAACATCGGTGCACACTACACATCTCAAGACTTCGATCGCGGCCGCCATACTCTTGTTGGAAATGATGCATTCCGCGGCCCCCACCGTGTGATGGCATGGTGGCCCAGCATGATTCATTACTGTTTCCTTGATGACCACCGTACAGAGAACGTGATTGGAGAGCCGCTCTCGAACAATGACAAGGTTCTGACCTATGATTACACATTTGGTCTGCACCAGGACCAGATCATCGATTTACCTCATAAGCGGGCTAGTCTGGTGAAGTGTACCCGTGAGCGATTCTTCCAGATTTGTCCATTCAACCAAGGAAGTCCTCATATTGCGGGCACCGGCCTGGCTTTTAAGCCTCGGCTATGAAATTTGAAATGTAAAATTTGATTTTGTATGAAAATGATGCTATTCCGCTCTAAAATCGATCAGTCAAAAAGAAACCGAAACCAAACGAAATACACATATTACCAAGCGTCTTGAGACATGTCCGCAGATAATGATACGCTAAAAGAATAGTGGCTTAGCAGCATTTCTTGTACTTTAATGACGCATCCTATGCTGGCAGTGGAAAGAATCATGGCCAAGTCTGTAACCACATTTCATCCTGGCAAAGGACCCTGGAGGCTGCGCATGTGATATTTGTCTTTTGATTTCCGAGGGAAACTCAGCTGTTACAGGTAAATCTGCATGACTTATTTTTGGTCCAAATACCGGTACTCGTACGGGGGTGGGAAGCTTGGTTACGAGGTTCCACCCGGCTACGTAGTGTGCCCCACAGTATACCCGACGATCCAAACTCAATCAGAGGGTTCGTACTGCAGCTTCGTATGGCGGAATAGAAAATCATCTATTGCAGTGAGATTTTCTTTCCGAAGAGAAAACAAAAAAGCCTCCCATACGTAGGTCTCGACTACCTTGGGCTTTATAAGAAAATATGGTGGACTGGAAGAGGAGGCCAAGTCGTGGGAGAGATAGCGAAATCTCCAACATAATTTTTATCAGATCATCTAGGCTTTTTGCATTTCAATTGCCCCCGAGGTTAACCCGTAGAAATGAGTATGTATCGTACCGTTTCCCTGTATCAGGAAAAGGAAGTCCAGTATTACCCATTTTACCAGAAAGACCTTACCCAAGTATCATATTGTCGGGGCATTGACCAGGCAGGTAAAGTACAAAGATATTAATAACCGAGACCAGGATCTTCATCTACGTATTCTAAGTTTTCAGTTGTTTGAGTAGCCATCGCCACGTGGAACGCCAACAGCAGACGCTTCATTCTGTCAGCCCATCATGAGCTCTCATCCCAGCTTCAAAAGACAACCACCACCACTGAGCCATGGAATAGTTTCTTTCCCAGCTCCAAATGTGATGTTGGTGGTATTCAACCGACCCCAGGCGCTCAATGCTATGACCAGTGCAGCACAATATGATCTGGAAACACTGTTCTCCTGGTATGATAGTGAGCCGTCACTTCGCTGTGCTATTGTCACAGGCGCCGGACGAGCCTTTTGTGCTGGAATGGACTTGAAAGAGTGGAATCAAGCAAATGCTCGTCGCGCTAACGGTGACCACACTGGTCAGCCTCCGATGCCACGTTCCGGATTTGGAGCCTTATCCCGGCGCCACGGAAAGAAACCAGTTATTGCTGCGGTGAATGGGTTAGCTTTTGGTGGAGGCATGGAAATGATTGCCAATTTGGACCTTATTGTCGCAGCCAAAGCGGCACGCTTCGCACTTCCTGAAGCGAAGAGAGGTGTTGTGGCCATGGCTGGCTCTTTACCAAGGCTGGCTCGAACCATCGGTCGCCCAAGAGCGATGGAACTGGCGCTGACGGGCAAAACTATTACTGCTACCGAAGCGAAGGAATGGGGATTGATAAATGCCGTGACGGAGGATGGGCCACCCGATTGCGAGGTGCTGGACCGGCCAGTCGTGAAGGCGGCATTGGAATATGCGGCTAGCATTGTCAACAATAGTCCGGACAGTGTGATTATTAGCCGCGCGGGAATCGTCGCTGGCTGGGAAGATGGCAGTGCAGAGAATGCTAGTCGCTTGTTAAGTGAACATTGGGAACCGTCGTTGAATGAGGGCAAGAATCTCCATGAAGGAGTTAGAGCCTTTGCTGAGAAAAGAGCACCGCAGTGGGTAGACAGTAAATTATAAGTATGCTTTACTATAATAGTCACGAACAACTTGATATATGGATTTTGTTACGGGTTCCCGTGTTCAATAGCCATGTTCTTCCTTGTTCTTTCCTGTGTTTGCCGGCAGATGATTCGGATGTTTTGATGGCGTAAAATCGGAATATCCGTTTTGTAATGATCGTCAACTGTGTTAATGCCGACACCGGTGAACCAAGCCCAATGATCAGCGCCAGAGGATGTGTGTGCTTATTTTTCCGTTTCAGCTGCCAGAAATGGTAGACTTGGCAGACCTACTGCCGGGATTGCCAATCTTACCCGCCCAAATGCCGTAATCACGGCTGATGTGCGGCGGCATGACGAATGCTACAGATCTGTTTTTTTAGTCAATTTCATGTTCAAATTGATTGCCCCAAGATTTCTCATTTTGAACCAAGCGATCAGTACTTACGGTTTAGAGCAGCTCATATACTTTTGGTGCGATCGAATTGGAGGATTACTTCGTCTGAAATCGGGTAAGATATACTGTAATACCAAAACTCAGGGTATTATGCATAGTACAAGCTTACACCAACTCCGCCCTGTTTAAACCAGACGATCTGCAGAAGGAACCGCACTTACCCACGAATCACACATTGAACTTTCCTAACGGGGTTCTTGGCATTATTGGGTGGGAAACTTACGCTCAACTAGGCTTCTCCGCCGAAATCTCTTGAGGGCCGTCGGCCTCGACTCGGGGTCGATACAGCCAAGTGGGCCACATGTTCATTATCGAACTTATCTGATCATCAGTCATCGGTCGGAAAGTTTAGGAACAAACTCCGCTTGGCGCCCAGATGTTGGGTCAAATCAGCACTGCCCCTAGACTCTATGGTTGCATTCTAATACCTGCCCTCGCGCTTCGGCCTCCCTTGGCAATACTTTCTACTTGACATTTGGCGACACTCTTCCAAGACATGGGTCATGCCCAGAGGCTGCCAATGCTCACGAAGTCTTTGCTAAGACACGAAAATCTCGATCAGATTAGATTATGGCTCTTGTCAAGGTTTTATCCTTTCCGCTCGTGTTTCTTTTGACCACTAGATGCACAGCTTTGTGTCCTCAGTGGGAACTTCAGAGATCCTAGATACACTTGTTAGGTTTCTGCCAACCCTTGGCAATGAATCGCTTAAGATCAATGTGGAAGAGGAATGTCCTATATGAAGAAATTTCTGTCTTCTGGAGTCCAAAATCAAAACATCCATTCAGTATTTCTTTTTGTGGGCTGCCTTTTGGTCCTTTTCCAATTTCTTCTCGCTCTCATATATGATAACCAGCTCCTTCTGATTACAACTCTGGTTGTCATGGCTCAGTCTCCCACTACGGAAGAGGCTGATGTCTCCAAATGTGAAACCAATATTACGGTTGAGGGACAGGATGAGAAGCAAACGCCCGACTTTGAAAACCCCGATGATGTCCCAGATCAAAACGCGCAGGATGGTGTCAGAATTGCCGAGGCCATGACTCTGTCCTGGTCAAAATCATCATTGATCGTGGTTTACATCAGGCAAGTTGCTCTAGTATCCCCCAGGAGATATCACAAGAACCTCTCAAGGTTGAAATAATATACTGATAGACAGCGCATACAGTATGTGGCTCTTGTACTTTAGCAATGCCTTTGAGTCTTCACTTTCCGCAAATTTGGACCCCTACGTATCCAGTGCTTTTCAAGACCACTCCTTGTTGCCCGTCATCAGTGTCGTATCCAGTGTCATGGCAGGTGCCACCTACCTTCCTGTTGCAAAGATCCTCAACTTGTGGGATCGCACCGTTGGTTTCCTGCTCATGCTTATGATTGCGACGTTGGGAATGATCCTCATGGCAGCTTGTAACAGTTTTGAGCTCTACGCCGCAGCAAATGTAGGCCTGGCACCCCATATATCCCTTCCCAGATCGAATACCGCGGCTAATAACAATCCGAACTCAGATCTTCTATTCCGTGGGATTCACCGGCATGATATTTTGTATAGATGTGGTTACGTCTGATACTTCCTCGCTGCGCAATCGTGGACTCGCGTTCGCTTTTACGTCTTCTCCTTATATGATCACGGCATTTGGCGGCCCTGCTGCTGCTGACACGATTCATGATAAAAATTGGCGCTGGGGATATGGTGCATGGGCTATCATTCTTCCGTTCGTTGCTATTCCCATGGTGGTCATGATGCAACTGGGCAAGCGGAAGGCAAAGAAAAATGGGCTGGTGTTGAGAAAACCAAGCGGCCGTACCTGGAGCCAAAGTACTTGGCATTACTTGGTTGAGTTTGACAGTGAGAATGGTCCTGCGTCCTTTGAGAAATCGCTAAACTAACGTGTGTTGTCAGTTGTTGGCGTGGTACTTCTGTGCGCAGGCTTTGTTCTCTTTCTACTGCCGTTCACTATCGCTTCCTCCTCCAGCCAAGCTTGGGCGACCGACTATATTATTGCAATGCTTGTCGTTGGTTTTGTCCTCTTGATCATTTTTGGCTTCTGGGAGAGATTTGGTGCCCGCCAGCCCTTTGTTCCTTGGCATCTACTGAAGAACCGAACCGTTGTCGGTGCTTGCCTGCTGGATTTTACCTACCAGGTTGCCTACTACTGTTGGAACTACTACTTCACCTCGTATCTCCAGGTGGTCTATAACACTTCTGTGGCCTCTGCTGGTTATATCTCCAGTATCTTTGATATCACCTCTGGTGTTGAGCTATTTATCGTGGGAGCCCTCATCAGCTACACTGGTCGGTTCAAATGGGTTCTGATGTGGGGTGTTCCGCTGTATATGCTCGGTGTCGGGTTGATGATCTATTTCCGCAGCCCGGGCCACAGCTTGGGGTATATTATCATGTGCCAGATCTTTATTGCCCTCGGTGGTGGTGTTATGATTATTGGTCAGCAGATTGCTCTGCTGGCAGCTTCTGATCACAATGATGTTGCCGCTCTCCTAGCTTTGTTGGGTCTGTTCGGATACATTGGAGGCTCTGTCGGAGGCAGTATCTCTGGGGCTATTTGGACCAATACACTGCCTGGCATGCTCCAGTCTATGCTGCCTGAGAGCAGCGCTGATCAGTGGCAGGAAATCTATGAAAGTCTTCCTCTGCAGCTGAGCTATCCAATGGGCTCTGAGACTCGAACTGCCATCATGTATGCCTATGCTGCTACACAGAAGCGCATGCTGATTGCTGGTACTGCTGTCATGACTTTGGCTCTGTTCTTCATGATGATCATCAAGGACATCAATATCAAGAATATCAAGCAGACCAAGGGAACTATTTTCTGATTGTTCATTGGTGGCTTTTGGCTATCTGGTAATCATACACGCACGGGAGTTGTGAGGGCTCTCTGAAAGGATCCTCTGAAAAAGTTTCTGTATATACCAATAGAGATTGAAATCAAGAATGAATATAACAATAACTTTCACTGCCTAGGTTCTCTGGTCTGGGGGAAGAATATCAGGGACAGGTCCAGCAGGAATCACCAACTGAGCATTGCCAGTCTTCTGACCAATAGCAACACAGTACCCATACTTGTACTAAGGGCTGTTAGCGTAGAATGAGACATACATCATGTACCGCAAATATACTTACAGCATCAAAGTAGGTCGTTTGCTTGAATGCTCCCCTGGTCAACTCAGACTCGTCATAGTAAAGCCTTCGGTACCAGCGATCAATCAGCGGATAGTCGTGTCGGATCATTTTCAGATTGCATCGGAAGATTAGATAGTAGGCCACGTCGAATCGGGCAATAGTCGTGTAGAGACGAATATCAGCCTCGGTGATATGATCCCCAAAAAGGAATGGCTGATGTCCCGCTTGGCCCAGATGTGCCTCAATGCGATCCAAAGCCTCGAAAAGTGGGTAAACGTTCTCGAGATACGACTCTTGACTCGCAGCAAACCCTGTCTTATAAACTCCGTTATTGATCTGAGGATATACCCATGCATTCATCGTATCGATCTCGCTCCTCAGCTTTTCAGGATAGAATCCGCCGCCTGGATGATTGACTTCGCGCAAAGTCTCAGGTAGAAAGTCGTCAAACTCGGTATATAACATGCGGATAATCTCGCTGCTTTCGTTGTTGACAATTGTCTCCTTCTTCTTGTCCCACAGAGTCGGGACTGTGTATCGCCCTTCATATTGTGGATCTGCTTTGAAATACAGTTCCTTCAAAAACTTGAATCCATATAAGGGGTCCTTTTCGGCAGATCCCCAACGACCTGAAAAGAACCAGCCATCTGGACTCAGCTCAGGGTCTAGGACCACCCTCTGAATGATATCCTGTAGCCCCTTCAAAGTCCAGACTAGATTAGCGCGATGTGCCCAAGGACAGGCGTAGTTGATGTAAAGCACGTAGCGGTCTTTTTCGGCGGGGAATTCAGCCGATGCATTCCGGGACACCCAGGATCGAAAAGCCGAATCTTTTCGCCGGAAGTGACCATCTGAGTCGGCATGCTGATAAATCTTGGGGTTCTGTTTAGGTGAGTTATGAAATTGCGTTATCTATTCATCCGAAACTCACCTTGTCAGTCATGACGACACGAATTTCTCAATGCGATAGCCCGGTGACGTGAGTGAGTCAGTGTGTATGTAGAGACAATGGAGCCTTTCTGAATTAATCATTCGTGAAATTCCTCATAAGCAATGGAAATTGAAATGCGTCCAAACTTATATCATGTGTTCTAAGTACTCCCGCGAGGCTTATAAATCCATCGGCTTTGAATCCGTCATTGCGTCATCATCAAGCCTCACTAAGATCTCAATATGTGAATATATGACCAAATCCAGGGTAATTCGGTGTACTGAGATAGACTAGAATTCATTACTCTCCTTAATCCCCAATCTCCGAGCAACCTCCAAAAATCCACCCTCATTCAACCCGACCCAAATGTCGACAAAGCCTTCTTCTTTAGCTTGCGCAACGCGGTCGGTGGACCAAGCCTCCTCTGATTCGCGCTCCACATAAACGGTCTGGAAGCCACAGCCTTTAGCTGCTTTCAAGTCACTCAAGTGTGCCGCCACCATGGTACACTGGGTAGAATCACGCCCAACGAGATTCGCTGCACCATGATATACAACTGGCGACGGTTTGTATGCTCCAAAGTTCTCTGCGCTGACGAGCTGAGTAAAAGGCAATGAGCCATGCTTCTTTAGATCCTGAAGCAATGACTCGTTCCCATTTGATAACGTCGAAGTGATGAACTTCGTGTTCAGCAAGTCCAATCCGGCAACACTATCGGGCCACGGGGTAAGCCGGTGCCAGCACATAGTGAGCTCTAATAATTGACTGTCGTCAAATAGCTTTCGGATGCCTCGTTGCTGGAGAAGGTCCTGCAATGCGCGGTGATGGTGTTGATCTACCGACACAAATTCCTTAGAAGGATCAAAGGTGCGGGTAAAGATGCTGTAGGATAAACGCCACTCCTCAGCGAAAGCAAGCCAATCTGCCTGGTTCAGTGCAGCTGTGCGCTGACGTACATCAGCTGGAAGATCCCTGTTCGGATCTTCAAGCACCTGCTGAGCCGCGTCGCTCAGTGCCTTTGTGACACATGACCGCCACTCGACGACGGTGCCAAACGTATCGAAGAATAAGACGCGGGGAGGGTGATCCAGCATTGTGAGGATCTGCGGGTTCGAGTTCTCCGCTCTGGTCGCAATCTGGATTTATGCGGTGAAACCAGAGATACTTTCAGATCTCACTACCTTCGTCCCTGCAGGTTGATACATCTCAAAGTCGCATTCAAGATTCAAGAAGCTGATCATTGGCTGAGTCATGGACCGAGGTTAGGTTTCATGGCGAATGGATTCGCCTGATTGTTCTTCCCGAGAAGCATGATCACAGTGACAATGGAATTCGTTTTTCATAATCCCAAGGTGAATTCTAGTATTGCTATGTGGAGTAAAAGAGATAAAGAGTTCTTGGATAAAGAGAGATAAAGCATTGACTCAGAGAATGGACATTGTTGGAATGTTTGCACATTCTTCCCTTGTTCACACTTCTCACTTTCTCTATCTTTCTTCCCCCTCATCTCCACCTTTCTACGCCGCACAACTCTGCATTAGCGTCTCTGTCAAAGAAACCTACTGACCCTGCATCGAATGACAAGTCGCGACACAAATAGACCTGTCAACGGCTCCGTGTCTCTGATTCCCCTCCCCCAGGTGGAGTCGATATCGATGGTTCACGGAGATTGTTGCTCATTTGAGAAGCTTTCGCGTTGGCCGCAGCCCACTTATCATTGGGACTAAGCGTGATATCACCTCGTGTCATGCAGCAAAGTAGTCTGGACCGGACGCCTCGAGACATTATTGCCAATTAATTTTGGTCCTATACGAGCCGTTCGTATTTGATTGGCTAATGTCAATTTTCATTTAGCCGCGCTCAACGTTCGGGAATAGAATCAAGGAGATTGCAACAAAGATACAGTGCATTTAGTCTCTGACCAGGGTACGGAAGGATTCTGCTGTGTTTTGACGACCTCCGCATCGCCATCGCGTACCAGATAATTTGTGGCCCACAAATTCAAAAAAAAATTCAAAACAAAGGTTCTTGAAGTTCAGTGGAGACCTCGGATGGATCTTGCGGAACCGGAGTCCATTTGCCCCTTTTTGTTTTTGCATGTACCATTGGACCTTGCGTATCCTCCAGGCAAACAACCAATCCAGCAAACAAATCAATGTACGCATTGCCACGTCGAATACGAAGTTCAATTGCCTCCCTACCACCAGATCAGATGCAGTTTGCACAACCTGAAACACCCACCACAAAGCTCACGAAATTACCTTCGACGATCATCGTGAGCCCGGCCTCACGCTAGAGTGGGGCTTGCGCCAGAAAAGGGGAACATTCATTCCAAAACACGCTAATCAGCCCTCCTATTCCTTCTCCAGCTTCCAGCCCGATTAATTCGACTCGCCTGCATTAGTGCTCCGGCATTATCATGATTGGCCTTCGTGATAATTGTTTACTAGCACAATGGGACAAAGCCACCTTTCTTCTATCCACTATGGGTGCCTCGAGCACGACAAAAATCAGGAGCTTGGTCATTTCTTTGTTTGCGCACAGCCATTAAGCTGAACGCGTTCTTTGGACCCATCCTAATGCGCGGTGGAACCCTTGATCCGGCCTCCATCCCCGACGAACACCTCCAAGCTGGTGTGGACTCGGGCGATCACAGTCTTCGAATGCTTTCCGAATCCTGCGTTCTGACTTTTTTGGCCCCGAGGCTGCATCATTGCCTCTGGGCTTAATTACTTTAACTTTACATTTTCTTTTCTTTTTACTACTATCCTTTTCTAGAAACATCAATTGCCCGTGGCATCTCAAACCTCTTGTATTCTTGTTTTGTGCTTTTGTTTTTTTTGGTTTTTGTCTTTGTCTTTGTTTTTTTTTTTTTTTTTTTTCTCTCCAAAGCTTGCCATAGAAGACTGGCTCAACTCTGGCAACACCACCTGTGCTCTACACCGACAGATATTGCTATACGTACTCCCTACAAGGGTACGAAGTCATATATTTATGTCTCGGGCATGATCTAACCGTATTCAGCCATACTTCTTTAGTGTCTTGGGGTGGCAGCTTTCCAGGTGGAGCAACCTGCGTTTTGGCTAATCGGGTGGGTTTCTAGCTTCCCCATGCCCCCTAACGAACACCCCTGGGCCTATGTTTTTTTTTTCTCATGACCCCGATACGCTCCTGGCATCCGGCACAGTTCCGATGGCATGGCTGATCTAAAAGCCTTAAGGTAATCATCAACGTAAAGGCCTTGAATCGGCCGTCTCAGATCGTTGCCTCGATTGTAAAACCCGGTGGGCAGATCGTGTTCCAATCCCAAGTCCCAACTCGTGCCCACCTTTGTCACAAAGTACGGTCTCGAGCGATCGCGATCGACCCTCTTTGCAAAGTTTGGTTCCAGGGGATGACATCTGATCTGTCTCCTCTCTCTTCCCTAGTTTCAACTCTGATACCTGACACCTGCATCATTGGTAAGTAGAACCTTGGGGCCTCCGTGCATACTAAACCCGGCCACATTGGCTCCCCTCGCGCTCAGGCGTGTGTCCCGCCTCCGCGTTGTACCCAATGGCTGACTGGTCGTTACACAGTGTTCACCGAACTATTTACGCACGTCCTTTCTCTTCAAAGTGCCGGTCAACGCGCAAATTGACGGCCTTTTATATACAATTCCATCGAAGCCCATTGTGTTACGCGAATGATCCAATTACGGTAGACGATTGATGGGACCCGGGCGTGTCGTGCTCTGGCTAGCACAGGGAAACGAACAAACCCAGGTAATGCTTTAAAGGGGTTTCGCATTATATGAGCAACGAGATGGCCACGGACCTACAACCCCCGGCCTCGATGGCCCAACCATCTCCCGCTCCATCGAGTTCATCCCGAGCTCAGTCAAAGTCGAGATCGAGATCTCGACCAGCACGGCGTCGGCGAGATTCATCTCCCCCACCATCCTCTTCCCCACCAGGCCTACCAACACCGGCATTTTCACCGGACGGTCAAAGCGGCCAAAGCGATGTCGACGATATCATCGAGGAGTCTACCCTATCGCCGTTCGATCCCCGCAGAATTACACCCACCCTTCATGCATCCCTCGTATCCGAAATCCTTTCCCTGCGACGGGATGTCGAAAACAAAACGAAGGCAATTGATACATTGGAACAAAGTTTGGATGAATCACGAACGGAATGCGAGACGCTCAGCGAGAATGTGGCCAAGTCGTCCCGCGAGACACGGTCCCTGCAACATCAAATTCAGCTGTTAGAGGGTGGTACGTCATCTGCGATGACAGAACTGGCTCGCGAGCGCGATGATGCAGTCGAGAATATCCACGATGTTCGTAGAAAGCTGGAGCATGCACAAAAAAAGGCCCGCCATCGTGAAGAGGAGGTCGAACGGACACAGATGCTTTGGGATCGGGATCGAGAGGCCTGGGAAAATGAGCGACGAAATATGGAACGCAAGATTCATGTGGTGGAAGGCCGCTTAAAGACGGTGCTAAATGAGGTTGCAGCGGCTCAAGAAGCGGGAACCCTCCATTCTCAACACAGCGAAAATGATCTTTCGACCAAGTCTAAGGTCAAGGGAAGTGACTCGGCCAGTCTGGCTTCCAGCAGCCAAGGTCTCCGGCGCACGAGCATGACTAGCGTGACCTCGGAGGAGGGCGAAAATGAAACCAACTATCACAATGCCCGATACTCGGTCCTGAGTATGGCTCCTGGAAAGGGCGATTCGGGCCTCAACCTGGCCCAGGAATTGGCTTTTGACGAGGAAGACGAGTTTGTTGCATCTGAAGATGAGACTCCAGAGTCACCCGAAGCCCTTCCGGAGGAACGACCGATGTCGGTCACTTCACAGGCGTCTCATTCTATCGCATCAAAAGCCCGGAGAATTCTGGGTCTTTCTATGCAAAGCGCTGGCTCGGTCACGGCCGCTGAGTACCGTTCTCTGGATCTGAATAGTCCTACAAAGTTGCCAGACCCCCAGCAATCTGCGGACTATTGTGATATGGGCACTCAATACTCACCTCCACCGTCACCCGAGACGTCTACCCCGACAGCAGAGTATAATGACCCTGTCGTAGGAGAAGTATCTGATGCAGGTCGCGAGGTTAATGAGGACGAGGACGCACCCGAGTTGAAGGACTCTGCGACACTTGCAATTTCAGTCGATATGGTCTCCTCTTCTTGCCAAACGGTCGGCGAGCTTCCCAGTCCTCCGTGGACACCCAAGATCTCGGAGTCAACCATCCAGCCCGCTGAAGAGGCCTCGGAACCAGTCCAGATGGCATCAGCATCTACCCAAACCGATTTGCCTTCATCCCCGGAGCTCGTGGAGAGCGAGAAGGCTACCTTGTCTCCCAGTGATATTCCAGCGCAGATCGATGTCCCCATGATCGCCATCCACCCACCTGGATCAGAACCGTCATCGCCTCGGAACAGTGTCGTTCTTCCTCCGCAGACTAAGAATGTGTCTGTTCAAGCCAATTTCAAGCCAGTCATTGAGGGCCGGTCTATTGCCATTCAGACTGAAGAGATCCGTATCGATCAACGGCCGGTCAAACTTCCTGCCAGTCTACTACCCTCTGCCATTCCTGATCTACCAATCAGTTCTGAAATTCAAGAGTCCAATGCTGAGTCCTATCGCGCGCCTATGCCTCCTCCCCGGTCCGCCAAGCGGGCCCAGCGACCTTTGCCACATGAGCGCCCGGTGAAACCCCCACGCGCCCCAGGCTCGGAGCCAGTGCAGGCCTACCAGGCCTACCCTGGCAACAATGACAATGGACCGCTATCAGGCGAAGCTGCATCTGGATTGAGACGACCCTTCCGGTCTAGTAGCCTCTTCGCAGGCTTTGAACAGCTGAGCGATGAAGAAGGCCCCTACGCAGAGGAACGTGACATTTTTACAGACGACGAGCTTCTCAACCGGCCATTTGCTTCATACACGATCCGTCGCGGCAAGCTGGTCAATGCGAAATCAAGGCCAAGCTTGGACGAAATGTTCCTTCCCGAGATTGACGAGCATCTATCTGATACAGAGTCTAGGCCTTCTGACGTTGGACGTGCCTCGTCTCGTGCTACTCAACGGTCCGGTACGACAACGTCCAGTGGCCGACAGCCTGGCATGCGAAAAATGGCCATGATCTCTAGTGGTGCAGCAGCGCATCAGAAAGTTCGTGCCCGCAGCCCCAGCGAGCCAAGCCTCGACAGCGGCAGTGCCGGCTCAAGCATTGCGCCTCCGTTCCCCGTACCAATCCGTCTCAGCTCGCGCAACGTTCCATTAACAGGAAGTGACGGGCCCCCAAGCCCGACTCGCTCTTCTGGTCGTCAATTTTCTGATCGTGGTGCCCGTACAACAGTTGTGCGACGTCCCACGTTGCGTCGGGTTCGCTCGGCGACCGCAACGTCGCAGAGTAGCCTCGCGGAGCGCCCAGAAACACTTTCCTCTCCAACCCGCTCTGAATCTCCCTTCACAATTGATAGTCCTTCCTACCGCCCGCCGCCTCTCCCGGTTGATGATATCACAGTTCCCCGTGAACGTCGTGCATCTGTGAAACGGCCATCTCATCGCCCAGCGGTGCCCTCTATGAACTGGGACCAGGACCGACGGGACTCGACCGGCGGTGTGCAGCCAACGAGTGTTGTTGATGCAATTGCTCAAACCATGGTGGGCGAGTGGATGTTCAAGTACGTCCGCCGCCGCAAGTCTTTCGGCATGGGTGAATCCAAGGATGCCTGGGAGGGCCGGAACCCCGATGAGGTATCAGCCAGTATCACCAATAGTGGAGTACGCCATAAACGATGGGTCTGGCTTGCACCCTACGAAGGCTCCATCATGTGGAGCAGCAAACAACCGACAAGTGGACCTGCCTTGCTGGGCAAGACTGGCCGGAAGTGTAAGCTTTCTTCCCTCTTATATCCATGAATTGATCGGTTACTAACTAGGTTCTAGTCACTATCCAATCCGTGTTGGATGTCAAGGATGACAACCCAATGCCCAAGAGCCCTGGCCATGCCACTCCATTCAACCGCTCGATTCTAGTCCTCACACCACAACGTGCTCTCAAATTTACCGCACTTACCGTTGAACGCCACTACGTCTGGCTGACCGCATTATCGTTCCTCAGCCACTCTTCCATGGGCCTACATGATCTAGCTGCACTCCCACCGGCACCGCAAGAGGAGGCCGGATCTTCTATACCTTCGCAAGCCAGTTTGCGACGCAACCCAATCCGCGACTCTATTCGCGTGGCCAAGGGTCGCCCACGGCCCATGCCAAAGGGAAAGCGCTCTTTCCCAGGTACCGCAGACCCGGTGCCAGAATTACCTGCCGCGGACCTAGAAAGCCTCAATTCGATGGCCGCTGATGCACCCCATGTCCCACGCTTCTCTAATCATAATCACCACAACCGCAAGCGCAGCAACACCGCCCCCCGCCCTCCTGCGCTTCACGCCATCCGCAGCTTTTCAAGTCAGGGTACTATGCCCTCGTCCCACAGCGGCACTACTATTGGTTCCTCTGAGCCGTATTTCTCGCCTGTCCCGCCGCCGAGTCTCCCTCCCGGCATTGGAAGCGGCCCCGGCAGCATCAGTCGCCGTACATCTGAGGCTAGTGGTCGCACTACCCACACGACGGCGAGCAACATATTTGACATGGGCACTGTGCGCATGGAGGCATTCATCGACAACCACGCGGAACAGATCAACCGGCCTCGTGGTGCGCCTCGCTCACGACATGTGCGTAAGGCCTCCAGTCAGTGGAGTCAAGGTCGCTATGACTATGATGCTCCCTCTGTTGACGATAGCGAACTCTCTTTCCGACCCGATGACCCCTTCCGTGGTTTCTAGTCCCTCCTTAATCCTTATTCTTTTCACTTTCTCATTCTTTGAGCGTCGGTCTGGACTACCATTCTCCATTCTTCTTGATATATCCTCTTTCTTTTGACATGTACAGCTCTATAAGATCTTCTGGTCTTTATAAGATCCTCTGGTCTGACCTACATCCTTTGCATCCTCTTTTCATTATATATCCTTTTATTCGTCTATTTGAAATATTGTTGATACCATTGACCATTGTACGGAAGGATGCCGAATTTTGAAGCGGTGGAAAAAACGGGGCGTTAGAATCAAGTTTCTTTACTATATCCAGATGTTTTTGGAGACCAGTATTCGTAGTTTCGTCTTTATCTTTGTCAAGTATTGACTCTAGTATAAAAAAAAGCGCGGGTAGAAACGGGGATTCTTTAGCCCATGATCAAGAGGATCGGCGTTCTCCGCGTTATGGGCTGATCCCCGGAGTTGCTCCGATTATGGAGAAACCAGTGTATCCTCCCTCTTCCCCTTTCCCAAAGCTGTAATATTTCTTCATAGTTGAAAGTTGGAATCAATTTACAACTTGGCGGCCTCCTTGACTTCTCCAACCTTCAGTTTCGGCGAGTACTTCTTCAACACGGACTCGTTGTGGTACTGTAAAGAGGAGAGTATTAGCCTAGTCCCTTAAGTAAACCAAAGCAAATGCGGAGAGATTAGCGAAATGAGCTAGATGCCATATATACCTTCCAGAACTGCTTGGATGCATCCTTGCCAGCGACGCGCTTCAGGATCTTTGCGCCTCCGGGGTGCTCGTCCACGAACTTGGTAACATCGTACACGTTGCTGTCGACGATGATGTACAGGCCCTTGTCGGCGTTATTGTAAGCGGCAACATCGGCCGGAGTAAATGATTGCGACATGATATGTGTATGTGTATGTGTATGTGTATGTGTGTTGTGGGTGGAGTTCAAGGGGAAAAGAAGGTGACGTTATTTAAGAGAAAGTCTGGAGTAAAGCGGGGCCGAGGTTAAACTGGATTTGCCGCGGTCGGAAATCACAATTGTCATGGATGTGATTGGGTGGAAACCATGTTGATGGCTATATTTCCGACTGAATATTCCGTCTTCAAGGATAATGGGATAAATTGTAAACAGCTAGATAGACGTAACATCATGTCTTACTCTTCTCTCCAGTGGCTCCTGTCCCCTTGGGTACTTTGCGATCTAATCCTAGTGACTCCAGATCCTTCTTCTTGTAGTAATGTGGTGCAACTTCCACCAACCACTCCGCCTGCAGGGGCATGTTGCTGCGCATGTACTCCTTGCTGGTAAGTACCAGCTCAAAGTAGATCACCCACCGCGGGTTGACCTCAAACAGCGTGCTGGACGGATGTAGGTACACGGACTGCCCGTTCTTGATCGTGCGGTAGCTGTCACCTCCGCGCTGCAGACGGGCTGCATTGGGGAAGAAACCGGACGTGATGGCCTTTTGGATTGGCATAATGTTGGTCGCGCCACAGGTGCTGACCGTCACTTCCACTCGATCACATAGCTTGGCGAGCTGATCACGAACGTCGCGGGCCCTGGTAAGACTGCGCTGCTGTAGGAAGTTCTCCTTGGCCCATACCTGACTAAAGTCCGAGTCCACCCATTGGTTCCAGATATTGAGCAGCGTCAGATGGTCACCGCCGTCCTTGATGGTGAATCTGTTGCGCGCACTGTCGGCATGGATCTTCTTGTCCTTCGGACGGAAGAATAGGGCGCTGGCCTCGCTCAGCATCGACACGATCGAGAGCACTTCCTCCACGCAACCATACTGGCCTGCCGCGAGGATCGCCTTGGCCAGCATAGGGTCCGTCGGGAATTCGGCCATTTGTCGGCCAACCTTGGTCAGATCCCCACGGTCGTTGAGAGCCCCGAGCGCGTATAATTGCTCCAAGGCTCGAATGATGGTCTCCGCAGGTGGTGGGTCCATAAAGTCAAAGTCAAGAAGTTGATCAATACCCAATGATTTCAGCATCAAAATCACGCCATTGAGATTTGTGCGCTGGATCTCTGGCGTGGTGTTCTCTTCCAACTCATTGTAGTATGCCCATTTGGTGTAAAGTCGGAAGCATTTACCAGGACCAACTCGACCAGCACGGCCAGCTCGCTGGTTCGCTGAGGCTCGAGAGCACGGTGTCACCACCAAACTCTCCATACCGGTACGCGGATTGAACACATTTTCCTTGACAAAGCCGGGGTCAATCACGTAGACAATGCCATCGATGGTCAAACTAGTCTCAGCAATGTTTGTCGCCAGAACCACCTTGCGCGCTTTAGGCGGCGTGGGCTCAAAAATCTTACTCTGCAGCTCGGACGGCAGATTGGCGTAGATAGGACATATAATCATTTCCGGGATTTTGCTGCCCAGTTTTCGAGCTGTCTCCGTTAGACTCTGTTCAGCTGCGTCAATCTCTTCCTGACCAGTCAAGAATACCAAGATATCACCGGCGCCTTGTGTAACGTGGATCTGAAAGACCGTGGTAATGGCGGCCGCCAAATAGTTGGCTTCTGGCTGCGAGGTGTAATGCACATCAACGGGGTATCGGCGGCCAGGGATGTTGAAGATAGGGGCATCATCAAAGTACTTCTGGAATTTCTGTGCATCCATGGTCGCGGAAGAGATGAGAAGTTTCAGGTCGGGTCGTGCTTTAGCAATATCCTTGAGAAGACCACAGGCAATATCCGTTGGCACCGTCCGCTCGTGAGCCTCATCGATCATCAGTGCAGAATACTGACTCAAGTCCGGCTCCGTCAACAGTTCTCGCAAAAGCATTCCATCGGTCATATACTTGAGGATAGTCTTGTCGCTGGTATTATCCTCAAAACGAATGGCATAGCCGACCTCATTTCCAATCTTCGATCCCATTTCCTCCGCTACACGGGCGGCAACACTCATGGCAGCCACACGACGAGGTTGAGTGCAACCGATCTTCAAGCCGCCCTTGGTGTAGCCGGCCTCGTGAAGGTACTGTGGAATTTGTGTTGTCTTTCCAGAGCCGGTCTCACCGACGATGATCAAAACTTGGTGGTCATGCACGGCTTGGATAATCTGGTCGCGGAACTGGTAGATGGGTAAACTCTTCCGTGTCTCCTCCATGGTCAAAGCCTTCTTCTCCGCCGCATCGATTTCCTCCTTGAAACGACGTTGTTCCTGGGTCAATGGCTTTTCTGTCCCATCTAGCTTGGCATCCATGACAAAGTTGATTTGCTGTGAATCATCAAAGACATACTCATAGTCTCCTTCGTCGACGAATTCGGCTTTTTTGATTTGCGCCTTGGCCTTGGCCGATTGCTCAAGCTCCCATTCTTCATGCTCCGTAACAAATTTCTCCTGGCCTGTCTCGTCGCGCTCAACGTATCGTTTATAGAGCGCATCTTCTTTCTTCTTTCGATCAATCTTTCCCTTCTCCGTGATATAGTCATCCGGCATCATGTAGCCATCGCGGTGGTCGTCAATCCGTAGCCGTTCCTCGGCAATGCGTAGAACCTCCCTGTTACGCGCAAACTCCTCCTTTTCGCGACGAGTCAGATTGGGGTTCTCGCGCAGTTCGGCAGCCTCTTCGGCTACTTGACGTCGCAGCAGTGCCAATCGCTCCGTTTCACGCTTCTTTAGGTATTCTTGGCGGGAACGAAGACGCAAATCAGGCATCACGGCCGCCCGAGCATCCGCGTCATCAGCTAATGCACGGCGCCGTGCAGCTTCGCCATCCCGAGTCCGGTCCTCCACAATCTTCTTAGACTTGCTATTATCTTTCTGGGCTAATCGCTTGGCGAATTCGTCTCTTTCGCGGAGATCACGCTGACGATCAATCTCTTGTTTGGTCTGCGGATCAATATCACCGGCTGGTGATGCAGAGCGTGGGGAAGCAGATCCATCTGCGAGCCTTGTGCGTTTTGAAGGCGATTCTGCAAACTCATCTGGGCCTGCATCTGAGTATATTTCATCCTCTGGGATCGCTTCGTCACCCCATCGGTCGTCAAAGTCCGAATCCTTCTTCCGCACCTTCTTCGATCGTGGACGGTCGCGACTCTCGGCATCGCGGCTGCGGTCTCGTTTCCGGCTGTCATCTGTCTCCCGTCGACTTTGGGATTCAGATTCCTTCTTGCTTCTGCCTCCATCTATATCGCTGTCTCTCACTTTTTCCCGCCGTCGTCGTCGGTCGCGCTCAGCTTCGACATTGACAGGACCCAGGCTCGGCTCGGGATCAAGGTCTTCGCCCATATCTACCATGCTGTATTTCTTCTTTGTAGATACCTTGCTTGCTGTGCTTTGGGCGGTCGAATTGTTGGGAGGTGGTGCTTTCCCCGCGCGCGAAAAGAGCTGGCTGCAGAATGCGCCAATCTCATCGGGACTGCCATCGAGAAAGGAGAGCAGTTTGTCTTGGAGGGAAGATGCAGATTTGGCTGAGCCAGCTTCGGCAAGCACAAAGTCCACAGAGATCGGGTCTGATGCGCCCGTCAGGCGGATCAGAGAATCCGAAACGAAGGTTTTGTTATCCATGGTGGACACGCAGGATGGGAGTTCGATAGATGATGGTCCAGTCGATGGTGACAACGGTCGGGAGATTTTCAAGTGTCACGACGCATCGTGCGCGGGAATTATGAATGGCAGATTTAGGAGAGGAAGGGGAAGAGTGGATCGTTTCAAGCGGAAGACGGAGTTGGAGATGAAGGTTGCGGAGCTTTGGAGGTTGAGTGCCAAGGCGGTGGCAATTAGTGTACACCATAAAAATATATATACAAACCAGTCACACCTGGGCACCTGCCCACAGCCCTACACAACATGCAATACGACAGCCCTGAAGGTATCGAATCTGTATCCAACATTTCATGGACTAGCAAGAGGCCGGGACTTAATTTCAGGTCATATGCGCACTATACAAGCCCGCACCTGAAAATACCAGGTTTATAATATAGAAAAGATTGAGGATATCATCATCATCTCGGTTTCTGGTTATTCACACATGGAATCAAAAGTACAGAAAATTTTCGCTAATCCAACAGAACCATGGTGGGTAATCATTCATCATGAAACAAGATGTCAAAAGAAAAAAAAATAGAGCAAAACGCTCAAGATCAAGCCTACTAGGAGCTGAACGTCCTAAGGCTAAATCAACCATGTCCCTGCCAACCGGCGAACACCCCAAACCTCGATGCAAGAGATCAGATCCATCGAAAACACAAATACGCCAGAAGAGCAGCCATGATGATATGGCTCAAGGCCCATCTCGCGAGAACACCAAGTGGCGTTGGGATGGTGATACATTTGTGGCACCTGATAATGCTAGGCAATGAATGAATACAAAGGAAAATCAAAGAACAGGAAAACGCCGCACAACGAGGGAGAACACCACGCTGAAACTCCAGGGTATTGGACCCTTTGTTAACTCCACGGGGTCATGAGGGCTGAGGGGCACAAAAAAAGCAAGGAATAGTCGTGATCGGAAGGCGTGTGGCATGAAAAATGAATGGCGAAAGAGTCGAAGTCATGACCCGGGAATAAGAGTAACAAAGGAAATAGGTCGTGAAAACAGAACACCCCCCCATATGCACATCGGAACAAAAGAAGGAATAGATTACACATCGATCATTTCGGCATCTTCGGCCAAGATCTCATCGGCGGGACCCCAGTTGCCTTCGAAGACCGTGGCTCCGGCACGGCGACGCTGGTTCACGAACTGGAGCCCATAAGCGGCTAAAACATCATCGGCTGTAGGTCGATCAAGTGGCTCGGGGGAAATCATCCAACGGACAAGCTTGTCCAAGGCCTGGGGATGGTTGGCATCCACCATGAAGCTAGGCGGGTCCACAAGCTCCCCACTCCTGGCGAGATGGGTTGGCTTAGGCGTGGTCAGCTTCCGGCTGGTGAGGAAGCTGTCACCAAATTCATCATCACCCAAATCAGACGCGCACAGCTCTTCGAAAGAAGTTCCATCGGAGACAGGGTTTCCGGATGCATCGCGGAAAATGGTGGTCTCTGAGCTCCAGGTCAGACTGGGGACGTCGCTCATGTCCCCATTTCGGAGCTTCTGCCAAGATGCTCCGTTGTCTGGAAGCTCTACATTGCCAGCAATTTCAAAGATGACCAAACCCAGCGAGAAAATATCCGCTGGCTTATCAAAGCGGCCCATCAGAATTTCAGGGCCAATATACTCCCGATCGCCCTCGCCTTCAATGCCATCCTCTGCAGGCCAGCGTGTGGCCATGCCGAAGTCTCCAATCTTGAGAACACCTTCAAATGTCACGAGGATGTTGGCAGGCTTCAAATCGAGGTGGATAAAGCCTTCATCGTGGATTTGCTTCAATCCTAGGGTCAATTCAAGGAGAATTTTCCAGATACGGAAATCATCCAGTCGGGCCTTAAGGCCAGCCTGAGCTAGGAAAACATCCAAGCTTCCCTCTTCGCAGAACTCGGTTTGGATGTAGAGATGACCATTGTCTTCCCAGCTGTCCATGAAGGAAACAATGTGGTCACAGTTGATCAACGTCTTTAGCACATCGACCTCCCGAATACGGCGCTCGCGATCCTTCAGCCCCAGGTAGGGTTGCTTGCTCTTCTTGACAGCCCAGACTTGGTGTTGAGGCAGAGCGCTTGGGGACTTAGGGCCACTTGACGGAAGAGAGAACATCGAAGGGAATGAAGCATCGTGAGGCTGAGCGACTCGGTAGACCTGAGAAAATTCACCTGTACCGACAAGCTCGACTTTGTCGAACCGCGTGGTCAGACTAGGGTCTACATCTGGCGTATGGAAACCACTGAGCTGGAGGCTGGGGCGCTTGCTAGCAAGCAAGGAATCCCGAGGACCAGTTGGTGTGGCGGGTAGATTCAGACTACTACCAAAGTCAAATGGAAGTGGCTGCGCATCATTCGGCACGGAGATTGATAAGCCACTTGGGTCTGGGGGGAAGAATTGGTCGCGAGGGGTGTGAGGTGAAGCCTGGAGAAATCTATCGCGCAAAGGTGTCGAGTTGGTGGAAGTCCTTGTTTCTGAAAGACGCTCCAGAGGCCCAATCTGGGAAGTAGCAGGAGGATAGGTACGAGAGGGGAGGAATGTTTGTTTTGTGGGAGTTGGAGGGAAATCGGAATCAGTCAGTGGCTGGCTGTCATGGCGCGAAGATGGGGACTGAGCCTGAAGATCATCCCCATCCACGCTCACGAAGCTTCCTCGGCGCGAGGCTTCAGGTCGATTGAACGTGTTACCAAAGATACCCATACCCCGGGCAAAAGGACCCGGTTTTGGCCGCACGGTTGAGGCCGGAGGATTGAAGGGGGATTGCGACACAGCCTCTGATTCTTGAAAAGGCGGAGCCTTGTTAAAAGACCCGTTCAGTCCAGAAGCAAAAAGGTTAACAGGTCGTTTGCACGGAGTGTCGGGCATGTTCTTGTTGAAGCCCGACGGCTCCTCTGCGTTGCGGTTCTTCTTCGAGATCAGTCCCGTTGACATGAAGGCAGCTGGCAGAGGCTTAACCAGTTTGTAGTTTTCGGGGGTCGCGAATGATTCTCCGGATCCACTTGAATCTTCTCGCGTTATACGGCGCACAGGAGCAGGTCGAGTTGCACCAGCAGGAAGGGACTTGGAGAAGTTGAAGAGCTGTCGCGGCCGCTCGGGCTTGTGGACGGCCTCATGGGTTGGCGAGTCATCCAGACTTGAGCCAGAGGATGACTGAGTAATGGTCCGGGAGAGTGGATGAGCAGTAGGGCGAGTAGGTTGGGTAGTGGTAGTGATTGTAGGGTTTGCGGAGAAGAGAGGGCTGGCTGGAGGGCGAGGGGAGAAGATGTTTTCTTGACCAGCCTCGAACAGGCCGCTATCAAATGACATCCGTGGACGCACTGCCAAAGGGGTGCCAGGTAGTGCCTCGCCTTCACCTGCCCCCCTGGGACGCCCGAAGAGGGGTCTATCGCTTTGTCGCTGCTGTAATGTGGATCGTCTGAGCGATGACGAGCGTTTCGGGATAGTCGCGAACGGACTGAAGGGCTGTATTGAATTGGGGTGAGGCGAGGCCTCGTTGGTAGATGGGCTTGTAGGCGCACTGCCATGGTCGTTGTCGAAGATGCTAAAGTCTGTCGAAAAGTTTGGAGTGTGAACACTGCGTCGCTTCGCAGAGGGGCTCCCTCGCGATGCTTGGTCCAGGTTCATGATACCGTCACTTCGTTTGAGGGGACTCACAGTGGCGAACGAACCAAATGTCCCACTGCGCCGCTTTTCAATGCGAGAGAGAGTGGAGCGAGGCGCAAAAGTTGTTTCGCTCTGCACTGCAGGTGGCATGTTGAGATGACACGGACTTTCGGGCGTGGTACTTTCCATCGGCCCAGCTAGATCATCAAGTGTTAAATCATTTTCTTCTCCTGAGTGCATGGCGATCGGTTGAGATGGAGTCGCGTTCCCACCGTCTGTTGACACGGTCAAAGCGCGTTTGGCGGGGCTACGAGGTGAAGTTCGCCGTCGCATGGCCGGCCGCGTAACTTTCGCGCTGGGAGGATATGGCACGGCGAGAGGAGATTGCTGATTAGATGGTAAAAGAAAGAAATTGTGCTGCGATCGCCTCGAGGGCGACAGCGGAGAAGACACGTATGGTGAGGTGGTTTTTGAGGGTGAGTGAGAGCGGGTGCTGAGAAAGAAGTTGGAACTCTTCGAAGGTGAGCGCGACAATGAGCGCCGAAGCTGGCGAATTGCAGAGCTAGCATCGACGTGATGAATCCCCGAGTGCGATGAAAGGTGAAGGGTGCCGCCCGAGTCCCGGTGCGGCGAAAAGGTCGCAACCATAATTGGGGAATGTTGTGCTGAACGTGCCGCACAACAATCCCAGAATGAGAGTCGATCCAACTCAGAAATGGCGATTTCTGTATTTGCCTTTCTCACCTGCACTCTAAATGAGTGACTAAACCTGTTACCGTCCAGCGCGTTCGATATCTCAAGGAATTAATTGATGATTGAGAGAACCCAACCCTCCACGGCGCTTGTGACGCGACGGGAGGGAAAATACCGCGAGTCCTTTCGAGGGGGAACTTAGTCAGGGAAAAGGGTGCCCAGTAGAATAAGGCACGCACCCCTCTTCTGACCTTTGGAATGCTAGAATGGCGCAGCCGCAAAAAAAAAGTGGCAAAGTTTGGAACCGAAGAGTGGGAAAGGCAGCTGGCCATTCACCCACGCATTGCTAGGTTCAAGGAATTCCGTGGGCTTGTACCTCCGATCACGCGCGGGGGAATCGCAACAAACACGCGCCGCAGGTGTGGTCCCTAGACGTACAATTTGAATCCAACAGGAAAGACGCGCAGGAATGTTTCAGGTCGAACACACGGACATCCGGGTCTTGGGCCGCGCAAATGATGTCGATAGCCTCGGGGGAATACTTGTAGGGCGAATATCGAAGGCAGGATTCTTCACCCAGTGTTTCAAGGAAGAACGGAAGCGTAAGGGGTAGATCCCCCTCGTTTACGAATTCGTGATGATCCGATCAGCCCACGCGTGGGGTTGTTGAGGGGGCGCGAAGAATGTGGCTGTGAAAGATCGAGGAGAAGCTTCGAGATTAATTAGGCGAGTTAATGTAGGGCGATGCCAAAGGAGTGGGAGATCGAGGAATGTGTCGACTGGGGAGGTTGGAAGAGGATAAATGGGATGAAGTAAGAGTCCAACGCGCCGCGTTGTTGATCCCCGATACCTAAAGTGGTTTAGCGGCGGGGAGCGACGCGTCGTGACATAAACAAGGGATTATGTAAGTGTATACCTGGGGTTCAAGACTTGTGGTACAAGACAAGGTATCATGGATATGAAATAACAAGTTTCGGTGTTTGGATGTTCATTGCTCGAAATCTTGTGCGAGTTCGTAAGTTTTTGATCATGCATGTTAACCGAGTTCCGCCCCTGCGCCCAACTGTACAACGCCACCTCAGGAACCCATTGTGGTCCATGCGATTCCCCGATTCGCCAGTTCTTGGAGAGACAATCCCAAAGATAATAATCCAAATAAACAAAAGAAATAAAGTAAAACAAAGAAGATAAACAAAGCCCCCAAATGTCCCCCAAAGGCCCCCAAACCACCTCTAAAACCCCTCAAATTAAATGTTCTTGACAAAAACCAATCAATAGTAGAAGGCAGCAAAACTCTATGTGCCCAAGGGCAAATGCCCCCACTTACCAAGTCCATCTTCCACTTGTTGAACCACGCGAAGTCTCCCTTGCGTAAGGTGGCACCCATGAGTCCTCCAAAAGTCACCTAGTCCATTTCTGGTGATGTCTCGCCATGGCTCATCTGATCCATCAGTCCCATTCATATGATCTATAGGAATCGGCGAGATCTCGGCCATTCCGCAGTGGTCACACCTATTCTGGACTCGCAACACATGCGAATCTAAAAGTGGTATGTTGAGCCCCCAAAAATCCTGTTTGGTCATCTGAAATCATGAAATTGGTACGGAGTATCTATATGGTATCAACAATGCTCTATGCTTAGCGGGGGCCATATGTCGGGATCCGCTCGTCCCGTCCCGTGGGTCCCGTTGTATACGGCCCCTCGGGTTCCTATGCAACGGACGATTTATGATTTATTGAAAGCGAACACATCCAAAACTCCACAAAAGCAATATATGCACAGGAAAGGAGACAAGTTGAAAACAAAGGAAAAAGGAGAAAGGGGAAAGAGAAAGGTGAATGAAAATAGACAATTGTCAGGGCGACGAAACCCCTCGCTCAGGATACTGGCCGCTGTTTCCAGGGTATCATTGAGCTTCTTCAGCTAGGGCTTTCATGTACTGCTGCATTTTCTCAATCATCTGGATCGCGGTATCATGACCCAGTCGAGAATCTGAGGCGAAGAGTCCAAAGTCCAATCGGTCCTCTCGGATGGCTGCCTCCACGTCGATCGTAGGCTGTACGCAATTGCATTAGTATCCGCTTGTAACCACTTATAGAGCAGGATAGATCACTTACCAAGAACACATCCTTCATAGCCGCCGTTGAAGCAGCTGCCCGCATCAATTGCGTGGAAGCGGGCACTGTAGTGTCACCATTGGTCAGGGACGGAGCGGCTTTGCAAAGCTTGGCCCCATTGAAATTTTCAAACTCTTCATATGGAATGGACTTGAAGGTCACCCGGTCGGCGCTAGTGCCGGTGGAGTCTTCCACCTCAGGTAGACGCAGGAAGTTGATGCAAGTATTAATGCGGACCCCGGTCCATTCAGCAATCTCTACTAGAGATACACAAGAATGCTCAACCATACTGATCAGGTTGATGTCGTCCTGAATCTTCCCAGCCGCATTAAAGAACGAGTCGTCAGTACAGTGGAATTTGTTGTCCAGGCGCAGTGGAACGATATTGACTGTAGGAGCAACAAGTTCGGAAAGCCCCTCTGTGACGAACGATCGATTGGCGAGATACAGTCCGACCACAAGACCATCGTCATTCTCAAAAGTCTGGGCATGCAATCGAGCATACACTGCCAGGAAGATTGATTGGATACCGAGGCCCCGAAGCTTCGCGGCCTTCTCAACCCGAGACATGTTCGAAACGAGCCCCGGTCGGTAGTGCTGCTGAATAGCGCCAAACTCACTCAATTGTGGACTTTCAGTTCCCCGGGTTCCAATTTGGTCCAGGTATCTTTTCCAGAACAGGCGCCGAACACTAACGGGCGAATGAACGTGCTGAACGGCCACGAGATGGGAAATGTCGCGAGACTTGGATTTTGATTGGGTCTGCATGTTGTCGCAGAGCTGGGCAAGTTCATCCATCATGTATGGCAGACTGATTGCATCGTAGAGAGCGTGGTGAATCTTCAAGGTTAGCACCGTGCCCTTACTAGTTTGACAGGCATGCAGTGCGACCGGCACCGAGCCAAACTCCCGATCAGCACTTGCGGCGGCAAGCTGATCGTCGAGAGCTTCATGCCAAAGCACAGGGGCTTGACCCGATTTGAGGATAAGCTGGATGTAAGGTACCCGCGAATCATTGGTAGGAACGAAAGCCGTTCGAAGAATTCGAGTCTGCTCTTTAAGACGACACCAGGCATTGTCAAGTATTTCCGGGCTCAGTTGCCTTGATGACAAGTAAAAGAATTTGGGATAGAACACTCTGGGGTTCAAGGAATGCATTGCCAGGAAGTAGGTCTGTCCAGCTGTGGCAGGAATGGTTTGTTGAACTTGATCCAGTTCAAAACCATAGGACTGAAGCAGTGGTGTAGTTTGAATGTCACCAAGCGACTCCTCAAGGGCATTGGCAATCTTCGCTGGTGTGAGGTCGGCATGATTGGTTTCCACTGCTGCCGCCATCTTCTCAATCGTGCCTGCTTTGAGCATGTCGCTGACAGTCAAAATCACTGATTGCTTCTTCAGAAGTGCAGCGACCTTGATGGCACTGATACTGTCCAAGCCGAGCTGGAAGATATTGGATTTCGGACCAATTGTGCTCTCAGGCACCCCAGAGACAACGGCAAGGACATTGCGAATTTTCGACTCGATAAGTGACCATTGCCGTGGGCCAGATGCCTGATGCGATGCTCCGGATTCCACTTCTTGAACAGAGTATTTTTGGGAGACCAGGTAGCCACAAATGTTCATGGCCTCTCCGCTGAAATCAACGGTCTGTTGGGCTGGCTCTTCCGCAATTGACAACAAGACATGTGCCATATGTTCTAGCAAGTCCAGGCTATCTTGTTCTCCAAGCACACTGCCGCGACAAGCCACTCGACCCACGAGGCTCTCTCCAACACTTTCAACCTCGGCACAGACCGGATATTCGACCTCCGATGCACCAGCTCCAGTAGGTTTGTAGAGCACTTGCCTGGTGTGTTCGCCTTCGGACGGTCTCTTCTGGTAGATGAAAAGCGTATCAAATAGTTGACATGGTGTGGTGTCAGATCTAGCTCGTCGCAGCGGGAAATGTTGGTACTCAGAGATCTCCAACAATGTCTCTTGGACATACTTCACCAGATCCAGACGGGTACCATGTAGGATGACACGCATGGCCACAGTATTCATGGTTGGAAATATCACATCCTCGGAACCTGCGACGTTGCGACCAGATAAAACAAGGCCAAAGACAACATCCAGCCTTTTGACATGTGTAGCTAGAACAAGGGACCAGCAGCTTACCAAAAGTGCTTGCATGGTGATGCCATTACGCCTGCAAAAGGCATCGGCCGTCTCGTACGATACAGATAGGGGCCTCTCTGCACGATGGACCACAGTTGAAGCTGCCTCTGAATGATTGCCTGGTGGGAAGGAGACTGGCATACAGTTGGACAGGGCTGCTCTCCAAAATTTGGAAGCCTGTTCTCCTGAGGATGCGAGGACTTGCTCCAAAATTGAGTCAGCAGATGGACGAGTGCAATCTTCTCCAGAGTAGGATCTAGTCACATCCTCATGTAGCAGGCTGATTGACCAGCCATCGTAGAGAGCATGTGCAATAGACAGAATGAGATAATGGTCATCCCCGTCGATGGCGATAGTGACTGTCAGAAGCGGCAAATTTGCGAGTTCGGTAGAGGCTCTCTTGCGCTGTAACTCAATAATGGAATCCACTGGTGATCCATCCAGATGCACAGTTTGGAAATCGAAAGTATCCTCACTATGAACGATCTGAGCAAAAGAAGTGGGTATCTCGGGATCCCAAACCTCAACAAAGGATGTACGTAAAATGGAGTGGGTTTTGACAACAGTTGTCCACGCGTCCTGTAGCTTTGTGCGATCGACCTGCGGCTCTAGTTTGAGAACTTCATGATTGTAGTAATGTTGATATCCAGATGCAGCCATCTCTGCGACCATGGCTTCTTGAATTGGAGTAGCTGGGAGAATTCGACAGGCACCTCGAGGTAAAAGATTTTCCTTTTCAAGGAATCTTGTTAGAGATCGTTCGATTTGACCCAATAATGGATATGTGCCGTTCTGCTCCTCATGGGTTGGGACAGCCAACTGACTGACCAAAGCTTTGACTGTGCGGCCACGCATAATGGTGCTCACAGGAAGCTTGATTCCCACCTTACTCAGCCTAGACGACAATTTTATAGCATCAATACTGTCCAAGCCAACCTCAAAGATAGATGTCTCTCCTCGGATTACAGCTGCATCCACCCCGGAAAGACTTGCAATGACATCGCGAATTTTGCAAGCTTGTGGAGTCCACTGGAATGAAGATGTACTCCCAAGATGATTGGTACTTTCTTGAGCCTTGGATTCTCCGTTGATCTGAGCTTGGGGGTGTTCTGCAACTCCGTTGAGATAAGGCATCTCATGGTTGGGATTTTGTGCGAATTCAAACAAGACCTGCTCAAAGTTCGACAGAAGTTCTTGGGCTGTCGCCAAAGACACAGCATGGCTCTTTGCAGCAAGAGTTAAGTTGAGATATTTGTTGCCATGGCGCACAATTTCAAACGCCAACGGATACTCATGCTCGGCCTCCGAGTCGATTGGACTCCACAGACTCCGCGCTGACGAGTCTTCGTCAGCATTGTGTCTCTGGAATACAAAGAGCGAATCAAAGAGGGGCTCATTGGGTATTCTTCCGAGCCATTTCACAATGTCCCGAAGGGCGGTGAATTGAAATGTCATGGTAGAAACGTGGTATTCGTGACACCGCTGAGCGGCCTCCGCCCAGGTCCTGAGCCCGCGAAGCTGTACATTGCTTGGAATTGTGTTGAACAAAGGACCAATAACATGTTCAATTCCAGGAATGTCAATTGTGCGACCAGAGGCAACAATACCAAGTGGCGGGACAAAGGCGAACTGCCGGTGGAGCGTCAACAACCAGCAGGCATGAAGAATGGCTTGATCGGTGGTGTTGAGTGACTTTCTTAAATGATCCAGGTTCTTTGTGGTATCAATTTTTAGCGTCTTCACGAAAGAGGCCTTTTGGTCTTCTTCTGAGTTTGACAGAGGGCGGATCTGACAAGTTGCAAGATGCTCTTTCCAGAAAGATTCTGCTGCAGGATCTTTGCACAGAGGCCCAAGATGTAATACATCAAAAAACTCTGGAGGTTTCTCAAGAGCTGTCAATTGACCGTGGTAAATATCAGCAACCAGGTCAAGAAGAAGACCCAAACTGTTACCATCATAGAGAGCGTGAAACATATTGAGGCACATCATCGACTTCTCAGGAGAGGTTATTACCCCCACCTCCCAAAGTCTCGTAGAAAGGCCGCCAAGATCGGAAGTCCATCGATCAATTTGCTCTTTCCGGGAGTCCTCGATTGCCCCGTCAAAGGCAACCTTCGTGTGGAACCAAGGAATCATATCTCTTTTGAGAATGATTTGAGCATAACCATCCGAAGAGGGTGAGAATCGAGCACGCAACATTTGAACTCGACTTTGCGCCTGCTCCCAACTTGCCTTCAGTTTATCCAAATCAATGGAAGAGTGTAATTCAAAGCTGAAAGAAGAGCAATAAATGGGTGTAGCGCTCGACAGGAAATGATAAATTATTCCTTCCTGGAGCGGCGTACAAGGCGCAATCTGTTCGACGTCGCTTTCAATCACACCCATGCTTGCAATTATGGAATGTGAATGCTTGTGAGCAAAGGCTTGAACGGACTGCTTTGAATTTTGGTGAAGATTGTTCATTGACGAGGCGCTGCCTGTAGATTCCTGTATAGCAGAGGCCATGGCGGCGATGGTGGGATCTCCAGAGGGGTCAGATAGGGATTTAATGTTGAAAAGGTGGAGAACTTACGCTTCATTATCAAGGATGGTTGAGCATTGGGGAAGCCGGCCTCTCTAAGATTCCTAGAAAAGGAAATCACAGAGATGGAATCAAGGCCCAATTCGTAAATACTTGACCACGACGAGATGGCCAAGTCTGTGGATCCAATGAAGTCTGATAGCACAGCAATGATATTCTCTTCGTATGTACTTTCAACTGTTTGGTCGACAACCATCGCAGTCAATGCTTGAATCTCATCCAGAGAAAGTTCTTGGTAAAGACTCTTCAAGACCTTCATATCGGCCTTGTTATTGGCAGACAGAGGAAAGCGAGTCAGTGGAATAATATGTGTTGGCACCATATATCCTGGGAGGTGCGCATGACAAGCCGCCTTGATGGTTGACAGGAACAATCCAATGTCATCGGAGGTGTGGATTCCCACTGAACGAGATGTCTTATCGGCACCTACCTTGGTGACAAAAGAAACGAGCTGGTCTTTGGACTGCTTAGGATGCTTGACAACCAGTGTAGCAATTTCATTCAATTCCTGCGTTGCTTGTTTGATGACTTCATTGATCTCTCCAATCTCAAGTCGTTGCCCGCGCAACTTGACTTGATCATCAATTCGACCGAGGAATTGGAAACTGCCATCAGATAGAATTCTGACCAAATCGCCTGTTCGGTAGATGCGATCTTCATACTCAGGCAAGTCCTGGAATCGCTCCTTCGTCAGCTCTGCTCTGTTCAAGTACCCCTTCCCAACAAGTGGACCAGAGACGCAAAGCTCGCCAAGGCCACCGCGCAAAACAGGTGTTGATGTTCCAGGACGGAAAACATAGGAGCCGACATTGTCAAACTGGGGTCCAATATTTGAGGGCTTATCATTGGCCTGCATCCGGGGAAGCATGGTACATCCGATGGTGACTTCGGTTGGACCGTATCCATTGTAGATAACGCCATGGTGGCCCCAGGCGTCAAGAATCTCTTGCTTCAGGGCTTCTCCGCCGGTGATAAATACTCCCCGGCAGAGGGAAGGAACCTCATCTGGGTGCACCAATCTTGCCAAGCTGGGTGTCAGATCAATGTGTGTGATTTGAAGCTTTTGAATCGTTCCTGGCAAATTTTCGAATAGCAGATCGCGCGGACAAGAAGTGACACAGATTCCAACACTCCAGCTCCAGTACTGCTCAAGGACACTGACGTCAAAATGAAAGGACGCAAACTGTAGCCAGCGAGAGTCTTCATCCCAGTGCGGCGAAAACAGTCTTTGAAACGCTAGCATAGCCTGCACGGCATTGTCATGAGTAATTTCACAGCCCTTTGGCGTGCCTGTTGTCCCTGATGTGTAAAGGCAATAGCATGTGTCGTTTGGCTGTATTTCACGTGAAAGCACAGGAGGGCCACTGGGGAAATCCTGGTATATACCAGGCTCATCTAGGGCATGAATTTCCACACCAGACAGGTCATCGAGCTCCAGCTTTTTCGGCAGACTGCAAAGCAGGATTTTGGAATTCGAATCTTCCACGATGAACTGCTTGCGAGAGATAGGAGCAGATGGATCGATGGCCAAGTATGCACAGCCAGCTTTGAGAATGCCTAGTATGGCGATGGACGCCTCTGGACATTTATCGAAACAAATTGCAATCATTCCACCCGGATTAACACCCTTGCTCCGCAGAAAATGGGCAATTCGGTTTCCATCTTCATTGAATTGCCGGTAAGACCAAGTCTTCATTTGGAGATTGTCTACGTCAACACCGAATGCAAACTCAAATGCAGTCTTCTCCGGGATCTTGGTAGCGTTGTCCTCAACAAACTGATGCAACAAAGACACTGATGCAGGCAAGGTCTTCTCCTTGGCAGGCGTTATGGAGAGAAACTGGCTCTCAAGGAACAGATATTCATCCGAGTTAGACTCTGGAGAGGAAAGTGTCTGCTCCAATAGCTTATCGTACTGATGCAAAAGAAGCATGGCTTGATCCTGAGGAAAAATGTCGTTCCTGTAGCTGATTCGGATCTCGAGACCGGTTGAAAGTGGGACCAGTTCAATGGAGACGGGGTACTGGTCAAGTTAGCACAATGTTCATCAAGCCATTTCGTCAACCAATCGGTAAACATACATCGATTCTTGTCTCCTCGTCAATGATGTTCCAGGATTTGGAGTCACTTGATTGCGAACTGAACTTCTGGTAGACAAAAAGTGTGTCAAATAGAGGTTCGTCACTTCCAAGCCAGCGTTGGACTTGTGCAAGTGGTGTGAATTGATATCTGGTCAAGGACGCATTTCTCTTCAGGATGCGGTTCAATAGTTCCTGATTGCTTCCTTCGACACGCTGAGTAGACGGAACGGTCACCAGACATGGAAACACTGCATTCTGTGCTGCTTCCGATAGATTGCGACCAGAAAGAACAGTACCAAAAGTGATATTTTGTTCACCTGTATACGCAGCGAGAAGCCGGGCCCATGCTGCTTGCCCAGCTGCTTGTAATGTGACACCAACGTCACGACAGCGAGCTTCAAGGGCCTCGATCGACTGTAAGGAGCGAATAGAGTTGCTCAAAAGCTCTTTACTTTCTATGCGAATAGGATGCAAGTCTGGAAACTTGAATGGGTGCACTTCTGTAACCAGTTCCTTCCAGAAATCTTTTGCGGATTGGGTTTGGTTGCTTTCGATCAAAATGGGACCAAGAGTGCTTTCAATTGGAGGTGTCTCAGCCAGTGCTTTCCCTTCATATGCTGTCATCACATCGGAGAAGATTGTCTCAAGAGATTGTGCATCATAAAGAGCATGAAGTGCAGAGAAATACACAGTGGCCACTTCTTCAGAAGCCTCAATGGTAATCTGCCACGGAGGTCGATAAAGGCTGTCAAGGATTCGTTGTTCTTGGTCATCGTGCTTATCTGAAGTAGGTTTTGTTACCTCCTTCCATGGTATTTCAATACCTTCTTTGTAGGTAACCATGGCAAACGGGTATTGCGGATCACGCAGTTGAACGAAACCAGTTCGTAGCATCTCATGCTGTGCCACAACCTTGGTCCAAGCCTTCTTCAATGTTGCATTGCTCAGCGACCTCGAAGAATTCAACGACATGCGATTGAAGTATGTTTTGCCATGAGAATGGGTGAAAAGGGCCAACATCCCATTTTGAACAGGCGTGCAAGGTCGCAAAGCCTGCACTGTGTGGGAAGCAATGCCGAATTGCTCGCAAACGGACTGAAGATGTTGATTTTCAAAAGATGCAAAGTCAAACTCTTCTTTCTGGGCCCCGTTCTCGCCAGTTTCGAGGAGCGATGCAATCTTGTCAATTGAAGCAGCCTATTTTTGGAAAGTCGGTTATAAACAGCCCTACTAGGTTTGAAGAAACAAGACTTACCTCGAGAATGTCACCCGCTGAGATCTTGTATCCCAATTTGCGAAGTCTCCCCGAAATTTGAACAGCATGGATACTGTCAAGCCCGAGTTGAAAGATGGTGGTATGCAATGAAACAGCCTCTGTATTGAGACCAGCAAAATCGGAGATAATGTCTCGGAGTGTCTCTTCTTGATCAGACCATGGGCGAGCTGTCTGTAGCTTATCCGAAGATTGTTGAGTAGGAACGTGATTTTGAGTTTTTCTCGTCTCGAATATTTGAGTGATGCTTGCTGACCCCTTGTCGGAAGCCTGTGCCGATGGATATTGCACAGTGTGCTCAACGAGAGCCAAGAAGCCCCGTGTGAGGCTTTCTGCTACATTTTGCGTTAGGAAAGATGTATGGAAATGGAGACATATCGAGATGTTGTTTTCTTTCTCATCAGGAATGATTTCACAGATAAGAGGAAATCCCATATTTCCTTCATCTTGAAGAAGCTCCCAATAACGCGGATCCAAGTCAGTCTTGCTCTGCTGAAGAATGATCAGAGTGTCGAAGAGCTGAGAGCCCCCATACAAGGTACGCCTTTGGATGCGACGCAAAGAGGTAAGCTGGTGAGGCAAAATAGCACTGTTGTGTTTCTGAGATAGCTTCATAATATCCGCATTTGTTGAAGTTGGGGACAGCTTGACTCGCATGGGTAATGTGTTAAAACAGGGCCCAACTATCCTATCCACACCATCCAGGGGAATGGTTCGACATCCGAACACATTGCCAAAGCATACATCTGAAGAGCCGGAATACAAAGCTAGTAGTCTTGCCCAAGCAGCATGGAAAATATTCAAAGGTGTCACGGAGAGTTCTTTGCACTGCTGTTTGAAAGAGGTAAGAGAGCTACTGACATTCAGATGGACCTGCTCTGAGGCGGATGAATCGATTGAGCCTTGAGATCCCTTGGGGGTGGGTAAAAGTGTCGGTGTCACACCAGCTAGATAGCGATCCCAAAAGTCGTCAGATTCAGCAGAACTAGTGGAGGCCATATATTCGATAAATCTGTGGAAGGGCGTAGTCTTCGGCAGTGTTTGACCCGCAAGGGCAAGCTCGAGATCCTGCAATAAAATCGCTATGCCTTCTCCATCATATAAGGCGTGATGAATTGACAGCAGGAGATGAGCTCTTTGTGCGGAAACCTCCGTGAGAACAGTCAACGAATAGGGAAGCTTGCCATTGACTGGTGACTGACGCTCAAACTCCAGTTTTCTTTCCAAAACGTCCTCACTCAGCCCGTGGGAGGATGTTTCGACGCAAGACCAAGGTAGATCTGCCTTGTCTAGGACGACCTGTGCAAATGCGAATTGCTTGTCGTTGGTCGGCCTGAAGCAAGTTCTGAGAATATCATGCCGATGCAACATCTGATCCCATGCGCTTTCCAAGTCCTTGATATTCGTGTTCACACGAAGCAAGATATGGTTGAAGTACGCCGAATCTGTATCAGATTCGGCTGCCAGCATTGCCTCCTGTAGCGGCGTGCATGGGTAAACGCCTTGGACAGGAGTGCCCTCATTCTGGAAAACATTTTTTATTCCAGCAATAAGGTTCTCATCAAACATGAATGTGGAGTGGCTTTTTGGGGTCGGCTGCGTAGGCTTGTGACCATTGGTTATCCCAGGAACAACGGTGGCCAACTGTGCAACAGAGCTATGGCGCAGGATTGTAGAGACAGCAAGTCTTCCACATCCTGAATCCTGTAGTTCTCGCGAGAAAGAAATGGCAGTTAGAGAATCCAATCCCAGCTTATAAAATGATGTGTTCCTGCCGATATTCTGCTGGTCGAGTCCAGTCACTACTGACAGGGCTACTGCAATGATCTTCTCAGTGTCAGTAAAATCGGCATCAGAGTCGTCGGAGCCATTGCATGAGAACGTCGAGAGTCTGTCTAGGCCCATCCTTTCAATATATTCCCGAATCCTTGCATAGTCCATCTTGTAAAACTCTGTCATAGGCAATTTTTCCATTGGAACAAGAAAAGAAGGGACTGCAGATGTTGGGAGCTTTTTGCTGAGTTCCTCAAAAAGATCCTTGGTTACCAGGGCAATTTTTTCAGAGTCAGATGAGTCTTTAACATGTGCCGAAGGGACCCAGGCAGTTATCAATTGCTGCTGATTAGTGAGAGGGTTGCTCAAAATCATGCTCACGGCATCTTGGACAGGGTCCAAAGAGGTAATGGCGTTGTCAATCTCTTCAAAGGCAGCAGATTGGCCCTTCAATCCGGTCTGGTCATACCAGGGAGCCACCAAAATGGATCCATCTGGAAGAAACCTACCATAATCTCCACTTCTGTAGAATCGGCCAAATTGCGGGTGGTTAATGAATGAAGCACCGAGCGCAGGATGGAATTCAGGAAATACGCGGCCCTATTCCGGAATATTAGCATATGAAGAACTATTGAGTATTGACAGAACTAACAACTTGGTCTCCTCCGAAGCAAAGTTCTCCAACTGCACCACGTGGAACAATCGTTCCTGAAGGTTCACCCGATACAATCATCACAGACGTGTTACTGAATGGTGTGCCAATATTTGCAAGAGAATTTGAGCTTTGGAAGTTGGGACATAAGGTGCAAACACCGGCCAAACCGGGAGAATCGTAGCCTTTGACTATTATTAGTCCCAAATTAATGCAATCTGGTTTTGCGGAATATATGCATACCATGGTGAAGTCCATTGCCAGCCCAATCTCGACGCACCTTGGCGGTCAATGATTCGCCCGATGTAAGCAGGAATCGAACACTTGGAACATCCTCGGGGGTTAGGCGAGAGGCCAACGTGGGAGTCAAATGAAGATGGGTGATATTCATCTCCTTGATGATGGAGCAGGGCATTCTTGCCAGATCTTCATTTTGTGCTACACACAGGGTAATCCCCATGTGCCATGAGAAGAATGACTCTATGACCAAGGCTGTATCATGTAAGTAGATTGTACTATACAAGAGAGAGAGCATACATACCGTTGAGCTGTGAAGAAGCTTGAAGAAGTTTCGAACCCGCTGTGGTAGGGTAGGAATCTGCCAGCACATTGATGTGGCTTTGCAGGTTATTGTGAGAAAGATAAGCCAGATCCATCAAGTCGTTTTCTGTGGACCTTTCGCCAGCACAGACAATATAGAAGGAGTCGTGAGTCGTGAGGAGATTGTCATCGGAATAATTGCTCAAAGAGTCAGGGAGGAATATCTGAGAAACTGAATGCAAAGAGACTGCTACATCATTGGGGGATGTAGATGGTCGAATAATCCATGGCTGCACATTCGAAGTTGCCCGAATTGATTCTATCGTCTGTGAAGATGTCCGATCGGTGAGAGGCAACAATCCAGCTCCAATCTTAGCGACTGCTAGCATGGAAACATAAAAGTCGATTGATTTGTCGAGGTAGATTGCAGCCAAGTTTTTCCTTGTCAGCCCCTGCTGGACTAAGTAATGGGCAAGGCTATTGGCCCGAGAGTTCAATTGGCCATATGTGATGCTTTGGACTTCTGGCAAGGTGCAATTATCATTTGTCGAAAGCAAAACCTCAATTGCCGTTCGAGTAGGTTCAATAAAGGCAATAGTCTCAACCCCAGTGACAAGACTTGACCGATTTCTCTGAGTCTCAGGATTTGGGTTGAAAATTGACAAGCTTGACTGGGGAAGGCGGGAAAAAACTTCGTTGATAGGAAGCGTAGGAGAATCGATGAGAACTGATGCCACCAAGTCGATCTGTTCCAGAAGTATTTGTGCTTGTTCAGGAGGGAAGATAGAATTTTGGTAAGTTGCCTTGGCATGGATTTTGTCGCCTCTAGGCTCAAATTCCAATAAGAGTACGAACTCCAGGAACTCTGCCGTGTCAACTTCATGGAACAGCGGACCTTGAGTGTCATTAGTCCAGACACTTTCTTGCCACACCAGGGCAGTATCAAAGAGGTTCTGATGAAAGTCAATCCCGGAAGCTTTTTTGATTTCTTGTAGAGGAAGGCTGCCATGTTCAAGAGATCTGCGGTTCATATTTTGGATTGCGAGGAGAAGGTCGGATACACTTTGCATTTTATCGAGATTCGTGCGTGTTGGCAATGTACGAATACATGGACCAATAATTGCCTCAATGCCCTTGACTGGCAAGGTACGACCTGAGAAAACAGTACCAAAAACAACATCATGGGACCCAAGATAGGAAGAAAGAATATAGGCAAACGCAGCCTGAAAGATGGTCTGCCGGCCCACCAGCAGATGTTGCGACACTTCGTTAAGTTTTGGCACGGAAACGTCGAGCACACGAGTGATTTCCTTTGTCCCCGGTGTGACATCTGTCTTCCCTTGGAAATTGGGGAAAGTGGTAGCAGAGAACCCTTGTAACTGGTCACGCCAGAAGAGAGAGGATTCGTTCGCTTTTTCACTGAGTTTATGCTCAATGAAGAAATCTGACACCAGATTGTACGTAGGCCTAGAAGGGAGTTCCTCTCCGAGTAGAATGCGATGAAGATCTTTCAAAATCAATTGCCAGGACCATCCATCGTACAATGAATGATGAATGTGAATCAGGACCCGCAGATTGTCCTGGGTCTCTTTGAACTGGATTCGAAGAGGATGAAGAAGATCATGTTCTGTAAGCAGGGGAAGGTCATATTCAAAGACATCCCGTTTTTGAATAAGCTGTTCATCAAACGCTTTCCATGTGAAGCGGGCAAATGAGTGGTCCTTTAGACCGATTTCCACAAACCCAGATCTCAAGAACGGATTCTGCTCCAGCAATTTGACGAATGCACTCTGAACAGAGATCGATTTGGGTGAGGGTTGGAATTCCAATTCAACCCAGTTGCAGTACGCTTTCGCATGTCGGGATGTTTCCAGTATCATTGCCTGCTGAATATGGGTGCTTGGTTGGATCTCGATAACCTGCGAGCTTAACCCTAGAGATTCTAACCTGGCTGCACCGGCACTCGCAACTAATTCACGAACTCTGAAAAGACCGGCCTGCATATCTTCGGTTGGCTTTGTGGTGTCCATTTCTTTCGCAAGCTGCCAAATCCCATCGATACAATCGGCATCCAGCAAATGAGCCACATCGAGGCGGATACCCGCATCCAGGAGATGTGAAGCCAGTCGGATCGCTGCTAGAGAGTCAAGACCACCTGCTACCAGACTTTCAGTTGCCGGAAGTTGTCTGCCAAGAACGTCGGTAACACAGGATGCAATAGTCTCTTCGAGCTCATCTCGGAAGGTCCGCTGGTCAATAGACTGGAGATCAAGACGGCGACGAGAAAATTGGGCCTCTAGTGCCTTACGGTCAATCTTTCCCGATGGGAGCTGGGGGAATTGATCAAGTAGGATAAACTCGCCCGGCACCATAAAGCGAGGTAACTGTTGGCGACAGATGTCGCGGAGTTGGCGATCGGTGAGGCCCTTATCATTGACCAGGACAAACGCGGCCAAGCTACCGCCACCCACGATGACCACAGCACTTCGCACCTCAGGAGCTCTGAGAATGACATGCTCAATCTCGCCTAGTTCGATTCGCTGACCACGCAGCTTGACTTGGCCGCTAGAGATGCGACCAAAGCACTCAATTTCACCCGATGGCAGCATTCGAGCTTTGTCACCCGTACGATAGAGTCTACCATACCATGGGCTGTCAATAAAAGCCTTGGCATTTTCTTCTGGTCGATTGATGTATCCGTCTGCCAGTTGCGGGCCGCCCACAACAAGTTCACCAATCTCGCCCATTGGAAGTACTTGAAGCTCCTCGGGGGTGGACTTGTCTTCGGATTCCAAGGACATAATGAAGGCAGACACAGTTTTGAAAGGTTGACCAATCAAGTTTACTCGCGCATTGGACAGGAATCCTATGGCTGCGGTACAGTGGATTGCAGCTTCGGTTGGACCGTACATCCCATGCAGAATCCCATCCGAGGATTCCGACTGTCCAAACTCCTCCACCACATGTTTGGTGAGCATTTCACCGATCGTGAGCAGAACTCTTAAGGAGGGTGCGGCGGAGCGGGTGCGCAGCAGCTCTCCCGCTACGGTGGGAGTCAGCTCAGCGGCATCGACGTTCATCACCGTCATCACATGGGAGATATCGAGGAGCATGTTCTCCCTCTCAGAGCCGATGAGGGTCGCGCCTCGCATAAATGGGAAAAACACTTCGAACACAGAGACATCAAATGTGGGGGATGCAAATTGTAAGAATCGATTGAATGGAGGTATCAAGTCATTATGGGCCAGCAAAGATTGAGTGGCCGCTAGATGTGAAATCCCAACGCCTTTAGGGCGACCAGTTGAGCCAGATGTATACATCACGTACGCCAGATCCGACGGTGCTACCTGAACGACTGGCGGTGCGAAATTCGCCTCGTCGGCTTCAATCCCATCCGCTTTGATCACCGTCACCGGCGCGTTTGAGGGCACTCGGGCGACCAGCGCACCATTTGTGACCACCACCGATGCTGCTACATCCTGCAGAATAAATTCTATCCGTTCTGGTGGCGCATCCGTGTTCAATGGGCAAAAGGCACCGCCTGCCTTTAGGATGGCCAGCCAGGTAATGTACAGCTCCAGGGATTGCGGTAGGAGCACAGGAACCACCATCCTGTGCATCCCATCAGATCGGGTAGCCGCAGCATGGGCAATCTCGACCGCTAGCTTTGAAGACAGCCGATCCAGAGAAGGATATGACAGGCAGCGAATGTTCCCATCCGCGGCCAGAAATTCGATAGCATTGTTGGGGCTTGAATCATCTGAGCCACCCAGGGCTAGTTTATGAAGTAGTTGTGGGCCTGGTAGTGTGCAGGGACATGGATTGGCGATAGACATGGTAGACAGTTCCGAAACAGACAGTTCTAGCTGTGTGCCTGACTTGGCCTGCTCTTGCACCATAAGGGAGAGTCGAGTGCCCAACTGATGAACGGCCGCAACATCCATATTTGTAGAATGCAACGTGCTCGTTTCAGTAGTCGGGTCCACGAACCACGTCAGCGAAGGAGAAAGCGGAACAGAAAAATGAAGGTTTGATGGATCGTTGCCCACGACCACCGCGGTGAGCTTTGTAGAAAGTCCAGATAGTTTCGATAATGCGTCTAAGTTCGCTGGCCGGATGGCTTCGGCGAATAAATCTACTTTGATTAGAGATCCATTCAACAGAAAGACTGGAGATTGGTCCGTTGTGATGGAGCTCAATAACCGTGCCCAAGACCAGGCGGCCAACTCTAATGAATGACCAACCGTCTCCACTGGCCAAGCGATAATGGCGCGCACAGCGCCGTGATCCACGACAGGAAAATGCGCCAGTGCATCCATCATTTGGAGGGGACGGGTCAATGGAGCATGATGGAAAGTTGCTTATAGATTGCTTATTAGCAGAACTGTGAGTGGCTGCTCGGGCCCGAGGGTCTCATGCAGGAGGGAGCCGCCTAAAGTGGAACAGAGCGTTGATCGCGACAGCAAGAGGTCCGTGATGGCGGAAAGAGTGAGGGGGGATGGAGGGGCAATGGGAAAAAAAAACCCGGCAAATCTCAAGAAAAATAGAAAAAGAAAAGGGAAAATGGCGTGAGATGGAAGTTTGGAGAGAGTCAAGTGGATTCCCATGGGCAGAAATTACCTTTTCTTAGAGGGGTTTTGTGTTGTGAAGTCGGGTAGCAGATGGGGTGCCAAATGACCGAGACAAGCGCCAAAAAGGATCAACTGTCGACGCTAAACAGCGTTTCGAAGAATTTGGGGATTATGCTTATAACTAGTTAGGACTCTATATACATAGATGAAGAGTTATATTTACCTATATAGCTATAGCCTACATAGGACTATGTCTAGTACTCCCCGAAGTACATAAAAGCCATGATTATTTATCCGCAAAGTAGAAACCCCTCGTCTACTCTCAACGGGCTCGGACTTAAAGTGGGCCTGCATACTGAATGACCGGTTCGTGAGTACGATGACGTACGTCACCCGAATGGACTTTTTTTTTAAAAAACTTCGATCTTCCAGTCACGTTGCTGTCGCCAGTGACCTATAGTATTCAAAATAGATCTGATTTGCTTCATATCATTCTCTTTGGTTTCTTGCAGGTGATGTCCAAGCGTCATGCTTTTTGATTCTGGTTCTTGTTTTTTGCTGGGTTTCCTATTTAGGAAACCCCACGTTTCAGGAAAAATAGACGAGAAAGAAGCAATAATCTTAAGAATATTCGATTCTAGCCTTCGCCCTCGTTACAGGCCCCGGGGATATTTTCCTGCAACCACACCACCGTCTCCACCCGGTATCAGTGCGTTTGCCAAGGTCCGCGATGTCACTGGTACCATCAGGCGCACTACGCGGGTAACGTCCGCTACTTGTACCTGTGACCCATTCCCGACATCGGGCAGAGATTTCCCTAAATTCTAATTCTTTTAATTTTTTTTCCCTTACAGTTTCTGGGCTTATGCTATTTGTTTTGTTTTTTGTTTTTGTTTTTTTTCTCATGCATGTATTGCATGCCCCATGTGCAAGGAACCTGGTGCAAGCAAGTGGAGTCGATCTTAAAGGTATAGAGCCGAGTAAGGAAAAAGAAAAAAACCAGTTAAATTAAACACAATAAAAAAAAAAAAAAAAAGAGCAAATTTGTGAATATATAAAGCTAGAAATCATCAAGCGAGATTGTGTATTTTCTCAGTGGATACTGATTGATAAATGGAACCTTGGGAATAATACGCCCCAATTAATCCGAAGTCTCAGACCGCTCGTGGCTCCTTTACTCCACTTTGTGCTTTTTTTTATCTGATCCGCTTCCGAGGTAGATGGTTTTTCCTCTCTGTACTGGTGGAACTCTACGAAACGTATCGTACGGCACGTCAAATCTCCGTTCGCCTCGATCCGACTCTTTCTACCTGGAAAGAGAAATCTCCGAGTGGAGCTTCCAAGATCCCGCTACCTGGCTTTGTACATAACTTGCCACTCCTTCCATTCTGCACGAAATTTTTACTTTCTTCACAGCTCCTTAGCTCCATTCTCTAGCTCTGGGTTCGATTTTTGGGAACCATCTGGGCAATTCCTGTACTATTCCTTCAGAGAAAAAGAAAACACAAACCCAAAGAATGGAGCCTATCACACGGAAAGCTGAGTTGCCTCTTGTCAACAAGACTGAGTCACGCACTCAATCGTCCCCGGCGCGCTCATTGCTGCGTCCCAGTGGTGCGGATGAGCTGCACGACTTGCTCTGTGTGGGCTTTGGCCCGGCCTCCCTCGCCGTTGGTATTGCCTTGCACGATGCTATGGACCCGACTTTGAACCGCAACACCCCCAGTTCCTTCAAGCCGAAGGTGTGCTTCCTGGAGCGCCAGAAGCAATTCGCGTGGCACTCTGGTATGCTGGTCCCCGGATCGCGCATGCAGATTTCCTTCATCAAGGACCTGGCTACCCTCCGTGATCCCCGCAGCAGCTTCACCTTCTTGAACTACCTGCACCACAAGAACCGCCTCATCCACTTTACCAATCTGGGAACCTTTCTACCCGCACGTATGGAGTTCGAGGACTACATGCGCTGGTGTGCGCAGCGATTTGAGAACGTTGTGAATTACGGCGAGGAGGTGGTGGAGGTGGTCCCCGACAAGACCACTGATGACGTGGTGGAATACTTTGTGGTTCGCTCGCGCAACACCGAGACTGGTGAGATTTCATCCCGGAGAGCTCGCAAGGTCGTTGTGGCCCTCGGTGGTAAGGCCAAGATGCCCCCGGGCTTCCCCCAGGACCCGCGCATCATGCACTCGTCCAAGTACTGCACCACTCTGCCCGCGGTGCTCAAGGACGACAGTGCCAACCACAAAATTGCCGTCGTGGGTAGCGGCCAGAGTGCCGCTGAAATCTTCCACGACCTGCAACGGCGGTACCCCAACTCCAACACTACCCTGATCCTCCGTGATACCGCCCTGCGTCCCAGTGACGACTCTCCCTTGTATGTACTCAACAGTACCTTCTTTCTTACATTCTTCTTCCTCTACTTTGCTTTACAGCTACTAACTCATTGTTCACTCCAGCGTCAACGAGATCTTCAACCCTGAGCGTGTGGACAAGTTCTTCCAGCTGCCCGCGGAGGAGCGCGCCAAGCGCATTGCGATTGAGAAGGCCACCAACTACTCGGTGGTACGCCTGGAGCTGATTGAGGAGATCTACAACACCATGTACCTGCAGCGGATGCAGAATCCCGACGAGAAGCAGTGGCAGCACCGTATCCTCTCGGAGCGTGCCATTGGCCGCATCGAGCACCACAACCCCGCCTCCCGCATGCGCGTGCATGTGAAGTCGATCAAGGATGGCAACAACGAGGGCAAGGAGGTACTGGAGGTCGATGCCCTGATGGTGGCTACTGGATACCTTCGTGATGCGCACGAGCAGCTGCTGGAGCAGGTGCGTGGATTGCGACCTGCCGGTCAGGCCGTGTGGACCCCCGGCCGCGACTACCGGGTCCAGCTGGATGACAGCAAGGTCAGTCGTCATGCGGGTATCTGGCTGCAGGGTTGCAATGAGAAGACCCACGGTCTCAGTGACAGTTTGCTATCCATCCTGGCGGTGCGTGGCGGTGAGATTGTCAACTCGGTGTTTGGTGAACAGCTCTCGGGCGCGTCGGTGCAGGACACCCGGTTGCGCGCGATGCTGTAAATTGGCGGGGCAGTTCTAAACCAAAATTATACAAAACAAAGCCACATTGTTACTAGTTCGTTTTTTACTGTTTAATTTCCTTCACGGATTGTCATGATGTGTTTGGCTATATTAGATGTTTAGATTGTTGATTCTCCGTTATAATGACATACTTCAATTGACCAGAGCTTCCACTTTTCTTCTAGATGCCTGTGAGCACAAAGTATTTGATAGGAAAAAAAGAAAAAGAAAATCCAAGGGCGCGTACTTTGGTGACAATACGGATTAAGCGTTTGCAGGATGTCAGGGTCAAAACAGAAAGAACAACCACTGCCGAAGCCAAGACGGACACGGCCTCGGAACCCGCGCGAAACACGGGAGAAGCCAAGTGGCTTGGCTTCTACATATTTCTAATCTGATCAATCTTTCCTACGTTGATTGGGGCTGATCGTTACGGGCTACGGAGTAGACTCGGCCAAACCCGAACGTGGGAATCTAAAAGAAAAACCAATCATCCTAACGTTAGCGAGAAAGTGTACAAGATCCGTACGGTATGTGGTATAAAGGAAGCTGATTTGACATCAGCACGGTGGGTCTGCTGTGGCACCATCAGATAAAAATTTTAAAATTTCACGCTTTTTATCTGATCAGGATCCGATCCCGGGGTCGAACTGAAACTTACACAATCCTTCCCGTATGGCGTGTTCATCCTCGTGTTCATATTTCGTGTACCTTGACCTGGACCTTAGCTTGGCTTCCACAAACCACTTGTCCTGGACCCATTGCCCACCTGGGTTTCTTGAGTGGATATCATCCACCGCCAATCACTTACCCAAACCGTTTCTAGCGTTTCTACCGAGAGATGAGATGTCCACTTCTGGCCCTGTTTTCCACTCGCTTTTTGTGATTTGACAGCTGGAGTTGATTTGACTTCCATGTCCCTGGCAGCAAGGCGCACCTTTCCGACTTTCTTCCGGGTACCCGAGAGACCCGCTGCAGCCCAAGATTGATTTGATTGATTTGATTGATTGGGGCTGATGAACCGCAAATGGGTGGGAATTGACCATCCCCACCACGTACGCTAATGCCTTGGAACGTGCTGTTGAGCCTAGACGGTATCCGGTTGCAACCGAGATACGATCGTCGCTTAGGGTACCATGATTCAGATTCGTGTCAGCGGTGTACTGGTGACGGTGAGCGGAGAAGGCCAGCAGAATGGTCGGTGATCTTGCGGCGATACCGGACGTCAGAAGTATCATATACTGCGGATTTTGCATTGGGCTGAAAGTATCATTGCCCTATCATCTGGGTACTCTGTTTATAATATATTGGAATCATAATCCTTCTAAGGTTGAGAGGTTCCAGAATCAGTTGGATTTTCAAGGACTGACAAGGGTATCATTCCCGTTTCCCCATATGGTGTTCTTTCGGAATCTGTCATCCGGTTGAATGTTTCTGTCATGAAACGTTGCCGACTTCTATGTGGCCCATCGCCTGCGCTACCGAGGTGGACTCTGGTGGACTCCAGTGGATTCGGCTCGGGGCTGAGTGCAGGAATCGGCAACATTCCAGAAGCCCTGCAGATGCATGGATCGTCGAGGCCTGCATTGTGTCTAGATCTTTAGCTGCAGGGGCCCTCTATCTTATCACGTCGTCACAGACCCCGTGAGGGAGCCATATCTGGGAACTAGCGGAGGATCAGAGCATGGATGGTCACAAAAAAGGAGGGGTTTCATTATCTAGCGTCCACTGTACAAAGGTTCTAAATGCAAATGAATATAGTGATCAACAACATAGAAGGGTGGAGGGGCAGAAAGAGAAAGGAACCAGGAAGAATATGCCACGCAAATGCAACACCGTCGCTGCAGTCATACATGAGACCCGTGAATCGGAATGGAAGTCTTGTCACCAATGCAACTCTCCAACCATCGGGTCCAGAAATGGAAACAAGATCGTGGGCGGGGAGCAAAGGCCCTTAAGCCATGCGCTCGGGGTCTTCGTCCGCTACACTGCGGTAGCCTTCACCAGACCGACCAGCATGCATGCGGAGCGGAGTTTCGTACATGTCATTATAGTTGATTACTTCACCTCCCAACATCGCAGCACCACTCTCTCGCTTGCCAAATATCGGAGCGGGATCACACCAGAAGTCACGGCAGTTGGTGATCACGCCACGAGAGAAGGGATTGCGAGACCGTCCTGCGTGTGGTCCATCCCGGAGACCGTCCTTGGCCGTGGCAAAGAAGGTATCGATTCCCAAAAGAGCCGACCATTGGGAAATACAGCCTGTCTTTCGCCGGGACGCGTGGGAGTGTGCCAAGGCTGGGTTAGGGCCCTGACCAGCCGCGGAGAGGCCGGCCGCATCCATGGACGTTGTTCCGGCAGTCATAGCTGAGGCAAAGGCCTGGGAACTGGGAAGGGAACGATCAATGGAGTGGCCTCTCATGTTTTCATAAGTCGTCTGGTTGCGCGAGACTTGAACAAGCTGTACAGCGCACAGCATTGTAACCCACACCAGCTGGAGAATAGTCCAGATGCTGAGAACCAGGGTAAAAGTGTCTCGAGAGACATAATCGCACAGTGTGTCGTTAATGATGCTGCATTTGGCATCTGCGGGAGACTGCAAACCGGCAATATCTATCTGGTGTTAGCTCACTGAGTTCGCTTAAGTGCATCATGAATAGAAAAAGTACTCACAGCCAATGGTAAGCTGCACGAACAGGATGATGCCAATTTCGAGACAGACAATGTATAGAACAAAGTGACGGAGGTTATTCGCTCCAACGCAGTTGTCAATCCATGGGCAGTGACTAAGACAAGTTAGTCGGGGCATGAATGGGGGGATGAATATGTCACATACTGGTCGTGCTTGGCAACGCAACGGCCACAGCGTCGGCAATGCTTGCTTCGGAGTGGCTTCCTCGACATGCAGGGAACACAGAAGTTCTCCTCGTCGAATTTCCACAACTCAAATAGCTGCTTGACCATTTCTCTCTGTTGGTTGCGGCTGCTGATCTTCGGAACGTATCCTGGATCTCCAATCATGGCCATGGTATAGAAAAAGGCAGTTAAAGAGTAGAAAACGGCAAACAAGATATTCAAGATCGGATGCGAAGAGTAGGTCGCTATGTTCTGTCAGCTGTGCACCTTTATACAACGATCGATAATAAGATTGATACTCACCGGGTAGAATTTGGAACACATAACGGAAGCCCACCCAGAACAAAGTTGCGGCAAAGACACCCGCTAGATACGGCTAATAAGATGTCAGCGTCCATTACGAGAATCGACCTGGATATCACCAAAACGTACCGTCTTCTGCAAGATACGATACTCAGAAGGCCCACGATTGGCAAGTTGTTGTGCAGTCCATTGCATACCAAACAAGGTGACTAGGGTGAGTGGCAGACCGATCAGGATTGGCAGATTGCTCAACATCCAGATCCCAATGAGAAGAGTCAAAAACGGCCAGAGGAAGAAGAACTTGGCCATGAGGCTCTTATTCCGGACAAAAGTGGTTAGGCCCATGGGGACCGGCTTCTGGGTGCCATCGGGTTCATAACCACGCTCGGCCAGGGCGCGATTCCAGATCCGCAGGGTGTTCATTTCTTGCGCCACCGTCATGGGCGACTTGCCATCTCTGGTCTTCGCAAATCGATCCGCACCATATTCCAACAGCTTCAACACAGATGGCAGGGAACCCTTCACCAATGCCCAGTGAAGCGGGGTCAGCCCGCCTTCGTCCACGGCGTTGGCATTGGCACCCCATCGCAGGAACAGGTCCACACATGCCGGATATCCCTTGTATGCTGCCCACATCAACCCGGTGTGGCCTTGCTGGTCGACCACATCCACGGGGATCTCTTGATGGAGAAGGAGTACGAGAAGAAAAGCATTGCCGTCAATGGTGGCGAGATGGAGGATGTTATAGCCTTGCACGTCGGTCAAGAGTGGATCTGCACCATAAGAAAGGAGAAGGTTGACAATGTAGTAATGACACCGCTGCGCTGCCCACATGGCGGGTGTGGCCACTGACTCTCCACCCTTGGCATTCACGTCGGCGCCGGAGTCCATGAGAAACTTGCACATCGCATACTGGTTGTTGATAGCCGCCCACTATTTGAGATATGACAGTCAGAAAAATGGCCACTTTCGCCCCCAGTGAACTAGTCATCGTGGCATTCGCGGAAGAGGAGGAAACAAACATGTAGCGGTGTAATGCCCTCTGCATCCTTATGGTTTGCGGTCAGTTTCTTGGTCGCAAACAGATTCTGCATCGCGCCGATCTCTCCAATCCTAGCCAGCTGCATGATATCCTCCCCCAGGGGGATTGAAGGCCTGGGCGCATTGGGCTGCATGCTCGTGAGCTCGACGTCGGTATTCAGAGGGGTTGAGCCGTTCCCAGTGGGGGTGGAGCCGGAGGTCTGGCCCAAAGGACTACTGCCCAGAGTCTCCGATGGAGACGTCTTGGAAGACATGGTAGGTCTATGTTCGGGGGAAGGATGTTCGGGGGAGCCGTCGAGGTTAAAGGAGTCGATGGCGCTGTTTCGTTATCGGTGATCTCTCTCTAAGGGGACATCGTGTATCCTGACACAAAACACTCGAAAAGGTCTGGATGTCAAGAAACAATCAATGGAAACACCGCGTGGAGGTATGTAGACTGGAAAGGGTGGAATTGGTTCTTTTTTTTGGAGTCGGGGAAACCTTGAAGCGACGCTAAGATCGTCAACTGTTGTTCTCTTTGCGGTGAAACCAGTGCGCCGCAGTCTATACACCTATCTGTACTCACGTCTTTTTCCCTTCCTTTTTCTGTTGCTTCGACTCGAGGATTTCGTCAATGGAAAAAAGGAAGAAAAACAACAGAAACGATGACAATCTTGGAAAAAGACCAGCGCAGTTGTTTTTTTTTTTTACCGCGAACACTATAATAGCTTACTCAGCCTCAGTTAAGGCAGCCGGATTCTGGCGAATTTAGAGATTTTGGGGGGTAATATGAGTGATGCTGCAGATTTTTACGCTATGGAAGCAATTTATTTACACGGTATATTGTATAAAAATGAAAATATTCAAAGACAGCATGAAGCACCATTGTCGTCATTGGACGAGTCCCGGTTGCACGGCAGCTGGATTTCTGCCATCAACATCTGCGCATCTACACGCAGCTCAAAATTGGCCAAAAAGCAAAAGCTAACCTCTAGCTTGGACAGCTCTTGTTCACTAACACCGCCAACTTTGGCAACTCGACTATGGGGGAAGCTGAGATCTTCAAGCGCCTTGGTCGCCACCAGAAGGCCTGCAAGAACGAGACGATGCATGTTCTTCGGCGTCACCTGAAGAACCTTCTCCACCAGAGCCATCTTCGTTATATACACGCTCGTAGCAAGAAACACCGCTGTAGACATGGGACAATATTGGTGAAGACGACCCAAGTAATCCCGGATGGGGATCGGAGGCACCTTTTTTGAAAGAAACTTCCTAGACAGCATCGCCAACTGGAAGGCCTCTTCACTAGTCCTGGTAGCCGCGTGTTCGGGATCTCCACAATGCAGGCCCACCGCCTGCAGGAGGGAATCTCCCTCGGCTGGAGTCTCATTTTCCGCCGGAGTGGAGCTGAATGAACTGGGTTCGGTGGACATTGCCGCGAAGTGGGTTTGCAGATTTTCAATGTTGTTGCAAAGCAGCTGCATTGCAGTATCCGGGGACATCTCAAAGACTGCTGCGACGCCATCCGGTTGTATCTGGGGCTCTGCCGGCCCGGTTTCATCGCCCGGGGAGCCCAGTTTCAGCAAAGACCCTGGCGATCTTATGGCTTGAGCGCATTCGGTCTGTGTCATGACCGCGGCCATCGTTGTCCTTCTTTATTGCCCAGCACACTCCCGCAGGGTTTCCGCTGATTGAATAGCGCACCTAGACCTATAGGCACACGGTGGATTTTCGAATAAATATCTCATTTTATGACCCAGGGTAATGCGGCGGTGACTTCAGCGCGTGGCGAACTCCAGTCACGGCAAATGAAAGCGAGCAATCAACGCGCGCGCGATGAATAAATTGAACCGAGCACAATCAACTAGTCACTTTGTGGGGGGTTGCGATCGATGGAGAATCTGTGGAACCTATGAGACCTAGCTGCCTGACTGTCAACATACCATGCCCAAAGAGCCGAGTGAATAGCACCTTGTAAGACTTACTCTAGGACTGATCATTCATAGACGAAGTTGATACTTCCGAGAGTATTTCCGGAGTAAAGATGGAAATAAGAAGGAAAGGTGGAAGAACAAAGAAAGTTCCGGACGAAAGAAGGGAAAGATAAGGTCAACGGGAGTCTTACTGCTTTAGGGTGAAGTATGTAATGCTCCACACATTACACATTTCTTCTACAATATGACGATCCGGTTCGATCATTCTATTCCTTTGCAAAACCAGACGAACCACAATTTCTATATCCTTAACTCCTACCTATATAACCTTCCCTTTTTGACCTAAACTCGGGATCACAAACTCATAACGTTCCAAAACAAGAAACCCCAGGCCTAATGTACAATGCCCGAAATACGCCCAATATTTGTTCAGCGCCAACGATCAAGAGGACCTCGTTCATCAATAAACCGCTCTTGTCTGTTGCGACGACGTCTAAAGACTCGGGTGACGGGCGGTTCCACAAAGCGGGAAGGCTCCTGAAATCGTACCCTCGGCGCATCTCCAGCATAATCCCTATGTATCACGCGTTCCGACAGTCCGCGACGCCCATCGTGAATAATTCCAGGTCGCTCAGCACGAGGGCACCTTTCTACTATCACCTCTGGGCCGGCCTGTGTTTGTGGACTACGTTGGATGGTCCTGCGTGGCCTCGACTCCGCTCTTGAGCCTTCGTTGTTCGTTATCGGGGAGGGTATACGAGATGTCATTGTCCGCCTTTCTTCTCTCGTTGCCGTCACTCTGGCCCCTGGTCCTCGTACGATGGGTTGAGAGAGTCGACGCTCTGGGTCGGAGCGGCAGCCTGATGGAGGGCTTGTACGTCTAGTCCTGCCTTGACGAATTGGAGAAATCCAGCGCCCTGATCGACGAGGCTCTCGTTCGACTACTGGAGTTCGTTCACGGGGAGGACGGAAATTCATTTGTCTAGTGTCTGGTTCTGCCGGGCGAGCTTCATGGACTTCGTGGGTCTCTCGGGGAGCCCTGGAGCGAGATCTTGGACGCCCTGGCAAGCCATTTATTCTAGGCGACACGGGCCGTACTCGAGAAGTGGGTGCTGATCGACGACTCTCCGTTCTTGGAGCTTCCGTGTGGACTTCACGAACTTCACGGATTTCATGAACATCTCGGTTCCTGGAACGAGATCGAGGACGCCCCCGTGATTCGGTGAAGGTATAATCCATTCTCGATGAAGCAGGCCGTGCTCGAGAACTGGGTAGTGCTCTAGAGACAGCCGGGAATGGTGATTGACGTCGAAGACGGGCTCTTGTATCTTCTGGGGGGTCAACAACAAAAGCCCGATGTGTCTGGTCCCTTCGTGGGAGAATTGTCTTCCTCCTGGATAAGGCCCTTCTGTGGAACCACGAGGTGAACCAGTTCTTGTGTTGGGGTGGATTCATGCCCCGTCTTCCGGTTTCCCAATATGTTCGTGGCCGAAGCCTTGAGCGTCCGATCAAATACGATGAACTGCTTGGTGTGGAGTCACTCTCGGAGCACTGGGGTCGCCGATTATGGATATCGATATCTGATGAAAAGAACGTCGAGCTGTTACTGGGTGATGGCGGTGGACGAGATGTTCGGGGCCTATGACGGAAGCTTCTTAAACGGATCTCGAAGATACGCATGCCTTCTTTCTTGATCTTCGAATGTGCGTGACCCGCGTGAACCGGCTCGAAATGCTGCTTTATAGATCTGGATATTCGAAGCAGATAATGCCTCGACTGACAAAGGGATGCTTTCATACAGGATTTGATTGAGGAACAAAGGCATGATCAAAGGTGGTAAGAAGATTTAGAATGTTCCGTCTCAGGTCAAAGAGCTATTATCAACGAAGGTGATGACGGGCATGTGGTGACAGTCATAGGGTTCAAAGCAGGTGATTTCTTTATGTTGTCGACCTTATGGGCACGCCCAAGCTAAAATAGTCGTTTCGTCACGAACAAAGGAAAAAGTTTGCAGAATCGATTTATTATGTATGAAAGCGGATCGAATATGACGAAGCATATCAAAAGGCTGCTATGTGCCTTTTTTTTTTTTTTTTTTTTTTTTTTTTTTTAGAGATGGACTGTGGCTGATACACGGTCACAGGGGCGAAGTAAGCAGGGAAAGCAAAAAAAA